>CM029614.1:146084-746084 GCA_017311315.1 Dendrocalamus latiflorus
CAGTTTGCCCTGCCCACCATCAAAATTAGGCACATTTCAATAGGATTTCGGTTTCAAAAGTGTTTGGGCTTACTGGTGGGTAGCCCAAGCATACATTACAGACCTCGGATATTTTCCCTATTTAAAATTGACATTACCTGTTTAAAATGTGAGGGTTAGTTTCGATCTCCACCCTTGATTTGCCATGAAATCCATGAAGGGTGGCATAATGAAGCAAATCCCTTTATTGAAAACTATTCAAAATAATTTTTAATCTTTAAACAAAATTTGCCCATGTGGGCGAGGCACTTTGGCTCTCCGCACTAGACAAGCAAAAGCTTATGTGGGAGAGTTTGTCTGGCAAAGGAAGCTTTCTAGGATCCTACAAAAAAACATAAACCCTACCCAACAAGGTTATGTGGTAAACATTCCCAAAGACAACAGTATAAGCAAGAAGTTACACCTTAACATTTACTAAGAATCAAGATTATTACAGTATAGTGCTCCACTATATCGTATAAGACATCAATAACATTTAAAGTAGCAGTACATGTAAATGATTAGTCTTATGCTAGAAAGAATGGAGCATGAAAAGCTGGGTTTAAAAACCATATCCTCTGATCTAGTAGCAACTAATCAATTTTATAGAAGTATCCAAAAACTATTCGAGATTCACTCACAGCTGAATACTCCATATGCACGAGTTTATACCTTATGAAAATGGGTTAACAATTTATTCACTTCCAAATAATCATCAAACCATAACTTGGTCCCAAAAAATTCCACAAACTTTGTTTACATATTCAGGATGGCTGAATGATGAATAGTCTTTTTTAACACTACTATTTTTTAATATGGAAATATTGAAAACTTTGGGAAATATTTTTCGAGAATAGCACATATTTGTTTTGGACTATGGGGATTTGAACGCATGACATGTTAATTACACCCAACTTCACTACCAATACGGTATATGGCCACCCAAAATAATAAAATACATATATGTTCCAAGAATACTGACTTCAAATACTGTAACTTTGTTACCATTATAACAAAGAAATGAAAAAAATTCCAGCCATTTGTTTTGGAAAACAGTAATATTCCGGCCATTTTAGATGCCATTTAAGTTTTAGCAGTTCCAACTAATGTTGCCTTAAATGAAGTTGAAAGAATAACATTAAAAAAGTAAATTGTTTCTCATTGGCCAAACAAGGACACAAAAGGATTTAGTCAGCTGCAAAGTTTTACCTTTCTCTCCAATGTAACCCTTGTGTCTGTTTCCTTTTTTCTTTGACCTCCCCACACGACAAATAGACTATATTGGATGGAGAGAAGCCCTTCTCATTGTTGAAGATGAGCAAAGTGGATGATGCACCAGATCCAGTAATATCATTCGACGTAATTAGAAACTTCAAAAGAAGGTGCTACTTCAGAAGGGTACTCATTATCTTCGGCGTTCTAATTTTTTCAGCAAGAAAATTAACATGAGATGTTGTACTAACATTTATTTACTAACAAGTGCAAATACAAGCAAAGCAGCCTCGTTAGTCTATGCAGCAAAGAATGGCTCCTTAAAATTATTTGTTGGCTTAATAAGATTTGAGAAAACAAGCGGATTTAGTGACACAAGTTTGGCATATTAAATTTTACAGCATTTCAACGTATACTTGATAGCAAACTGTTGCGTCAAAATTACAGGGAATGGAAAAAAAGTAAGTATTATGCTAGCCATATACATAATGTCTTCCACTATTAGCTATATATGCTAGTATCACAAAAATTATGAGAGAAAATAACACATACATATAGCATTTGAACATAGCCATCGTATCAAATAGGTGCATTACAGGAGGGAATACCTGTCTAGCTTAAAACCAATTAATGCACTAAAACATAAAGAATACATTTGAGTATAACTTTCAGAAATATGTAGCCCATGAAAGGCTGACTCATTCTATGAAAGGGCGTCTATAATTTCGAGTATTTGTATGCTTTACGAAAATGGTCTAGTGTTGTGAAGAATAATTCAGCATGAAATATACCTCTAATATGGAATATGAATTGCAACAAGAAAAGCACTTGTGTTGCTCTCCAAGAGATGTGGTTTGCTTGTACAAACAAGAAATTGTCAGGGAAAACCAAGAAAATTTTGCACTGTACATATTTTTTTTTGTATACTTCAGATTTGACAACATTTCTATCAATATTATCAAGACCATATCACTTACTTCAGCAAACCATAACAATTATCTGACACATAAGCTCATGTATGCCATTTATTTTGAAAATCCGCACACTAAATCAAGCATAATGAGAAAATAAGGTCACATTGACAAAATTTTCATTTCTGCTCAATCAAGATAGTTTTATATGGAATTGTTTCCACAAGAGTGCAGCATATATGAGTACGTAAACAATCATACTTGAATAAAAGTCTAGATTTGGCCGTACTTTACTCATTTATTTTTTTGAAAACATTATGTATCTTTTTCACATAATGAGAGAAATAGGTACATAACCTAACAAGCTGTTTTGAAGGCAGATGGTGTTAGCAAATTTTTTAAAGAAATTTCAGTTGCATGTCGGACCCATATGACAACCAAACATTCCTTGTTTCAAAAAGAAAAAAAGACCAAGCATTTACAAACCTATTAGTAGTAGTTTTGTTAGAATTTAGAAAGGTTACTAGGCAGTCGATCTACGCTTTTTGTCTTAGGGAATGGAAAGCCCTATCTTATGGCATTCGACTAGAGAATAGCAGCAAAATATTCAGTTTGGATTTGAATTTGAACTTTTTCTCATCATATTTTTAACTCTAGTAGTATTCCTAAAAACATTATCAGTTAGCGCATCCCAATGTGTAGTACCTATATATACAGGCATTAAGTAATACAACATCAATACCAGATCACGCAGACGCTAAGTTTGTTTTTCCCCTGCAATGTTTAGTACCCCTTCTCTCCAAAGGTGGAACGCAACAAAATAAAATATCACCTCTTTTTCTCTCACCCACTTGTCTGAAAGGAGTGCCGAAGAAATAGGGAAGAAACCGTACGAAGAAAGCAAAGATTTCACCTGGACGAGCTCCATGACGAAGTGCACGTCCTTGGAGTAGAGCTCCTGGCTGAAGTAGTTCACCGCCTGGTGCAAGTCCTCGTCCGCCAATGGGTTCTGCTCGTCGCGGCAGATGTAGTAGCGGTCGCGTCGGATCCTCTCCACGTGCTCCCGGGCCGCCGCCGCCATTGTCGCCGGCGACGAGGACGACGACATTTGCGTGCGCGGTTACGGCAGCTTGCTGGGCTTCTGACGGGAGGAGATGGTCGGGGGTTTGGGAGGTGGAAAGTGGAGGAGAAGCCGAGGTGGCTCTTGGGCTTCTTTATAGAGTTGGGTCCCTTGTTGCAAAGAGCACTCCGATCTGATCTGGAAAATAAACCCTTGCACTTCCTATGCACGAGGAGACGTTTCGGAACCGCTGCAGCCAAACCATAAACTAACCATAAAGTGGGGCTCATTTATCGCAAAGGATAAAATTCCTATATTCCAAGTACTGCAGATGGATTATATATGTTCTCTCGGGAACAATTCGAAACACAAGTAGAGAACCGCGGAAAACTCTTGCGAACAGACTACGACTAGTAATCCCATCGCAATTTTATTTTATGGTAGATCGTACGGACCTCTGGCTAGATTTTGAAAACTGTGACTTCGGTAAATGTATACATAAAAGTCTCCCAATAACAAAAGAAAATATGTTTCATAATTTTGATGGGCCATTGGTGGAAGTTTCGTGTAGCTTGATAGCAAGTGACTCGGAAAGGAGCACGGAGGACGTGGTTACCTGGCCCTATAAGTACCATAGTGTCTGGGCTCGGTCCAGAGTCTCTTCATTTTCGAATACTCTTTAGGTACTATTTATTTAAAGAGAGCCTTTTAGAGTATATGCGTACATAAGTATTTTAGTAGTCAAGATGGATATCTATGTTTCGTGAGATTTTAGGGTCTTCGCTTTGTCTTAGGGCATGTTTGGGACTGCTCCACTCCAAGTTTTCTAGCTCTGCTCCTAACTTCGCTAACCAAACAGGTCTAATTCCAAAAACTCTGCTCCAAGAAAAAGGTGGAGTTAAAGGCCAACTCTACGTTTTTTATGGAGCTCCTCAAGGGATACTCCACAAACAAAGGTTTCCAAACTCCTCGTGGAGTTGGTGAAAAATTATCCACCACTGCCATTGCACAATTCCTCTCCGTACCGATTGGATTTCTTTTTCCTTCTCCGACTTCTCTTCTCCGCCCCCCACCCGCGCGCCCCTTCTCCGCCACCCCACCCGCGCGCCGCCTCTTCTCCGCCCCCACCCGCGCCTCCGCGCCCCACCCGCCGGACGGTTATCCCGAAGCACCGATGATAGTGCATATCATGTCAAAGACTGATGGAGAAACAGTGCATACCAGTCTACGCATCAACCTCTCAAAGCACCAAAATGCATCTGCTTCATCATTGAGTAGCACTATCATCGGTGAGCATAAATCACTCATTCTTGTTTGAGATGTGAAAAGTACATATGTAAGAATATATTTCTTTCTTCTCATAAAATACCATGGAGCGGTCAGTGTGTTTACTCATCAAGGCCTATTCTGCCCCCACTCCACACCCCAAACAAAACGTAAGAAACCGAACAATGGAATAACGGCAAGCAACAGGAACACATAATCGATGCTTAGACCTTACCGATTTGATGTAACGTAAGCTTCCACTCAATAATTTGTTTATACGTCACACAGTTTACGGACTCATCTACCTCATTTCCATTCCTGCTGCTGATTGAACTACCTTGCAATGTGTTCTGGTCTGAATTAGCTTCGAGTAAAACCAAAGGATCCTTAATAGGCATGCCATCCTCAGGTATAATTGGGGCTGTGATAATTTTACCAATACCAACATGAGAATCCATCTCTTTGCATTCTTCCTTCCATCTAGCATACTGTATTCTGCATAGGTTACATGTTAAAATTTTGAGGCTAAATGGATAAGAAGTTCCACGGGTACTACTTAATTCTTGGCAATCAAAATCAATATAATATGAAGAGCCTAGGAAAAAGGAACTGCAATACATACTGGTAATAACCATCTTCCAGGTTGTAGTGGACGTGATAAAGAGAGTCACTAGCAAGCTAAGTAGCAACTAGCAAGTAGTAAAGCTGACAGACTTGATCTATGACATGAAATATTGCTACCCTTTTGTGATTGCAAGCACACTAAAAAGAGGCTTTCTTTGGCAAAGACTGAGCCAGATGGAGTGTATATGTCAAACAAACTTGAAGTTGCCTATCATAATATTACACATAATGGGTGAACACATATATAGCACCTTTTCATTTCAGACAGAAGTGTGAACAGAGACCTTGTCACCGGTCTTAAAGGTAGCATGTAGTATTCACTTGATGAAGTTTGTACGAAAAGAAAAAAATTACACAACAAAATTATAGAAAGTTCAGTACCTTCCTCTCTGCCTAATCTGCTCCCGCTCATCAAAGGTGCTCCCAGGATCAAAACAGCCAAGTAAAAACTCCCAAACCTCTCCCCTAATTGTAGGATGTACACCCTAACAGAGATAGAGAAATCATTGTATTCGTTAAGGTTTTTACACGTCAGGAGGAATGCTTTTCAAACGAGGGATCTTTTACCCCTCTCTGTATCCGGTTTAGAACTGAAGCAACATCTAGATAGCCTGCACGTGTAAATGCCGCATGCCATTTTCGAACACTCAATGTTTTGCTAGCCTGAAATGAAGAAAGGGAGAGGATGAAATCACTCGGCGTGAGCAGAAAAGGAATTGATTTTATTGCTCAGCAAGAGAAGAGACCAGATCGCTCCGAGAATAACAGAAAGGGTAAATCCTTACATCAGTTGGATAAAAAAATAAGGTTCTTTTGTTTGAACGTTGCAACGCCTGCAAACATCAGGATTTAGACCGGTTAGTGGCCACTGAAGTGTATAATCGAGCACTAATGTTTAGACTTTCTTATGGCATTGTTATGACAAATAATGCCCCACACATCAAATGGAGGCATGTTTATGTAGAGGATTTCCAGGACTGATACAAGGACTCCTAGCCGCAATAGAGAAAGAATTATATTAGTTTTGATTTATGAGAGAAGGAATCCCTCCATTGCCCACCGATCAAACAAAACCAGCCACCACAGAGACCAATCGGGAGCCCAATCTCACGTCCTGAGGTCTCCAGAGTCCAGACTCGACTACTGCACGCGTTGAGGCCACCTCCGCTCATGTGGGAAAGGAGAGGCGTGCGATGTCGACGCGTCGAGCACTAATGTTTAGACTTTCTTATGGCATTGTTATTTGTTCTAGGCGACGGCAGTTCTTGGAAGGCGTCCAATTAGGTGCGGGAAAGGAGAGGCGTGCGATGTCGACGCGTCGTGTACCTGAAGGCTGGAGCTTTCCAGGCGACGCCGACGATCTGTGCGCCACTGCCCTCGGTGACTAGTGACCGCCGCCGCCAGTCCGCAGCGGAAGAGCCCGCCTTGGCCGTCGCCACCGCGGTTCTTTTCTAGAGGGAGGCAGGGAGCATGGGTGGAGGCGGAAGCCGTGTTGGTTGAGAATTGGGAAGAGGAAGTTGGGGAGGAGAAGAATTCTTGGATCTGGAAGGCGAATGCGAGGGGACGATATTAATTTGGGAAGAGGAAGGGACGATTTCGGGAAGAGGAAGAGGACGAGGCGGTTGCTTTTCACATCGCATGGACTCTGCCGCCTTGTGGAGTATGCCATTGAGAAAACTTTTTGTATGCCATTGAGACTTGTCCATTTCTTGTCATTTTTTTGTGTGTATGACATTGGTTTGGTTGGATCTCTTGCCCTATACCATTTTCAGCCAGTGAGCTGGTTCGATTGAGGAGTTGTGACCATTGATCCGGAAGAAAACATTGATTAGGCTAGGGATCAACTCCACACGGGTCTGCCTACCGCTAGATACCAATTGCCGCTGCCAAGCTTCGCCGGCCCCTACTACGCTGCTGTTGTGGATCCGAAGGGGCCGTCCTCGCCGCCTGGAGCCCCTGTGATGCTGCCACCGCCGCCCGGAGACCCTGCGGTGCAACCACCGCCGCTGCCCCTTGGATGTCTAAAATGATGTGTCTCTTCGATGTGTGAACTCGTGTGTATTTTTGTAGTAAGACCTATTGTTATGTCTAGCAAAACTTAAAACACTGGATGTTATGCATACATAGTCAGGATTAGATGTAGCTTGGATGTATGCATGGATGTTTTTGCTTGAATGGAACATGCATTTGGTTGGATGGATATCCCTTTTGTATTGATGTTTATGTATGTCTATAACGTCTCACCTACTAATGTGGATGTTCGTTTATATATGGATGTTTTAGTACAAGGCTTTACCAGTACAAGCACTTCTGAGATGCTTTGATATAGTTAATTAAAATGCATTAGAGAAAAAAAATCTCACCACTGCGCACATGCTGAGGGTAACATGGTCACCAACATGAGCCCTATCCGTATTGCATGCTCATCCTATTGAAAATGGCATGGGGCAACAGATCCAAAAAATATGGCACAGACAAGAAATGCACATCTTAGTGGCATTAAAAAAATTCTCGGACACGGCCACTGGCGACGAAGACGAAGACCAAGCCCATCTTGGGTACACACCACTTAGGGAAACTAAAGAAACATAGTCTACATCTACGTGCAGGGGTAATAGATGGGTGGGTCCCCTCCCCGCATGCCGCCTCGCCGTCACTAGAGTGATCTACCAAAAAAATGAAGAAGAGGAAGGTCATGGGTTGGGCGGATAACATGAGGTAGGGGTAGGCTCTTTTACTCAACTACCTCACGATCTTGGTTCTCAGAGGAGGAGCTACAAATTTGGAATAAATCTGTTTTTAGTTTCTCAACTTATGTTCTAAGTTCGATTTACACTCTTAATTATGAAACCATTTATTTTACACTCATCGACTATTGAAACTAGAGTAAATCACCTCTCACCCTAAACCACCCCCATTTTAGATGACATGACGCTCATGTGGCGGTGGTTTTTGACACATAAACCTATTTTTTATATATGATGGTCATGTGTACAAGTTTCTTGCTCTCTCTCGCTCTGGTTTTGTAATACCCCAAATTTGCAAAGAGTAAATAAAAGAGGGTAGTTTTGCTGTCAGATCCCTCGACTTTTAGAGTGTCGATTTAGTGCTGCTCGCAGAGGTTCCCAGACCATCCCAGGACAGTCGACACCGTCTAGAGAGCCGAGTAGCGCCCTCAGAGGTTCCCAGACCACCTAGGGATAGTCGGCACCATCTCGCGACGTGGGTTCTCGTCATTCGACAGAACTCATATGCTTACCTTTTACCGACTTACCGCTACAGTAAAAGAAATCCCAAAGCCAGCACAACATTAGACCAAAATGCCCTTGAGCAGTCAATTGGATGAGAGAGGAATGGGAGGGCATGCCGGTCTTTTCACAAATGCAAGGCAGCCAACCCTGCCCTTATAAAGCCAGTGCACCGTAGCAAGCCTCATCTTCTCACCTCTTGTCTCAGTTAGGATAAGAACAAAGCCAGTAGAAGCACCACTCCTCTTTTCCTTTCGCTGCCAAGGCCGAAAGCCCCAAACCACAAGCAAACCGCACCACCGCAGGGAGAAGGCAAGGAGGAGAAGATGGAGCCGAGGGAGGAGAAGCAAAGGGGCGGCCGGCCGTGACGGCAAGAGGCGGAACCACCTGAAGCCCGACCCCATCCATGCCATTCCTTTTAGCTCGGCAAACAAGTAAGCTCGCCATAGCACACAGCACATGAAAGGTAAAATGCGTAGAGAGTAGAGCAAACCGACGAGTAGTAGCAGTGGCGCTGTAGGGGAGCTGCGGAGGAGGCGGCCGGTGGCCGTTGGCCGTGTCGGCCGGGCGGTGGGGCCCAGCGCTCCATCACAACGTGCGCAGGAGGGAGGCGACGAGCTCGAGGCCGGCGTGCCGAGCCGCCGTGCGCCGTTGCGCCGCTCGGGGAGGAGCCGGGTGCGGTCGGCTGTGCGCTAGAGAGAGGGGATGGGGAGAGAGGAGGAGACGGAGGCGGAGGCTGGCGGAGGGGCTACCGGCGGTAGGATGGGGGCCGGCGACGCCGAGCCGGCCATGCGCCGCCGCGCCGCCCCGGGCCAGGCCGGCAGAGAGAGAGAGAGAGAGAGAGAGAGCGGGAGAGGGAAGGCAGGAGGGCTGGGGAGGCGAGGTCCGGCGACGGCAAGTGGCCGACGGCGAGGGAAAGGCCGGCGCGCCCATGCGCCGTGCGCCGCCTGGAGACCAGCCGCTTGGCCGAGCGCGCAAGAGAGGAGGGGGGCCGGCGGAGAGAGAGGGCCAGGGCCGGGGAGCCGCGGGGCCGGCAGGCCACCCGCGCGAGCGCGCGTCGTCGCGCCGCCCCCGAGGCGAGACCAGCGAGGGGGAGGAGGCCCCATTCGACCGGATTAAGTGGGGGAGAGAGAGAGGCTTAGGGAGAAGGAGGCAAGGCCATTCGGCCAAGACAGAAAGAAGGGGAGGCCGGTTCGGCCGGCCGGGTAGGTGAGAAAAGGAAGGAAAAAAAAGAGAAGAAAGGAAAGAAAGAGAGGAAGAAAAAAAGAGGAGAAAAAGAAAAGAAAAGAGGAGAAAAAGAAAGAGAGAAAAAAATGGGTTCGGCATCTGTGCGACAGGTCCCTCAAGACCCGTGCGATTACGCCCGAGATCGGGATACGAGCTTAGGGACGTTGTTCTCCGTTTCAGCTCTGGATTTTTGTTATGCCGTTGAGTCGGGTTAGTATGTACGCAGGTGGAGGATCCGGGTCGGAGCCGTCCACGCGTCATCCCCGAGGCTAACCAGGCAAGTGCTTTGTAAAGCGGTGAATTCGGGTAGTGATTTCGGGTAAATGAATGATGATGCATTTCTTACCGTGTTGAGGTAAGTTTACAATTACCGGACGATGCTTGCTTACCATGTTGGGGTAAGTTTACTATTTCCGGATGATGCATAGCTTACCATGTTGGGGTAAGTTAAATATTTTTGGAATGCATAATGTGAAGTGAGAAATGATGAATGTGACATGCCATGTTGATATGAGTAGTCGGAGAACTTGCATTGCATGCATGTCATGAAAAGAGATAGTGTTGGTCCACGTTGAGTGGACGCTCCACGGGAGTGGAGTTGAGGTCCCCGTATGAGAATTACGGGCAACTGAGGTCCCCGTATGAAACAGGACGGGCTTGAGGTCCCCGCATGAAACAGGGCGGGCCTGGGTGAGCATCGACGGGTGCTCACTCTGCTATACCGGTATAGGCTAAAGAGTTGAGAAAGAAGTGCATGAGCATGTGCATGGGCATATGCATAACGATCGGTTGATGAGAACCTAAAGAGATAAGAGAAAGGGGCATGTGCATGATGAATGGTTCATCGGAACTTGAAATGGCTAAATGGAAAAGTGGTTAATGGAACTGGAATGAGTATGATCTAATGAATGAACCTGTTATTTGCTGTTTTGCTTTGTACTTGCTGAGTCGGTGGACTCAGCCTTGCTTTGTTGATGTTTTTTTAGGTGACCGTTGAGGACGACATGCACGGGCGGGAGTAGCACATGGATAACTGGCACAAACCAACAGCACTTTTGTATTACTTTTGTCAGTATACTTTCGCTGTTACTAGGCTAGAGTAATCACTAAAAATGCTATGATGTAACTGAACGCAGCACAATAAATAATTGTAGTGTTGGTTTTAAATTCTTCTAGTGTTGTTGAAATGGCAAGAGTTGCAGAGGTGGTAGCATCTTGGCCCAGAGAGTGGGCGGGGTGCTACAGGTTTTTTGGGACCTCAAGCTAGAGAATGTCCTCGTCTGCGCCGACGGCCACATCATGGTCACCAATTTTGACCTCACCCTCAAGTGCGACCCAAGGCCCTGACTCCGGCACACATCATCTTGGACCCTATCTCCCTCACTGGCCACTCCTCAACGTAGTCACCATGCATCATCCCGTCCTGCATTGTCCTCACCATGTCGTTCTTCCAACTATTCCCTAGCCATGGCCACCAAAGTTGGTGCCACAAGAAGCCCTCGAGTGGTGGTAATAGTAGCCTCCCCACCGGTGGGCTTGACTTGGAGTTTGTGGGCAAGCTGGTGGAGCTCCAGTCAATGTCGTTCATTGGGGACACACAAGTAAAGTAAAGAAGATAGATATTTGTGGTGAACACACAAAAATGTTGGTGGGTTTCAAGTTGATCATCGGAAGGAAACGATGGTGTAAATTCTGGAAGAATAAAATTGGTGGAGTTTAAAGGAGTAGATTGACTAGAACGATGAATTAATTGATTCTTCGAGAAATAGGAAGTGTGAAAATAATTAATGGATTACAACATTGATAAATTGTATAATTCCTGGGAGATGTTTACCATAGTGGAATAATAGACTATGATCGAATACTAGATGGATTACTTGAATTTTTGAGAAATTGGAGATGTGATAACAACTATCAGAATATAGACTTGATTAATAACATTATTCCCGGAGGATATTTATAATAATACATTAGTTTGGAGGTAGATATATAGTAAAGATTTAGGTTAGTTAGTGGAGGTGCAATTTATGATTTTGAATCAATAACACAAGATTGGATTATTAGGAAGTCATGACACAAAAGATATCAGTGAATCTAAAATAAAGGATACTAGATTTTCATTACAATGAAGAGCTAATTAAATTGGCAAATAACGAACCTGAGATTGGATTTATAAATTTGTGGTGGAAATTTAGACTTATATAAGAATTTGATAACCCTGATTCGATTAATAAAATTATGGACGATGCAATGGAAATTATATGATCGATGGATTAAAATAAATAATCACACTCGCTATTTGGATTTTTAGACAGTAATAATACCATGACTAAGTAATGAAAGAAGATAGTGTAGGTATAATTTGCAAAAGTGGAAGTTAAATTATCAAGGCTATTGGATTCTAAGCCCTATGTATAGAAATAATATGGGAGTGAATTAGTTCATTGATTGATATTTGAATATCGGAAGAGATTAGAATACCTTGGCAAAAAAAAGGAGAAAAGGACTCCCTTTTAAAAAAACGATAATACGAGAGTGAGTACTGATATCAATCAAATTACGTTTGAATATTTTCCTCTTCATTCTATTGATTTCAAAAGAAAAATTTTGTTCCCCTCCTCCTACCCTTACTCCAAAATTTAATATTAGGAACGTCGAAGATGTTCATGAAGATAAGATGGTCTCGTTTTAAATGGACTATGTATATGAACCATGCGCCCTCTTGTGTGTGCTCCCTCGAATAGGCATTGTACCGTCGTAAGATTTTACTTGGACCCTGTGCACTACATTCTTGCCGTCAGGCGTTATATTTCACAGTTACAGGAAAAGATTGTTTTTAAAAAAACTTGTGTGATTTGTGTGCCACTCCAGCTTCCAGGGTATGCTCTTTTAAATTTAGTTGGCTATAGATGAAAATCCCCACGAATCTTTCTCTTACCTTATGCTATTCCCTCTCGCCCCCTTTTGCTGAAAACCCCATCGGATCCACAGAAGCATAATAACGGATAACCCAAAACCAAGGCAATCAAGAAGAAGTGAAGACTTTGTAACCTTTCAATATTTAGGGAAAACAACAGCACTATGAAGACGACTGAAAGCCTCAACCTACACCAGGACCAAGATTCGAGTCACTGTCTTGTCGTTATTTCCTCCTTATCAATACGAAGGGCCCATAGACCAAATCCCCACCAATCAGGTGCAATGGCTAAGATCAAGATGACCACCACTAGTAGAAGTAGAAATAAAGGGGGAAGACCCATAGTGTGACTCACCATAAACTACAGCCAAACCCTAGTCTGCAAGGGATACTAAAAAGGAGCCATTGCAACGGAAGTAACCATAATACTACACCAAGCGGACCCCTACTACGTGAAGAGATTGTAACATCCCGAAAACTTAATTTGGAAACGTGTAGCCCTTGAATTATTTTGAAATATATTTTCTCGATATTTGGATTCTAACGGATTTATCTTGAATTTTGGTTGAGGTTCCAATGATTAAAGACTTTATGGAAAATAAAACAAATAGAAAGTCAAGAAGGAAATATGAAAATAATAGAAATTTATATTTTAAAAATCGAATCTGAAAAGATGATCCATCAAAAGGGAGAGGTGTAATTTGAATCCAAAATTTTAAAAATGCACTATGGATTTAATAATAATAATATCAAGAAAAGGTAAATGAATAAAAAATATATATATATATATAAATACATGCACCATACTAAATAAATACAAAGATGAGTTGAGCAATAAAGAAATAAAATAAGTGAGTAAATGAGTAAATAAGCAAATGAATAAAAATATGAAAACTGATATATATGTGTATATATATATACATGAGTGTATATGCATATATAAATAAAGAAAGAAAGAAAAAGAGGTTTCGGCCTGGCCGGGCTGGCCTGGCCCATCTCTCTTTCTTCTCCATTCGCTTTGGCGAAGCCGAAGCCTCGCCGTCGCTGCTCGCCTCTGCTCGCCGCGCCCTACAAACCCCGTCGGCCGCCGTCGCCCACGGTCTCCACCACCCCGCCCACAACTTCTCCATACTGTAGTGTCACCTCGGCCAACGCACCAGGAAAACCGCTGCCACCCACAGTTCTTCTGCCACCGCCCAAGCTATGCGTCACCGGGTGGTTCCATCTCGTAGAAAAAATGGACACTAAGCAACTAGTCCTCACTAAAAGGTGCAACGATCCACGAGAGAAGGTGTTTCTTCATCGTGTCATCTCATATAGCATGTTGCCCCACGGTTCTCCGGAAATGTTTCCTACCCCTGTGCAGCCTCACCGTAGCCCAGCTATGCTTTACCAGGTGGTTCCATCTCGTAGAAAAAATGGACACTTAGCAACTAGTCCTCACTAAAAGGCACAACGATCCACGAGAGAAGGCATTTCTTCACCGTGGTATCTCATATAGCCTGTTGCCCCACGGTTCTTCGGATATGTTCCCTGCACCTGTTCAGCTTCACCGTAGCCCAACTATGCATCACTGGTTGGTTCCATCTCAAAGAAAAAATGGACATTTAGCAACTAGTCCTCAGTAAAAGGCGCAACAATCAACGAGAGAAGACGTTTGTTCTCTGTGGCATCTCATATAGCCTGTTGCCCCACGGTTCTCCGGAAATATTGCCTGCTCCTATGCAGATTCACCGTAGCCCAGCTATGCATCACTGGGTGTTTCGGTCTCGTAGAAAAATTGGACACTTGGCAACTAGACCTTACTAAAATGCGCAACGATCCACGAGAGAAGGCGTTTCTTCACCGTGGCATCACATATAGCCTGTTGCCCCACGGTTCTCCGGAAATATTGTCTGCTCCTGTGCAGTCTCACCGTAGCCCAGCAATTCGCCACCGGGTGGTTCCATCTCGTAGAAGAAATGGACACTTAGCAACTAGTACTCAGTAAAAGGCGCAACGATCCACGAGAGAAGACGTTTGTTCTCCGTGGCATCTCATAGAGCCTGTTGCCACACGGTTCTCTGGAAATATTGCCTGCACCTGTGCAGATTCCCCGTAGCCCAGATATGCATCATCCGGTGGTTCCATCTCGTAGAAAAAATGGACAGTTGGCAACTAGACCTCACTAAAAGGCACAACGATCCACGAGAGAAGGCGTTTCTTCACCTAGGCATCTCATATATCCTGTGATCCACGGTTTTCCGGAAATGTTGCCTGCGCCTATGCAGCTTCACCATAGCCCAGTTATGCGTCACTGGGTGATTCTATCTCATAGAAAAAATGGACACTTGGCAACTAGTCCTCACAAAAAGGCGCAACAATCTACGAGAGAAATCGTTTCTTCACCTAGGCATCTCATATAGTCTGTTCCCTGCAGTTTTCTGGAAATTTTGCATGCTCCTGTGCAGCTTCACCGTAGCCTAGTTATGCGTTACCAGGTGATTCCATCTCATAGAAAAATAGACACTTAGCAACTAGTCCTCAGTAAAAGGCGCAACGATCCACAAGAGAAGGCATTCGTTCACCTATGTATCTCATAACGCCTGTTCCCCACGGATTTCTGGAAATGTTGCCAGCTCCTGTGCTGCTTCACCGTAGCCCAGCTATGCGTCATTGGGTGGTTCTATCTTATAGAAAAATAGACACTTAGCAATTTGTCCTCACAAAAAAGCGCAACGATCCACGAGAGAAGGCGTTTCTTCACCGTGGCATCTCATATAGCCTGTTGCACCGCAGTTCTCTGGAAATGTTGTCTGCTCCTATGCAGCTTCTCCGTAGCCCAGCTATGCGTTACCGGGTGGTTCCATCTCGTAGAAAAAATGGACACTTAGCAACTAGTCCTCACTAAAAGGCGCAACGATTCACGAGAGAAGGCGTTTCTTCACCGTGACATCTCATATAGCCTGCTGCCCCACAGTTCTCCAGAAATATTGCCCCCTCCTATGCAGCTTCACCGTTTCCCAGCTATGCGTCACCGGGTGGTTCCATCTTGTAGAAAAAATGAACACTTAGCAATTAATCCTCACTAAAAGGCGCAACGATGCACGACAGAAGGCGTTTGTTCACCGTGGTATCTCATATATCCTGTTGCCCCAGTGTTCTCTGGAAATGTTGCCTGCTCCTGTGCAACCTCACCGTAGCCCAGCTATTCGTCAGCGGGTGGTTCCATCTCGTAAAAAAAATGGACACTTAGCAATTAGTCCGCAAAGCTTTTCTAGTCGTTCCATGGTTACCAGAGCAGTCCGGGTATTTTTATATTTTGGAACAGATTTGGGCGAAAACGTGACCTATAGCTCACGATTTTCAGCTTTTCTAGTCGTTCTAGGGTTGCCGGGCCAGTCTGGGGATTTTTATTTTTCGGATCACATTCGGCCGAAAGAGTGATCTATAGCTCATGATTTCCAAATTTTCTAGTCGTTCTGGGTTTACCAGAGCATTCCGGGGATTTTTGTTTTTCGTAGCACATTTGGCTGAAATCGTGACCTATAGCTCACAATTTCAGCTTTTCTTGTCATTTCGGGGTTACCGGAGCAGTCCGGCCATTTTTATTTTTCGGAGCACATTTGCACGATAGCGTGACCTATAGCTAATGATTTCAAACTTTTCTAAATGTTCCGGTGTTACCAGTGGATTCCGGAGATTTTTGTCGCAGCAAATTTGGCCGAAAGGGTGACCTATAGCTTAAGATTTTCCGCTTTTCTAGTCATTCCAGGGTTACTTGAGGACTCCGGGGATTTTTTTTCTCGCATCACATCTGGCTGAAAGCGTGACTGCACACGATTTTCAGCTTTTCTTTTCGTTCCAGGGTTACTGGGCCAGTCAGAGGATTTTTAATTTTCAGAGTACATTTGCAGAAAGCGTACCTATAGCTCACGATTTTCAGCTTTTCTAGTTGTTCAGGTGTTACCAGAGCCATCCGGGTATTTTTAATTTTCGGTGCACATTTGCCGAAAGCGTACCTATAGCTCACGATTTTCAGCTTTTCTTGTCGTTCCGGTGTTACTAGAGCCGTCTAGGTATTTTTATTTTTCGAAACACATTTGGCCGAAAGCGTGACCTATATTTAGCTTTTTTAGTCGTGCCAGGGTTACCGGAGCATTTCGACGATTTTTGTTCCTTAGGGCAGATTTGGTCGAAAGTGTGACCTATAGCTCAGATTTCAGCTTTTCTAGTCGTTCCGAGGTTACCGGAGTTGTCCGGGGATATTTATCTTTCGGAGCACATTTGCTGAAAGCGTACCTATAGCTCACGATTTTCAGCTTTTCTATTCGTTCCATGGTTACCGGAGCAGTCCGGGTATTTTTATATTTTGGAATAGATTTGGCCGGAAACGTGACCTATAGGTCACGATTTTCAGCTTTTCTAGTCGTTCTAGGGTTGCCGGGCCAGTCTGGGGATTTTTATTTTTTGGATCACATTCGGCCGAAAGAGTGATCTATAGCTCAAGATTTTCAAATTTTCTAGTCGTTCTGGGGTTACCAGAGCATTCCGGGGATTTTTGTTTTTCGTAGCACATTTGGCCGAAAGCGTGACCTATAGCTCACAATTTCAGCTTTTCTTGTCATTCCAGGGTTACCGAAGCAGTCCGGCCATTTTTATTTTTCGGAGCACATTTGCAGGATAGCGTGACCTATAGCTAATGACTTCAAACTTTTCTAAATGTTCCGGTGTTACCAGTGGATTCCGGAGATTTTTTGTCGCAGCACATTTGGCCGAAAGGGTGACCTATAGCTCAAGATTTTTCGCTTTTCTAGTCATTCCAGGGTTACTTGAGGACTTCGGGGATTTTTTTCTCGCATCACATCTGGCTGAAAGCGTGACTGCACACGATTTTCAGCATTTCTTGTCGTTTCAGGGTTACCGGGCCAGTCAGGGGATTTTTAATTTTCAGAGTACATTTGCGGAAAGCGTACCTATAGCTCACGATTTTCAGCTTTTCTAGTTGTTCAGGTGTTACCAGAGCCGTCCGGGTATTTTTAATTTTCGGTGCACATTTGCCGAAAGCGTACCTATAGCTCATGATTTTCAGCTTTTCTTGTCGTTCCGGTGTTACTAGAGTCGTCTAGGTATTTTTATTTTTCGAAACACATTTGGCCAAAAGCGTGACCTATATTCAGCTTTTTTAGTCGTGCCAGGGTTACCAGAGCATTTCGACGATTTTTGTTCCTTAGGGCAGATTTGGTCGAAAGTGTGACCTATAGCTCACGATTTCAGCTTTTCTAGTCGTTCCGGGGTTACCGGAGTTGTCCGGGGATATTTATCTTTCGGAGCACATTTGCTGAAAGTGTACCTATAGCTCACGATTTTCAGCTTTTCTTGTCGTTCCGGTGTTACTAGAGCCGTCTGGGTATTTTTATTTTTCGAAGCACATTTGGCCGAAAGCGTGACCTATATTCAGCTTTTTTAGTCGTGCCAGGGTTACCGGAGCATTTCGACGATTTTTGTTCCTCAGGGCAGATTTGGTCGAAAGCATGACCTATAGCTCACGATTTCAGCTTTTCTAGTCGTTCTGGGGTTACCAGAGTAGTCCGCGGATTTTTATCTTTCGGAGCACATTTGCCGAAAGCGTACCTATAGCTCCCGATTTTCAGCTTTTCTACTCGTTTCATGATTACCGGAGCAGTCCGGGTATTTTTATATTTTGGAACAGATTTGGTCGAAAACGTGACCTAAGGTCACGATTTTCTACTATTCTAGTCGTTCTAAGGTTACCGGGCCAGTTTGGGGATTTTTATTTTTCGAAGCACATTTGGCCGAAAGACTGATCTATAGCTCACGATTTTTATTTTTTCTAGTCATTCAAGGGTTACCAGAGTAGTCCGCGGATTTTTATCTTTCGGAGCACATTTGCCGAAAGCGTACCTATAGCTCCCGATTTTCAGCTTTTCTAGTCGTTGTAGGGTTACCGGGGCAGTCTGGGAATTTTTATTTTTCGGAGCGCATTTGGCCGAAAGCATGACCTATAACTCACGATTTTTAGCTTTTCTAATCGTGCCAGGCTTACCGGAGCATTCCAACGATTTTTGTTTCTCGGGGCAGATTTGGTCGATTGCGTGACCTATAGCTCACGATTTTAGCTTTTCTAGTTGTTCCGGAGTTACCGGAGCAGTTCAGAAATTTTTTATTTATCGAAGCACATTTGGCCGAAAGCATGACCTATAGCTCACAATTTTCAACTTTTCTAATCGTTCCGGGGTTATCGGACCGGTCCATGGATTTTTATTTATCGAAGCACATTTGGCCGAAAGCGTGACCAATAACTCACGATTTTCAGCTTTTCTAGTCGTTCCAGGGTTACCGGAGTAGTCCGGGGATTTTTGTTTTTGAGAGCACTTTTGTCGAAAGCGTACCTATAGCTCACGATTTTAAGCTTTTCTAGTCGTTCCAGGGTTACCGGAGCAGTCCGGGTATTTTTATTTTTTGGAACAGATTTGGCTGAAAGTGTGACCTATAGCTCACGATTTTCAGCTTTCCTAGTCGTTCTAGGTTACCGGACCAGTCTGGGTATTTTTATTTTTCGGATCACATTCGGCCGAAAGAGTGATCTATAGCTCACGATTTTTGACTTTTCTAGTCGTTCCAGGGTTACCAAAGCATTTCGGGGATTTTTGTTTTTCAGAGCACATTTGGCCGAAAGCGTGACCTATACCTCACGATTTCAGCTTTTCTAGTCGTCCCGGGGTTACCGGAGTAGTCCGGGGATTTTTATTTTTCGGGGCACATTTGTCGAAAGCGTACCTATAGCTCCCAATTTTTAGCTTTTCTAGTCGTTCCAAGGTTATCGGAGCAGTACGGGTATTTTTATATTTTGGAACAGATTTGGCCGAAAATGTGACCTATAGCTCACGATTTTTAGCTTTCCTAGTCGTTCTAGGGTTACCGGGCCAGTTTGGGGATTTTTATTTTTCGGAGCACATTTGGCCGAAAGGGTGACCTATAGCTTAAGATTTTCCGCTTTTCTAGTCATTCCAGGGTTACTTGAGGACTCCGGGGATTTTTTTTCTCGCATCACATCTGGCTGAAAGCGTGACTGCACACGATTTTCAGCTTTTCTTTTCGTTCCAGGGTTACTGGGCCAGTCAGAGGATTTTTAATTTTCAGAGTACATTTGCAGAAAGCGTACCTATAGCTCACGATTTTCAGCTTTTCTAGTTGTTCAGGTGTTACCAGAGCCATCCGGGTATTTTTAATTTTCGGTGCACATTTGCCGAAAGCGTACCTATAGCTCACGATTTTCAGCTTTTCTTGTCGTTCCGGTGTTACTAGAGCCGTCTAGGTATTTTTATTTTTCGAAACACATTTGGCCGAAAGCGTGACCTATATTTAGCTTTTTTAGTCGTGCCAGGGTTACCGGAGCATTTCGACGATTTTTGTTCCTTAGGGCAGATTTGGTCGAAAGTGTGACCTATAGCTCAGATTTCAGCTTTTCTAGTCGTTCCGAGGTTACCGGAGTTGTCCGGGGATATTTATCTTTCGGAGCACATTTGCTGAAAGCGTACCTATAGCTCACGATTTTCAGCTTTTCTATTCGTTCCATGGTTACCGGAGCAGTCCGGGTATTTTTATATTTTGGAATAGATTTGGCCGGAAACGTGACCTATAGGTCACGATTTTCAGCTTTTCTAGTCGTTCTAGGGTTGCCGGGCCAGTCTGGGGATTTTTATTTTTTGGATCACATTCGGCCGAAAGAGTGATCTATAGCTCAAGATTTTCAAATTTTCTAGTCGTTCTGGGGTTACCAGAGCATTCCGGGGATTTTTGTTTTTCGTAGCACATTTGGCCGAAAGCGTGACCTATAGCTCACAATTTCAGCTTTTCTTGTCATTCCAGGGTTACCGAAGCAGTCCGGCCATTTTTATTTTTCGGAGCACATTTGCAGGATAGCGTGACCTATAGCTAATGACTTCAAACTTTTCTAAATGTTCCGGTGTTACCAGTGGATTCCGGAGATTTTTTGTCGCAGCACATTTGGCCGAAAGGGTGACCTATAGCTCAAGATTTTTCGCTTTTCTAGTCATTCCAGGGTTACTTGAGGACTTCGGGGATTTTTTTCTCGCATCACATCTGGCTGAAAGCGTGACTGCACACGATTTTCAGCATTTCTTGTCGTTTCAGGGTTACCGGGCCAGTCAGGGGATTTTTAATTTTCAGAGTACATTTGCGGAAAGCGTACCTATAGCTCACGATTTTCAGCTTTTCTAGTTGTTCAGGTGTTACCAGAGCCGTCCGGGTATTTTTAATTTTCGGTGCACATTTGCCGAAAGCGTACCTATAGCTCATGATTTTCAGCTTTTCTTGTCGTTCCGGTGTTACTAGAGTCGTCTAGGTATTTTTATTTTTCGAAACACATTTGGCCAAAAGCGTGACCTATATTCAGCTTTTTTAGTCGTGCCAGGGTTACCGGAGCATTTCGACGATTTTTGTTCCTTAGGGCAGATTTGGTCGAAAGTGTGACCTATAGCTCACGATTTCAGCTTTTCTAGTCGTTCCGGGGTTACCGGAGTTGTCCGGGGATATTTATCTTTCGGAGCACATTTGCTGAAAGTGTACCTATACCTCACGATTTTCAGCTTTTCTTGTCGTTCCGGTGTTACTAGAGCCGTCTGGGTATTTTTATTTTTCGAAGCACATTTGGCCGAAAGCGTGACCTATATTCAGCTTTTTTAGTCGTGCCAGGGTTACCGGAGCATTTCGACGATTTTTGTTCCTCAGGGCAGATTTGGTCGAAAGCATGACCTATAGCTCACGATTTCAGCTTTTCTAGTCGTTCTGGGGTTACCAGAGTAGTCCGCGGATTTTTATCTTTCGGAGCACATTTGCCGAAAGCGTACCTATAGCTCCCGATTTTCAGCTTTTCTACTCGTTTCATGATTACCGGAGCAGTCCGGGTATTTTTATATTTTGGAACAAATTTGGTCGAAAACGTGACCTAAGCTCACGATTTTCTACTATTCTAGTCGTTCTAAGGTTACCGGGCCAGTTTGGGGATTTTTATTTTTCGAAGCACATTTGGCCGAAAGACTGATCTATAGCTCACGATTTTTATTTTTTCTAGTCATTCAAGGGTTACCAGAGTAGTCCGCGGATTTTTATCTTTCGGAGCACATTTGCCGAAAGCGTACCTATAGCTCCCGATTTTCAGCTTTTCTAGTCGTTGTAGGGTTACCGGGGCAGTCTGGGAATTTTTATTTTTCGGAGCGCATTTGGCCGAAAGCATGACCTATAACTCACGATTTTTAGCTTTTCTAATCGTGCCAGGCTTACCGGAGCATTCCAACGATTTTTGTTTCTCGGGGCAGATTTGGTCGATTGCGTGACCTATAGCTCACGATTTTAGCTTTTCTAGTTGTTCCGGAGTTACCGGAGCAGTTCAGAAATTTTTTATTTATCGAAGCACATTTGGCCGAAAGCATGACCTATAGCTCACAATTTTCAACTTTTCTAATCGTTCCGGGGTTATCGGACCGGTCCATGGATTTTTATTTATCGAAGCACATTTGGCCGAAAGCGTGACCTATAACTCACGATTTTCAGCTTTTCTAGTCGTTCCAGGGTTACCGGAGTAGTCCGGGGATTTTTGTTTTTGAGAGCACTTTTGTCGAAAGCGTACCTATAGCTCACGATTTTAAGCTTTTCTAGTCGTTCCAGGGTTACCGGAGCAGTCCGGGTATTTTTATTTTTTGGAACAGATTTGGCTGAAAGTGTGACCTATAGCTCACGATTTTCAGCTTTCCTAGTCGTTCTAGGTTACCGGACCAGTCTGGGTATTTTTATTTTTCGGATCACATTCGGCCGAAAGAGTGATCTATAGCTCACGATTTTTGACTTTTCTAGTCGTTCCAGGGTTACCAAAGCATTTCGGGGATTTTTGTTTTTCAGAGCACATTTGGCCGAAAGCGTGACCTATAGCTCACGATTTCAGCTTTTCTAGTCGTCCCGGGGTTACCGGAGTAGTCCGGGGATTTTTATTTTTCGGGGCACATTTGTCGAAAGCGTACCTATAGCTCCCAATTTTTAGCTTTTCTAGTCGTTCCAAGGTTATCGGAGCAGTACGGGTATTTTTATATTTTGGAACAGATTTGGCCGAAAATGTGACCTATAGCTCACGATTTTTAGCTTTCCTAGTCGTTCTAGGGTTACCGGGCCAGTTTGGGGATTTTTATTTTTCGGAGCACATTTGGCCGAAAGGCTGATCTATAGCTCACAATTTTCAGCTATTCTAGTCATTCCAGGGTTGTCGGAGCAGTCTGGGCATTTTTATATTTTGGAACATATTTGGCCGAAAACGTGACCTATAGCTCACGATTTGCAGCTTTTCTAGTCGTTCTAGGGTTACCGGGCCAGTCTGGGGATTTTTACTTTTCGGATCACATTCGGCCGAAAGAGTGATCATAGCTCACGATTTTCAACTTTTCCAGTCGTTCCGGGGTTACCAGAGCTGTTGTGGCTACTGACCAAACAGAGAGAGATGGTAGTGGAGAGGTGGGAGTGTTCTGTCTCACCCTCCCCCTCATCTTGATATATATATTCACATGGGGTATACTTTTACAGTTATGCCCTTACATCCATACATCCCCATCAGGGGCACTTATGACATTACACATGTTACTCTGGTTCTTATAACCTCCTAACAGGCCTGCTGGGCTTAGGTGGGGGCCACCCCTACGACAGGAGCCTCTCATGGTGAAGGGCTTCACAGGGCCGAAGCCATGTCACCGAGTCCTTTGGCCCCCTCCGTCCCCTGCGGCCTGTGAATTTCTCCAAGCTTGTGGCTGGGGAGCCTGAGGTCTGGGATGGAAGGTGCCCTGTTGCAGCAGACGCGCGCGCTCCGTCCGCTATCCTTCGAACGGGTGGCAGCGGAGGCTGGCGCCTAGCTCGAAGTAGACGCGCGCGCTCCGTCCCCTACCCTCCGAACGGGTGGCAGCGGAGGCTGGCGCCTAAGTCGAAGCCGAGACGCGCGCGCTCCGTCCCCTACCCTTCGAACGGGTGGCAGCGGAGGCTGGCGCCTAGCTCGATGTAGACGCGCGCGCGCTCTGTCCCCTACCCTTCGAACGGGTGGCAGCGCAGGCTGGCGCCTAGCTCGAAGTAGACGTGCGCGCGCTCCGTCCCCTACCCTTCGAACGGGTGGCAGCGGAGGCTGGCGCCTAGCTCGAAGTAGACGCGCGCGCGCTCCGTCCCCTACCCTTCGAACGGGTGGCAGCGGAGGCTGGCGCCTAAGTCAAAGCCGAGGCGCGCGCGCTCCGTCCCCTACCCTTCGAACGGGTGGCAGCGGAGGCTGGCGCCCAGCTCGAAGTAGACGCGCGCGCACTCCGTCCCCTACCCTTCGAACGGGTGGCAGCGGAGGCTGGCGCCTAGCTCGAAGTAGACGCGAGCGCTCCGTCCCCTACCCGTCGAACGGGTGGCAGCGGAGGCTGGCGCCTAGCTCGAAGTAGACGCGCGCGCGCTCCGTCCCCTACCCTTCGAACGGGTGGCAGCGGAGGCTGGCGCCTAGCTCGAAGTAGACACGCGCGCGCTCCGTCCCCTACCCTTCGAACGGGTGGCAGCGAAGGCTGGCGCCTAGCTCGAAGTAGACGTGAGCGCGCTCCGTCCCCTACCCTTCGAACGGGTGGCAGCGGAGGCTGGCGCCTAGCTCGAAGTAGATGCGCGCGCTCCATCCCTGCGCTGAGATTGGAGCTTGGCGCCGGTATGGTTGCGCTCCGGGGCTGTTGTGACCTTGCAGTCTGGTAGTGCGCTTTTAATGGCGGCTGGAATCACGCCGACGCCTGGCCTGGCAGAACTCAGGCTGTCGCGTCGTGCAGTTTGGCATTCTGCAGGTGGGACACGTGGCGACTCACGACTGGTGCGTCGTGGGATGTGAGCGGTTGCGTGACCGCGGCCGTTCGCCTCGTCCCCCGGGAAGTCGGACGCGTGGAGGCATTGTACGCTGCTTGGCCACCTACCCGGCATGGCCCTCTAGGCCCCGGCGGTTCTTCTTTCCAAATCTTGGGCAGCCGAATCGCTGCGAATTTGATCTGTCTGTGTGTTGAGCCATTTGATAGGCGAGCGGCCTTTATAAGGTGCTAGTGTTGAGGTGGAGGCACCCTTTCTTGCTTGGCTTTTTGATCTGTCGCTTTGCTTCCGCCCGTGCTAATTGTCACGCCAGTTGCTCCTTTCCCTTCTTCTTCTTCCCTTGTCGCGAAGAGCGATGGCTAGCCATGACGACGCCACCTACCATCCCCGCAGTGGTTCCTTGCCTAGCCAGGGCGAGGTGTCCCATCCTTCCAAGGAGTACAAACTGGTGCCGCGGGGGAGCTCGCGCGCCAACAAGTGGTGGAACGCCATGGAGCACTCGGGAGGCTGCTGTTCCCGTGTGCTGGGGAAGAGCCGCATGACTGAAGGGACGCTGCAGCGACTCGTGGATGAGGGGAAGATCGTGGATCGCAATGGGGCTCGCCTACCCCGTCGGGACGAGACGGAGCCGAAGCCCGGGGCAATGGAGGCGATTGTTTTGTCGCGTTCTTTGACGCCGGCCTTTGAATGCCCTCCACGTTGTTCGTGGGCGAGGTCCTGCGGGCCTACAAGTTGGAGCTAGCCCAGTTGACGCCCCACGCGATACTCCGCCTAGCTGTCTTCACGTGGGCGATGCGGACAGAGGGGTGGCGTCCCAGCGCGAGCTTATTCGCCACACTGCACGACGCACAGTGTCGACCCAGAAAGGTCGACGAGGCGGTGTCCAACTTCGGCGGTGTGGACTTCGTGCTCCGGGCGTCATGCGCGACGTTGTTCCCTGTGCCAGCCTCGTCGGGGCAATGGGCGTCCGGCTGGACTCGGCGGTGGTTCTATTACACCGTGACCGAGAAGAGCGGAATGCAGTGCCGAGGTGGGCCGATCTCGTTTAACAGTACGCCGAGTCGGAAGGCGGAGATTGACGACACGCGAAAGCTACAGAGTCTTGTCGGTGTCGCCCGTCGAATGAGCGTGCGCGACCTAGCCGAGGAGTTCACAATGTATGGGGCGGCGCCACTCTCCTCCCGGGGGAAGTATGTTGGACAGAACGGCCCCCTCGAGGACGGGTTCGATCCATCCGTATCTCGCCTGCTTCCGCCCTCCGCTCCTTGTAAGTCGCCCAGCACGCTTTACGCGCGCCATTGTATCTGTTTGGTTTCCGCCTGACTGACGTGATCTCCTGCGCAGTGACCAGGCTCGCGAGGCCGCAATCAAGGCGGCTAAGCAGGGGCGGGTAAACCGCACCTGCGAGGCTCTGGGCATTACTGTGCCCGAGCGTGCGATGCCGGAAGAGCTTCCAGCCGGGACTTCGGGCGCTCAGGACGGTGAGAGCCCTACGGGGGTGTTATCTTCGCGACGCCGGGCCCGTTCCCCGGCTGCCGTATGCGACCCGGCATCCCCCTCGGCGGCTAGCACAGCTGAGACGGGGCGTGCGACCGGCGGTGGGCCTGGTCATACTACTTCGGAGGAGCGCGCCGCCTCGAATCCCCCGGCACCTTCTGCCGACGCCCACGAGCCCGTGCGCGCGGCCATCGTTGAGTTGGAACTCGCCAACCCGGGGGGTGGCGTCGTTCCTGGCGAGAAAACCACGGTTGAAGGTGCGTTATCAACCGCAGCGGCCGGCGAGGGCGCGCCCCCTACAGAGGAAGCCGTGGGGGCAACGGTAACCGTAGCTGGTGTTGCCGCGGAAGAATCGCCTGTGCCACCGCAGGCGAAACACCCTCGGACCCAGTCCCCGCCGCCAGCGAGGGGTCGATACGCCGTTGCGGGGCCTTGCCGCGGGATTACGGCGTCTGGCGCGGCCGAGAAGACCTCCTCCCCGACCGTCGAGGCGCCCGCCTCCCCCTGGGTGGTCGAATCGGCGCCACTTCCTACCGCGACAAGGGGCGTAGGAGGTAGGCGTGAGTCCCTTTCTTCACCTGACTTCGCGAGACTCTCTCCGATCTGCTCGCTCATTCTGCCAACATCAGGCGAGACGAAGTCTCCCGGACGTGGCGAAGGATCGAGCAGCGGAGGTATGCGCGAAGTCGGAAGCCTTGTGCAGGGTGCCCCGCAGGTGCCTGCTGTAGTTGACGTGGCCGTGGCCTCGGTAAATCCTGGCGCGTTGGGGCCGGGGCTCGCCCGCATGGACTTCCTCCCTCGCCCGGAGATATTTTGCGACCTCACCGCAGCCGCAGAGCGTGCCGACAACGGCCTCGACCGAGAGATGTTGTCGTCATGCGAGGGGGAACTCCTAGCGCTCGCGCTACAAGCCTCCGAGATGAGGGTAAATATGTGCGCTTCAGCTTTGTAAGGTACTGCTGGACGCCTGCTGATTTGTCGTTTTTGCCAGACGCTTGCCCTCAGCCTATCCTTTGACGAGGCCTGCGTTCGGGAGCGGAGGGCTCTGGAAGCCAGCCCTCGTGAAGCAAGCAACGCTCTCGCAGCGAAGGATGAAGAACTTCGCGCGCTGGAGGGCGCCATGGCGGCTGCAGAACTCGAGGCCACGGAAGCTAAGTGCGCCGCGGCCGAGGAGCGCGCCGCCTTCGTGCAGCAGATCACCGTCCTAGAAGGGGAGAACGCCCAGCTGGCGGAGTCTGCTGCCGAGAATAGCCTCGTCTTGGAAAATGCGTCCATGTCGGCGTGGCGGGCCATGGAGTCTCTGAACCAGGCCCTCCGAGATCTGTGCATCAGAGTGCCGGACACTACGCACGGGCCGGAGGCCCTGTCGGAGACGCTCGGGTTGATTGAGGAGGGGGCCGGCGTTGCTCTTCGTGGCGCCAGAACGTTTGGCGAGCACTGTGGCTATCTTGGTGCGTGCTTCGCCCTCGCCCTGCTTCACACTCGTGGGTGTAGACATACCCATGAGCTAGCAAATCCTCAACTGGATCTTCCCGACCGACCAGAGGTCATGTCGGACGCCATCCGCTCCATCGGGCCTAGCCTGCAGAACTTCCATCAACGGATCTGGGGCCGCTTTGGGGAAGATGCAGCGAGGGTCGCCGTGCAGCAGACGCTGCATGGGGAGGGGGACCTCCTCCAGTGGCTCGAAAGGGTCCTTCAGCGTCACGGCGACGACGGCACGGGTTCGTCCGCACCGCGCCAAGGCTGAGCAGTTGGTCGGATAGGGCAGGGGGATAATGTACTGGTTCTTACGCTTGTAACCTTGTAACCCCTTTGCTTTTGCAATGAATCCAAGTAGTACCTTATTCTTGGTGTTACCTGCCGCCGAACGCGAAGGGGAGAAGACCTCCGCACCTTGTTTATACTCCGTAGAGCGCGCAGGGAGGGCATCCGCGTCTTATTCAAAGTATGGACCGGCGCGTGCGGAGGCGAACCCCACCGCTACGACTTTCTTTATAGTCCGGAGACTCGCGCGTGCGGATGCGGACCTCAACGCTACGTCTTGTTTAAAGTCCGTAGACTAGCGCGTGCGGAGGCGGACCTCGACGCTACGACTTCCTTTATAGTCCGGAGACTCGCGCGTGCGGAGGTGGACCTCAACGCTACGTCTTATTTAAAGTCCGTAGACTGGGGCGTGCGGAGGCGGACCTCGACGCTACGACTTCCTTTATAGTCCGGAGACTCGCGCGTGCGGAGGCAGACCTCAACGCTACGTCTTATTTAAAGTCCGTAGACTGGTGCGCGCGAGGGCGTCCCCCACTGGTGCGTGCGGAGGCGGACCTCGACGCTACGTCTTATTTAGAGTCCGTAGACTGGTGCGTGCGGAGGCGGACCTCGACGCTACGTCTTATTTAGAGTCCGTAGACTGGTGCGTGCGGAGGCGGACCTCGACGCTACGTCTTATTTACAGTCCGTAGACTGGTGCGTGCGGAGGCGGACCTCGACGCTACGTCTTATTTAAAGTCCGTAGACTGGTGCGTGCGGAGGCGGACCTCGACGCTACGTCTTATTTAAAGTCCGTAGACTGGTGCGTCCGGAGGCGGACCTCGACGCTACATCTTATTTAAAGTCCGTAGACTGGTGCGTGCGGATGCGGACCTCGACGCTACGTCTTATTTAAAGTCCGTAGACTGGTGCGTGCGGACGCGGACCTCGACGCTACGTCTTATTTAAAGTCCGTAGACTGGTGCGTGCGGAGGCGGACCTCGACGCTACGTCTTATTTAAAGTCCGTAGACTGGTGCGTGCGGAGGCGGACCTCGACGCTACGTCTTGCTTTATAGTCCGGAGACTCGCGCGTGCGGAGGCAAACCTCGACTCTACGTCTTATTTAAAGTCCGTGGACTAGTGCGTGCGGAGGCGGACCTCGACGCTACGTCTTGCTTTATAGTCCGGAAACTCGCGCGTGCGGAGGCAAACCTCGACGCTACGTCTTATTTAAAGTCCGTAGACTGGTGCGTGCGGAGGCGGACCTCGACGCTACGTCTTATTTAAAGTCCGTAGACTGGTGCGTGCGGAGGCGGACCTCGACGCTACGTCTTATTTAAAGTCCGTGGACTAGTGCGTGCGGAGGCGGACCTCGACGCTACGTCTTGCTTTATAGTCCGGAGACTCGCGCGTGCGGAGGCAAACCTCGACGCTACATCTTATTTAAAGTCCGTGGACTAGTGCGTGCGGAGGCGGACCTCGACGCTACGTCTTGCTTTATAGTCCGGAGACTCGCGCGTGCGGAGGCAAACCTCGACGCTACGTCTTATTTAAAGTCCGTGGACATTGTTCTTCTCAGCGCGGACAGGGGATGCTCTGGGAACAGCAACCTTTATTGAACTCCTGTTTGCGCGGGCGAGCATCGCATAACAAAGGGCTGGTGGTTCTACGCTTGCTGTCCTGCTTCTAGGCGTAGTACCGCCGCAACCTGTCCGCGTTCCATGTGTGCCGGAGGGCTTGTCCTTCGAGCGTGGCGAGGCGGTACGCCCCCTTTGGCAATGCCTCCATCACGATATACGGGCCCTCCCACTTGGACTCCAGCTTGCCAACGGTCTCCGCCTGGAGCGCCACTCTGAGAACGAGATCCCCAGGCTTGAACCCCCGCGGGCATATAGAGCGGTCCCGAGTACGCATTGTCTGCCGCGCATACTTCTCGACATGGTGGGCTGCATCTGCCCGTATCCCGTTGAGGAGGTCCAAGGACACACGGCGCTCCTCTTCGGGTGCTTGGACGAGGACCCTCCGCGAGCCGGCCTTGATTTCCTCGGGCGTCACCGCTTCGTCACCGAAAAGGAGCTTGAACGGCGTGAATCCCGTCGGGCGCGTTACCGTTGTGCGAAGCGACCATAGAACGCTGTGAAGCTCGCTTGGCCACTTTCCCTTTGGCAATCCGACCAGGCGCTTTTTGATGGCGGCGGAGATGGCGCCATTCGCCCGTTCGACCGCCCCGTTGGACTGGGGATGCCCTACCGAGGCGAATCGGAGGGTGATGCCCATGGTGTCACAATAGTCTTTGAAGATGGTGGCGTCAAACTGCAGGCCGTTGTCAACCGTGAGCTCCCGGGGCACACCGAAGCGACATATGATGTTTTGCCATAGGAAGCGCTGTATGGCCGCAGAAGTTACTTTGGCCAGGGCGACCGCTTCCGGCCATCTGGAGAAATACTCCAGCGCGACTACCACGAACCGGAGGTCCCCTGGAGCTCGGGCAAGTGGTCCTACTATATCGAGGCCCCAGCGTGCCAGTGGCCACACCGGGGGAATGGGGTTGAGGCTCGTCGGGGGCCTGCGGATGATGCGCGCCATCCACTGGCACCCTTGGCACTGACGGACGAGGTTCTTGGCGTCGGTGATGGCAGTTGGCCAGTAGAAGCCTTGCCTGAACGCCTTGCCGACTAATGACCTCGGTGCCAAGTGGGATCCGCACACGCTCGCGTGGATCTCCGCCAGGAGCTCCTTTCCCCCCTCAGTTGAGAGGCAGCGCAGGAGCGGTGCGCAAACCCCTCTCTTGTAGAGTATCCCTTCGAACACCTGGAAGGACTGTGCGCGGTGCTGCAAGCGCCGAAGCTCGGCAGGGTCCTCCGGCTCGGCGATGCCTTGCAAGAAATTGAAGATAGGCTCTCGCCAATCTCCTGGCCGATCAATGCGGTGGACGAGTGCCGCGTCCCGGTTGTCCTGCGCGATGGCCGCCTGCGCTAATATCTCGTAAAACGCCCCCTCAGGGGGGGCAGTTGCTGGCTGGCCACCTTAGCGAGGGCGTCAGCCTGCTCATTCTCCGCGCGGGGGATGGCCTTGACGGTGACACCCAAAAAGTGCCTTTCCCTCGCCCTCACCGCCGCGAGGTACTTGGCCAACTCAGGGTCCTTGGCTTGATATGACTTGTCCACATGGCCAGCCACCAAGCGCGAGTCGGTGCGGACCAACACCCGTCTCGCGCCGACTGCCTTGAGCTTCGCCAGGCCAAAGAGCAGTGCCTCGTATTCAGCCGTGTTGTTGGTGGCGGGGAAGGCAAGGCGCGCCGAGTATAGCAAACGCTGTCCTTCGGGCGTGACGATCACCGCCCCTACGCCCGCGCCGGCGACGCTGTAAGCTCCGTCGATTGTAAGCGTCCAGACGGGATCATCGTGCGTCTGGACGGGTTGGGCTGGCGGGGTCCATTCGGCGAGAAAATCCTCCAGGACTTGGGATTTGATTGTCGTTCGCGAAGCATACGTCAAGGAGAAGGGAGCGAGCTCGGCAGCCCATTTGCCGTTGCGCCCTGTGGACTCCTTGTTGTGTAGCATCTCTGCCAGGGGGAATGAGGAAGGCACTGTGATCGGGTGGGCCAGAAAATAATGCCGAAGCTTCCGGGAGGCCATGACCAGCGCGTAGGCGAGCTTCTCAAGCTCCGTGTATCTTGTCTTGGCGCCTTGGAGGGCTTTGGAGACAAAGTAGACGGGCCGCTGCATGGCGCCTTCCTCTAAGACGAGGACGGCGCTGACCGCGGTGGCTGACGCGGCCAGATAGAGCAGGAGGGGAGCCTCTGGTGCTGGGGCGACCAGAGTGGGGAGGCTTGCCAGGTACTGCTTGAGCTCGTTGAAGGCCTTCGCGCAATCTCCATCCCAACGAAATCCATCGCACCCGCGGAGTGTCTTGAAAAATGGCAGGCCCCGCTCCGCCGCCCTGGATAGGAAGCGGCTTAATGCTGCCATGCGGCCCGCCAGCCTCTGGACCTCCCTCGTTGTCTTGGGCGGCTCCATACCCAGGATGGCGTCTACTTTGTCGGGGTTCGCCTGGATGCCCCGTCCGGACACGAGGAAACCTAGGAGTTTGCCCGCCTGCACCCCGAAAACACATTTGTCGGGGTTGAGCTTGATGCCCGCCTTCCGGAGATTGTCGAAGGTCTCCTGGAGGTCCCGGCCATGGAGAGCAAGCTGCCGGGTTTTGACCACCACGTCATCGACGTAAGCTTCGACGTTCCTCCCGAGCTGGGCGGCCAGGGCAATGGCGACGAGATGGGTGAAGGTAGCGCCTGCATTCTTCAAACCAAAGGGTATTCTGACGAAGCAGAACGTCCCAAGTGGTGTGATGAAACTGGTCTTCTCCTCGTCGTCTTCGGCCATGTATACCTGGTGGTAGCCGGAATAGGCGTCCAGGAAACTCATGAGTTCGCACCCAGCAGTGGCGTCGACCAGTTGATCGATGCGCGGCAACAAGTAATTATCCTTCGGGCACGCCTTGTTGAGTGCCGTGAAGTCGATGCACATACGCCAGGCCCCGCTGGCCTTTTTTACTAGCACCGGGTTAGCGAGCCACTCTGGATGGTGGACCTCGCGGATGACCCCGGCGTGAAGAAGCTTCGCCACCTCTGTTTTGGCCGCCTGCTGCCGATCCATCGACATACGCCGAAGCCTTTGCTTGACCGGCTTGGCGTCGGGGCGGACCGCCAAGCGATGCTCGATTACTGCTCGGTCTACGCCCTTGATGTCCTCCGGGGACCATGCAAAAATGTCAACGTTGTTCTGAAGCACTCGGGGCAGATCCCGTTCGACCCCCGGTGGGAGCCCCTCGCCGATGGACACAAACTGCCCCTCCGCCTGGAGCAGCGCCTTCTTGACTCCGCCCTCGGGCCGAGGCTTGGGTGTCCATCCGGGGGCGGAGGGCCTGTCGCCGAGCGTGCCGGAGAGGGCATGCATCGGGTGATGCGGAATGCGGCTGCCGACCTCGGCACGCCTGGCCAGGTCCTGATCGCCGAAGACAGTGATAACACCCTCCGGGCCCGGAAGCTTCACACACAAAAAAGCGTAGTGTGGGATCGCCTCGAAAGAGTTGATGGCGGGTCGACCCAGTATGGCGTTGTAGGGATGTGGGATATCGACGACGTCGAAGATGACATGCTCGGTCCGGATGTTACCCTTGTTGCCCTCCTGACGGAAAGTGACCGGAAGGGACACGTGCCCCAAAGCCTGCAGCGGTTGACCCCCGAAGCCTTGAAGTGGAGCTCCTGGCTGCTCTAGCTGGCTTCGGGGGATCCCCATACGGTCGAGGGCCTCTGCGAACAAGATATTCGCGGAGCTTCCCCCGTCGACAAGGACGCGCCTGACGTCACAGCGGGCTATGTGGGCCTGGATGACTAGAGGGTCTTGGTGAGGGTACTCCACACCCCTGGCGTCGTTGGAGTCGAAGGTGATGTTGCGGGGCGGCATCCACAGTTGTGGCTGCTCCCCGGGGGCTTTTGAGGAGGAGCCTCCGGTGATGACGCCGACGGTGCAATGATGCGCGCCCTCCGTTGCGATGGCTCGTATGGGACTACCCCTTGGGTGCCCCGCGTGGGCTCCAGCGAGGGGCCGAGGAGGCAGAGCCCGAGACCCGGCCATCACCCTCCGTAGCTCCATAACCGCGGTGCATGCCCTTGTGTAATGATCACCGTAGCCGTGTACCTCGCACCACTTGCCATAGTGTAGGAACTCTTGTTCTGCGTGGGGTTGGCCGCCGCAATCAAGTCCGCCTTCCGATCCCCGGTCTCCCCTCCATGAGGCGGGGTCCGCCTGCGATCTACGCTGGCGGCGCCGAGGTTTATGCCTGCTCCTTGAAGAGCCTTCCTGTACCCCGGTATCGCTGCCTCGGGGAGGGCCTCCTCGGGGCTCTCGGCTGCGGCCCTACTTCGAGGAGGGACCACCCGCCCCCACTTTGCGCGGGGGGCACTCCTCATGGGCGAGGCCGAGGGCGGTAATGCTGCATCTTCGCGCATCCTCCTCCGCCCGCGCGTACTCGTCCATTTTGTCGAAGAGCTTGGCGACTGTCTTGATTGGCCTCCGCGCGTTGTACTCGGCCATCGGGCCCGGACGAAGGCCCTGTATGGCTGCATTAACGACGGTGGTTTCATTAATATCTTTTACTTGGCACCGGATCTTGGCGAAGCGCTTGAAGTAGTCTCGGAGCTTTTCCGAGGGTCTTTGCTTCACGGCGAAGAGTTGGTCCGTGTCGACTTGCTCGACGTAGTTTCCTTGGAAGTTGTTGTGAAGGCGGATGCGAAGCTGCTCCCATGCGTAGATGGAGCCCGGCTCTATGGTAAAGAACCAAGAGAGCGCCACTCCTTGCAGCGCGAGGGGGAGTCCCTTCGCCTTCGTGGTGTCGTCTCCGCCCGCGGCTTCGATCGCGGTTTCGTACACGCGCACGAACTCACGGGGGTCCGTGTCGTCTTTGTACGAGTCGACGGCGCTAGGGAACTTGAAGTCTTCGGGCCATGCCGCCTGTTGCAGCTCCGCCGAAAGCGGGGACTCCGGATCTACGCGTCTCAGCGGCACGCGGCTAGACGCGGGGGCTTCGCGACTGTTCTCCCCTCCGGCGTGGGCTCGGGCGCGATTAGTGGCGCGGCCTGCCGGCTCCGAGCCTCTTGTATATCTCGGACGGCTCCGCGAAGGTCCCCTAGTTCCTGCTGGAACGCGTTGAGGGCTGCTAGTAGGGCGCCTTCCACCGCAGGTGCTGTCGAGGCCGCCGGAACACCCAGCGGGCAGGTCGGTGCAGGGATCCTCGCCGCAGGATCTCCGGATCCGCCGGATGCTTCGTTGCGGCTACCCCCGGCCGTCGGATCCGCGCTGCCGGCGAGGGCGGCGGGGGCTGTCGTTGTAGCGGCGCTGGCGGGGCCGGTCGTTGTAGCGCGAGCGTCGACGCCCGCGACCACCGCGCCTACGCCGCCACCAGCTCCTTCGGCGGCCGATGCCGAAGCCCTGGTATTCACGCGCCGCTCCAATCCAGCCGTCTTCTTTCCCTTTGCCGCCGCCGACGAAGCTTTTTTTGGTGCCATCCTCCTACTTCGGTCTTCAGGCTTGCTCCTGTCCTCCCCACGGACGGCGCCAACTGTTGTGGCTACAGACCAAACAGAGAGAGATGGTAGTGGAGAGGTGGGAGTGTTCTGTCTCACCCTCCCCCTCATCTTGATATATATATTCACATGGGGTATACTTTTACAGCTATGCCCTTACATCCATACATCCCCATCAGGGGCACTTATGTCATTACACATGTTACTCTGGTTCTTATAACCTCCTAACAGGCCTGCTGGGCTTAGGTGGGGGCCACCCCTACGACAGGAGCATTCCGGGATTTTTGTTTTTCGTAGCACATTTGGCCAAAAGCGTGACCTATAGCTTACGATTTCAGCTTTTCTTGTCATTCCGGGGTTACCGGAGCAGTACGGGCATTTTTATTTTTCGGGGCACAATTGCACGAAAGCGTGACCTATAGCTAATGATTTTAAACTTTTCTAAATGTTCCGGTGTTACTGGAGGATTCCGGGGATTTTTGTCCCAGCACATTTAGCCGAAAGGGTGACCTATAGCTCAAGATTTTCCGCTTTTCTAGTCGTTCCGGGGTTACCAAAGCCGTCCGGGTATTTTTATTTTTCGAAGCACATTTACCCGAAAGCGTGACCTATATTCAGCTTTTTTAGTCGTGCAAGGGTTACCAGAGCATTTCAAAGATTTTTGTTTCTCGGGGCAGATTTGGTCGAAAGTGTGACCTATAGCTCACGATTTCAGCTTTTCTAGTCGTTCCGGGGTTACCGGAGTAGTCCGGGGATTTTTATTTTTCGGAGCTCATTTGCCGAAAGCGTACCTAAAGCTCACGATTTTTAGCTTTTCTAGTCGTGCTAGGGTTACCGGAGCATTTCGACGATTTTTGTTTCTCGGGGCAGATTTGGTCGAAAGCGTGACCTATGGCTCACGATTTCAGCTTTTCTAGTCGTTCCGGGGTTACCGGAGCAGTCCGGGTATTTTTACATTTTGGAACAGATTTGGCTGAAAATATGACCTATAACTCACGATTTCAGCTTTTCTTGTCGTTCCGGGGTTACCAGAGCAGTCCGGAGATTTTTATTTTCGGAGCACATTTACACGAAAGCGTGACCTATAGCTAACGATTTTAAACTTTTCTATAAGTTCCGGTGTTACCGGAGGATTCCGGGGATTTTTGTCGCAGCACATTTGGCCGAAAGGGTGACCCATAGCTCAAGATTTTCCGCTTTTCTAGTCGTTCTGGGGTTACTTGAGGACAAAGGGATTTTTTCTCTCATCACATCAGGCTGAAATCGCGACCTATAGCACACGATTTTCAGTTTTTCTAGTCGTAGAATGCAGTGGTTGCAGCGTCTATTGAACCTATGGTTGTTATAGTATTCACATTGATAGGTGGGTAGCAATGGTCCGTGCCCTAGGAGTAGAAAACCTTAGGATTGCAGAGGTGGCTGTGGACATATCTATATGGTGGTCTTTTGTCCTTATCACTGTAAGGCTCCCGTTCTTGCAAGTCTTCTTGTACTGGTTCGATTTACTCTGAGTTCAGGTTGTCGCACCTCCAACACATACATCATAGTAGTTCTTTGACATTTTGTCTCTTAATGCTACCCCCCTTAAATGGGTATCACTAGTCATTATTTATCTCGTCTAACTCCAGGCATGTTGGGTCCTCCTGGTAAGTAAGGAGAGAATGTTGGCAGAGCAGGGCCTCGAGTCCTGGTCTTTGGATGTTTTTCACCTTGATTCAGTAGATCTGATGGGATTTTCAATAGAAAGGTGAGAGGGAATAGCATGAGATACGAATAAACCCGTGGGGATAAGGCACTCAAACCCATTTAGATTTTAAAAGGGTATACCCCGGAAGCTGGGGCGGCACATAAATCACATAAGTTTTTAAAACACTCTTTTCCTGTGACCGCGAAAGGTATCGCCCGAGGGCAAGAAGGCAGTGCACAAGGCCAAATAGAATCTTGCAACAATACATCGTCTACTCGGGGAGCACACATAAGAGAGCGCAGGGTCCATGCACACAGTCCATTTAAAACGAGACTACTTTATCTTCCTGACCATCTTCAACGTCCCTAACCTTAATCTCTTTGAGTAAAGGTACAAGAAGAGGATCAAAAATTTTCCTTTTGAATTTAATAGGCAGAGTGGGAAAGTATTTGGGGTAATTTTGTTGATATTAGCACTCACTCTTGTGTTATCATTTTTTTTAATTCGGGGTAAGAGAGCTTTAGAAGTAAAAATGGCTAGGGCAGTATATAGATGAGAGGGAATCACCTAAGAGAGATGAGAATGAGCAATACTAATTATATATCTGGAAATAGAATTTTTAAGAAATAATTCTAGTCATGAAACTATCGGCCAGGCTAACTAGGTCATGACCTGCAGTTGATATGCTCTGATACCATCCCTGTCAGACCCAGATTTTACAATCTGGAATCTTCTGTGATTCCACCGCACTATTCCCTGGATCAGTAGATAGTGCTCACAGATTACAGTTCTGAATATCAAGGTACATATCATGCGGAAGCGTAAATATAATAGTAAACTTACTCATGGGCCGATTAGGCCGAAATCAATAAATTGTAGCAGCGGAAGAACGAAGCACACAGGTGGGACCTTCAGGACATGCCCACAGGCAGCCAACTGGAGGTGCGCGACCTAGCCCTTGACATCTTCATTTTTTCTGCCAGCTTGTCCAATCTTGTTGCTGAGGCGAGGTGATTTGATTCCTGATGCTGAATTTTGTCGCAAAAGCGAGTGTGAGCACTCCAACCCCGTGCTCCGCGAGCCAATACACAGAATGCAAATAAATAGTATGCATGGCTTAACAAAGGAGAGGCTCGGGTTATTTTATTTGCCAAAAATCGCTTTTAGTAGCTTTGTCATTATTTAATCATAGTGTTATTGTTACTGCCTACACTCCACCTAGCGACTACCATAATCGACTTAATCCACCAAAATGCACTTTCTTTATTGATTGCTGTCTAAGACTCCAAACAGTGATTATCACCAATTATGCAATCCACCAATCATACCTTCATTGCTGCCTAAATCCCCACATAGCGAGTATCATAACTTATATAATCCACTGATCAATTACTGCCTAAAACTCCAAACAGCTAGCGACATCATTTGTCTAATATCATTTATTTAATCCACCAGTATCCTTTGCATTCTAAATTCTTAACAATCCTTTTGTTATTGATCCAAAACCATAATCCTTCAATAATCAATCTTATTTTTCCATTATCTATCTCTAACTAATCCACAAGTATACCTCCACCAAAAAAACATCAATGATCAAATCTACGACTCACTAGTATACATCCACCGAGAATACACTTTATCAAGATTATAATCCACTAATTGTTATGAATCCTCCAATATTCTCAGAAATTCAATTCATCCATGTAGTATTTGATCCAATCCTATTAATTCCCATTATCGCCAATATCTTCCAAGAATTTATATTAATCATCAGTGTAGTAATCCAGCAATTACCTTCGCACTCCCTAAATCTCCAAAAATTATTTAAATAATCTATCTAGCCTATATATTCATTTAGACTCCACCAATTTATTTCTCCCAGAATCCACACTATCATTTTCACCCCTATAATTGACATGAATCCACCAACATCTTTATGTGTTTACTGCAAACATCCATTTCCTTTGCTCACGACTCTATTTATTCCTACCATATTTTATTTTGCAAGAATAGATGTGTCATTATTCGAAATACAATACGTAAAAGTTTCCTGAGACCTAGCAGATTTACACAAAAACATAATGTGTAAAGGAATGCAATAATAATAGCGATCCAGATTCCATCCACCGTTACATGGCATCCGCACCATATGCTATCCTTTCAGCGTTATAACCGCTTACATTACCACTGGGACGACACCCAGGACAACTCAAATCTGGGCTTTCCACTGCCCTTCCACATTTCCATTCCCACCAACAAAGTTTTTGAAATAGAAATATATCTAGTTAAGTTTCCATGTCCGCCCTTGACCGTGGGCACGGCTATTCGAATAGTTTTGACTCTGCAGAGTTTGCACACTTTACCCACAAGAGACAGTTTACTCGTTGCCCCGCACAATTCCTTAGTCATGCGGTTGAGCGAACCATCACAGTAACCGTTCAAAGTACCTCGCCCCTTCCATCATCTCACCCTATGGGCCGTTCCCACTTGCGGTGGGTCCCATACGTTGTGCGGGATGTTCTCCTTCTGAACGCCTAGCAGCTGGCTACCCACACTGCTAGCACACCACAGTAGAACCTCACCCTCCCCGGATGTCCCATTCAAGCCCGCCACACAGACAGTCGCTTGCACTACCTCACCCCTCCACCGATGATGATGACTTTCAGGGTCCGGTAAATCTACTAGGCCAAGTTTTACTTTACAGACTTGTGGTTGTACTTGTTTTACACAGGAGGTCATGACAAGATTTAGTCCTTAGGGTTATCTGGGCGGTTCTGCCACAAACCACACTCTCGTGCACACCTGCACCATACCCCCGAACCATCCGCCCAGATAAATAAGCAATTCGAGGTTTTTAGGGATATAAAATAACCATAACCAACATACACCAGTCATTACCACCATGACTACCCAACCAATTTTTCTCAGGATTAAAAGTGGTGCTTGGGCGCTCTCGCGCCCATGAGTATCTAAACAATACTAAGCATGGCATATAATTACGGACTTACTTTCGAAAGGTTACTATTATAATTTTTGCTAGGGCGACAAGGTTCACACATTCAAATATTCCAAAGGAGGGGTAATATTATTCAAGGTAAACAATGGGCACATAACTAAAATATTAAATTAAACATGTATTTGCATTTAAAGTAACAGCATGCAATTTGATAATTTAAACCAAAGTAATTTACAAAAAATGTAGGTTCAACATGATCAAAGTATTGACTCGCCTGGCGCGGTTTACCGTGGTCTTGAGCTCACACAATGCTTTCTCTTGAGCTTTTGGTCTTTGTCTTTGCTTCTAGCTTGATCTCGCTTGATCCATGGAATCTTCACAACTTTTAATTTCTAATTACGCTACGAACGACTGAATCCAAATAAAAACAAATAACTCAAAAGATTCAAATAAATCCGAATAAACTCAGTTTAGATTCATTATGAGTTAATGGGTGTTTCGAGTGACTTGAGACATGGCCGGTTGTAGAGTATGACGACTTGACTTGTTATTAATAATCTCCTTTATTATTACTATCTTTTTGTATTTATCAAGAAAGCTCCACGGGTTAGATTAGATGCGGAGCGTTATTTTGTCGAGCGCTAATAATCAGGGCATATGCGTTATAGAAGTGATATATATATATATATATATATATATATAAATATAATTTTTAGCTAACCGAATTAATCTTTAGAGTTCGAGTTTGTAGCATGATGTTTTATGTACTCTTAGTTAGTACTAGACGTAACTTAGTTTGAACTAGGATCCATTTATACTTTGATTCATCTAAGCAAAGCTCGTCATATAGGGTTACATTCTTAATATTTGCTGTTTAGCAAAATCTGCCTCTAAGATTGATTAAATAACGTGTTAATTATTGGACATATGTTTTAATTATAATTAAGGATATCTTCACTAAGTTTGGATATTTAACCAAAACCACCTCTCCTTTATTAATACCTTTAGTTAATTAACTAGGTGTTTAAATAATTATTCAACCCCTTTAATTATTTACATATGATAACTACTCCCCTATTAAATATTCAACATTCATTTTTTTATATATACTAACCAGATTTATTGGCTTCCCTTAATTTATTTGGCAACATATTCTTAGTTAAATCTTCTATTTGTGTTTTAGCTCCACTATTGGTATTTTGAGGAATCCGAGTATTTAGGAAATATTCCATTTAATTATTTCGTGAGAGCTCAGTTTTTAACAAGATTTTTTACGCAAGTTCTCATCACGCCTTTAATAGGTAAGTCCTAAGTAAATGTATCAATTGCATGAGTTACTCATATATGTCATTTGTTCCAATTTTAAACCTTAAATAATCTCGGTTATTTCCTAATTAAGTTTTTTTATTGTCTTCCACGAATAAATTGCTAACTTGACTAAATTTTTCGTAATGGAAATGGACTAAAAATGGTAAAAGTAAGAGACGAGAAAAATGATGCGGCAACTGCACTCGAACCCATAACGTCAGGTATGGATTTTTCGGGCGTGCGCTAGCCAACTGGGCACTTGGTACTTCGCGGTACACTGGGGGGTGGATACTAAATAAACTGGCAGTGGGCTGGGGAACTAAAGCAGGACAGCCGGCCGACCGAGAACAGAGCAGGCGGGGGCGCACGGTTGGCGGCGAGAGCTCCGGCGAGAGGAGTTCGGAGGGGCGGAGTAGGTTGGCAAAAATGGCTTCCCAGGGAGAGGTGTAGATGCCGATGGAGAAGGCGGCGTGGCTCAGATGGCGCGGGTCGGTGGGGCGGCAGGTTGGGCGGCCGGCGGCGGGGTGGGAATGGAGCGGCGGCGCCGTGATGGAGGGGAGGGGGTTTTGGCAGGCGCAGGAGCTAGAGGGGGGTAGGGGAAACTCACCGGAGGTGTCGGCGGAGCCGGAGAAAGCTCAAGGTGGGCTGGCATTCACTACAAGAGATATGACCTTCTACGACAATCAACTTTTGTCGTTGAAGAGTAAATTTACGTCAAGTTATGGATTTTGTGACGGTTGCGTGACGAATTCGCATTTGTCGCCTATCTGACGTGTCTAAACTCCTTTGGTGACGAACACGAGTTTTTTCATCGCTAAATTTTTGACGATACTGCTTTGTCACAAAATTTGTGACATCTCCATATTGTCGTTGTTTCAGGAAGAAACGTCACTAACTATCAAGTGCCATAATGCCACGTGGCAAGATATTGCGACGAATTTTATTGTCATAATTCATTAAAATGCCTCTTAAGACCCTTTTTAGGCTCAATTCAAGGCCCAAATGTAGTGATATAATATACGACACAATTATCTATGGGCTAAATCCATAATCAATACACAGATCAACACAAACAAATACATAATAAAATATAGGCCACAAATTGATCATATCATTCAGCAGTTAACTAAAGTTCAAACTCACCAACCAAAATTACAGCAGCAAGCCACAATACATGTTTCAATGGCCATATCCACTGACAGCAATAGCAAGCCAAAGTTTTGTTCACAGGCCACAATACATCTCACAGACCATATGCATTGACCAAAATTATAGCAGCCACAAGTTCAAAGTTCATAGGCCACACAATACTTCTAGCACAGCTCAAAGGTTGCAAAACAATGCAATCAGCAGCACAGTCCAAAAGTTAGAGCTACTAATACCTAGGTGTAAACAGCCAGCCACCAAACCAAGTTCAACCATCTCTAGGACCTAGCATTTGACGAAGGAAGGACATGGTTTCTTGTGATGCCTTTTTTAAATTTTCGATCTCCTCAGCCTGTTTTGCCAATGCCATTTCTGATTCTTTCTTTAAAGTGTCCATTGCCATTTCAGATTCTTTCTTCATGGCTTCAAACTCATGCCGAAGGTCTTCTTTTGATTGTTTCTCAATCTCAAGCTCAGCCTGAAGCTCTTGCACCTGTGAATGAAGACCATATATGTGGATTTCTTTAGTATTGTGTGCAAACTGAACAGCTAGGTACCAATAGATTCAAATTGGGTTTACTGTTTCATGTGCAGGACAACTAGGTACCAGTAGATTCAAACTGAACAGCTAGGTATTTATTCCTAAATCAAATGCATATGCCCAGCTAGGGGACAACAATTCATGTGCAAGAGCAGGACAGCTAGGTACTAGTATATTCAAACTGAACAACTAGGTATTTATTCCTAAATCAAACTGAACAGCCTGTTAAAATTGGTGTTGGATACCTAACACTTGAACATATAATTTGGGTAATAAAAATAATATCAATACTCTATGTCTTGATGAAGCACAAATCTGTACAGAAAATAACTTCAGAGAGCATGCATGGTAGGGACTTGATGCAGTTGTACCTTTGCGGAAGTGCCACCTTTAGAGCTATTATTGGAGTTTGATTGAATTCCTGCAACTTGAAGAAACATAGTCGATTTCACAACTTGAGAAACAGCATGGTTCGCTGACTTTGGTTGCTCTCCATCTTGTACTGGTTTAGCCATGATCATTTCCATATCAGCCTAGCAAAACAAAATTACAATTGAGGCTTAAATCTTGTGTGCAGTTTATTTTTTCATATGTACATCATGTAGAAAAGAATAAAAATATGTGCTTTCTTGGCTGCTTCCTTAAATCAGCTGCATTCAACTGAACTGAACCAAAAAAAAGTATAATACAACACAGCACATCTTGCTTTGAAAAGATAAGAACATCAGGAAAGTGTTGTTGCTGAGATATAAATAATGGACTTGTGGACACTAGAAAATAATCTTGAATACATTTGCAAGATGACCACTTTAGCAATTACACTGAACTATGGGAACAGAACAAAACTAGTTTGCAACATGCTGCACATCTCACTAGAACTATGTATGAAGTATGAACTATTTTATACACATGTCACACAAAGCTATTTTTTCATATGTACATCATGTAGCAAAGAAGAATAAAAGGGAATCAATCACTCACAATAGCTTTCTTGATAGGCTCATTGAATCCTTTGTTCTTGCTACAGTGGAAGTCCTTGAAAAGATCAATCGCAGTGGGTTCTACATCTTTGTATTTCTCTTGTTTCTAAATTATTTGCAAAGAATTACAAACAATTACGTTGAAACAAAAATCATAATATATTCATTACTGATCATTGGTTGTTTAGTTTCTTACCAAGACATGAGCTTGTGCAATGTAACACCGAGATCCTGTGCAATGCTAAAGCAGTACTTTCTCACGATTTTGCACTAAGGCCTGCCATTCGTTGTCAGTCATATGATTCACAGGCGATGTAGTCCTCACTTGACTTGCTGGTACCCCATTGAAGTACTTTTTTTTCAGCTTGTGCCTCATCTGACGTTGTCCACACTTAAGCAAATCAGCACATGCATATTGGACTGCGTCACTATCGGTGTCAATGGTGAATTGGGCCTAGTAAAGAGCATGAAAATTAGAATTTGCGAATGCAAAGGATTGAATGAACTTTGATGAAACAAGCAGAATTGAATTTAACTTACACCAATTTTGCCAATGTAATTTTCAAGATGTGACTTATTGTTCTTGTACTCCTTCCAGTGTGTAAGGATTGGTATGTGCTGCCTAAGTGTGATCCCACCCTCTGATGCAAGCTTGGCAGCTTGGATAGGTGCCTCTGGCCGTCTGTTCCCTTCAGAAACATGGATTGGCATCTTCATGCATAACCCTTTACTTAGCCTTTCTAGTTCTCTGCCTACGCTTCTTCCCCTTATCCTATCCGGATCTTTTCTTGCAACAAGTGCACCTAACAACAATATAATGTTAGTGTTAATCTCGTAGTTGCTATTTGCAGTACACATGTAACTCATGTATGTAAGCTATCAAAAAAGAATATTTCTTGCTATTGTACTAATTGAACACAAAAATACAGCACGGTTTCATACATTTACACAGGTGTGAAGCACAAATGACAATACAATGGCAGCATTGGTTCATAGATTTACATGTAACAAAAATACAGCATGTCATCAAGAACTAAAGAAACTAGATTCAGACTGCAATTTTTGAACCAGTCCATTCATGCACAATTCAAAGGTTGTGGATAGGAATAAATTGCAAATAATGAAAAAAGTGAAAGGTTTGCACAAGGTAGATGCAGTCACTAGCCTTCATCTGTAATGCCAACCAAGTCTTGTTGCTGGGAGGGATCATGTGTGGGCGTGGCATTAGACAGGCCTAAGTTGAGCACTTCCTGTGGATCTGGGCTCAAAGCTGGGGCTAGATCCCTTGTTTTTTGCCTAGTCATTCTTGCAGGCACATGTTGTTCCTGAGGTGCTTGTGGCATCACTCTCTTTGATGCTTGTGCTCCTCTAACAGAGATGTTCTCAGAACTGGTTGGATTCTTTGTATGTGCAACCTTAGCAACCTGTGAAGCCTCAATAGGCAGAAAACAAGCAGAATTGGTGCCAAATTTGGTAAACAGCATACTGACACATAATGAGAAACAATAAAGGACAAACAAACATATGCTTAGAAGACTAGCTACCTTGCTAACCTCCACTTCTTCATAGTCTTCACTCTCCTCACCGGTATACAACGACCCAGAAACTTCACGGTCTTCACCCTTTCTCTTCACTGATGCATTGTTAACTATGGACACTAATGTGTTGATACCAAGCCTTTGTAGCTCTCGATTGTTTCTTATTATTTCTTCAGCCCTTAAACGCTCATATTCAGTAGTAGGCGCCTCTGTAAAATCATTTGAGAATAGTTAGAAAGTTGGAATATAATGAAATTATATGCCTCTGTAAAAACAACCTACATCAAGTGCTGCATGTTTAATTAACTTAGCAAATGTCAACCCACACAAACAATTTTGCTGCAGAGATGCGTCACAATAGGTCACAGTCCATGCCTTATTCTGTGAGGCAATGGTATGCATGCATATGGTTGTTAGCAACTTCTGCCGTGACAAGGTGATAATGGAATGCACTTGGAAAGCTACAAGAAGAGCACTATAAAAATAAGCTCAGTTCCTTATAATATGAAAAGTTCAAAACCGGTGTGGACGTTCTTCCCGGCACTACTTCGCTTTGTATTTTTGGCTTCTTTCTTCTAAATAAATGATCTTTCAAAAAAAACACGATTCTAATCGCACTATCCACAGGTTCGGTGGGTATATGGTGGATTTTCTAGTATTTGGCCCTGCGATCTCTCGGTCGTAGCAAATCAATTACACCTCTTTGCTAACAAAAATCAGTCCTTTGGTTGGCTTCGTAGGGTTGCTTCTCCCTCTGTTGTTCATTGATTCGCGAATAGGACAATGTTTTGTGAGCGGTATGTCACAAGTGACAACATCACAAGTTGCATTCACATTCCGCTAATTTTTTTAGATGTACATTAAGCTACTTAGCTGCCTCAATTTTCAAGATGTGCTTCGATCGTGGATTCTGTGTTTGACGTGCGCATGCCACAGAATCAGGAATATGAATTAGAATTACTAGACTAGCAATTTATCAGCATATCTTGCAGACAATTCCGTTACAACGAACATAACCAAAATGAACATTTCTTATTGTGGGTACCTATACACCATTCCATTGAAACACTCAGATCATTAGAAAACCTCTACAGCAATTACAAACATAGTTTCTTGTGCAACCTAAACAATCAGATACATAGCAATAACATATCAATAGCACTTGCACATAAGCACATAAACTGCTTGCCACTGCTTGCCAGACCACCACGGCTAAACTTCTGACTAATCAAGAGATCCCCACCACATGGATTGTAAAGTAAGAGGGACCAGTGCACGTGTATTACCTACTGGTTGACGGGAGGTTGAGATCCGGTTCCTCGCCCTCCGACCAGGACCCATCTTGATGCAGACTTTGTTGGCGGACGAGGAAGGCGGGGGGCGTCGTCGGTTCCTCGTCGGGGGAAGGAAGGCTCGCCGGGGAGATGGGTGGAGGGCCGTCGGGGGAGAAGGACGGAGGGCGGTCGGGGGAGAAGTGCAGATGGCGTCGTCGGTTCCTCGTCCGGGGAGGAAGGCTCGCGGCGGAGGGCAGACTTCGTTGGCGGAGGGCGGCGGGGGAGGAGGGCGGAGGGCGGTCGGGGGAGGAGGGCAGAGGGCGTCGGGGGAGGAGGGCGGAGGGCGTCGGGGAGGAGGGCGGAGGGGAGGAGGGCGGCGGGGGAGGAGGGCGGAGGGCGGTCGGGGGAGGAGGGCGGAGGGCGGCGGGGGAGGAGGGCGGAGGGCGGCGGGGGAGGAGGGCGGAGGGCGGTCGGGGGAGGAGGGCGGAGGGCGTCGGGGAGGAGGGCGGAGGGGAGGAGGGCGGCGGGGGAGGAGGGCGGCGGGGGAGGGCAGACTTCGTTGGCGGAGGGCGGCGGGGGAGGAGGGCGGAGGGCGGTCGGGGGAGGAGGGCGGAGGGCGTCGGGGAGGAGGGCGGAGGGCGGCGGGAGAGGAGGGCGGAGGGCGGCGGGGGAGGAGGGCGGAGGGCGGTCGGGGGAGGAGGGCGGAGGGCGGCGGGGGAGGAGGGCGGAGGGCGGTTGGGGGAGGAGGGCGGCGGGGGAGGAGGGCGGAGGGCGGCGGAGGAGGGCGGAGGGCGGATTTGGAGGATTGGGGACGGCGATTTTGTTATCGCGAGCGCACAGATAGCAGCGGCTGAAAAATTTGGAATCGGGAGAAAGAGTGAGCGCGCGGCGTCGGCGGGAGAAGAAAGAGCGAGCGCGGCGGCGACGGGAGAGAAAAAGACGGTGGCGGCTGAAAATTTTGGGGACGGTTTTTAGCTAGGGTTTTGGCTAGACGGGTGCCTGACTGGTGGGTCTAATGGACTGGTTTTTGAGAATGGAAAAAATTAAGGACGGAAAGGTTGATGGGATTTGAACCTCCAACCTATGGCCTCGCGTATAGCTCCCCTAACCACTCCACCCCAAAGTCATATGTGATTGATTAGATGATATTTTGTTTAGTATTGTAATGATTCTTTGAGGCCCTAAACGAACTCAAATGAAAAAAGTTTCAACTGGAAAGTTTTATAACTTGTCGATATATACACTTTTTCTTCTGGTTGTTTTTCCATCCGAGGTCGTTTAAAAATTTTGAATTTCAACATGTGACAACTCAAATAGACTATTGGACAATTCAAAAAATTGTATTCCAAAATATGATACGTGGAGTTGAGCTTATCATGTTAAAATTTAAATAATAAATTATGACGATTGTCTGTTGGCATAGCATGACAAATTGCAATTCGTCATAATATGGAAATCCTTTCGTTTACGACGACTGCTACTAGATCTTAGTGACAGACATATAATTTTCGTCATAAAGTCATACTCCCACCAAAAAACGTCGTAAAACAGAATGACTTAGCGACAAATTTAGCCATCGTCATGAGAAAATTGTCGTAGAAGGTCATATCTCTTGTAGTGATTGGGAGCCGGCGGCGGCGCGGGTAGGGGCACGGTGCCGGCGAGCTGGGGTGGCGGGGGGCTGTGGCCGGCTGTCGGGGAAGCTCCAGGGCGTTGAGGAGATGCTCCCAGTGGCCGGAATTGAGGGGCTAAGCACCGGAGGGGGGGGGGGCGACGGCGGCGGCAGGTTTGGCCGGCGTTGGGGGAGATGGCCGGCCCGCGTGCTCTAGTGGACGAACCTTCAATCGGCTTGAAGAGGGGGTAGAGGGGATGCACAGACACGCTGTGACGCGGGTGGTTTAGGGGAAGATGGTCGGAGCGGCCGGGGCGGCGCGGAGGCAGCCGGGCGGGCGCGCTCGGCCGACTTGGTTGAAGGGAGGAGAAGGGGGGCAAGGGGAAAAGGAAGGAGGCGGCTCGGAGTCTTCGGCAGTTCTTAAACGCGCGCGGTGAAGCTAGCCTTGGGAAGGCACCTGTGCGATCACGTCGGCGGGCGGCGGATGCTGCAGTAAATCCTGTGCGAATCCTTGCGAATGACTCCATACTGTACGCTTGCAGCTTTGCGCCGCGCGAGTTGAGTGATGCGACTGAGTGGGACAGAAGCTGGGGAGAGAAAGAGAGAAGATGACGCGGCGCGAGCTCAGCCAAGGAATTGGGGAATAAGAAAAGAGAACGAGAAGAACAGAGTAGAGTGCAGCAGAAAACGGAAGGATGGTAGCGCGGGCGCACGGGAAAAAGAAAGAAGGAAAAAGGGGGGAGAGAGGAAAGGAGAGTGGCCCATATGCAGTGACAGCAAGAGGAGAAAAGAATGAGAGGAAAATGGAAAGCTTTATCAAATCTTGAAATTTGGATTTTCAATTTAAATATTGGTTCAGTTATCTAGATACAAATTTAACATTCCTCTATTTTCGATTCTATTTAGCTTGCCCTTGGATTTTGATTTTTAGTTTTTGCATGTTTTTCTTTTCAAGATTTTGAATTTTTTTGTTTAATTATATAAATGTGAGTTTTTCATATTTGTTCGGCCATTTCTTTACCTAGTTAAATTGAAGTTCTAAATTTTATTTCCCTTATCAAATTTTGAATTTTAATTTGCACTTCGATTATTTTTGGCACTTAAGTTTGTAATTGAATATTAAATTTTGAGTTTGGAAGACTCGAAATTGGATCCGAGTTTGAGGTCTCGGGTCAATTTGATTTTTAAACTCACCTTTAATTTATTGTACCTTTTATCATTATAATTCCTATTTGTTATTGGAGAATTATTTTCAGCTATTACTTTGTTTAACACGAAACTCAAAAAAGCACAAATAAGATTTTTTTTGACAAAGATTCAAATTCTCCCAAGATGCACACAAAAGTTTCAAATTCTTCGCAAATTCAAATATTCAAAATTCTGGATGTTACACCAGAGTAGTCCGCGGATTTTTATTTTTCAGAGCACATTTGCCGAAAGCGTACCTATAGCTCACGATTTTCAACTTTTCTAGTCGTTCCATGGTTACCAGAGCAGTCCGGGCATATTTATATTTTGGAACAGATTCGGCCGAACGTGACCTATAGCTCACGATTTTCAGCTTTTCTAGTCATTCCAGGGTTACCTGGCTAGTCTGGCGATTTTTATTTTTTGGAGCACATTTGGCCGAAAGCGTGACCTATAACTCACGATTTTCAGCTTTTCTAGTCGTGCCAGGGTTACCGGAGCAATCCGACGATTTTTGTTTCTCGGGGCAGATTTGGTCGAAAGCGTAACCTATAGCTCACGATTTCAGCTTTTCTAGTCGTTCCGGAGTGACCGGAGCAGTCCAGGGATTTTTATTTTTTGGAGCACATTTGCCCGAAAGCGTGACCTATAGCTCACGATTTTCAACTTTTTTAGTCGTTCCGGGGTTATTGGACCGGTCCAGGGATTTTTATTTATCAGAGCACATTTGGCCGAAAGAGTGACCTATAACTCACGATTTTCAGCTTTTCTAGTCGTGCCAGCGTTACCGGAGCATTTCGACGATTTTTGTTTCTCGGGTCAGATTTGGTCGAAAGCGTGACCTATAGCTCACGATTTCAGCTTTTCCAGTCGTTCTGGGGTTACCGGAGAGTCCGGGGATTTTTATTTTTCGAAGCACATTTGTCGAAAGCGTACCTATAGCTCACGATTTTCGGCTTTTCTAGTCGTTCTAGGGTTACCGGGCCAGTCTGGGATTTTTTATTTTTCGGATCACATTCGGCCGAAAGAGTCATCTATAGCTCACGATTTTCAACTTTTCTAGTCGTTGCAGGGTTACCAGAGCATTCCGGGGATGTTTGTTTTTTGCAGCACATTTGGAAGAGAGCGTGACCTATAGCTCACGATTTCAGCTTTTCTTGTCATTCCGGGGGTTACCGGAGCAGTCTAGGCATTTTTATTTTTTGGAGCACATTTGCACGATAGCGTGACCTATAGCTAACGATTTTAAACTTTTCTAAATGTTCCAGTGTTACCGGAGGATTTTTTTTATTTTGGAGCATTCCGACGATTTTTGTTTCTCGGGGCAGGTTTGGTCGATTCGTGACCTATAGCTCACGATTTCAGCTTGTCTAGTCGTTCCAGAGTTACCGGAGCAGTCCAGGGATTTTTATTTTTCGGAGCACATTTGCCTGAAAGCGTGATAGCTCACGATTTTCAACTTTTCTAGTCGTTCCGGGGTTATCGGACCGATCCATGGATTTTTATTTATCGAAGCACATTTGGCCGAAAGCATGACCTATAACTCACGATTTCCAGCTTTTCTAGTCGTTACAGGGTTACCGGAGTAGTCCGGGGATTTTTATTTTTGAGAGCACTTTTGTCGAAAGCGTACCTATAGCTCACGATTTTCAGCTTTTCTAGTCGTTCCAGGGTTACCGGAGCAGTCCGGGTATTTTTATATTTTGGAGCAGATTTGGCCGAAAACCTGACCTATAGCTCACGATTTTCAGCTTTTCTAGTCATTCCAGGGTTACATGGACAGCTGGGGATTTTTATTTTTTGGAGCACATTTGGCCGAAAGCGTGACCTATAACTCACGATTTTCAGCTTTTCTAGTTGTGCCAGCGTTACCGGAGCATTTCGACGATTTTTGTTTCTCGGGTCAGATTTGGTCGAAAGCGTGACCTATAGCTCACGATTTCAGCTTTTCCAGTCGTTCTGGCGATACCGGAGAGTCCGGGGATTTTTATTTTTCGGAGCACATTTGCCGAAAGCATACCTATAGCTCACGATTTTCAGCTTTTCTAGTCGTTCCAGGGTTACCGGAGCAGTCCGGGTATTTTTATATTTTGGAGCAGATTTGGCCGAAAACCTGACCTATAGCTCACATTTTCAGCTTTTCTAGTCGTTGCAGGGTTACCTGGACAGCTGGGGATTTTTATTTTTTGGAGCACATTTGGTCGAAAGCGTGGCCTATAACTCACGATTTTCAGCTTTTCTAGTCGTGCCAGGCTTACCGGAGCATTCCGACATTTTTTGTTTCTCGGGGCAGATTTGGTCGATTGCGTAACCTATAGCTCACGATTTCAGCTTTTCTGGTCGTTCCGGAGTTACCGGAGCAGTCCAGGGATTTTTTTTCGGAGCACATTTGCCCGAAAGCGTAAACTATAGCTCACGATTTTGAACTTTCCTAGTCGTTCCGGGGTTATCGGACCGGTCCATGGATTTTTATTTATCGGAGCACATTTGGCTGAAAGCGTGACCTATAGCTCACGATTTTCAGCTTTTCTAGTCGTTCTAGGGTTACCGGGCCAGTCTGGGGATTTTTATTTTTCGGATCACATTCGGCCGAAAGAGTGATCTATAGCTCACAATTTTCGACTTTTCTAGTCGTTCCATGGTTTCCAGAGCATTCCGGGGATTTTTGTTTTTCGGAGCACATTTGGCCGAAAGCGTGACCTATAGCTCACGATTTACGCTTTTCTTGTCATTCCGGGGTTGCCAGAGTAGTCCTGCAATTTTTATTTTTCAGAGCACATTTGGCCGAAACCGTGACCTATAGCTCACGATTTCAGCTTTTCTAGTCGTTCTGGGATTACCAGAGAGTCCGAGGATTTTTATTTTTTGGAGCACATTTATCGAAAACGTACCTATAGGTCACGATTTTTTGCTTTTCTAGTCGTTCTAGGGTTACCGGGCCAATCTGGGGTTTTTTATTTTTGGGATCACATTCGGCCGAAAGAGTCATTTATAGCTCAGATTTTCAACTTTTCTAGTCGTTGCAGGGTTACCATAGCATTCCGGGGATTTTTGTTTGCCGGAGCACATTTGACCGAGAACGTGACCTATAGCTCACGATTTCAGCTTTTCTTGTCATTCCGGGGTTACCGGAGCAGTCCGGGCATTTTTATTTTTTGGAGCACATTTGCACGATAGCTTGACCTATAGCTAACGATTTTAAACTTTTCTAAACGTTCCGGTGTTACCGGAGGATTTTTATATTTTGGAACATTCCGACGATTTTTGTTTCTCGGGGCAGATTTGGTCGATTGCGTGACCTATAGCTCACGATTTCAGCTTTTCTAGTCGTTCCAGAGTTACCGGAGCAGTCCAGGGATTTTTATTTTTCGGAGCACATTTGCCCGAAAGCGTGACATATAGCTCACGATTTTCAACTTTTCTAGTCGTTCCGGGGTTATCGGACCGGTCCATGGATTTTTATTTATCGAAGCACATTTGGCCGAAAGCGTGACCTATAACTCACGATTTTTAGCTTTTCTAGTCGTTCCAGGGTTACCGGAGTAGTCCGGGGATTTTTATTTTTCGGAGCACATCTGTCGAAAGCATACCTATAGCTCACGATTTTCAGCTTTTCTAGTCGTTCCAGGGTTACCGGAGCAGCTCACGATTTTCAGCTTTTCTAGTCGTTCCAGGGTTACCGGAGCAGCTCACGATTTTCAGCTTTTCTAGTCGTTCCAGGGTTACCGGAGCAATCCGCGTATTTTTATATTTTGGAGCAGATTTGGCCGAAAACCTGACCTATAGCTCACGATTTTCAGCTTTTCTAGTCGTTGCAGGGTTACCGGGCCAGCTGGGGATTTTTATTTTTTGGAGCAGATTTGGCCGAAAACCTGACCTATAGCTCACGATTTCAGCTTTTCTTGTCATTCCGGGGTTGCTGGAGTAGTCCTGCAATTTTTATTTTTCAGAGCACATTTGTCGAAAGCGTACCTATAGCTCACGATTTTCAGCTTTTCTAGTCGTTCTAGGGTTACTGCACACTATTTTCAGCATTTCTAGTCGTTCCAGGGTTACCGGAGCATTCCGACGATTTTTGTTTCTCGGGGCAGATTTGTTCGATTGCTTCACCTATATCTCACGATTTCAGCTTTTCTAGTCATTCCGGAGTTACCGGAGCAGCTTAGGGATTTTTATTTTTCGGAGCACATTTGCCTGAAAGCGTGACCTATAGCTCACGATTTTCAACTTTTCTAGTCGTTCCGGGGTTATCGGACCGATCCATGGATTTTTATTTATCGAAGCACATTTGGCCGAAAGCATGACCTATAACTCACGATTTCCAGCTTTTCTAGTCGTTCCAGGGTTACCGGAGCAGTCCGGGTATTTTTATATTTTGGAGCAGATTTGGCCGAAAACCTAACCTATAGCTCACGATTTTCAGCGTTTCTTGTCATTCCAGGGTTACCTAGACAGCTGGGGATTTTTATTTTTTGGAGCACATTTGGCCGAAAGCGTGACCTATAACTCACGATTTTCAGCTTTTCTAGTCGTGCCAGGCTAACCGGAGCATTCCGACAATTTTTGTTTCTCGGGGTAGATTTGGTCGATTGCGTAACCTATAGCTCACGATTTCAGCTTTTCTAGTCGTTCCGGAGTTACCGGAGCAGTCCCGGGATTTTTATTTTTCGGAGCACATTTGCCCGAAAGCGTAGCTCACGATTTTCAACTTTTTTAGTCGTTCCGGGGTTATCGGACCGGTCCAGGGATTTTTATTTATCAGAGCACATTTGGCCGAAAGAGTGACCTATAACTCACGATTTTCAGCTTTTCTAGTCGTGCCAGCGTTACCGGAGCATTTCGACGATTTTTGTTTCTCGGGTCAGATTTGGTCGAAAGCATGACCTATAGCTCACGATTTCAGCTTTTCCAGTCGTTCTGGGGTTACCGGAGAGTCCGGGGATTTTTATTTTTCGAAGCACATTTGTCGAAAGCGTACCTATAGCTCACGATTTTCGGCTTTTCTAGTCGTTCTAGGGTTACCGGGCCAGTCTGGGGTTTTTTATTTTTCGGAACACATTCGGCCGAAAGAGTCATCTATAGCTCACGATTTTCAACTTTTCTAGTCGTTGCAGGGTTACCATAGCATTCCGGATATTTTTGTTTTTTGGAGCACATTTGGTCGAGAGCGTGACCTATAGCTCACGATTTCAGCTTTTCTTGCCATTCCGGGGTTACCAGGGCAGTCCGGGCATTTTTATTTTTTGGAGCACATTTGCACGATAGCGTGACCTATAGCTAACGATTTTAAACTTTTCTAAACGTTCCAGTGTTACCGGAGGATTTTTTTATTTTGGAGCATTCCGACGATTTTTGTTTCTCGGGGCAGGTTTGGTCGATTGCGTGACCTATAGCTCACGATTTTAGCTTTTCTAGTCATTCCAGAATTACCGGAGCAGTCCAGGGATTTTTATTTTTTGGAGCACATTTGCCCGAAAGCGTGACCTATAGCTCACGATTTTCAACTTTTCTAGTCGTTCCGGGGTTATCGGACCGATCCATGGATTTTTATTTATCGAAGCACATTTGGCCGAAACCATGACCTATAACTCACGATTTCCAGCTTTTCTAGTCGTTCCAGGGTTACCGGAGTAGTCCAGGGATTTTTGTTTTTGAGAGCACTTTTGTCGAAAGCGTACCTATAGCTCACGATTTTCAGCTTTTCTAGTCATTCCAGGGTTACCGGAGCAGTCCGGGTATTTTTATATTTTGGAGCAGATTTGGCCGAAAACCTGACCTATAGCTCACAATTTTCAGCTTTTCTAGTCGTTGCAGGGTTACCAGGACAGCTGGGGATTTTTATTTTTTGGAGCACATTTGGCCGAAAGCGTGGCCTATAACTCACGATTTTCAACTTTTTTAGTCGTGCCAGGCTTACCAGAGCATTCCGACAATTTTTGTTTCTCGGGGCAGATTTGGTCGATTGCGTAACCTATAGCTCACGATTTCAGCTTTTCTAGTCGTTCCGGAGTTACCGGAGCAGTCCAGGGATTTTTTTCGGAGCACATTTGCCCGAAAGCGTGACCTATAGCTCACAATTTTGAACTTTCCTAGTCGTTCCGGGGTTATCGGACCGGTCCATGGATTTTTATTTATCGGAGCACATTTGGCCGAAAGCGTGACCTATAGCTCACGATTTTCAGCTTTTCTAGTCTTTCTAGGGTTACCGGGCCAGTCTGGGGATATTTATTTTTCGGAGCACATTTGGCCGAAAGCGTGACCTATAACTCACGATTTACGCTTTTCTTGTCATTCCAGGGTTGCCAGAGTTGTCCTGCAATTTTTATTTTTCAGAGCATATTTGGCCGAAACCGTGACCTATAGCTCACGATTTCAGCTTTTCTAGTCGTTCCGGGGTTAGCAGAGAGTCCGGGGATTTTTATTTTTTGGAGCACATTTGTCGAAAACGTACCCTATAGCTCATGATTTTCAGCTTTTCTAGTCGTTCTAGGGTTACCGGGCCAGTCTGGGGTTTTTTATTTTTGGGATCACATTCGGCCGAAAGAGTCATTTATAGCTCAGATTTTCAACTTTTCTAGTCGTTGCAGGGTTACCATAGCATTCAGGGGATTTTTGTTTGCCGGAGCACATTTGACCGAGAGCGTGACCTATAGCTCACGATATCAGCTTTTCTTGTCATTCCGGGGTTACCGGAGCAGTCCGGGCATTTTTATTTTTTGGAGCACATTTGGGGGATAGCTTGACCTATAGCTAACGATTTTAAACTTTTCTAAACGTTCCGGTGTTACCGGAGGATTTTTATATTTTGGAACATTCCGACGATTTTTGTTTCTCGGGGCAGATTTGGTCGATTGCGTGACCTATAGCTCACGATTTCAGCTTTTCTAGTCGTTCCAGAGTTACCGGAGCAGTCCAGGGATTTTTATTTTTCGGAGCACATTTGCCCGAAAGCGTGACATATAGCTCACGATTTTCAACTTTTCTAGTCGTTCCGGGGTTATCGGACCGGTCCATGGATTTTTATTTATCGAAGCACATTTGGCCGAAAGCGTGACCTGTAACTCACGATTTTTAGCTTTTCTAGTCGTTCCAGGGTTACCGGAGTTGTCCGGGGATTTTTATTTTTCGGAGCACATCTGTCGAAAGCATACCTATAGCTCACGATTTTCAGATTTTCTAGTCGTTCCAGGGTTACCGGAGCAGCTCACGATTTTCAGCTTTTCTAGTCGTTCCAGGGTTACCGGAGCAGTCCGCGTATTTTTATATTTTGGAGCAGATTTGTCCGAAAACCTGACCTGTAGCTCACGATTTTCAGCTTCTCTAGTCGTTGCAGGGTTACCTGGACTGCTGGGGATTTTTATTTTTTGGAGCAGATTTGGCCGAAAACCTGACCTATAGCTCACGATTTCAGCTTTTCTAGTCGTTCCGGGGTTACCGGAGAGTCCGGGGATTTTTATTTTTCGGAGCACATTTGTCGAAAGCGTACCTATAGCTCACGATTTTCAGCTTTTCTAGTAGTTTTAGGGTTACTGCACACTATTTTCAGCTTTTCTAGTCGTTCCAGGGTTACCGGAGCATTCCGACGATTTTTGTTTCTCGGGGCAGATTTGGTCGATTGCATCACCTATATCTCACGATTTCAGCTTTTCTAGTCGTTCCCGAGTTACCGGAGCAGTCCAGGGATTTTTATTTTTCGATGCACATTTGCCCAAAAGCGTGACCTCACGATTTTCAACTTTTCTAGTCGTTCTGGGGTTATCTGACCGGTCAATGGAATTTTATTTTTTGAAGCACATTTGGTCGAAAGCGTGACCTATAACTCACGATTTTCAGCTTTTCTATCGTTCCAGGGTTACCGGAGTAGTCCGGGAATTTTTATTTTTCAGAGCACATTTGTCGAAAGCGTACCTATGGCTCACGATTTTCAGCTTTTCTAGTCGTTCCAGGGTTACCGGAGCAGTCTGGGTATTTTTATATTTTTGAACAGATTTGGCCGAAAATGTGACAGCCCACGATTTTAACTTTTCTAGTCGTTCTAGGTTTACCGGGCCAGTTTGGGGATTTTTATTTTTGGGATCACATTTGGCCGCAAGGCTGATCTATAGCTCACGATTTTCAGCTTTTCTAGTCATTCCAGGGTTACCGGAGCAGTCTGGGTATTTTTATATTTTGGAACATATTTGGCCGAAAACGTGACATAGGGTTTAGGGTTACCGGGCCAGTCTGGGGATTTTTATTTTTTGGGTAGCTATGGCTCACGATTTGCAGCTTTTCTAGTCGTTTTAGGTTTACCGGGCCAGTCTGGGGATTTTTATTTTTTGGATCACATTCGGCTGAAAGAGTGACCTATAGCTCAAGATTTTCCGCTTTTCTAGTCGTTCCGGGGTTACCAGAGCCGTCCGGGTATTTTTATTTTTCGAAGCGCATTTATCCCAAATCGTGACCTATATTCAGGTTTTTTAGTCGTGCAAGGGTTACCGGAGCATTTCAACGATTTTTGTTTCTCGGGGCAGATTTGGACAAAAGTGTGACCTATAGCTCACGATTTCAGCTTTTCTAGTCGTTCCGTGGTTACCGGAGTAGTCCGGAGATTTTTATTTTTCGGAGCACATTTGCCGAAAGCGTACCTAAAGCTCACAATTTTTAGCTTTTTCAGTAATGCAAGGGTTACCGGAGCATTTCGACGATTTTTGTTTCTCGGGGCAGATTTGGTCGAAAGCGTGACCTATATCTCACGATTTCAGCTTTTCTAGTCATTCCGGAGTCACCGGAGTAATCCTGGGATTTTTATTTTTTGGAGCACATTTGCCGAAAGGGTGACCCATAGCTCGAGATTTTCCGCTTTTCTAGTCGTTCCGGGGTTACTGGAGGAGTCCGGGGATTTTTTTTTTCACATCACATTTGGCCGAAAGTCTGACCTCTAGCTCACGATTTTCAGCTTTTCTAGTTATTCAAGGGTTACCTGAGCAGTCGTGAAAATTTTGTTTCTCGGAGCAGATTTGGCCAAAAGCGTGACCCAAGCTCACGATTTTCAGCTTTCCTAATCGTGCCAGAGTTCCCGTGCCAAGCCGGGGATTTTTAATTTTTGGAGCACATTTGCCGAAAGCGTACCTGTAGCTCACGTTTTCAGCTTTTCTAGTCGTTCCGGTGTTTCCAGAGCGGTCTGGGTATTTTTATTTTTCAAAGCACATTCGGCCGAAAGAGTGATCTATAGCTCACGATTTTCAACTTTTCCAGCCGTTCCGGGGTTACCAGAGCATTCCGGGATTTTTGTTTTTCGTAGCACATTTGGCCGAAAGCGTGACCTATATCTCACGATTTCAGCTTTTCTTGTCATTCCGGGTTACCGGAACAGTCCGGGCATTTTTATTTTTTGGAGCACATTAGCACGAAAGCGTGACCTATAGCTAACTATTTTAGACTTTTCTAAACGTTCCGGTGTTACCGGAGGATTCCGGGGATTTTTGTCGCAGCACATTTGGCCGAAAGTGTGACGTATGGCTCAAGATTTTCCGCTTTTCTAGTCATTCCGGGGTTACCAGAGCCGTCCGGGTATTTTTATTTTTTCAAGCACATTTATCCAAAAGCGTGACCTATATTCAGCTTTTTTTAGTCGTGCAAGGGTTACCGGAGCATTTCGACGATTTTTGTTTCTCGGGGCAGATTTGGTCCAAAGCCTGACCTATAGCTCACGATTTCAGCTTTTTTAGTCGTTCCGGGGTTACCGGAGTAGTCCGGAGATTTTTAATTTTTTGGAGCACATTTGCCGAAAGTGTACGTAAAACTCACGATTTTTGGCTTTTCTAGTCGTGCCAGGGTTACCAGAGCATTTCGACGATTTTTCTTTCTCGTGGTAGATTTGGTCGAAAGCGTGACCTATAGCTCACAATTTCAGCTTTTCTAGTCGTTCCGGGGTTACCGGAGTAGTCCGTTGATTTTTATTTTTCGGAGCACATTTGTCGAAAGCGTACCTATAGCTCACGATTTTCAGCTTTTCTTGTCGTTCCAGGGTTACCGGAGCAGTCCGAATATTTGTATATTTTGGAACAGATTTGGCCGAAAAAGAACTCACAATTTCAGCTTTTTTTGTCATTCCGGGGTTACCGGAGTAGTCCGGGGATTTTTCTTTTTTGGAGCACATTTGCACGAAAGCGTGACCTATAGCTAATGATTTTAAACTTTTCTAAACGTTCCGCTGTTACCAGAGGATTTCAGGGATTTTTGTCGCAGCACATTTGGCTGAAAGGGTGACCTATAGCTCAACATTTTCCGCTTTTCTTGTCATTCCGGGGTTACTTGACAACTCCGGGGATTTTTTTCTCGCGTCACATTTGGCTGAAAGCGTAACATAATCACATGATTTTCAGCTTTTCTAGTCGTTCCAGGGTTACCGGGCAAGTCCAGGAATTTTTAATTTTCGGAGCACATTTACCGAAAGCATACTTATAGCTCACGATTTTTAGCTTTTCTAGTCGTTCCGGTGTTACCAGAGCCGTCCGGGTATTTTTATTTTTCATATCACATTTATCTGAAAGCGTGACCCATATTCAGCCTTTTTAGTCGTGCAAGGGTTACCGGAGCATTTCGACGATTTTTATTTCTCGGGGCAGATTTGGTAGAAAGCGTGACTTATAGCACACGATTTCAACTTTTCTAGTCATTCCGGGGTCACCGGTGTAGTCCAGGGATTTTTATTTTTCGGATCACATTGGCCGAAAGCGTACCTAAAGCTCACGATTTCAGCTGTTCTAGTCATTCCGGGGTCACCGGAGTAGTCCTGGGATTTTTATTTTTCGGAGCACATTTGCCGAAAGCGTACCTAAAGCTCATGATTTTCAGCTTTTCTAGTCGTTCCATGGTTATCGGAGCAGTCCGGGTATTTTTATATTTTGGAACAGATTTGGCCGAAAACGTGACCTATAGCTCACGATTTTCAGATTTTCTAGTCATTCCAGGGTTACCTGGCCAGTCTGGGGATTTTTATTTTTTGGAGCACATTTGCCCGAAAGCGTGACCAATAGCTCACGATTTTCAGCTTTTCTAGTCGTTCCAGGGTTATCAGACCTGTCCAGGGATTTTCTATATCGGAGCACATTTTGGCCGAAAGCGTGACCTATAGCTCGAGATTTCAGCTTTTGTAGTCGTTCCGGGGTTACCGGAGCAGTCCTGGGATTTTCATTTTTTGGAGCACATATGCCCGAAAGCGTGACCTATAGAAAACGATTTTCAACTTTTCTAATCGTTCCGATGTTACCGGAGGATTTCGGATATTTTTTTTGGCAGCACATTTGGCCGAAAACGTGACCTATAGCTCACGATTTTCAGCTTTTCTAGTCGTTCAACGGTTACCGGAGCCGTCAGGGGATTTTTATTTTTCGGAGCACATTTGCCCGAAAGCGTGACCTATAGCTCACGATTTTCAGCTTTTCTACTCGTTCCGGGGGTTACCGGACCTGTGCAGGGATTTTTATTTTTTGGAGCACATTTGGCTGAAAGTGTCACCTATATCTCACATTTTAGATTTTCTAGTCGTTCTGAGGTTACCGGACCTGTCCTGGGATTTTTATTTTTTGGAGCTCACAATTTCAGCTTTTCTTGTCATTCCGGGGTTACCGGAGTAGTCCGGGGATTTTTATTTTTTTGGAGCACATTTGCACGAAAGCGTGACCTATAGCTAACAGTTTTAAACTTTTCTAAACGTTCCGCTGTTACCAGAGGATTTCGGGGATTTTTGTCGCAGCACATTTGGCTGAAAGGGTGACCTATAGCTCAACATTTTCCGCTTTTCTAGTCATTCCGGGGTTACTTGATGACTCCGGGAATTTTTTCCCGCATCACATTTGGCTGAAAGCGTAACATAAGCACATGATTTTCAGCTTTTCTAGTCGTTCCAGGGTTACCGGGCAAGTCCAGGGATTTTTAATTTTCGGAGGACATTTGCCGAAAGCATACTTATAGCTCACAATTTTCAGCTTTTCTAGTCGTTCCGGTGTTACCAGAGCCGTCTGGGTATTTTTTGTTCAAAGCACATTTATCTGAAAGCGTGACCCATATTCAGCCTTTTTAGTCGTGCAAGGGTTACCGGAGCATTTCGATGATTTTTATTTCTCGGGGCAGATTTGGTTGAAAGCGCGACCTATAGCACACGATTTCAGCTTTTCTAGTCATTCCGGGGTCACCGGTGTAGTCCAGGGATTTTTATTTTTCGGATCACATTGGCCGAAAGCGTACCTAAAGCTCACGATTTCAGCTTTTCTAGTCATTCCGGGGTCACCGGAGTAGTCCTGAAATTTTTATTTTTCGGAGCACATTTGCCGAAAGCGTACCTAAAGCTCATGATTTTCAGCTTTTCTAGTCGTTCCATGGTTATCGGAGCAGTCCGGGTATTTTTATATTTTGGAACAGATTTGGCCGAAAACGTGACCTATAGCTCACGATTTTCAGCTTTTCTAGTCATTCCAGGGTTACCTGGCCAGTCTGGGGATTTTTATTTTTCGGAGCACATTTGCCCGAAAGCGTTGACCAATAGCTCACGATTTTCAGCTTTTCTAGTCGTTCCGGGGTTATCGGACCTGTCCAGGGATTTTCTATATCGGAGCACATTTAGCCGAAAGCGTGACCTATAGCTCGAGATTTCAGCTTTTCTAGTCGTTCCGGGGTTACCGGAGCAGTCCTCGGATTTTCATTTTTCGGAGCACATATGCCCGAAAGCGTGACCTATAGAAAACGATTTTCAACTTTTCTAATCGTTCCGATGTTACCGGAGGATTCCGGATTTTTTTTGGCAACACATTTGGCCGAAAGCGTGACCTATAGCTCACGATTTTCAGCTTTTCTAGTCGTTCAACAGTTACCGGAGCCATCAAGGGATTTTTATTTTTCGGAGCACATTTGCCCGAAAGCGTGAACTATAGCTCACGATTTTCAGCTTTTCTACTCGTTCCGGGGTTACCGGACCTGTGTAGAGATTTTTATTTTTTGGAGCACATTTGGGTGAAAGTGTCACCTATAGCTCACATTTTAGATTTTCTAGTCGTTCTGGGGTTACCGGACCTGTCCTGGGATTTTTATTTTTTGGAGCACATTTGGCCGACAGCGTGACCTATAGGACACATTTTAGATTTTCTCGTCATTCCGGGGTTTCCAGACCAGTGCGGGAATTTTTATTTTTCGGAGCACATTTGGCCGAAAGCGTGACCTGTAGCTCACGATTTTCAGATTTTCTAGTCGTTCCGGGGTTACCGGACCTGTCTAAGGATTTTTATTTTTCGGAGCACATTTGGCCGAAAGCGTGACATCTAGCTCACAATTTTCAGCTTTTCTAGTCGTTCTGGGGTTACCGGATCTGTCCAGGGATTTTTTTTCGGAGCACATTTTGCCGAGAGCGTGACCTATAGCTCACATTTTAGATTTTCTCATCGTTCCGGGGTTTCCGGACCAGTGAGGGGATTTTTATTTTTTTCGAGCACATTTGGCCGAAAGAGTGACCTATAGCTCACGATTTTCAGCTTCTCTAGTTTTTCCAGGGTTTCCGGGCCAGTCCGGGGATTTTTAATTTTCGCAGCACATTTGCCGAAAGCGTGTCCTATTGCTCACATTTCAGATTTTCTCGTCGTTCTGGGGTTTCCAGACCAGTCCGGGTATTTTTATTTTTCGAAGCACATTTGGCCGAAAGCGTGACCTATAACTCACGGTTTTCAGCTTTTCTAGTCGTGCCAGGGTTACTGGAGCATTTCGATGATTTTTGTTTCTCGTGGAAGATTTGGTCGAAAGCGTGACCTATAGCTTACGATTTCAGCGTTTCTATCGTCCCGGGGTTATCGTAGTAGTTGGGGGATTTTTATTTTTCGGAGCACATTTGTCGAAAGCGTACCTATAGCTCACGATTTTCAGCTTTTCTAGTCGTTCCAAGGTTTCCGGGCCAGTTTGGGGATTTTTATTTTTCGGAGCACATTTGGCCGATAGACTGTTCTATAGCTCACGATTTTTGGCTTTTCTAGTCATTCCAAGGTTACCAGAGCAGTCTAGGTATTTTTATATTTTGGAGCAGATTTGGCTGAAAACCTGTCATATAGCTCATTATTTTCAGCTTTTCTAGTCGTTCCGATGTTACCATAGCCGTTTGGGTATTTCTATTTTTTGAAGCACATTTGGCCGAAAGCGTGACCTATACCTCACGATTTCAGCTTTTCAAGTCGTTTCGTGGTTACCGGGGCAGTCCGGGGATTTTTATTTTTTGGAGCACATTTCGCCAAAAACGTTACCTAAAGCTCATAATTTTTAGCTTTTCCAGTCGTTCCGGAGTAACCGGTGGATTCCAGGTATTTTTCTTCACATCACATTTGGCCGATAGCGTGACTTATAGCTTATGATTTCAGCTTTTCTAATCATTCCAGGGTTACCGGAGCAGTCCGGGGAATTTTTATTTTTTGGAGCACATTTGGCTAAAAGCGTGACCAATTGCTCACGATTTCACGTTTTCTACTCGTTCCTTTGTTACCGGAGCAGTCTTTGCATTCCTATTTTTCGGAGCACATTTGGCCGAAAGCACGACCTATAGCTCACGATTTTCAGTCTTTCTAGTCGTGCCAGGGATACCAGAGCATTCCTTCGATTTTTTTTCTAGGGGCAGACTTGGTCAAATGCGTAACCAATAGCTCACGATTTCAGCTTTTCTAGTCGTTCCGGAGTTATTGGTGTAGTTTTAGCCACGATTTTTTTGCATCACATTTGGCCGAAAGCGTGACCTATAGCTCACGATTTTCAGCTTTCCATGTCGTTCAACGGTTACCGGAGCAGTCGGCGGAATTTTGTTTCTCGGAGCAGATTTGGCCGAAGGCGTGACCTATAGCTCACGATTTTGAGCTTTTCTAGTGGTTCTGGGGTTACCGCAGCAATCCAGGGATTTTTACTTTTCGTTGCACATTCGGCTGAAAGCGTGACGTATAGCTCACAATTTTAGCTTTTCTAGTCCTTCTGGCGTTACTCGACGAGTGCGGGGATTTTTTTTTGCATCACATTTGGCCGAAAGCGTGACCTATATCTCACGTTTTCAACTTTTCTAGTTGTTCCAGGGTTACCGGAGCATTCCGGGGATTTTTGTTGCTCGGAGCAAATTTGGCCAAAAGCTTTACCTATAGCTCACGATTTCAGCTTTTCTAGTCGTTCGGTGGTTACCGGAGCAGTCCGGGGATTTTTATTTTTCGGAGCACATTTGCCCGAAAACGTGAATAATAGCTAACGATGTTTAACTTTTTTATTCATTCCGGTGTTACCGGAGGATTCCGTGAATTTTTGTCGCATCACATTTGGCCGAAAGGGGGACCCATAGCTCACGATTTTCAGCTTTCCTTGTCGTTACCGGGCCAGTCCGGAAATTTTTAATTTTCAGAGCACATTTGCCGAAAGCGTACCTATAGCACACGATTTTTAGTTTTTCCAGTCGTTCTAGGGTTACCAGGCCAGTCCGGGGATTTTTAATTTTCGAAGCACATACCGAGAGCGTACCTATAAGTCAAAATTTTTCGCTTTTGTAGGCATTTCGCATCACATTTGGCCAAAATTGTGACCTATAGTTCACGATTTTCAGTTTTTCTAGTCATTCAACAGTTACCGGAGGAATCTGGTGAATTTTGTTTCTCAGAGCAGTTTTGGCCAATAGCGTGACCAGTTCACGATTTTCAGCTTTTCTAGTCGTTTCAAGGTTACTGGGGCAGTCCGGGGATTTTTATTTTTTGGAGCACATTTAGCCGAAAGCGTGACATATAGCTCACAATTTTGAGCTTTTCTAGTCGTTCCGGGGTTACTGTGGGATTCCAGGGATTTGTTTTCGCTTCACATTTACCCGAAAGCGTGACCTGTAACTCACAATTTCAGCTTTTCTAGTCGTTACGGTGTTACCGGAGCAGTTTGGGGATTTTTATTTTTTAGAGCACATTTGCTCGAAAGCGTGACCTATAGCTAAACATTTTCAACTTTTCTAAACATTCTGGTGTTACCGGAGGATTCCAGGGATTTTTGTCGCATCACATTTGGCCGAAAGGGTGACCCATAGCTGAAGATTTTTCGCTTTTCTAGTCGTTCCGGGGTTACGAGAGGACTCCGGGGATTTTTTTTCCCGCATCACATTTGGCCGAAAGCGTGACCTATAGCTCACATTTTCAGCATTTGTAGTTGTTCATGGGCTACCGAAGCTGTCGGGGAATTTTGTTTCTTGGAGTAGATTTGGCCGAAAGCGTGACCTATAGGCCACGATTTTCAACTTTCCTAGTCATTCAACGGTTACAAGAGCAGTCGTGGGAATTTTCTTTCTCGAAGCAGATTTAGGCGAAACCGTAACCTATAGATCACGATTTTTAGCTTTTCTATTCATTTCTGGGATACCAGGGCAGTCCGGGGATTTTTATTTTTCGGAGCACATTTGGCCGAAAGCGTGACCTATAGCTCACGATTTTTAGCTTTTCTAGTCGTTCCGGGGTTACCGCACCTGTGCAGGGATTTCTATTTTTTGGAGCACATTTGGCCGAAAGCGTGACCTGTAGGTCACATTTTAGATTTTCTCGTCGTTCCAGGGTTTCCGGACCAGTGCGGGGATTTTTATTTTTCGGAGCACATTTGGCCGAAACCGTGACTGATAGCTCACGAATTTCAGCTTTTCTAGTCGTGCCTGGGTTACCGAGCCAGTCTGGGCATTTTTGTTTCTCGGGGAAGATTTGGTCGAAAGCGTGACCTATAACTCACGATTTTCAGCTTTTCTAGTCGTTCCAGGGTTACCGAGCCAGTCTGGGGTTTTTGTTTCTCGGGGCAGATTTGGTCGAAAGCGTGACCTATAGCTCATAATTCTCAACTTTTCTAGTCATTCCAGGGTTACCGGAGCAGTCCGGGTATTTTTATATTTTGGAACACATTTGGCCGAAAGCGTGACCTATAGCTCACGATTTTCAGCTTTTCTAGTCGTTCAAGGGTTACCGGAGCAGTCGGGGGAATTTTGTTTCTTGGCAAAGATTTGGCCGAAAGCGTGACCTATAGTTCCCGATTTCAGCTTTTCTAGTCGTCCCGGAGTTACCAGAGCTGTCCGAGGAGTTTTATTTTTTGGAGCATATTTGGCCGAAAGCGTGAATTATAACTCACGATTTTGAGCTTTTCTAGTCGTTTTGGGGTTACCACAGCTGTCCAGATATTTTTTAATTTAAGGAGTAAATTTGGCCAATAGCGTGATCTATAGCTCATGATTTCAGCTTTTCTTGTCGTTCCGGGGTTACTGGAGGACTTTAGGGATTTTTTTTCGCATCACATTTGGCCGAAAGCGTGACCTATAGCTCACGATGTTTAGATTTTCTAGTCGTTCAGCGGTTACCGGAGCAGTCGGGGGAATTTTGTTTCTCGGAGCAGATTAGGCCGAAAGCGTGACCTATAGCTCATGATTTTCGGCTTTTCTAGTCGTTTCGGGGTTACCGGGGCTGTCCGGGGATTTTTATTTCTCGGAGCACATTTGGCCGAAAGCGTGACCTATATCTCACGATTTTCAGCTTTTCTAGTCGTTTCGGGGTTACGAGACCTGTCCAAGGATTTTTATTTTTCAGAGAACATTTGTCCGAAAACGTGACCTAGATCACCATTTTAGCTTTTCTAGTCATTCCGGGGTTTCCGGACCAGTGCGGGGATTTTTATTTTTTACAGCACATTTGGACGAAAGCGTGACCTATAGCCAGGGATTTTAATTTTTGGAGCACATTTGCCGAAAGCGTACCTATAGCTCACGGTTTTCAGCTTTTCTAGTCGTTCCGGTGTTTCCAGAGTGGGCCGGGTATTTTTATTTGTCAAAGCACATTTGGCCAAAAGCGTGACCTATAACTCACGATTTTCAGCTTTTCTAGTCGTGCCAGGGTTACCGGAGCATTCCGACAATTTTTGTTTCTTGGGGCAGATTTGGCGGAAAGCGTGACCTATATCTTACGATTTCAGCTTTTCTAGTCGTTCCGGGGTTACCAGAGTAGTCCGGGGATTTTTACTTTTTGGAACACATTTGCCGAAAGTGTATCAATAGCTCACGATTTTCAGTTTTCCTAATCGTTCCAGGGCTATTGGGCCAGTCTGGGGATTTTTTTTGGAGCACATTTGGCCGAAAGAGTGACCTATAGCTCACGATTTTTAACTTTTCTAGTCGTTCCAGGGTCACCGGAGCATTCCGGGGATTTTGGTTTTTTGGAGCAAATTAGGCCGAAAGCGTGACCAATAGCTCACGATTTTCAACTTTTCTAGTCGTTCCAGGGTTACCAGAGCATTCCGTGGATTTTTGTTTTTTGGGAGCAAATTTGGCCGAAAGTGTGACCTATAGCTCACGATTTCAGCTTTTCTAGTCGTTCCGGGGTTACCGAAGCAGTTCGGGGATTTTTATTTTTTGGAGCACGTTTGCACGAAAGCATGAGCTATTTCTAACGATTTTCAACTTTTCTAAACGTTCCGGGGTTACTGGAGGACTCCGGGGATTGTTTTTCCGCCTCACATTTGGCCGAAAGGGTGACCTATACCTCACGATTTTCTGCTTTTCTAGTCGTTCAAGGGTTACCAGAGCAGTCCGGGGATTTTTATTTTTCGAAGCACAATCGGCCGAAAGGGTGACCTATAACTCACGATTTTCAGCTTTTCTAGTTGTTCCGGGGTTACCGGACCTGTCCAGCGATTTTTATTTTTCGGAGCACACTTGGGCAAAAGTGTGACCTATAGCTCCCGATTTTCAACTTTTCTAGTCGTTCCAGGCTTACCGAAGCTGTCTAGGCATTTTTATTTTTTGAAGCATATTTGGCTAAAAGCGTGACCTATAACTAACGATTTCAGCTTGTCTAGTCGTTCTATGGTTACAGGACCAGTTCGGGGTATTTTATTTTTTCGAGCACATTTGGCCGAAAGCGTGACCTATAGCTCACAATTATTAGCTTTTCCAGTCGTTTCGGAGTTACAGGAGGATCCCAGGAATTTTTTTTGCATCACATTTGGCCGAAAACGTGACCTATAGCTCGCGATTTTCAGCTTTTCTAGTCGTTCCGGGGTTACTGGAGCAGTACAGGGATTTTTATTTTTCGGAGCACATAAGGTCGAAAGCGTGACCAATTGGTCACAATTTTCAGCTTTTCTAGTCGTTCCTTGGTTGCCGGAGCAGTTCGAAGATTTTTATTTTTCGGAGCATCTCGGAAATAAAAGAGAAACTAATATATTTCTTATACATATTTATCAAATAAACACTTGCACCTGGTTTTTGGAGAACAAACCCATGCAGGAGCCCACTGGTGAAAAATGGGCCCAATTGGGCTCTGGGCCAGGTCGGCCGACCACCCCCTAGGTCGGCCGACCAAGGCCCAGGCCCAATGAGGCCCAACTCTTGCCACATGCAAAGAAATATATTTTGGGGTATTCCTAGCCGGTGGCTCAAGGTCAGTTTGATCCAAGAGCCAAGATCAAGCATCACATGGATTCATGGGCCCACATATCAAAGAGATCAAATCAAATCAATCAAGATCAAATCAAGGGAATTTATTTCCTAAAATACAAAGGACCTTCTCCACCCCTCCAAGGAACCACCACTATAAATAGAGGGGCACCCCCTCTCATTCAAGACACACCAAGAAGGAGCTCTCCAAGCCATCTCTCTCACTATGTAGTAGTATAGGCTAGGTTAGTTTGGGAGTTAGAGTCGAGTCGGGTTCGGCCTGGGTTCCGGATCATCTTCGGGGGTCGGCCCTTGTATCCTTCCTTTGGAAGACATTTTATATTCAATATGTTTATCATCTCGATCTTTATCTTATTCGTATCACTACGCTCGTCGTAGTGTTAGTTACTTTAGTCTTTTCTTCGGTGTTCGATCTTGGTGAAGGTTGAAGTAGTTTGGGTCGACTTCGCACTGGTTCTACGCTCCATTCTTCGAGTGCTTTAGCTCTAACGCGAGGGCTAGAGTAGTATTCATTAGCATAAACATGATGTTTAGGCAAAGGATACCTTAGAGTGCGGCGTACCCCACGGAAGTTTGGTAGCCAGCAGGTGGTGACATCCCTGTCTGGTCTTCGTAATCCATCACGTGGCTGCGTACGTTCTTAAAACGTTGGTGCCCCGAAGTTGAGACTGTCTAACGGATGCTAGATAGGCCAGTGCCCTGTGTGCTTTAGGGTATCCTCTACATATTCAACCTCGCCATAGTCGTGTGTCGTAGTTTAGCTAATAGAACCCAAAAGGTAGAGAGCAACATAGGAATCTAGTCGTTCCAGGGTTACTAGAGGACTCCGGGGATTTTTTTCTCGCATCACATTTGGCTGAAAGCGTGACCTAAGCACATGATTTTTCAGCTTTTCTAGTCGTTCCAGGGTTACCGGGCAAGTCTAGGGATTTTTAATTTTCGGAACACATTTGCCGAAAGCATACCTATAGCTCACGATTTTCAGCTTTTCTAGTCGTTCCGGTGTTACCAGAGCCGTCCGGGTATTCTTATTTTTCGAAGCACATTTATCCGAAAGTGTGACCTATATTCAGTTTTTTTAGTCGTGCAAGAGTTACCGGAGCATTTTGCCGATTTTTGTTTCTCGGGGCAGATTTGGTCGAAAGCGAGACCTATAGCTCATGATTTCAGCTTTTCTAGTCATTTCGGGGTCACCGGAGTAGTCCGGGGATTTTTATTTTTCGGAGCACATTTGCCGAAAGCGTACCTAAAGCTCATGATTTTCAGCTTTTCTAGTCGTTCCATGGTTACCGGAGCAGTCCAGGTATTTTTATATTTTGGAACAGATTTGGCCGAAAACATGACATATAGCTCACGATTTTCGGCTTTTCTAGTCGTTCAAAGGTTACGGGGCCAATTAGGGGATTTTTATTTTTCGGAGCACATTTGGCCGATGGACTGATCTATATGCCCACGATTTTCAGCTTTTCTAGTCGTTCAAAGGTTTCCAGAGCAGTCGGGGGATTTTTATTTTTCGGAGCACATTTGCCCGAAAGCGTGACCTATAGATCACGATGTTCAGCTTTTCTACTCATTCCGGCCTTACCGGACCTGTGCAGGGATTTTTATTTTTTGGTGCATGTTTGTCGAAAGCGTGACCTATAACTCACGATTTTCAGCTTTTCTAGTCGTGCCAGGGTTTCCGTAGCATTTCGACGATTTTTGTTTCTCGGGGCATATTTGATCGAAAGCGTGACCAATAGCTGACGATTTCAGCTTTTCTACTCATTTCGGGGTTACCAGAGTAGTCCGGGGATTTTTATTTTTCGTAGCACATTTGTCGAAAGCGTACCTATAGCTCACGATTTTCAGCTTTTCTAGTCGTTCCAGGGTTGCCGGAGCAGTCCGGGTATTTTTATATTTTGGAACAGATTTGGCCGAAAACGTGACCTATAGCTCACAATTTTCAGCTTTTCTAATCGTTCTAGGGTTACCGGGCCAGTCTAGGGATTTTTATTTTGTGATCACATTTGACCGAAAGAGTGATCTATAGCTCACGATTTTGACCTTTTCTAGTTGTTCCAGGGCTACCCGATCATTTCGGGGATTTTTGTATTTCGGAGCACATTTGGCCGAAAACGTGACCTATAGCTCACGATTTCAGCTTTTCTAGTCGTTGTAGGGTTACCGAGACAGTCTGTGGATTTTTATTTTTTGGAGCACATTTGGCCGAAAGCGTGACCTATAACTCACGATTTTCAGCTTTTCTAGTCGTCCAGGGTTACCGGAGCATTCCGACGATTTTGTTTTCTTGGGGCAGATTTGGTCGAAAGCGTCACCTATAGTTCACGATTTCAGCTTTTCTAGCCATTACGGGGTTACCAGAGCAGTCCAGGCATTTTTATTTTTTAGAGCACATTTGCCCGAAAGCATAATCTATAGCTAACGTTTTTCAACATTTGGCCGAAAGGGTGACCCATAGCTCAAGACTGTCCGCTTTTCTAGTCTTTCCAGGGTTACTAGAGGACTCCGGGGATTTTTTTTCCGCATCACATTTGCCCGAAAGCGTGACCTATAGCTTACATTTTGAGCATTTCTAGTTGTTCAAGGGTTACCGAAGCTATCGAGGAATTTTGTTTTTTTGGTGAAGATTTGGCCGAAAGCGTGACCTATAGCCCACGATTTTTAGCTTTCCTAGTGATTCAACGATTACCGGAGCAGTTGGGGGAATTTTGTTTCTCGGAGCAGATTTAGGCGAAACCGTGACCTATAGCTCACGATTTTTAGCTTTTCAATTCGTTTCTGGGTTACCGGGGCAGTCCGGGGATTTTTATTTTTTGGAGCACATTTGGTCCAAAGCGTGACATATAGCTCACGATTTACAGTTTTTGTAGTCATTCCGGGGTTACCGGACCTGTTCAGGGATTTTTATTTTTCGGAGCACATTCGGCCGAGAGTGTGACCTATAGCTCACATTTTAGATTTTCTCGTCGTTCCGGGGTTTCTAGACCAGTGCGGGGATTTTTATTTTTCGGAGCAAATTTGGCCGAAAGCGTTACCTATAGCTCACGATTTTCAGCTTTTCTAGTCGTTCCATGGTTTCCGGGCCAGTCCGGGGATTTTTATTTTTCGCAGCACATTTCCCGAAAGCGTACCTATACCTCACGATTTTCAGTTTTTCTAGTCGTTCCGATGTTACCAGAGCCGTCCGGGAATTTTTATTTTTCGTTACACATTTGGCCGAAAGCATGACCTATAACTCACGATTTTCAGCTTTTCTAGTCGTGCAAGTTTTACTGGAGCATTTCGACGATTTTTGTTTCTCGGGGCAGATTTGGTCGAAAGCGTGACCTACAGCTCACGATTTCAGCTTTTCTATTGTCCCGGGGTTACCGGGGCAGTCCGGGGATTTTTATTTTTCAGAGCACATTTGTCGAAAGCGTACCTATAGCTCACCATTTTCAGTTTTTCTTGTCGTTCTAAGGTTACTGGGCCAGTTTGGGGATTTTTATTTTTTGGAGCAAATTTGGCCGATAAACAAATCTATAGCTCACGATTTTCAGCTTTCTTAGTCATTCCAGGGTTACCGGAGCAGTCCGATATTTTTAAATTTTGGAGCAGATTTGGCCGAAAACCTGTCGTATAGCTCACGATTTTCAGTTTTTCTAGTCGTTGTAGTGTTACCGGCCCAGTCTAGGGAATTTTATTTTTCGGAGCACATTTGACGGAAAGCGTGACCTATTACTCACGATTTTCAGCTTTTCTACTCGTGCCAGGTTTACCAGAGCATTCCGACGATTTTTGTTTCTCGGGGCAGATTTGGTCAAAAGCGTGACCTATAGCTCACGATTTCAGCTTTTCTAGTCGTTCCGGAGTTTACCGGAGCAGTCCAGGGATATTTAATTTTTGGAGCACATTTGCCCGAAAGCATGACCTATAGCACACGGTTTTCAGCTTTTCTAGTCGTTTCGGCGTTATCGGACCTGTCCAGTGATTTTATTTATCGGAGCACATTTGGCCGAGAGCGTGACCTGTAGCTCGCTATTTCAGCTTTTGTAGTCGTTCCGGGGTAACCGGAGACGTTTTGGGATTTTTATTTTTCGGAGCACATATGCCCGAAAGCGTGACATATAGCAAACGATTTTCAACTTTTCTAACCGTTCCGATGTTACCAGAGGATTCTGGGGATTTTTTTTCGCACCACATTTGGCCGAAAGCGTGACCTATAGCTCACGATTTTTAGCTTTTCTAGTCGTTCAACGGTTACCAGAGCAGTCGGGGGATTTTTATTTTTCGGAGCACATTTGCCCGAAAGCGTGACCTATAGCTCACGATTTTCAGCTTTTGTACTCGTTCCGGGGTTACTAGACCAGTGTAGGGATTTTTATTTTTCGGAGCACATTTGGCCGAAAGCGTCACCTATAGCTCACATTTTAGATTTTCTAGTCGTTCCGGGGTTACCAGACCTGTCCCGCGATTTTTAATTTTTGGAGCACAATTGGCTGACAGCGTGACCTATAGCCCACATTTTAGATTTTCTCGTCGTTCCGGGGTTTCCGGACCAGTGCGGGGATTTTTATTTTTCGGAGCACATTTGCCCGAAAGCGTGACCTATACCTCACGATTTTCAGCTTTTCTACTCATTACGGGGTTACCGGACCTATGCAGGGATTTTTATTTTTCGGAGCACATTTGGCCGAAAGCGTGACCTGTAGCTCACGATTTTCACTTTTGTAGTCGTTCAGGGGTTACCAGACCTATCCAAGGAATTTTATTTTTCGAAGCACATTTGGACGAAAGCGTGACCTATAGCTCACGATTTCAGCTTTTCTAGTCGTTCCAGGGTTATCGGAGCAGTCCAGGGATATTCATTTTTCGGAGCACATTTGTCCGGAACCATGACCTATAGCTCACGATTTCAGCTTTTGTTGTTGTTCCGGGGTAACCGGAGCAGTCCTTTGATTTTTATTTTTTGGAGCACATATGCCCGAAAGCGTGACCTATAGCAAATGATTTTCAACTTTTCTAACCGTTTCGATGTTACCAGAGCAGTCCGGGGATTTTTATTTTTTGGAGCACGTTTGGCCGAAAGCGCGACCTATAGCTCACGATTTTTAGCTTTTCTAGTCGTTCCGGGGTTACTGGACCTGTGCCAGGATTTCTATTTTTCAGAGCACATTTGGCCGAAAGCGTGACCTGTAGCTCACATTTTAGATTTTCTCGTCATTCCGGGGTTTCCGGACCAATGCGGGGATTTTTATTTTTCGAAACACATTTGGCCGAAAGCGTGACCTATAGTTCACGATTTTTAGCTTTTCTAGTCGTTCCAGGGTTTCCGGGCATTTTTAATTTTCGCAGCACATTTGTCGAAAGCGTACCTATAGCTCACGATTTTCAGCTTTTTCTGTCGTTCTAAGGTGTTACTGGGCCAGTTTGGGGAATTTTATTTTTTGGAACAAATTTGGCCGATAAACAGATTTATAGCTCACGATTTTCAGCTTTTTTAGTCATTTCAGGGTTACCAGAGCAGTCCGATATTTTTAAATTTTGGAGCAGATTTGGCCGAAAACCTGTCGTATAGCTCACGATTTTCAGTCCTGGGATTTTTATTTTTAACCCTAATACCAGAGCAGTCCTGGGATTTTTATTTTTGGAGCACATAACAAACGATTTTCGACTTTTCTAACCGTTTCGATGTTACCAGAGCAGTCCTGGGATTTGCACCACATTTGGTCGAAAGCGTGACCTATAGCTCACGATTTCAGCTTTTCTAGTCGTTCCGGGGTTACCGGAGTAGTCAAGGGATTTTTATTTTTCGGAGCACATTTGGCCGAAAGCGTGACCTATAGCTCACATTTTAGATTTTCTCGTCGTTCCGAGGTTTCTGGACCAGTGCGGGGATTTTTACTTTTCGGAGCACATTTGGCCGTATGCTTGACCAATAGTTCTCGATTTTTAGCTTTTCTAGTCGTTCCAGGGTTTTCGGGCCAATCCGGGGATTTTTAATTTTTGCAGCACATTTGCCGAAAGCATACCTATGGCTCACGATTTTCAGGTTTTCTAGTCGTTCCTATGTTACCAGAGCCGTCCGGGAATTTTTATTTTTCAAAGCACACTTGGCCGAAAGCAAGGCCTATAACTCACGATTTTCAGCTTTTCTAGTCGTGCAAGGGTTACCGGAACATTTCGAAGATTTTTGTTTCTCGGGGCAGATTTGGTCGAAAGCGTGACCTATAGCTCGCGATTTCATCTTTTCTAACGTCCCGGGGTTACCAGAGCAGTCTGGGGATTTTTATTTTTTGGAATACATTTGTCAAAAAGCGTACCTATAGCTCACGATTTTCAGCTTTTCTAGTCGTTCTAATGTTACTGGGCCAATTTCGGGATTTTTATTTTTCAGAGCACATTTGGCCAATAGACAGATCTATAGCACATGATTTTCAGCTTTTCTAGCCTTTCCAGGGTTACCAGAGCAGTCCTGGTATTTTTATATTTTGAAGCAGATTTGGCCGAAATCCTGTCTTATAGCTCACGATTTCAGCTTTTCTAGTCGTTGTAGGGTTACCGGCCCGGTCTGGGGAATTTTATTTTTCGGAGCACATTTGCCCGAAAGCGTGACCTATAACTCACGATTTTCAGCTTTTCTAGTCGTGCCAGGGTTACCGGAGCATTCCGACGATTTTTGATTCTCGTGGCAGATTTGGTCGAAAGCGTGACCTATAGCTCACGATTTCAGCTTTTCTAGTCGTTCCAGGGTTACCGGAGCAGTCCAGGGATATTCATTTTTCAGAGCACATTTGTCTGAAAGCGTGACCTATAGCTCACGAGTTCAGCTTTTGTAGTTGTTCCGGGGTAACCGGAGCAGTCCTGGGATTTTGATTTTTGGGAGCACATATGCCCGAAAGCGTGACCTATAGCAAACAATTTTCAACTTTTCTAACCGTTTCGATGTTACCAGAGCAGTCCGGGGATTTTTATTTTTTGGAGCACATTTGGCCGAAAGCGTAACCTACAGCTCACGATTTTCAGCTTTTCTAGTCGTTCCGGGGTTACCAGACCTGTGCAGGGATTTCTATTTTTCGGAGCACATTTGGCCGAAAGCGTGACCTGTAGCTCACATTTTAGATTTAATCGTCATTCCGGGGTTTCCGGACCAGTGCGGGGATTTTTATTTTTCGGAGCACATTTGGCCGAAAGCGTGACCTAAAGCTCACGAGTTTCAGCTTTTCTAGTCGTTCCAGGGTTACCGAGCGAGTGTAGGGTGTTTGTTTCTCGGGGCAGATTAGGTCGAAAGCATGACCTATAGCTCATGATTTTCAGCTTTTCTAGTCGTTCCAGGGTTACCAGAGCAGTCCGGCTATTTTTATATTTCGGAACACATTTGGGCGAAAGCGTGACCTATAGCTCACGACTTTCAGCTTTTCTAGTCGTTCAAGGGTTACGTCAGCATTTCGTGGATTTTTGTTTTCCGGAGCACATTTGGCCGAAAGCGTGACCTATAGCTCACGATTTCAGCTTTTCAAGTCGTTGTAGGTTTACCGAGCCAGTCTGAGGATTTTTATTTTTCGGAGCACATTTGGCCGGAAGCGTGACCTATACCTCATGATTTTCAGTTTTTCTAGTCGTGCCTGGGTTACCCGAGCAGTCCAAGGATTTTTATTTTTCGGAGCAATTTGCCCGAAAGCGTGACCTATAGCTCACGATTTTTAGCTTTTATATTCGTTTCTGGGTTACTGAGGCAGTCCAAGGATTTTTATTTTTCGGAGCACATTTGGCCGAAAGCGTAACCTATAGCTCACGATTTTCAGCTTTTCTAGTCGTTCCTGGGTTACCAGACCTGTCCAGGGATTTTTATTTTTCGTAGCACATTTGGCCGATAGACAAATCTATAGCTCACGATTTTTAGCTTTTCTAGTCTTTCCAGGGTTACCAGAGCAGTGCGGGTATTTTTATATTTTGAAGCAGATTTGGCCGAAAACCTGTCCTATAGCTCACGATTTCAACTTTTCTAATCGTTGTAGGGTTACCGGAGCAGTCGGGGGAATTTTATTTTTCGGAGCACATTTGGCCGAAAGCGTGAACTATAACTCGCGATTTTCAGCTTTTCTAGTTGTGCCAGGGTTACCGGAGCATTCCGACGATTTTTGTTTCTTGGGGCAGATTTGGTCGAAAGCGTGACCTATAACTCACGATTTCAGCTTTTCTAGTCGTTCCGGGGTTACCGGAGCAGTCCAGGGATATTCATTTTTTGGAGCACATTTGTCCGAAAGCGTGACCGATAGCTCACGATTTCAGCTTTTGTAGTCGTTCCGGGATTACCGGAGCAGTCCTGGGATTTTTATTTTTCGGAGCACATATGCCCGAAAGCGTGACCTGCAAACGATTTTCAACTTTTCTAACCGTTCCGATGTTACCAGAGGATTCTGGGGATTTTTTTTGCACCACATTTGGCCGAAAGCGTGACCTATAGCTCACGATTTTCAGCTTTTCTAGTCGTTCAACGGTTACCGGAGCAGTTGGGGGATTTTTACTTTTCGGAGCACATTTGCCCGAAAGCGCGACCTATAGCTCACGATTTTCAGCTTTTCTACTCGTTCTGGAGTTATCGGACCTGTGCATGGATTTTTATTTTTCGGAGCACATTTGGCCGAAAGCGTCACCTATAGCTCACATTTTAGATTTTCTAGTCGTTCCGGGGTTACCGGGCCTGTGCAGGGATTTTTATTTTTTGGAGCACATTTGGCCGACAGCGTGACCTATAGCTCACATTTTAGATTTTCTCATCGTTCTGGGGTTTACGGACCTGTGCGGGGATTTTTATTTTTCAGAGCCCATTCGGGCGAAAGCTTGACCTGTAGCTAACAATTTTCACCGTTTCTAGTCATTCCAGGGTAACCGGACCTGTCCAAGGATTTTTATTTTTCGGAGCACATTTGGCCGAAAGCGTGACCTATAGCTCACATTTTAGATTTTCTCGTCGTTCCGGGGTTTCCAGACCAGTGCGGGGATTTTTATTTTTCGGAGCATATTTGGCCGAAAGCGTGACCTATAGCTCACGATTTTCAGTTTTTCTAGTCGTTCCAGGGTTTCCGGGCCAGTCCGGGGATTTTTAATTTTCGCAGCACATTTGCCGAAAGCGTACCTATAGCTCACGATTTTCAGCTTTTCTAGTCGTTCCGATGTTACCAGAGCTGTCCGGGAATTTTTATTTTTTGAAGCACATTTGGCCGACAGCGTGACCTATAACTCACAATTTTCAGCTTTTCTAGTCGTGCCAGGGTTACCGCAGCATTTCGACGATTTTTGTTTCTCGGGACAGATTTGGTCGAAAGCGTGACCTATAGCTCACGATTTCGGCTTTTCTAGTCGTTCCGGGGTTACCAGAGTTGTCCGGGCATTTTTATTTATCGGAGCACATTTGCCGAAAGCGTGACCTATAGCTAGTCGTTCCTGGGTTACCAGACCTGTCCAGGGATTTTTATTTTTCGTAGCACATTTGGCCGATAGACAAATCTATAGCTCACGATTTTTAGCTTTTCTAGTCTTTCCAGAGTTACCAGAGCAGTGCGGGTATTTTTATATTTTGAAGCAGATTTGGCCGAAAACCTGTCCTATAGCTCACGATTTCAGCTTTTCTAATCGTTGTAGGGTTACCGGAGCAGTCGGGGGAATTTTATTTTTCGGAGCACATTTGGCCGAAAGCGTGAACTATAACTCGCGATTTTCAGCTTTTCTAGTTGTGCCGGGGTTACCGGAGCATTCCGATGATTTTTGTTTCTTGGGGCAGATTTGGTCGAAAGCGTGACCTATAACTCACGATTTCAGCTTTTCTAGTCGTTCCGGGGTTACCGGAGCAGTCCAGGGATATTCATTTTTTGGAGCACATTTGTCCGAAAGCGTGACCGATAGCTCACGATTTCAGCTTTTGTAGTCGTTCCGGGATTACCGGAGCAGTCCTGGGATTTTTATTTTTCGGAGCACATATGCCCGAAAGCGTGACCTGCAAACGATTTTCAACTTTTCTAACCGTTCCGATGTTACCAGAGGATTCTGGGGATTTTTTTTGCACCACATTTGGCCGAAAGCGTGACCTATAGCTCACGATTTTCAGCTTTTCTAGTCGTTCAACGGTTACCGGAGCAGTTGGGGGATTTTTACTTTTCGGAGCACATTTGCCCGAAAGCGCGACCTATAGCTCACGATTTTCAGCTTTTCTACTCGTTCTGGAGTTATCGGACCTGTGCATGGATTTTTATTTTTCGGAGCACATTTGGCCGAAAGCGTCACCTATAGCTCACATTTTAGATTTTCTAGTCGTTCCGGGGTTACCGGGCCTGTGCAGGGATTTTTATTTTTTGGAGCACATTTGGCCGACAGCGTGACCTATAGCTCACATTTTAGATTTTCTCATCGTTCTGGGGTTTACGGACCTGTGCGGGGATTTTTATTTTTCAGAGCCCATTTGGCCGAAAGCTTGACCTATAGCTAACAATTTTCACCGTTTCTGGTCATTCCAGGGTAACCGGACCTGTCCAAGGATTTTTATTTTTCGGAGCACATTTGGCCGAAAGCGTGACCTATAGCTCACATTTTAGATTTTCTCGTCGTTCCGGGGTTTCCAGACCAGTGCGGGGATTTTTATTTTTCGGAGCATATTTGGCCGAAAGCGTGACCTATAGCTCACGATTTTCAGTTTTTCTAGTCGTTCCAGGGTTTCCGGGCCAGTCCGGGGATTTTTAATTTTCGCAGCACATTTGCCGAAAGCGTACCTATAGCTCACGATTTTCAGCTTTTCTAGTCGTTCCGATGTTACCAGAGCTGTCCGGGAATTTTTATTTTTTGAAGCACATTTGGCCGACAGCGTGACCTATAACTCACAATTTTCAGCTTTTCTAGTCGTGCCAGGGTTACCGCAGCATTTCGACGATTTTTGTTTCTCAGGACAGATTTGGTCGAAAGCGTGACCTATAGCTCACGATTTCGGCTTTTCTAGTCGTTCCGGGGTTACCGGAGTTGTCCGGGCATTTTTATTTATCGGAGCACATTTGCCGAAAGCGTGACCTATAGCTCACGATTTTCAGCTTTTCTAGTCGTTTCAGGGTTACCGGAGCAGTCCGGGTATTTTTATATTTTGGAACAGATTTGGCCGAAAACGTGACCTATAGCTCACGATTTTCAGCTTTTCTAGTCGTTCTAGGGTTACCGGAGCAGCCCAGGGATTTTTATTTTTCGGAGCACATTTGCATGAAAGCGTGACCTATAGCTCACGATTTAGATTTTCTCGCCGTTCCGGGGTTTCCAGACCAGTGCGGGGATTTTTATTTTTCAGAGCACATTTGGCCGAAAGCGTGACCTATAGATCACGATTTTCAGCCTTTCTAGTAGTTCCAGGGTTTTCGGGCCAGTCCAGGGATTTTTATTTTTCGGAACACATGTGCCCGAAAGCGTGACCTATAGCTAACGACTTTCAACTTTTCTAAACATTCCGGTCTTACCAGAGGATTCCAGGTATTTTTGTCGCATCACATTTGGCTGAAAGGGTGACCCATAGCTCAAGTTTTTCCACTTTTCTAGTCTTTCCGGGGTTACGAGAGGACTCCGGGGATTTTTTTTCCCGCATCACATTTGGCCGAAAGCGTGACCTATAGCTCACATTTTCAGCATTTGTAGTTGTTCATGGGCTACCGAAGCTGTCGGGAAATTTTGTTTCTTGGAGTAGATTTGGCCGAAAGCTTGACCTATAGGCCACGATTTTCAACTTTCCTAGTCATTCAACGGTTACAAGAGCAGTCGTGGGAATTTTCTTTCTCGAAGCAAATTTAGGCGAAACCGTATCCTATAGCTCACGATTTTTAGCTTTTCTATTCATTTCCGGGATACCAGGGCAGTCCGGGGATTTTTATTTTTCGGAGCACATTTGGCCGAAAGCGTGACCTATAGCTCACGATTTTTAGCTTTTCTAGTCATTCCGGGGTTACCGCACCTGTGCAGGGATTTCTATTTTTTTGGAGCACATTTGGCAGAAAGCGTGACTGATAGCTCACGATTTTCAGCTTTTCTAGTCGTGCCTGGGTTACCGAGCCAGTCTGGGCATTTTTGTTTCCCGGAGAAGATTTGGTCGAAAGCATGACCTATAACTCACGATTTTCAGCTTTTCTAGTCGTTCCAGGGTTACCGAGCCAGTCTGGGTTTTTGTTTCTCGGGGCAGATTTGGTCGAAAGCGTGACCTATAGCTCATAATTTTCAGCTTTTCTAGTCATTCCAGGGTTACCGGAGCAGTCCGGGTATTTTCATATTTTGGAACACATTTGGCCGAAAGCGTGACCTATATCTCACGATTTTCAGCTTTTCTAGTCGTTCAAGGGTTACCAGAGCATTTCAGGGATTTTTGTTTTTCGGAGCACATTTGGCCGAAAGCGTGACCTATAGCACACGATTTCAGCTTTTCTAGTCGTTGTAGGGTTACCGAGCCAGTCTGCGGATTTTTATTTTTCTGAGCACATTTGGCCGAAAGCGTGGCCTATAGCTCATGATTTTCAGCTTTTTTAGTCGTGCCTGGGTTACTGGAAAATTCGACGATTTTGTTTTCTCGGGGCAGATTTGGTCGATAGCGTGACTATAGCTCGCAATTTCAGCTTTTCTAGTCGTTCCGGGGTTACCGGAGCAGTCTAGGGATTTTTATTTTTCGGAGCATATTTGCCCGAAAGCGTGACCTATAGCTCACCATTTGTAGCTTTTATATTCGTTTCTGGGTTACCATGGTAGTCCGGGGATTTTTATTTTTCGGAGCACATTTGGCCGAAAACGTGACGTATAGCTCACGATTTCATCTTTTCTAGTCGTTCCGGGGTTACCAGAGCAGTCCAGGGATATTCATTTTTTGGAGCAGATTTGTTCGGAAGCGTGACCTATAGCTCACGATTTCAGCTTTTGTAGTCGTTCCGGGGTTACCGGAGCAGTCCTGGGATTTTTATTTTTCGAAGCACATATGCCCGAAAGCGTGACCTATAGCAAACGATTTTCAACTTTTCTAACCGTTCCGATGTTACCGGAGGATTCTGGGGATTTCTTTTCGCACCACATTTGGCCGAAAGCGTGACCTATAGCTCACGATTTTCAGCTTTTCTAGTCGTTCAACGGTTACCGGAGCGGTCAGGGGATTTTTATTTTTCGGAGCACATTTGCCCGAAAGCGTGACATATAGCTCACGATTTTCAGCTTTTCTACTCATTCCGAAGTTACCGGACCTGTGCAGGGATTTTTATTTTTCGGAGCACATTTGGCCGAAACGTCACCTATAACTCACATTTTAGATTTTCTACTCGTTCCGGCGTTACCGGACCAGTCCAGGGATTTTTATTTTTTCGAGCACATTTGGCCGACAGTGTGACCGATAGCTCATATTTTACATTTTCACGTCGTTCTGGGGTTTACGGACCTGTGCGGGATTTTTAATTTTCGGAGCACATTTGGCCGAAAGCGTGACCTGTACCTCACGATTTTCACCTTTTCTAGTCGTTACGGGGTTACAGGACCTGTCCAAGGATTTTTATTTTTCGGAGCACATTTGGCCGAAAGCGTGACCTATAGCTCACATTTTAGATTTTCTCATTGTTCCGGGGTTTCCGGACCAGTGCGGAGATTTTTATTTTTTGGAGCATATTTGGCCGAAAGCGTGACCTATAACTCATCATTTTCAGCTTTTCTAGTCGTTCCAGGGTTTCCGGGCCAGTCCGGGGATTTTTAATTTTCGCAGCACATTTGCCGAAAGCGTACTTATAGCTCACGATTTTCAGCTTTTCTAGTCGTTCCGATGTTACCAGAGCCGTTCGGGTATTTTTATTTTTAGAAGCACATTTGGCTGACAGTGTGACCTACAACTCACGATTTTCAGCTTTTCTAGTCGTGCCAGGGTTACCGGAGCTTTTCGACGATTTTCGTTTCTCGGGGCAGATTTGGTTGAAAGCGTGACCTATAGCTCACGGTTTTGGCTTTCCTAGTCGTTCCGGGGTTACCTGAGTAGTCCAAGGATTTTTATTTATCGGAGCACATTTGTCGAAAGCGTGACCTATAGCTCACGATTTTCAGCTTTTCTAGTCGTTCCAGTGTTACCGGAGCAGTCCGGGTATTTTTATATTTTGGAACAGATTTGGCCGAAAACGTGACCTATAGCTCACGATTTTCAGCTTTTCTAGTCGTTCTAGGGTTACCGGAGCAGTCCAGGGAGTTTTATTATTCGGAGCACATTTGCCCGAAAGCGTGACCTATAGCTCAGGATTTAGATTTTCTCGTCGTTCCGGGGTTTCCGGACAAGTGCGGAGACTTTTATTTTTCGGAGCACATTTGGCCGAAAGCGTGACCTATAGGTCACGATTTTCAGATTTTCTAGTAGTACCAGGGTTTCCGGACCAGTCCAGGGATTTTTATTTTTCGGAGCGCATTTGGCCAAAAGCGTGACCTATAGCTAACGACTTTCAGCTTTTCTAGTCGTGCCTGGGTTACCGAGCCAGTCTGGGGATTTTTGTTTCTCGGGGCAGATTTGGTCGAAAGCGTGACCTATAGCTCACGATTTTCAGCTTTTCTAGTCGTTCCGGGGTTACCGGATCTGAGCAGGGATTTCTATTTTTCGGAGCACATTTGGCCGAAAGCGTGACCTGTAGATCACATTTTAGATTTTCTCGTCGTTCCGGGGTTTCCGGACCAGTGCGGGGATTTTTATTTTTCGGAGCACATTTGGCCGAAAGCGTGACAGATAGCTCACGATTTTCAGCTTTTCTAGTCGTGCCTGGGTTACCGAGCCAGTCTGGGGATTTTTGTTTCTCGGGGCAGATTTGGTCGAAAGCGTAACCTATAGCTCTCGATTTTCAGCTTTTCTAGTCGTTCTAGGGTTACCGAGCCAATCTGGGGTTTTTGTTTCTCGGGGCAGATGTGGTCGAAAGCATGACCTATAGCTCATAAATTTCAGCTTTTCTAGTCGATCCAGGGTTACCGGAGCAGTCCGGGTCTTTTTATATTTAGGAACACATTTGGCCGAAAGCGTGACCTATAGCTCACGATTTTCAGCTTTTCTAGTCGTTCAAGGGTTAGCTGAGCATTTCGGGGATTTTTGTTTTTCGGAGCACATTTGGCCGAAAGCGTGAGTTATAGCTCACGATTTCAGCTTTTCTAGTCGTTGTAGGATTACCGAGCCAGTCTGGGGATTTTTATTTTTCGGAGCACATTTGGCCGAAAGCGTGACCTATAGCTCATGATTTTCAGCTTTTCTAGTCGCCTAGGTTACTGGAGAATTTCGACGATTTTGTTTTCTCAGGGCAGATTTGGTCAAAAGCGTGACCTATAGCTCGCGATTTCAGCTTTTCTAGTCGTTCCAGGGTTAACGGAGCAGTCCAGGGATTTTTATTTTTCGGAGCACATTTGCCCGAAAGCGTGACCTATATCTCACGATTTTCAGCTTTTCTAGTCGTTCAAGGGTTACCAGAGCATTTCAGGGATTTTTGTTTTTCGGAGCACATTTGCCCGAAAGCGTGACCTATAGCTCACGATTTCAGCTTTTCTAGTCGTTCTGGGGTTACCGGAGCAGTCCAGGGATATTCTTTTTTTGGAGCACATTTGTCCGAAAGCGTGACCTATAGCTCACGATTTCAGCTTTTCTAGTCGTTCCGGGGTTACCGGAGCAGTCCTGGGATTTTTATTTTTCGAAGCACATCTGCCCGAAAGCGTGACCTATAGCAAACGATTTTCAACTTTTCTAACCATTCCGATGTTACCGGAGGATTCCGGGGATTTCTTTTCGCACCACATTTGGCCGAAAGTGTGACATATAGCTCACGATTTTCAGCTTTTCTAGTCGTTCAACGGTTACCGGAGCGGTCGGTGGATTCTTATTTTTCGGATTACATATGCCTGAAAGCGTGACCTATAGCTCACGATTTTCAGCTTTTCTAACCGTTCCGGAGTTACCGGACCTATGCAGAGATTTTTATTTTTCGGAGCACATTTGGCCGAAAGCGTCACCTATAGCTCATCTTTAAAATTTTCTACTCGTTCCGGGGTTACCGGACCTGTCCAGGGATTTTTATTTTTTGGAGCACATTTGGCCGACAGCGTGACCTATAGCTCACATTTTAGATTTTCTCGTCGTTCTGAGGTTTACGGACCTATACGGGGATTTTTATTTTTCGGAGCACATTTGGCCGAAAGTGTGACCTGTAGCTCACGATTTTCACCGTTTATAGTCGTTCCGGGGTTACCGTACCTGTCCCAGGATTTTTATTTTTCAGTGCACATTTGGCCGAAAGCGTGACATATAGCTCACATTACAGATTTTCTCATCGTTCCGGGGTTTCCGGACCAGTGCGGGGATTTTTATTTTTTTGGAGCATATTTGGCTGAAAGCGTGACCTATAGCTCACGATTTCCAGCTTTTCTAGTCGTTTCAGTCTTTCTGGGCCAGTCCGGTGATTTTTAATTTTCGCAGCATATTTGCCGAAAGCGTACCTATAGCTCACGATTTTCAGCTTTTCTAGACGTGCCAGGGTTACCGGAGCATTTCGACGATTTTTGTTTCTCGGGGCAAATTTGGTCGAAAGCAAGACCTATAGCTCACGATTGCGGCTTTTCTAGTCGTTCCGGGGTTACCGTAGTAGTCCGGAGATTTTTATTTATCGGAGCACATTTGTCGAAAGCGTACCTATAGCTCACGATTTTCAGCTTTTCTAGTCGTTCCAGGGTTACCGGAGCAGTCCGGGTATTTGTATATTTAGGAACACATTTGGCCAAAAGCGTGACCTATAGCTCACGATTTTCAGATTTTCAGCTTTTCTAGTCGTTCTGATGTTACCAAAGCCGTCCGGGTATTTTTATTTTTTGAAGCACATTTGGCCGACAGCGTGACCTATAACTCACGATTTTCAGCTTTTCTAGACGTGCCAGGGTTACCGGAGCATTTCGACGATTTTTGTTTCTCGGGGCAGATTTGGTCGAAAGCAAGACCTATAGCTCACGATCTCGGCTTTTCTAGTCGTTCCGCGGTTACCGTAGTAGTCCGGAGATTTTTATTTATCGGAGCACATTTGTCGAAAGCGTACCTATAGCTCACGATTTTCAGCTTTTCTAGTCGTTCCAGGGTTACCGGAGCAGTCCGGGTATTTTTATATTTAGGAACACATTTGGCCGAAAGCGTGACCTATAGCTCACGATTTTCAGATTTTCAGCTTTTCTAGTCGTTCCGATGTTACCAAAGCCGTCCGGGTATTTTTATTTTTTGAAGCACATTTGGCCGACAGCGTGACCTATAACTCACGATTTTTAGCTTTTCTAGACGTGCCAGGGTTACCGGAGCATTTCGACGATTTTTGTTTCTCGGGGCAGATTTGGTCGAAAGCAAGACCTATAGCTCACGATTTCGGCTTTTCTAGTCGTTCCGGGGTTACCGTAGTAGTCCGGAGATTTTTATTTATCGGAGCACATTTGTCGAAAGCGTACCTATAGCTCACGATTTTCAGCTTTTCTAGTCGTTCCAGGGTTACCGTAGTAGTCCGAGGATTTTTATTTATCGGAGCACATTTGTCGAAAGCGTACCTATAGCTCACGATTTTCAGCTTTTCTAGTCGTTCCAGGGTTACCGGAGCAGTCCGGGTATTTTTATATTTTGGAACAGATTTGGCCGAAAACGTGACCTATTGCTCACGATTTTCAGCTTTTCTAGTCGTTCTAGGGTTACCGGAGCAGTCCAGGGATTTTTATTTTTTGGAGCACATTTGCCCGAAAGCGTGACCTATTGCTCACGATTTAGATTTTCTCGTCGTTCCGGGGTTTCCGGACCGGTGCGGGGATTTTAATTTTTCGGAGCACATTTGGCCGAAAGCGTGACCTATAGGTCACGATTTAGATTTTCTCGTCGTTCCGGGGTTTCCGGACCGGTGCGGGGATTTTAATTTTTCGGAGCACATTTGGCCGAAAGCGTGACCTATAGGTCACGATTTAGATTTTCTCGTCGTTCCGGGGTTTCCGGACCAGTGCGAATATTTTTATTTTTCGGAGCACATTTGCCCGAAAGCATGACCTATAGCTCACGATTTTCAGCTTTTCTAACCGTTCCGGAGTTACCGGACCTATGCAGAGATTTTTATTTTTCGGAGCACATTTGGCCGAAAGCGTCACCTATAGCTCATCTTTAAAATTTTCTACTCGTTCCGGGGTTACCGGACCTGTCCAGGGATTTTTATTTTTTGGAGCACATTTGGCCGACAGCGTGACCTATAGCTCACATTTTAGATTTTCTCGTCGTTCTGAGGTTTACGGACCTGTACGGGGATTTTTATTTTTCGGAGCACATTTGGCCGAAAGTGTGACCTGTAGCTCACGATTTTCACCGTTTATAGTCGTTCCGGGGTTACCGTACCTGTCCCAGGATTTTTATTTTTCAGTGCACATTTGGCCGAAAGCGTGACATATAGCTCACATTACAGATTTTCTCATCGTTCCGGGGTTTCCGGACCAGTGCGGGGATTTTTATTTTTTTGGAGCATATTTGGCTGAAAGCGTGACCTATAGCTCACGATTTCCAGCTTTTCTAGTCGTTTCAGTCTTTCTGGGCCAGTCCGGTGATTTTTAATTTTCGCAGCATATTTGCCGAAAGCGTACCTATAGCTCACGATTTTCAGCTTTTCTAGACGTGCCAGGGTTACCGGAGCATTTCGACGATTTTTGTTTCTCGGGGCAAATTTGGTCGAAAGCAAGACCTATAGCTCACGATTGCGGCTTTTCTAGTCGTTCCGGGGTTACCGTAGTAGTCCGGAGATTTTTATTTATCGGAGCACATTTGTCGAAAGCGTACCTATAGCTCACGATTTTCAGCTTTTCTAGTCGTTCCAGGGTTACCGGAGCAGTCCGGGTATTTGTATATTTAGGAACACATTTGGCCAAAAGCGTGACCTATAGCTCACGATTTTCAGATTTTCAGCTTTTCTAGTCGTTCTGATGTTACCAAAGCCGTCCGGGTATTTTTATTTTTTGAAGCACATTTGGCCGACAGCGTGACCTATAACTCACGATTTTCAGCTTTTCTAGACGTGCCAGGGTTACCGGAGCATTTCGACGATTTTTGTTTCTCGGGGTAGATTTGGTCGAAAGCAAGACCTATAGCTCACGATCTCGGCTTTTCTAGTCGTTCCGCGGTTACCGTAGTAGTCCGGAGATTTTTATTTATCGGAGCACATTTGTCGAAAGCGTACCTATAGCTCACGATTTTCAGCTTTTCTAGTCGTTCCAGGGTTACCGGAGCAGTCCGGGTATTTTTATATTTAGGAACACATTTGGCCGAAAGCGTGACCTATAGCTCACGATTTTCAGATTTTCAGCTTTTCTAGTCGTTCCGATGTTACCAAAGCCGTCCGGGTATTTTTATTTTTTGAAGCACATTTGGCCGACAGCGTGACCTATAACTCACGATTTTTAGCTTTTCTAGACGTGCCAGGGTTACCGGAGCATTTCGACGATTTTTGTTTCTCGGGGCAGATTTGGTCGAAAGCAAGACCTATAGCTCACGATTTCGGCTTTTCTAGTCGTTCCGGGGTTACCGTAGTAGTCCGGAGATTTTTATTTATCGGAGCACATTTGTCGAAAGCGTACCTATAGCTCACGATTTTCAGCTTTTCTAGTCGTTCCAGGGTTACCGTAGTAGTCCGAGGATTTTTATTTATCGGAGCACATTTGTCGAAAGCGTACCTATAGCTCACGATTTTCAGCTTTTCTAGTCGTTCCAGGGTTACCGGAGCAGTCCGGGTATTTTTATATTTTGGAACAGATTTGGCCGAAAACGTGACCTATTGCTCACGATTTTCAGCTTTTCTAGTCGTTCTAGGGTTACCGGAGCAGTCCAGGGATTTTTATTTTTTGGAGCACATTTGCCCGAAAGCGTGACCTATTGCTCACGATTTAGATTTTCTCGTCGTTCCGGGGTTTCCGGACCGGTGCGGGGATTTTAATTTTTCGGAGCACATTTGGCCGAAAGCGTGACCTATAGGTCACGATTTAGATTTTCTCGTCGTTCCGGGGTTTCCGGACCAGTGCGGATATTTTTATTTTTCGGAGCACATTTGGCCGAAAGCGTGACCTATAGGTCTCGATTTTCAGCTTTTCTAGTAGTTCCAGGGTTTCCGGGCCAGTACAGGGATTTTTATTTTTCGGAGCACATTTGCCCGAGAGCGTGACTTATGCTAACGACTTTCAACTTTTCTAAACATTCCGGTCTTAACGGAGGATTCCAGGTATTTTTGTCGCATCAAATTTGGCCGAAAGGGTGACCCATAGCTCAAGATTTTCCACTTTTCTAGTCGTTCCGGGGTTACTGCAGGACTCTAGGTTATTTTTTTCGCATCACATTTCACCGAAAGCGTGACCTATACCTCACAATTTTCAGCTTTTCTAGTTGTTCAAGGCTTACCGGAGCACGGGGGAATTTTGATTCTTGGAGAAGATTCGGCCGAAAGCGTACCTATAGCTTACGATTTTCAGCTTTTCCAGTCGTTCCGGTGTTTCCAGAGCGGTCAGGGTATTTTCATTTTTTGAAGCACATTTGGCCGAAAGCATTACATATGACTCACGATTTTCAGCTTCTCTAGTTGTGCCAGTGTTACCGGAGCATTCCGACGATTTTTGTTTCTCGGGGCAGATTTGGTCGAAAGCGTGACCTATAGCTTACTATTTTAGCTTTTCTAGTCGTTCAAGTGTTACCGGGCCATTCCGGGGATTTTTAATTTTTGGAGCACATTTGCCGAAAGCGTACCTATAGCTCACGATTTTCTGCTTTTCTAGTCGTTCCGGTGTTACCAGAGCTGTCCGGGGATTTTTATTTTTCGAAGCACATTTGGCCGAAAGTGTGACCTATAGCTCACGATTTTCAGCTATTTTAGTCATCCTAGGGTGACCGGAGCATTTCGACGATTTTTGTTTTTCGGGGCAGATTTGGACGAAAGCGTTACCTATAGCCGATGATTTCAGCTTTTCTAGTTGTTCCGTGGTTACTGGAGTAGTCCAGGGATTCTTATTTTTCGGAGCACATTTGCCGAAAGCGTACCTATATCTCATGATTTTCAGCTTTTCTAGTCGTTCCATGGTTACCAGAGCAGTCCAGGTATTTTTATATTTTGGAACAGATTTGGTTGAAAACGTGAGCTATACCTCACGATTTTCAGATTTTCTAGTCGTTCTAAGGTTACTGGGTCAGTTTGGGGATTTTTATTTTTCGGAGCACATTTGGCGAAAAAGTGATCTATAGCTCACGATTTTTAGCTTTTCAAGTCATTCCAGGGTTACCGGCGTAGTCCGGGTATTTTTAAATTTTGGAGCAGATATGGCCGAAAACCTGACCTATAGCTCACGATTTCCAGCTTTTCTAGTCGTTGTAGGGGTACCGGGCCAGTCTGGGGATTTTTATTTTCGGAGCATATTTGGCCGAAAGCGTGACCTTTAGCTCATGATTTTCAGTTTTTCTTGTTGTGCCGGGGTTACCGGAGCATTCCGACGATTTTTGTTTCTCGGGGCAGATTTGGTCGAAAACGTGACCTATAGCTCACGATTTCAGCTTTTCTAATCCTTCCGGGGTTACCGGAGCTGTCCAGGGATTTTTATTTTTCGTAGCAAGCTAACTATTTTCAACCTTTCTAAACATTCCAGTCTTACCGGACGATTCCAGGGTTTTTTGTCGCTTCTCATTTGGCCGAAAGGGTGACCCATAGCTCTAGATTTTCCGCTTTTCTAGTCTTTCCGGGGTTACTAGAGGACTCCGGGGATTTGTTTCCGCGTCACATTTGACCGAAAGCGTTACCTACAGCTCATATTTTCAGCATTTCTAGTTGTTCAAGGGTTACCGGAGCTGTCGGGGGAATTTTGTTTCTTAAAGAAGATTTGGCCGAAAGCGTGAACTATAGCTCCCGATTTCAGCTTTTCTAGTCGTCCCGGAGTTACCAGAGCAGTCCGAGATTTTTATTTTTCGGAGCACATTTGGTCGAAAGCGTGACCTATAGCTCACGACTTTAGCTTTTCTAGTCGTTCCGGGGTTTCCGGACCAGTGCGGGGATTTTTATTTTTCGGAGAACATTTGGCTGAAAGCGTGACCTATAGCTCACGATTTTCAGTTTTTCTAGACGTTCCAGGGTTACCGGACCAGTCCGTGGATTTTTAATTTTCGGAGCAAATTTGCCGAAAGCGTATCTACAGCTCACGATTTTCAGCTTTTCTAGTCGTTCTGGTGTTACCAGAGCAATTCGAGTATTTTTAATTTTCGAAGCACGTTTGGCCGAAAGCGTGACCTATAACTCACGATTTTCAGCTTTTCTAGTCATGCCAGGGTTACCGGAGCATTCCGACGATTTTTGTTTCCTGGGAATATTTGGTCGAATGCGTGACCTATAGCTCTCCATTTCGGCTTTTCTATTCGTTCCGAGGTTACCAACGTAGTCCAGAGATTTTTATTTTTCGGAGCACATTTGCCAAAAGAACACATTTGTCCGAAACCGTGACCAATAGCTCACGATTTTCAGCTTTTCTAGTCGTTCCAGGGTTTCCGGACCAACTAGAGAGTTTTATTTTTCGAAGCACATTTGGCCGAAAGCGTGACCTATAACTCACGATTTTCAACTTTTCTAGTCATGCCAGGGTTACCGGAGCATTCCGACGATTTTTGTTTCCAGGGCATATTTGGTCGAATGCGTGACCTATAGCTCTCCATTTCAGCTTTTCTATTCGTTCCGAGGTTACCAACGTAGTCCAGAGATTTTTATTTTTCGGAGCACATTTGCCGAAAGAACACATTTGTCCGAAAGCGTGACCAATAGCTCACGATTTTCAGCTTTTCTAGTCGTTCCAGGGTTTCCGGACCAACTAGAGAGTTTTATTTTTCGAAGCACATTTGGCCGAAAGTGTGACCAATAGCTCACAATGTTCAACTTTTCTAGTCGTTCCGAGGTTATTGGAGCATTCCAGGGATTTTTGTTTCTCGGAGCAAATTTGGCCGAAAGCGTGACCATAGCTCACGATTTCAGCTTTTGTAGTCGTTCCGGGGTTATCGAAGCAGTCCGGGGATTTTTCATTTTCGGAGCACATTTGCACAAAAGCGTTACTTATAGGGTGACCCATAGCTCGAGATTTTACCGGGGGATTCTAGAGATTTTTGTCGCGTCACATTTGGTCGAAAGGGTGACCCATAGCTCGAGATTTTCCGCTTTTCTAGTCGTTCCGGGGTTACTGGAGGACTCCGGGGATTTTTTTCACATCACATTTGGCCGAAAGCCTGATCTACAGCTCACGATTTTCGGCTTTTCTAGTCATTCAAGGGTTACCGGAGCAATTGGCAGAATTTTGTTTCTCGGAGCAGATTTGGCCGAAAGCGTGACCTATAGCTCACGATTTCAGCTTTTCTAATCGTCCCGGGGTTACCGGAGCAGTCCGGGGATTTTTATTTTTTGGTGCACATTTGCCCGAAAGCATGACCTATAGCTAACGATTTTCAGCTTTTCTAATCGTTCCGGTGTTGCCGGAGGATTCCATCGATTTTTATCGCATCACATTTGGCCAAAAGGCTACCTCATAGCTCACGATTTTCCGCTTTTCTAGTCATTCTAGGGTTACAGGACCAGTCCAGGGATTTTTATTTTTCGGAGCACATTTGCCCGAAAGTAGGGATGGCAATCGGGCGCGGCGGGTACGGGTAGTGCTCGCCCATACCCGTACCCGCGACCCCGATTTACGCCCACGGGCATACCCGCGAAGGACCACGGGTAAAAAACTTCGCCCATACCCGTCACCCGCGGGTACCCGTCGCCCGCGGGCATACCCGTTTACCCGCAAAAACAAGAGGCCAGTTGCCCAATGCTAATCGATTGTTCTTGCAATTCTCCTGTTCCCACCCAATGTCAAGCCTCCAAAACACTAATCCAAGTACATATACCAAACCTAACTATGTCTCCTAAATAACAATCAGAATCTATGTGCGCTGTTAAGAACCACCATAAATTCAATTGAAATTTGAACCAATACTTAGCATAGCAATCATAGCACTCAGCATTCAGCACCATGGCATTTTACTTAGGTAAAGAAAGCTAGGTGCATCCTTCTCAGATGTCATTGTCGCTACTCGCTACAGCTGCTTCAGAGAACCCAATTAGCCAAAACATATTAGAGATGGCAAGGTGGAAATGCTGCAGGAACTATTTACTTTTACAGACATGTGGAATTTACATGGATGCATCAATTCCTGAACATTTATATTCCTGTTAAGTAGATACAAATAGAAGGAAATAAAATGAAAAATATAATAGAACAAATCTTTCAAGAACTAAATACAAATGAGATTTATGTATTTCCGATAAACATAATCTGCAGTTCCCACGGTGACAGAAATCTGGAGAATTTGCTTCACATTGTCTTACCTAAATGATTGATCAAGACCAAAGCATTGAGCACCAAATTAGTACCAAAGAATTAGAAATATCTTAATGATCCTTAGTTCTAATCGTCAATAAAATCAATCCCACTGTCAGCAAACTACCAACCATCTGAAAATATTTGCCTTCTAGAACATGCTGAGGCTTTCCATCCTAAAACAAAAGAAAGCACACAAATATCATAATAAAGGGTTGAATACAGAAATTATTAATCGTAGGCAGCCGGATCTGGTCGGAGGAGAAGGGGAGCTTACGAGGTCGTCGAGCTCGACGATGGAGAGGGAGAGGTCCGACGCGAGGGAGTGGAAGTCGGTGGCAACGACGCGGATGGCGGCGACGGAGTGGGCGTGGGCGTGGAAGACGATGGTGCGCGGAGGCGGAGCGGCGGGGGCACGGGGCTCTCTTGGCTTGGCCTCGCCGAAGACGACACCGAACCCATCCCCGTCCGCCAGCGCGTCGCCGTCTGCGTCTGGCGCCTCGCCACCGGCGAGCCCCTCTGGATCTGGACGGGCCAGATCTGGATCTGGAGGTGGGGCGGGGTGGCGGCAGCCGACGGGGAGGAGGATGTGGGCGAGGCGGAGGCTCTGCGGGCTGAGGCGAGCGGGGTGCAGGGCTGCGGGCGAGGCGAGCGGGGTGCAGGGCTGCGGGCGAGGCGAGCGAGGAGGAGACGGATTTGGGGGCGGAGGAGGAGGCCGGCGGCCGGGTTGGGGGCGGAGGAGGAGGAGGCCGGGTGGGGGGCGGAGGCGCCGGCGGAATCAGCGGATGAAGGAGAGTGCGAGAGGAGGGCGGAGATGCGAGAAGGCCGAGGGGGTGCGGCGGGTGAAGAGGTATCTGGGTGGCCGGCGGGGAGAGTTAGGGTTTATTATTTTAGGATGGCCCACCTGTCAGTTGTTTTTCACGGGTAAACGGGCGAGACGGGTACGGGTAGAGCTAACCCATACCCGTACCCGTTTACCCGATGGGCAGAGATTTCCCCCCATTTTCATACCCGTGGGCAAAGAATACATCCCATACCCGACTCCATTAGGGTATTTACCCACGGGTACGCGGGTAAACGGGCACAATTGCCATCCCTACCCGAAAGTGTGACCTATAGCTCACGATTTAGGTTTTCTCGTCGTTCCGGGGTTTCCGGACCAGTGCGGAGATTTTTATTTTTCGGAGCACATTTGGCCGAAAGCGTGACCTATAGATCACGATTTTCAGCTTTTCTAGTAGTTCCAGGGTTTCCGGGCCAGTCCAAGGATTTTTATTTTTCGGAGCATATTTGCCCGAAAGCGTGACCTATAGCTAACGACTTTCAACATTTCTAAATATTCCGGTCTTACTGGAGGATTCCAGGTATTTTTGTCGCATCACATTTGGCCGAAACGGTGACCCATAGCTCAAGATTTTCCGCTTTTCTAGTCTTTCCGGGGTTACTAGAGGACTCCGGGGATTTGTTTTCCGCGTCACATTTGGCCGAAAGCGTGACCTATAGCTCACATTTTCAGCATTTCTAGTTGTTCATGGGCTACCGAAGCTGTCGGGGAATTTTGTTTCTTGGAGAAGATTTGGCCGAAATCGTAACCTATAGCCCACGATTTTCAGCTTTCCTAGTCATTCAATGGTTACCAGAGCAGTCGGGGGAATTTTCTTTCTCAAAGCAGATTTGGGCGAAACCATAACCTATAGCTCACGATTTTTAGCTTTTCTATTTGTTTCTGGGATACCGGGTCAGTCTGGAGATTTTTATTTTTTAGAGCACATTTGGGCGAAAGCGTGACCTATAGCTCACGATATTCAGCTTTTCTAGTCGTTCCGGGGTTACCAGACCTGTGCAGGGATTTCAATTTTTCGGAGCACATATGGCCGAAAGCGTGACCTGTAGCTAACGATTTTCCGCTTTCGTAGTCGTTCCAGGGTTACTTGGCCTGTCCGGGTATTTTTAATTTTCGGAGCACATTTGGCCGAAAGATTGACGTATACCTCACGATTTTCAACTTTTCTTGTCATTCCAGGGTTGCCGGAGCATTCTGGGGATTTTTGTTTCTCGAAGCTAATTTGGTCAAAAGCGTAACATGTAGCTCACGATTTCAGCTTTTCTAGTCGGTCTGGGGTTTTCAGAGCAGTCCAGGGATTTTTATTTTTCGTGCGCATTTGTCCGAAAGTGTGACCTATAGCTAACGATTTTCATCTTTTCTAATCGTTCCGGTATTACCGAAGGATTTGGGATTTTTGTCGCATCCCATTTGGGCAAAAGGGTGACCCATAGCTCAAGATTTTCCACTTTTCTAGTCGTTCCGGGGTTACTGCAGGACTCTAGGTATTTTTTTTCGCATCACATTTCACCGAAAGCGTGACCTATAGCTCACAATTTTCAGCTTTTCTAGTTGTTAAAGGCTTACCGGAGCACGGGGGAATTTTGATTCTTGGAGAAGATTCGGCAGAAGCGTACCTATAGATTACGATTTTCAGCTTTTCCAGTCGTTCCGGGGTTTCCAGAGCGGTCGGGGTATTTTCATTTTTTGAAGCACATTTGGCCGAAAGCATTACATATGACTCACGATTTTCAGCTTCTCTAGTTGTACCAGTGTTACCGGAGCATTCCGACGATTTTTGTTTCTCGGGGCAGACTTGGTTGAAAGCGTGACCTATAGCTCACGATTTCAGCTTTTCTAGTCGTTCAAGTGTTACCGGGCCAGTCCGGGGATTTTTAATTTTTGGAGCACATTTGCCGAAAGCGTACCTATAGCTCACGATTTTCTGATTTTCTAGTCGTTCTGGTGTTACCAGAGCCGTCCTGGGATTTTTATTTTTCGAAGCACATTTGGCCGAAAGTGTGACCTATAGCTCACGATTTTCAGCTATATTAGTCATGCCAGGGTTACTGGAGCATTTCGACGATTTTTGTTTTTCGGGGCAGATTTGGTCGAAAGCGTGACCTATAGCTGACGATTTTAGCTTTTCTAGTTGTTCCGTGGTTACCGGAGTAGTCCGGGGATTTTTTTTTGTCGGAGCACATTTGCCGAAAGCGTACCTATATCTCACGATTTTCAGCTTTTCTAGTCGTTCCATGGTTACCGGAGCAGTCCAGGTATTTTTATATTTTGCAACAGATTTGGTTGAAAACGTGAGCTATACCTCACGATTTTCAGATTTTCTAGTCATTCTAAGGTTACCGGGTCAGTTTGGGAATTTTTATTTTTTGGAGCACATTTGGCGAAAAAGTGATCTATAGCTCACGATTTTTAGCTTTTCAAGTCATTCCAGGGTTACAGGCGTAGTCCGGGTATTTTTAAAGTTTGGAGCAGATATGGCCGAAAACCTGACCTATAGCTCACGATTTCCAGCTTTTCTAGTCCTTGTAGGGTTACCGAGCCAGTCTGGGGATTTTTATTTTTCGGAGCACATTTGCCCGAAAGCGTGACCTATAGGTCACGATTTTCAGCTTTTCTACTCATTACGGGGTTACCGGACCTGTGCAGGGATTTTTATTTTTCGGAGCACATTTGGCCGAAAGCGTGACCTGTTGCTCACAATTTTCACTTTTCTAGTCGTTCAGGGGTTACCAGACCTGTCCAAGGATTTTTATTTTTCGAAGCACATTTGGACGAAAGCGTGACCTATAGCTCACGATTTCAGCTTTTCTAGTCGTTCCAGGGTTACCGGAGCAGTCCAGGGATATTCATTTTTCGGAGCACATTTGTCCGAAACCATGACCTATAGCTCACGATTTCAGCTTTTGTTGTTGTTCCGGGGTAACCGGAGCAGTCCTTTGATTTTTATTTTTTTGAGCACATATGCCCGAAAGCGTGACCTATAGCAAATGATTTTCAACTTTTCTAACCGTTTCGATGTTACCAGAGCAGTCCGGGGATTTTTATTTTTTGGAGCACGTTTGGCCGAAAGCGCGACCTATAGCTCACGATTTTTAGCTTTTCTAGTCGTTCCAGGGTTACTGGACCTGTGCCAGGATTTCTATTTTTCAGAGCACATTTGGCCGAAAGCGTGACCTGTAGCTCACATTTTAGATTTTCTCGTCATTCCGGGGTTTCCGGACCAATGCGGGGATTTTTATTTTTCGGAACACATTTGGCCGAAAGCGTGACCTATAGTTCACGATTTTTAGCTTTTCTAGTCCTTCCAGGGTTTCCGGGCATTTTTAATTTTCGCAGCACATTTGTCGAAAGCGTACCTATAGCTCACGATTTTTCAGCTTTTCCTGTCGTTCTAAGGTGTTACTGGGCTAGTTTGGGGAATTTTATTTTTTGGAACAAATTTGGCCGATAAACAGATTTATAGCTCACGATTTTCAGCTTTTTTAGTCATTTCAGGGTTACCAGAGCAGTCCGATATTTTTAAATTTTGGAGCAGATTTGGCCGAAAACCTGTCGTATAGCTCACGATTTTCAGTCCTGGGATTTTTATTTTTAAACCCTAATACCAGAGCAGTCCTGGGATTTTTATTTTTGGAGCACATAACAAACGATTTTCGACTTTTCTAACCGTTTCGATGTTACCAGAGCAGTCCTGGGATTTGCACCACATTTGGTCGAAAGCGTGACCTATAGCTCACGATTTCAGCTTTTCTAGTCGTTCCGGGGTTACCGGAGCAGTCAAGGGATTTTTGTTTTTCGGAGCACATTTGGCCGAAAGCGTGACCTATAGCTCACATTTTAGATTTTCTCGTCGTTCCGAGGTTTCTGGACCAGTGCGGGGATTTTTATTTTTCGGAGCACATTTGGCCGAATGCTTGACCAATAGTTCTCGATTTTTAGCTTTTCTAGTCGTTCCAGGGTTTTCGGGCCAATCCGGGGATTTTTAATTTTTGTAGCACATTTGCCGAAAGCGTACCTATAGCTCACGATTTTCAGGTTTTCTAGTCGTTCCTATGTTACCAGAGCCGTCCGGGAATTTTTATTTTTCAAAGCACACTTGGCCGAAAGCATGGCCTATAACTCACGATTTTCAGTTTTTCTAGTCGTGCAAGGGTTACCGGAACATTTCGAAGATTTTTGTTTCTCGGGGCAGATTTGGTCGAAAGCGTGACCTATAGCTCGCGATTTCATCTTTTCTAACGTCCCGGGGTTACCAGAGCAGTCTGGGGATTTTTATTTTTCGGAATACATTTGTCGAAAAGCGTACCTATAGCTCACGATTTTCAGCTTTTCTAGTCGTTCTAAGGTTACTGGGCCAATTTGGGGATTTTTATTTTTCGGAGCACATTTGGCCAATAGACAGATCTATAGCACATGATTTTCAGCTTTTCTAGCCTTTCCAGGGTTACCAGAGCAGTCCTGGTATTTTTGTATTTTGAAGCAGATTTGGCCGAAATCCTGTCTTATAGCTCACGATTTCAGCTTTTCTAGTCGTTGTAGGGTTACCGGCCCGGTCTGGGGAATTTTATTTTTCGGAGCACATTTGCCCGAAAGCGTGACCTATAACTCACGATTTTCAGCTTTTCTAGTCGTGCCAGGGTTACCGGAGCATTCCGACGATTTTTGATTCTCGGGGCAGATTTGGTCGAAAGCGTGACCTATAGCTCACGATTTCAGCTTTTCTAGTCGTTCCAGGGTTACCGGAGCAGTCCAGGGATATTCATTTTTCAGAGCACATTTGTCTGAAAGCGTGACCGATAGCTCACGAGTTCAGCTTTTGTAGTTGTTCCGGGGTAACAGGAGCAGTCCTGGGATTTTGATTTTTCGGAGCACATATGCCCAAAAGCGTGACCTATAGCAAACAATTTTCAACTTTTCTAACCGTTTCGATGTTACCAGAGCAGTCCGGGGATTTTTATTTTTTGGAGCACATTTGGCCGAAAGCGCAACCTACAGCTCACGATTTTCAGCTTTTCTAGTCGTTCCGGGGTTACCAGACCTGTGCAGGGATTTCTATTTTTCGGAGCACATTTGGCCGAAAGCGTGACCTGTAGCTCACATTTTAGATTTTCTCGTCATTCCGGGGTTTCCGGACCAGTGCGGGGATTTTTATTTTTCGGAGCACATTTGGCCGAAAGCGTGACCTAGCTCACAATTTTCAGTTTTTCTAGTCGTTCCAGGGTTACCGAGCGAGTGTAGGGTGTTTGTTTCTCGGGGCAGATTAGGTCGAAAGTGTGACCTATAGCTCATGATTTTCAGCTTTTCTAGTCGTTCCAGGGTTACCAGAGCAGTCTGGTTATTTTTATATTTCGGAACACATTTGGGCGAAAGCGTGACCTATAGCTCACGATTTTCAGCTTTTCTAGTCGTTCAAGGGTTACGTGAGCATTTCGGGGATTTTTGTTTTCCGGAGCACATTTGGCCGAAAGCGTGACCTATAGCTCACGATTTCAGCTTTTCTAGTCGTTGTAGGGTTACCGAGCCAGTCTGAGAATTTTTATTTTTCGGAGCACATTTGGCTGGAAGCGTGACCTATACCTCATGATTTTCAGTTTTTCTAGTCGTGCCTGGGTTACCGGAGCAGTCCAAGGATTTTTATTTTTCGGAGCAATTTGCCCGAAAGCGTGACCTATAGCTCACGATTTTTAGCTTTTATATTCGTTTCTGGGTTACTGAGGCAGTCCAAGGATTTTTATTTTTCGGTGCACATTTGGCCGAAAGCGTGACCTATAGCTCACGATTTTCAGCTTTTCTAGTCGTTCCTGGGTTACCAGACCTGTCCAGGGATTTTTATTTTTCATAGCACATTTGGCCGATAGACAGATCTATAGCTCACGATTTTTAGCTTTTCTAGTCTTTCCAGGGTTACCAGAGCAGTGCGGGTATTTTTATGTTTTGAAGCAGATTTGGCCGAAAACCTGTCCTATAGCTCACGATTTCAGCTTTTCTAATCGTTGTAGGGTTACCGGAGCAGTCGGGGGAATTTTATTTTTTGGAGCACATTTGGCCGAAAGCGTGAACTATAACTCGCGATTTTCAGCTTTTCTAGTCGTGCCAGGGTTACCGGAGCATTCCGACGATTTTTGTTTCTCGGGGCAGATTTGGTCGAAAGCGTGACCTATAACTCACGATTTCAGCTTTTCTAGTCGTTCCGGGGTTACCGGAGCAGTCCAGGGATATTCATTTTTTGGAGCACATTTGTCCGAAAGCGTGACCGATAGCTCACGATTTCAGCTTTTGTAGTCGTTCCGGGGTTACCGGAGCAGTCCTGAGATTTTTATTTTTCGGAGCACATATGCCCGAAAGCGTGACCTGCAAACGATTTTCAACATTTCTAACCGTTCCGATGTTACCAGAGGATTTTGGGGATTTTTTTTTTTTGCACCACATTTGGCCGAAAGCGTGACCTATAGCTCACGATTTTCAGCTTTTCTAGTCGTTCAACGGTTACCGGAGCAGTTGGGCGATTTTTACATTTCGGAGCACATTTGCCCGAAAGCGTGACCTATAGCTCACGATTTTCAGCTTTTCTACTCGTTCCGGAGTTATCGGACCTGTGCATGGATTTTTATTTTTCGGAGCGCATTTGGCCGAAAGCCTCACCTATAGCTCACATTTTAGATTTTCTAGTCGTTCCGGGGTTACCGGGCCTGTGCAGGGATTTTTATTTTTTGGAGCACATTTGGCCGACAGCGTGACCTATATCTCACATTTTAGATTTTCTCGTCGTTCTGGGGTTTACGGACCTGTGCGGGGATTTTTATTTTTCAGAGCCCATTTGGCTGAAAGCTTGACCTGTAGCAAACAATTTTCACCATTTCTAGTCATTCCAGGGTAACCGGACCTGTCCAAGGATTTTTATTTTTCGGAGCACATTTGGCCGAAAGCGTGACCTATAGCTCACATTTTAGATTTTCTCGTCGTTCCGGGGTTTCCAGACCAGTGCGGGGATTTTTATTTTTCGGAGCATATTTGGCCGAAAGCGTGACCTATAGCTCACGATTTTCAGCTTTTCTAGTCGTTCCAGGGTTTCCGGGCCAGTCCGGGGATTTTTAATTTTCGCAGCACATTTGCCGAAAGCGTACCTATAGCTCACGATTTTCAGCTTTTCTAGTCGTTCCGATGTTACCAGAGCTGTCCGGGTATTTTTATTTTTTGAAGCACATTTGGCCGACAGCGTGACCTATAACTCACGATTTTCAGCTTTTCTAGTTGTGCCAGGGTTACCGCAGCATTTCGACGATTTTTGTTTCTCGGGGCAGATTTGGTCGAAAGCGTGACCTATAGCTCACGATTTCGGCTTTTCTAGTCGTTCCGGGGTTACCGGAGTTGTCCGGGCATTTTTATTTATCGGAGCACATTTGCCGAAAGCGTGACCTATAGCTCACGATTTTCGGCTTTTCAAGTCGTTCTAGGGTTACCGGAGCAGTCCAGGGATTTTTATTTTTCGGAGCACATTTGCATGAAAGCGTGACCTATAGTTCACGATTTAGATTTTCTCGTCGTTCCGGGGTTTCCGGACCAGTGCGGGGATTTTTATTTTTCAGAGCACATTTGGCCGAATGCGTGACCTATAGATCACGATTTTCAGCCTTTCTAGTAGTTCCAGGGTTTCCAGGCCAGTCCAGGGATTTTTATTTTTCGGAACACATGTGCCCGAAAGCGTGACCTATAGCTAACGACTTTCAACTTTTCTAAACATTCCGGTCTTACCAGAGGATTCCAGGTATTTTTGTCGCATCACATTTGGCCGAACGGGTGACCCATAGCTCAAGATTTTCCGCTTTTCTAGTCTTTCCGGGGTTACGAGAGGACTCCGGGGATTTTTTTTCCCGCATCACATTTGGCCGAAAGCGTGACCTATAGCTCACATTTTCAACATTTGTAGTTGTTCATGGGCTACCGAAGCTGTTGGGGAATTTTGTATCTTGGAGTAGATTTGGCCGAAAGCGTGACCTATAGGCCACGATTTTCAACTTTCCTAGTCATTCAACGGTTACAAGAGCAGTCGTGGGAATTTTCTTTCTCGAAGCAGATTTAGGCGAAACCGTAACCTATAGCTCACGATTTTTAGCTTTTCTATTCATTTCTGAGATACCAGGGCAGTGCGGGGATTTTTATTTTTCGGAGCACATTTGGCCGAAAGCGTGACCTATAGCTCACGATTTTTAGCTTTTCTAGTCGTTCCGGGGTTACCGGACCTGTGCAAGGATTTCTATTTTTTGGAGCACATTTGGCCGAAAGCTTGACCTGTAGGTCACATTTTAGATTTTCTCGTCGTTCCGGGGTTTCCGGACCAGTGCGGGGATTTTTATTTTTCGGAGCACATTTGGCCGAAACCGTGACTGATAGCTCACGATTTTCAGCTTTTCTAGTCGTGCCTGGGTTACCGAGCCAGTCTGGGCATTTTTGTTTCTCGGGGAAGATTTGGTCGAAAGCGTGACCTATAACTCACGATTTTCAGCTTTTCTAGTCGTTCCAGGGTTACCGAGCCAGTCTGGGGTTTTTGTTTCTCGGGGCAGATTTGGTCGAAAGCGTGACCTATAGCTCATAATTTTCAGCTTTTCTAGTCATTCCAGGGTTACCGGAGCAGTCCGGGTATTTTTATATTTTGGAACACATTTGGCCGAAAGCGTGACCTATAGCTCACGATTTTCAGCTTTTCTAGTCGTTCAAGGGTTACCAGAGCATTTTGGGGATTTTTGTTTTTCGGAGCACATTTGGCCGAAAGCGTGACCTATAGCACACGATTTCCGCTTTTCTAGTCGTTGTAGGGTTACCGAGCCAGTCTGCGGATTTTTATTTTTCGGAGCACATTTGGCCGAAAGCGTGGCCTATAGCTCATGATTTTCAGCTTTTCTAGTCGTGCCTGGGTTACTGGAAAATTCGACGATTTTGTTTTCTCGGGGCAGATTTGGTCGATAGCGTGACTATAGCTCGCGATTTCAGCTTTTCTAGTCGTTCCGGGGTTACCGGAGCAGTCTAGGGATTTTTATTTTTCGGAGCATATTTGCCCGAAAGCGTGACCTATAGCTCACCATTTGTAGCTTTTATATTCGTTTCTGGGTTACCATGGTAGTCCGGGGATTTTTATTTTTCGGAGCACATTTGGCCGAAAGCGTGACCTATAGCTCACGATTTCAGCTTTTCTAGTCGTTCCGGGGTTGCCGGAGCAGTCCAGGGATATTCATTTTTTGGAGCACATTTGTCCGAAAGCATGACCTATAGCTCACGATTTCAGCTTTTGTAGTCGTTCCGGGGTTACCGGAGCAGTCCTGGGATTTTTATTTTTCGAAGCACATAAGCCCGAAAGCGTGACCTATAGCAAACGATTTTCAACTTTTCTAACCGTTCCGATGTTACCGGAGGATTCTAGGGATTTCTTTTCGCACCACATTTGGCCGAAAGCGTGACCTATAGCTCACGATTTTCAGCTTTTCTAGTCGTTCAACGGTTACCGGAGCGGTCGGGGGATTTTTGTTTTTCGGAGCACATTTGCCCGAAAGCGTGACCTATAGCTCACGTTTTTCAGCTTTTCTACTCATTCCGGAGTTACCGGACCTGTGCAGGGATTTTTATTTTTCGGAGCACATTTGGCCGAAACGTCACCTATAACTCACATTTTAGATTTTCTACTCGTTCCGGGGTTATCGGACCAGTCCAGGGATTTTTATTTTTTGGAGCACATTTGGCCGACAGTGTGACCGATAGCTCATATTTTACATTTTCACGTCGTTCTGGGGTTTACGGACCTGTGCGGGATTTTTAATTTTCGGAGCACATTTGGCCGAAAGCGTGACCTGTACCTCACGATTTTCACCTTTTCTAGTCGTTCCGGGGTTACCGGACTTCTCCAAGGATTTTTATTTTTCGGAGCACATTTGGCCGAAAGCGTGACCTATAGCTCACATTTTAGATTTTCTCATTGTTCCGGGGTTTCCGGACCAGTGCGGAGATTTTTATTTTTTGGAGCATATTTGGCCGAAAGTGTGACCTATAACTCATCATTTTCAGCTTTTCTAGTCGTTCCAGGGTTTCCGGGCCAGTCCGGGGATTTTTAATTTTCGCAGCACATTTGCCGAAAGCGTACCTATAGCTCACGATTTTCAGCTTTTCTAGTCGTTCCGATGTTACCAGAGCCGTTCGGGTATTTTTATTTTTGAAGCACATTTGGCTGACAGCGTGACCTACAACTCACGATTTTCAGCTTTTCTAGTCGTGCCAGGGTTACCGGAGCTTTTCGACGATTTTTGTTTCTCGGGGCAGATTTGGTCGAAAGCGTGACCTATAACTCACGGTTTTGGCTTTCCTAGTCGTTCCGGGGTTACCGGAGTAGTCCAAGGATTTTTATTTATCGGAGCACATTTGTCGAAAGTGTGACCTATAGCTCACGATTTTCAGCTTTTCTAGTCGTTCCAGGGTTACCGGAGCAGTCCGGGTATTTTTATATTTTGGAACAGATTTGGCCGAAAACGTGACCTATAGCTCACGATTTTCAGCTTTTCTAGTCGTTCTAGGGTTACCGGAGCAGTCCAGGGAATTTTATTTTTCGGAGCACATTTGCCCGAAAGCGTGACCTATAGCTCACGATTTAGATTTTCTCGTCGTTCCGGGGTTTTCGGACAAGTGCGGAGACTTTTATTTTTCGGAGCACATTTGGCCGAAAGCGTGACCTATAGGTCACGATTTTCAGATTTTCTAGTAGTTCCAGGGTTTCCGGACCAGTCCAGGGATTTTTATTTTTCGGAGCGCATTTGCCCGAAAGCATGACCTATAGCTAACGACTTTCAACTTTTCTAAACATTCCGGTCTTACCGGAGGATTCCAGGTATTTTTGTCGCATCACATTTGGCCGAAAGGGTGACCATAGCTCAAGATTTTCCGCTTTTCTAGTCTTTCCGGGGTTACGAGAGGACTAAGGGGATATTTTTTCCCGCATCACATTTGGCCGAAAGTGTGACCTATGACTCACATTTTCAGCATTTCTAGTTGTTCATGGCCTACCGAAGCAGTCGGGGAATTTTGTTTCTTGGAGAAGATTTGGCCGAAAGCGTGACCTATAGCCCACGATTTTCAGCTTTCCTAGTCATTCAACGGTTACAAGAGCAGTCGGGGGAATTTTCTTTCTCGAAGCAGATTTAGGTGAAACCGTAACCTATAGCTAACGATTTTTAGTTTTTCTATTCATTTCTGGGAAACCGGGACAGTCCGGGGATTTTTATTTTTCGGAGCACATTTGGCCGAAAGCGTGACCTATAGCTCACAATTTTCAGCTTTTCTAGTCGTTCCGGGGTTACCGGATCTGTGCAGGGATTTCTATTTTTCGGAGCACATTTGGCCGAAAGCGTGACCTGTAGATCACATTTTAGATTTTCTCGTCGTTCCGGGGTTTCCGGACCAGTGCGGGGATTTTTATTTTTCGGAGCACATTTTGCCGAAAGCGTGACTGATAGCTCACGATTTTCAGCTTTTCTAGTCGTGCCTGGGATACCGAGCCAGTCTGGGGATTTTTGTTTCTCGGGGCAGATTTGGTCGAAAGCGTGACCTATAGCTCACGATTTTCAGCTTTTCTAGTCGTTCCAGGGTTACCGAACCAGTCTGGGGTTTTTGTTTCTCGGGGCAGATGTGGTCGAAAGCATGACCTATAGCTCATAAATTTCAGCTTTTCTAGTCGTTCCAGGGTTACCGGAGCAGTCCGGGTATTTTTATATTTAGGAACACATTTGGCCGAAAGCGTGACCTATAGCTCACGATTTTCAGCTTTTCTAGTCGTTCAAGGGTTAGCTGAGCATTTCGGGGATTTTTGTTTTTCGGAGCACATTTGGCCGAAAGCGTGACTTATAGCTCACGATTTCAGCTTTTCTAGTCGTTGTAGGATTACCGAGCCAGTCTGGGGATTTTTATTTTTCGGAGCACATTTGGCCGAAAGCGTGACCTATAGCTCATGATTTTCAGCTTTTCTAGTCGTGCCTAGGTTACTGGAGAATTTCGACGATTTTGTTTTCTCGGGGCAGATTTGGTCAAAAGCGTGACCTATAGCTCGCGATTTCAGCTTTTCTAGTCATTCCGGGGTTAACGGAGCAGTCCAGGGATTTTTATTTTTCGGAGCACATTTGCCCGAAAGCGTGACCTATAGCTCACGATTTCAGCTTTTCTAGTCGTTCCGGGGTTACCGGAGCAGTCCAGGGATATTCATTTTTTGGAGCACATTTGTCCGAAAGCGTGACCTATAGCTCATGATTTTCAGCTTTTCTAGTCGCCTAGGTTACTGGAGAATTTCGACGATTTTGTTTTCTCGGGGCAGATTTGGTCAAAAGCGTGACCTATAGCTCACGATTTCAGCTTTTCTAGTCGTTCCGGGGTTACCGGAGCAGTCCAGGGATATTCATTTTTTGGAGCACATTTGTCCGAAAGCGTGACCTATAGCTCACGATTTCAGCTTTTCTAGTCGTTCCAGGGTTACCGGAGCAGTCCTGGGATTTTTATTTTTCGAAGCACATCTACCCGAAAGCGTGACCTATAGCAAACGATTTTCAACTTTTCTAACCGTTCCGATGTTACCGGAGGATTCCGGGGATTTCTTTTCGCACCACATTTGGCCGAAAGTGTGACCTATAGCTCACGATTTTCAGCTTTTCTAGTCGTTCAGCGGTTACCGGAGCGGTCGGTGGATTCTTATTTTTCGGATTACATATGCCTGAAAGCGTGACCTATAGCTCACGATTTTCAGCTTTTCTAACCGTTCCAGAGTTACCGGACCTGTGCAGAGATTTTTATTTTTCGGAGCACATTTGGCCGAAAGCGTCACCTATAGCTCACATTTTAGATTTTCTACTCGTTCCGGGGTTACCGGACCTGTTCAGGGATTTTTATTTTTTGGAGCACATTTGGCCGACAGCGTGACCTATAGCTCAAATTTTAGATTTTCTCGTCGTTCTGAGGTTTACGGACCTGTGCGGGGATTTTTATTTTTCGGAGCACATTTGGCCGAAAGTGTGACCTGTAGCTCACGATTTTCACCTTTTATAGTCGTTCCGGGGTTACCGGACCTGTCCAAGGATTTTTATTTTTCAGAGCACATTTGGCCGAAAGCGTGACCTAGCTCACGATTTAGATTTTCTCGTCGTTCCGGGGTTTCCGGACAAGTGCGGAGATTTTTATTTTTCGGAGCACATTTGGCCGAAAGCGTGACCTATAGGTCACGATTTTCAGATTTTCTAGTAGTTCCAGAGTTTCCGGACCAGTCCAGGGATTTTTATTTTTTGGAGCGCATTTGCCCAAAAGCGTGACCTATAGCTAACGACTTTCAACTTTTCTAAACATTCCGGTCTTACCGGAGGATTCCAGGTATTTTTGTCGCATCACATTTGGCCGAAAGGGTGACCATAGCTCAAGATTTTCCGCTTTTCTAGTCTTTCCGGGGTTACGAGAGGACTCCGGGGATTTTTTTTTTCCCGCATCACATTTGGCCGAAAGCGTGACCTATAACTCACATTTTCAGCATTTCTAGTTGTTCATGGCCTACCGAAGCAGTCGGGGAATTTTGTTTCTTGGAGAAGATTCGGCCGAAAGCATGACCTATAGCCCACGATTTTCAGCTTTCCTAGTCATTCAACGGTTACAAGAGCAGTCGGGGGAATTTTCTTTCTCGAAGCAGATTTAGGCGAAACCGTAACCTATAGCTAACGATTTTTAGTTTTTCTATTCATTTCTGGGAAACCGGGACAGTCCGGGGATTTTCATTTTTCGGAGCACATTTGGCCGAAAGCGTAACCTATAGCTCACGAATTTCAGCTTTTCTAGTCGTTCCGGGGTTACCGGATCTGTGCAGGGATTTCTATTTTTCGGAGCACATTTGGCCGAAAGCGTGACCTGTAGATCACATTTTAGATTTTCTCGTCGTTCCGGGGTTTCCGGACCAGTGCGGGGATTTTTATTTTTCGGAGCACATTTGGCCGAAAGCGTGACTGATAGCTCACGATTTTCAGCTTTTCTAGTCGTGCCTGGGTTACCGAGCCAGTCTGGGGATTTTTGTTTCTCGGGGCAGATTTGGTCAAAAGCGTGACCTATAGCTCACGATTTTCAGCTTTTGTAGTCGTTCCGGGGTTACCGGATCTGAGCAGGGATTTCTATTTTTCGGAGCACATTTGGCCGAAAGCGTGTCCTATAGATCACATTTTAGATTTTCTCATCGTTCCGGGGTTTCCGGACCAGTGCGGGGATTTTTATTTTTCGGAGCACATTAGGCCGAAAGCGTGACCGATAGCTCACGATTTTCAGCTTTTCTAGTCGTGCCTGGTTTACCGAGCCAGTCTGGGGATTTTTGTTTCTCGGGGCAGATTTGGTCGAAAGCGTGACCTATAGCTCACGATTTTCAGCTTTTCTAGTCGTTCTAGGGTTACCGAGCCAGTCTGGGGTTTTTGTTTCTCGGGGCAGATGTGGTCGAAAGCATGACCTATAGCTCATAAATTTCAGCTTTTCTAGTCGTTCCAGGGTTACCGGAGCAGTCCGGGTATTTTTATATTTAGGAACACATTTGGCCGAAAGCGTGACCTATAGCTCACGATTTTCAGCTTTTCTAGTCGTTCAAGGGTTAGCTGAGCATTTCGGGGATTTTTGTTTTTCAGAGCACATTTGGCCGAAAGCGTGAGTTATAGCTCACGATTTCAGCTTTTCTAGTCGTTGTAGGATTACCGAGCCAGTCTGGGGATTTTTATTTTTCGGAGCACATTTGGCCGAAAGCGTGACCTATAGCTTATGATTTTCAGCTTTTCTAGTCGCCTAGGTTACTGGAGAATTTCGACGATTTTGTTTTCTCGGTGCAGATTTGGTCAAAAGCGTGACCTATAGCTCGCGATTTCAGCTTTTCTAGTCGTTCCAGGGTTAACGGAGCAGTCCAGGGATTTTTATTTTTCGGAGCACATTTGCCCGAAAGCGTGACCTATAGCTCACGATTTCAGCTTTTCTAGTCGTTCCGGGGTTACCGGAGCAGTCCAGGGATATTCTTTTTTTGGAGCACATTTGTCCGAAAGCGTGACCTATAGCTCACGATTTCAGCTTTTCTAGTCGTTCCGGGGTTACCGGAGCAGTCCAGGGATATTCTTTTTTTGGAGCACATCTGCCCGAAAGCGTGACCTATAGCAAATGATTTTCAACTTTTCTAACCGTTCCGACGTTACCGGAGGATTCCGGGGATTTCTTTTCGCACCACATTTGGCCGAAAGTGTGACCTATAGCTCACGATTTTCAGCTTTTCTAGTCGTTCAACGGTTACCGGAGCGGTCGGTGGATTCTTATTTTTCGGATTACATATGCCTGAAAGCGTGACCTATAGCTCACGATTTTCAGCTTTTCTAACCGTTCCGGAGTTACCGGACCTGTGCAGAGATTTTTATTTTTCGGAGCACATTTGGCCGAAAGCGTCACCTATAGCTCACATTTTAGATTTTCTACTCGTTCCGGGGTTACCGGACCTGTCCAGGGATTTTTATTTTTTGGAGCACATTTGGCCGACAGCGTGACCTATAGCTCACATTTTAGATTTTCTCGTCGTTCTGAGGTTTACGGACCTGTGCGGGGATTTTTATTTTTCGGAGCACATTTGGTCGAAAGCGTGACCAGTAGCTCACGATTTTCACCTTTTATAGTCGTTCCGGGGTTACCGTACCTGTCCAAGGATTTTTATTTTTCAGTGCACATTTGGCCGAAAGCGTGACATATAGCTCACATTATAGATTTTCTCATCGTTCCGGGGTTTCCGGACCAGTGCGGGGATTTTTATTTTTTTGGAGCATATTTGGCCGAAAGCGTGACCTATAGCTCACGATTTCCAGCTTTTCTAGTCTTTTCAGTCTTTCTGGGCCAGTCCGGTGATTTTTAATTTTCGCAGCATATTTGCCGAAAGCGTACCTATAGCTCACGATTTTCAGCTTTTCTAGACGTGCCAGGGTTACCGGAGCATTTCGACGATTTTTGTTTCTCGGGGCAGATTTGGTCGAAAGCAAGACCTATAGCTCACGATTTCGGCTTTCCTAGTCGTTCCGGGGTTACCGTAGTAGTCCGGAGATTTTTATTTATCGGAGCACATTTGTCGAAAGCGTACCTATAGCTCACGATTTTCAGCTTTTCTAGTCGTTCCAGGGTTACCGGAGCAGTCCGGGTATTTTTATATTTAGGAACACATTTGGCCAAAAGTGTGACCTATAGCTCACGATTTTCAGATTTTCAGCTTTTCTAGTCGTTCCGATGTTACCAAAGCCGTCCGGGTATTTTTATTTTTTGAAGCACATTTGGCCGACAGCGTGACCTATACCTCACGATTTTCAGCTTTTCTAGACGTGCCAGGGTTACCGGAGCATTTCGACGATTTTTGTTTCTCGGGGCAGATTTGGTCGAAAGCAAGACCTATAGCTCACGATCTCGGCTTTTCTAGTCGTTCCGCGGTTACCGCAGTAGTCCGGAGGTTTTTATTTATCGGAGCACATTTGTCGAAAGCGTACCTATTGCTCACGATTTTCAGCTTTTCTAGTCGTTCCAGGGTTACCGTAGCACTCCGGGTATTTTTATATTTAGGAACACATTTGGCCGAAAGCGTGACCTAAAGCTCACGATTTTCAGATTTTCAGCTTTTCTAGTCGTTCCGATGTTACCAAAGCCGTCCGAATATTTTTATTTTTTGAAGCACATATGGCCGACAGCGTGACCTATAACTCACGATTTTCAGCTTTTCTAGACGTGCCAGGGTTACCGGAGCATTTCGACGATTTTTGTTTCTCGGGGCAGATTTGGTCGAAAGCAAGACCTATAGCTCACGATTTCGGCTTTTCTAGTCGCTCCGGGGTTACCGTAGTAGTCCGGAGATTTTTATTTATCGGAGCACATTTGTCGAAAGCGTACCTATAGCTCACGATTTTCAGCTTTTCTAGTCGTTCCAGGGTTACCGTAGTAGTCCGAGGATTTTTTTTTATCGGAGCACATTTGTCGAAAGCGTACCTATAGCTCACGATTTTCAGCTTTTCTAGTCGTTCCAGGGTTACCGAAGCAGTCCGGGTATTTTTATATTTTGGAACAGATTTGGCCGAAAACGTGACCTATAGCTCACGATTTTCAGCTTTTCTAGTCGTTCTAGAGTTACCGGAGCAGTCCAGGGATTTTTATTTTTCGGAGCACATTTGCCCGAAAGCGTGACCTATTGCTCACGATTTAGATTTTCTCGTCGTTCCGGGGTTTCCGGACCGGTGCGGGGATTTTAATTTTTCGGAGCACATTTGGCCGAAAGCGTGACCTATAGGTCACGATTTAGATTTTCTCGTCGTTCCGGGGTTTCCGGACCAGTGCGGATATTTTTATTTTTCGGAGCACATTTGGCCGAAAGCGTGACCTATAGGTCACGATTTTCAGCTTTTCTAGTAGTTCCAGGGTTTCCGGGCCAGTCCAGGGATTTTTATTTTTCGGAGCACATTTGCCCGAGAGCGTGACCTATGCTAACGACTTTCAACTTTTCTAAACATTCCGGTCTTAACGGAGGATTCCAGGTATTTTTGTCGCATCAAATTTGGCCGAAAGGGTGACCCATAGCTCAAGATTTTCCACTTTTCTAGTCGTTCCGGGGTTACTGCAGGACTCTAGGTTATTTTTTCGCATCACATTTCACCGAAAGCGTGACCTATAGCTCACAATTTTCAGCTTTTCTAGTTGTTCAAGGCTTGCCGGAGCACGGGGGAATTTTGATTCTTGGAGAAGATTCGGCCGAAAGCGTACCTATATCTTACGATTTTCAGCTTTTCCAGTCGTTCCGGTGTTTCCAGAGCGGTCAGGGTATTTTCATTTTTTGAAGCACATTTGGCCGAAAGCATTACATATGACTCACGATTTTCAGCTTCTCTAGTTGTGCCAGTGTTACCGGAGCATTCCGACGATTTTTTTTTCTCGGGGCAGATTTGGTCGAAAGCGTGACCTATAGCTCACTATTTTAGCTTTTCTAGTCGTTCAAGTGTTACCGGGCCAGTCCGGGGATTTTTAATTTTTGGAGCACATTTGCCGAAAGCGTACCTATAGCTCACGATTTTCTGCTTTTCTAGTCGTTCCGGTGTTACCAGAGCCGTCCGGGGATTTTTATTTTTCGAAGCACATTTGGCCGAAAGTGTGACCTATAGCTCACGATTTTCAGCTATTTTAGTCATCCTAGGGTGACCGGAGCATTTCGACGATTTTTGTTTTTCGGGGCAGATTTGGTTGAAAGCGTTACCTATAGCTGATGATTTCAGCTTTTCTAGTTGTTCCGTGGTTACCGGAGTAGTCCAGGGATTTTTATTTTTCGGAGCACATTTGCCGAAAGCGTACCTATATCTCATGATTTTCAGCTTTTCTAGTCGTTCCATGGTTACCAGAGCAGTCCAGGTATTTTTATATTTTGGAACAGATTTGGTTGAAAACGTGAGCTATACCTCACGATTTTCAGATTTTCTAGTCGTTCTAAGGTTACTGGGTCAGTTTGGGGATTTTTATTTTTCGGAGCACATTTGGCGAAAAAGTGGTCTATAGCTCACGATTTTTAGCTTTTCAAGTCATTCCAGGGTTACCGGCGTAGTCCGGGTATTTTTAAATTTTGGAGCAGATATGGCCGAAAACCTGACCTATAGCTCACGATTTCCAGCTTTTCTAGTCGTTGTAGGGTTACCGGGCCAGTCTGGGGATTTTTATTTTCGGAGCATATTTGGCCGAAAGCGTGACTTTTAGCTCATGATTTTCAGTTTTTCTTGTTGTGCCGGGGTTACCGGAGCATTCCGACGATTTTTGTTTCTCGGGGCAGATTTGGTCGAAAACGTGAACTGTAGCTCACGATTTCAGCTTTTCTAGTCCTTCCTGGGTTACCAGAGCTGTCCAGGGATTTTTATTTTTCGTTGCAAGCTAACTATTTTCAACCTTTCTAAACATTCCAGTCTTACCGGACGATTCCAGGGTTTTTTGTCGCTTCTCATTTCGCCGAAAGGGTGACCCATAGCTCTAGATTTTCCGCTTTTCTAGTCTTTCCGGGGTTACTAGAGGACTCCGGGGATTTGTTTCCGCATCACATTTGACCGAAAGCCTTACCTACAGCTCATATTTTCAGCATTTCTAGTTGTTCAAGGGTTACCGGAGCTGTCGGGAGAATTTTGTTTCTTAAAGAAGATTTCGCCGAAAGCGTGAACTATAGCTCCCGATTTCAGCTTTTCTAGTCGTCCCGGAGTTACCAGAGCAGTCCGGGGATTTTTATTTTTCGGAGCACATTTGGTCGAAAGCGTGACCTATAGCTCACGACTTTAGCTTTTCTAGTCGTTCCGGGGTTTCCGGACCAGTGCGGGGATTTTTATTTTTCGGAGCACATTTGGCTGAAAGCGTGACCTATAGCTCACAATTTTCAGTTTTTCTAGACGTTCCAGGGTTACCGGACCAGTCCGTGGATTTTTAATTTTCGGAGCAAATTTGCCGAAAGCGTATCTACAGCTCACGATTTTCAGCTTTTCTAGTCGTTCTGGTGTTACCAGAGCAATTCGAGTATTTTTAATTTTCGAAGCACTTTTGGCCGAAAGCATGACCTATAACTCGCGATTTTCAGCTTTTCTAGTCATGCCAGGGTTACCGGAGCATTCCGACGATTTTTGTTTCCTGGGTATATTTGGTCGAATGCGTGACCTATAGCTCTCCATTTCGGCTTTTCTATTCGTTCCGAGGTTACCAACGTAGTCCAGATATTTTTATTTTTCGGAGCACATTTGCCGAAAGAACACATTTGTCCGAAACCGTGACCAATTGCTCACGATTTTCAGCTTTTCTAGTCGTTCCAGGGTTTCCGCACCAACTAGAGAGTTTTATTTTTCGAAGCACATTTGGCCGAAAGCGTGACCTATAACTCACGATTTTCAGCTTTTCTAGTCATGCCAGGGTTACCGGAGCATTCCGACGATTTTTGTTTCCTGGGCATATTTGGACGAATGCGTGACCTATAGCTCTCCATTTCAGCTTTTCTATTCGTTCCGAGGTTACCAACGTAGTCCAGAGATTTTTATTTTTCGGAGCACATTTGCCGAAAGAACACATTTGTCCGAAAGCGTGACCAATAGCTCACGATTTTCAGCTTTTCTAGTCGTTCCAGGGTTTCCGGACCAACTAGAGAGTTTTATTTTTCGAAGCACATTTGGCCGAAAGTGTGACCAATAGCTCACGATGTTCAACTTTTCTAGTCGTTCCGAGGTTATTGGAGCATTCCAGGGATTTTTGTTTCTCGGAGCAAATTTGGCCGAAACCGTGACCATAGCTCACGATTTCTGCTTTTGTAGTCGTTCCGGGGTTATCGAAGCAGTCCGGGGATTTTTCATTTTCGGAGCACATTTGCACAAAAGTGTTACTTATAGGGTGACCCATAGCTCGAGATTTTACCGGGGGATTCTAGAGATTTTTGTCGCGTCACATTTGGCCGAAAGGGTGACCCATAGCTCGAGATTTTCCGCTTTTCTAGTCGTTCCGGGGTTACTGGAGGACTCCGGGGATTTTTTTTCACATCACATTTGGCCGAAAGCCTGATCTATAGCTCACGATTTTCAGCTTTTCTAGTCATTCAAGGGTTACCGGAGCAATTGGCAGAATTTTGTTTCTCGGAGCAGATTTGGCCGAAAGCGTGACCTATAGCTCACGATTTCAGCTTTTCTAGTCGTCCCGGGGTTACCGGAGCAGTCCTGGGATTTTTATTTTTTGGTGCACATTTGCCCGAAAGCATGACCTATAGCTAACGATTTTCAGCTTTTCTAATCGTTCCGGTGTTGCCGGAGGATTCCATCGATTTTTATCGCATCACATTTGGCCGAAAGGCTACCTCATAGCTCACGATTTTTCGCTTTTCTAGTCATTCTAGGGTTACAGGAGCAGTCCAGGGATTTTTATTTTTCGGAGCACATTTGCCCGAAAGTAGGGATGGCAATCGGGCGCGGCGGGTACGGGTAGTGCTCGCCCATACCCGTACCCGCGACCCCGATTTACGCCCACGGGCATACCCGCGAAGGACCACGGGTAAAAAACTTCGCCCATACCCGTCACCCGCGGGTACCCGTCGCCCGCGGGCATACCCGTTTACCCGCAAAAACAAGAGGCCAGTTGCCCAATGCTAATCGATTGTTCTTGCAATTCTCCTGTTCCCACCCAATGTCAAGCCTCCAAAACACTAATCCAAGTACATATACCAAACCTAACTATGTCTCCTAAATAACAATCAGAATCTATGTGCGCTGTTAAGAACCACCATAAATTCATTTGAAATTTGAACCAATACTTAGCATAGCAATCATAGCACTCAGCATTCAGCACCATGGCATTTTAGTTAGGTAAAGAAAGCTAGGTGCATCCTTCTCAGATGTCATTGTCGCTACTCGCTACAGCTGCTTCAGAGAACCCAATTAGCCAAAACATATTAGAGATGGCAAGGTGGAAATGCTGCAGGAACTATTTACTTTTACAGACATGTGGAATTTACATGGATGCATCAATTCCTGAACATTTATATTCCTGTTAAGTAGATACAAATAGAAGGAAATAAAATGAAAAATATAATAGAACAAATCTTTCAAGAACTAAATACAAATGAGATTTCTGTATTTCCGATAAACATAATCTGCAGTTCCCACGGTGACAGAAATCTGGAGAATTTGCTTCACATTGTCTTACCTAAATGATTGATCAAGACCAAAGCATTGAGCACCAAATTAGTACCAAAGAATTAGAAATATCTTAATGATCCTTAGTTCTAATCATCAATAAAATCAATCCCACTGTCAGCAAACTACCAACCATCTGAAAATATTTGCTTTCTAGAACATGCTGAGGCTTTCCATCCTAAAACAAAAGAAAGCACACAAATATCATAATAAAGGGTTGAATACAGAAATTATTAATCGTAGGCAGCCGGATCTGGTCGGAGGAGAAGGGGAGCTTACGAGGTCGTCGAGCTCGACGATGGAGAGGGAGAGGTCCGACGCGAGGGAGTGGAAGTCGGTGGCAACGACGCGGATGGCGGCGACGGAGTGGGCGTGGGCGTGGAAGACGATGGTGCGCGGAGGCGGAGCGGTGGGGGCACGGGGCTCTCCTGGCTTGGCCTCGCCTTAGACGACGCCAAACCCATCCCCGTCTGCCAGCGCATCGCCGTCTGCGTCTGGCGCCTCGCCACCGGCGAGCCCCTCTAGATCTGGACGGGCCAGATCTGGATCTGGAGGTGGGGCGGGGTGGCGGCAGCCGACGGGGAGGAGGATGTGGGCGAGGCGGAGGCTCTGCGGGCTGAGGCGAGCGGGGTGCAGGGCTGCGGGCGAGGCGAGCGGGGTGCAGGGCTGCGGGCGAGGCGAGCGAGGAGGAGACGGATTTGGGGGCGGAGGAGGAGGCCGGCGGCCGGGTTGGGGGCGGAGGAGGAGGAGGCCGGGTGGGGGGCGGAGGCGCCGGCGGAATCGGCGGATGAAGGAGAGTGCGAGAGGAGGGCGGAGATGCGAGAGGAGGGGGCGGAGATGCGAGAAGGCCGAGGGGGTGCGGCGGGTGAAGAGGTATCTGGGTGGCCGGCGGGGAGAGTTAGGGTTTATTATTTTAGGATGGCCCACCTGTCAGTTGTTTTTCACGGGTAAACGGGCGAGACGGGTACGGGTAGAGCTAACCCATACCCGTACCCGTTTACCCGATGGGCAGAGATTTCCCCCATTTTCATACCCGTGGGCAAAGAATACATCCCATACCCGACTCCATTAGGGTATTTACCCACGGGTGCGCGGGTAAACGGGCACAATTGCCATCCCTACCCGAAAGTGTGACCTATAGCTCACGATTTAGGTTTTCTCGTCGTTCCGGGGTTTCCGGACCAGTGCGGAGATTTTTATTTTTCGGAGCACATTTGGCCGAAAGCGTGACCTATAGATCACGATTTTCAGCTTTTCTAGTAGTTCCAGGGTTTCTGGGCCAGTCCAAGGATTTTTATTTATCGGAGCATATTTGCCCGAAAGCGTGACCTATAGCTAACGACTTTCAACTTTTCTAAATATTCCGGTCTTACTGGAGGATTCCAGGTATTTTTGTCGCATTACATTTGGCCGAAACGGTGACCCATAGCTCAAGATTTTCCGCTTTTCTAGTCTTTCCGGGGTTACTAGAGGACTCCGAGGATTTGTTTTCCACATCACATTTGGCCGAAAGCGTGACCTATAGCTCACATTTTCAGCATTTCTAGTTGTTCATGGGCTACCGAAGCTGTCGGGGAATTTTGTTTCTTGGAGAAGATTTGGCCGAAATCGTAACCTATAGCCCACGATTTTCAGCTTTCCTAGTCATTCAATGGTTACCAGAGCAGTCGGGGGAATTTTCTTTCTCAAAGCAGATTTGGGCGAAACCATAACCTATAGCTCACGATTTTTAGCTTTTCTATTCGTTTCTGGGATACCAGGGCAGTCTGGAGATTTTTATTTTTTAGAGCACATTTGGGCGAAAGCGTGACCTATAGCTCACGATATTCAGCTTTTCTAGTCGTTCCGGGGTTACCGGACCTGTGCAGGGATTTCTATTTTTCGGAGCACATATGGCCAAAAGCGTGACCTGTAGCTAACGATTTTCCGCTTTCGTAGTCGTTGCAGGGTTACTTAGCCTGTCCGGGTATTTTTAATTTTCGGAGCACATTTGGCCGAAAGATTGACGTATAGCTCACGATTTTCAACTTTTCTTGTCATTCCAGGGTTGCCGGAGCATTCTGGGGATTTTTGTTTCTCGAAGCTAATTTGGTCAAAAGCGTAACATGTAGCTCACGATTTCAGCTTTTCTAGTCGGTCTGGGGTTTTCAGAGCAGTCCAGGGATTTTTATTTTTCGTGCACATTTGTCCGAAAGTGTGACCTATAGCTAACGATTTTCATCTTTTCTAATCGTTCCGGTATTACCGAAGGATTTGGGATTTTTGTCGCATCCCATTTGGGCAAAAGGGTGACCCATAGCTCAAGATTTTCCACTTTTCTAGTCGTTCCGGGGTTACTGCAGGACTCTAGGTATTTTTTTTCGCATCACATTTCACCGAAAGCGTGACCTATAGCTCACAATTTTTAGCTTTTCTAGTTGTTAAAGGCTTACCGGAGCACGGGGGAATTTTGATTCTTGGAGAAGATTCGGCTGAAGCGTACCTATAGCTTACGATTTTCAGCTTTTCCAGTCGTTCCGGGGTTTCCAGAGCGGTCGGGGTATTTTCATTTTTTGAAGCACATTTGGCCGAAAGCATTACATATGACTCACGATTTTCAGCTTCTCTAGTTGTACCAGTGTTACCGCAGCATTCCGACAATTTTTGTTTCTCGGGGCAGATTTGGTTGAAAGCGTGACCTATAGCTCACGATTTCAGCTTTTCTAGTCGTTCAAGTGTTACCGGGCCAGTCCGGGGATTTTTAATTTTTGGAGCACATTTGCCGAAAGCATACCTATAGCTCACGATTTTCTGATTTTCTAGTCGTTCTGGTGTTACCAGAGCCGTCCGGGGATTTTTATTTTTCGAAGCACATTTGGCCGAAAGTGTGACCTATAGCTCACGATTTTCAGCTATATTAGTCATGCCAGGGTTACTGGAGCATTTCGACGATTTTTGTTTTTCGGGGCAGATTTGGTCGAAAGCGTGACCTATAGCTGACGATTTTAGCTTTTCTAGTTGTTCCGTGGTTACCGGAGTAGTCCGGGGATTTTTTTTTCGGAGCACATTTGCCGAAAGCGTACCTATATCTCACGATTTTCAGCTTTTCTAGTCGTTCCATGGTTACCGGAGCAGTCCAGGTATTTTTATATTTTGCAACAGATTTGGTTGAAAACGTGAGCTATACCTCACGATTTTCAGATTTTCTACTCATTCTAAGTTTACCGGGTCAGTTTGGGGATTTTTATTTTTTGGAGCACATTTGGTCAAAAAGTGATCTATAGCTTACGATTTTTAGCTTTTCAAGTCATTCCAGGGTTACAGGCGTAGTCCGGGTATTTTTAAAGTTTGGAGCAGATATGGCCGAAAACCTGACCTATAGCTCACGATTTCCAGCTTTTCTAGTCCTTGTAGGGTTACCGAGCCGGTCTGGGGATTTTTATTTTTCGGAGCACATTTGCCCGAAAGCGTGACCTATAGCTCACGATTTTCAGCTTTTCTACTAATTACGGGGTTACCGGACCTGTGCAGGGATTTTTATTTTTCGGAGCACATTTGGCCGAAAGCGTGACCTGTAGCTCATGATTTTCACTTTTCTAGTCGTTCAGGGGTTACCAGACCTGTCCAAGGATTTTTATTTTTCGAAATTTTGTTTCTCGGAGCAGTCCGGGGATTTTTATTTTTTGGTGCACATTTGCCTCGAAAGCATGACCTATAGCTAACGATTTTCAGCTTTTCTAATCGTTCCGGTGTTGCCGGAGGATTCCATCGATTTTTATCGCATCACATTTGGGCGAAAGGCTAACTCATAACTCACGATTTTCCGCTTTTCTAGTCATTCCGGGGTTACTGGAGGACTCCAGAGATTTTTTTTTTCCGCATCACATTTGGCCGAAAGAGTGACCTCACGATTTTCAACTTTTCTAGTCGTTCAATCGTTTCCGGAGCAGTCGGGGGAATTTTGTTTCTCGGAGCCGATTTGGCCGAAAGCGTGACCTATACCTCACGATTTTCAGCTCTTCTCGTCATTTCGTGGTTACCGGGGTAGTCCAAAGATTTTTATTTTTTGAAGCACATTTTACCGAAAACGTGACCTAAAGCTCACAATTTTCAGCTTTTCCAGTCGTTCTGGAGTTACCGGAGATTTCCTGGTATTTTCTTTCGCATCACATTTGGCCGAAAGCGTGACCTATAGCTTATGATTTCAGCTTTTCTAGTCGTTCCGGGGTTACCGGAGCAGTCCGAGTAATTTTTATTTTTCGAAGCACATTTCGCCGAAAGCGTGACCTATAACTCACGATTTTCGGCTTTTCTAGTCATGCCAGGGTTACCAGAGCATTCCGACGATTTTTGTTTCTAGGGGCAGTTTTGGTCGAATGCGTAACCTATAGCTAACGATTTCAGCTTTTCTAGTCGTTCTGGGGTTACCGCAGTTGTCCAGGTATTTTAATTTTGCGGAGCACATTTGGCTGAAAGCGTGACCTATAGCTCACGATTTCAGCTTTTCTAGTCGTTCTGGGGTTATCGGATCAGTGCGGGGAATTTTATTTTTCGGAGCACATTTGGCCGTAAGAGTGACCTATAGCTCACGATTTTCAACTTTCCTATTCGTTCCAGAGTTACCAGAGCATTCTGGGATTTTTGTTTCTCGGAGCAAATTTGGACAAAAGCATGACTTATAGCTCACAATTTCAACTTTTCTAGTCGTTGCAGGGTTACCGGACCAGTCCGGGGACTTTTCTTTTTCGGAGCACATTTGCCCGAAAGCGTGACCAACAACTAACGATTTTTAACTTTTCTAATCGTTCCGGTGTTACCAAAGGATTCCGCGGATTTTTGTCGTATCAAATATGGCCGAAAGGGAGACCCATAGCTCAAGATTTTCCGCTTTCCTTGTCGTTAAACGGTTACCAAAGCAGTCGGCGAAATTTTGTTTCTCGGAGCAGATTTGGCCGAAAGCGTGACCTATAGCTCACGATTTTGAGCTTTTCTAGTAGTTCTGGGGTTACCGCAGCAGTCCGGGAATTTTTACTTTTCGGAGCACATTCGGTTGAAAACGTGACGTATAGCTCACGATTTCAGCTTTTCTAATCGTTCTGGGGTTACCACAGCTGTCCATGTATTTTTATTTTAAGGAGCTCATTTGGCCGATAGCGTAATCTATAGCTCACGATTTCAGCTTTTCTAGTTGTTCCGGGGTTACTGGAGGATTCCGCCGATTTTTTTTCGCATCACATTTGGCCGAAAGCGTGACCTGTAGCTCACGATTTTCAGCTTTTCCAGTCGTTCAACGGTTACCAGAGTAGTCGGGGGAATTTTTGTTTCTCGGAGCAGATTTGGCCGAAAGCGTGACCTATAGCTCACGATTTTCAGCTTTTATAGTCGTTTCGGGGTTACCGGACCTGTCCAAAGATTTTTATTTTTCGGAGCACGTTTGAACGAAAGCGTGACCTATAGCTCAAGATATTCAACTTTTCTAGTCGTTCCAGAGTTACCGTGCCAAGCTGGGGATTTTTAAATTTTGGAGCACATTTGCCGAAAGCGTGCCTATAGCTCACATTTTCAGCTTTTCTAGTCGTTCCGGTGTTTCCAGAGCGGTTCGGGTATTTTTATTTTTCAAAGCACATTTGGCCAAAAGCGTGACCTATAACTCACGATTTTCAACTTTTCTAGTCGTGCCAGGGTTACCGGAGCATTCCGACAATTTTTGTTTCTCAGGGCAGATTTGGTGAAAAGCGTGACCTATAGCTTACGATTTCAGCTTTTCTAGTCATTCCGGGGTTACCGGAGTAGTCCGGGGATTTTTATTTTTCGGCGAACTTTTGCCGAAAGCGTACCAATAGCTCACGATTTTCTGCTTTTCTAGTCGTTCCAGGGTTACCAAAGCAGTCCTGGTATTTTTATATTTCGAAACACATTTGGCCGAAAGTGTGACTTATAGCTCACGATTTTCAGCTTTACTAATCGTTACAGGGTTATTGGGCCAGTGTGGGGATTTTTTTTTGGAGCATATTTTGCCAAAAGAGTGACCTATAGCTCTCGATTTTCAACTTTTCTACTCGTTCCAGGGTTACCGGAACATTCTTGGGATTTTTGTTTTTCAGAGCAAATTTGGCCGAAAGCGTGACCTATAGCTCACGATTTCAGCTTTTCTAGTCATTACGGTGTTACCGGGGCAGTCTTGGGATTTTTATTTTTCGGAGCACATTTCCCGAAAACGTACGAATAGCTCACGATTTTCTACTTTTCTAGTCGTTCCAAGGTTACCGGAGCAGTCCTTGTATTTTTATATTTCGAAACACATTTGGCCGAAAGTGTGACTTATAGCTCATGACTTTCAGCTTTTCTAAACGTTCCAGGGTTATTGGGCCAGTCTAGGGTTTTTTTTTTGGAGCACATTTGGCCGAAAGCATGACGTATAGCTCACGATTTTCAACTTTTCTAGTCGTTCCAGGGTTACCGAAGCATTCCGTGGATTTTTGTTTCTCGGAGCAAATTTGGCCGAAAGCGTGACCTATAGCTCACGATTTCAGCTTTTCCAGTCGTTGCGGGGTTACCGGAGCAGTTCGGGGATTTTTATATCTCAGAGCACGTTTGCACGAAAGCCTGAGCTATTGGTAACGATTTTCAACTTTTCTAAACGTTCCGGTGTTACCGGAGGATTCCGGGGATTTTTGTCGCATCACATTTGGCCGAAAGGTGACCCATAGCTCAAGATTTTTTGCTTTTCTAGTCGTTCCGGACTTACTGGAGGACTCCGGGGAGTTTTTTTTCCGCATCATATTTGGCCGAAAGCGTGACCTAGCTCACGATTTTCAGCTTTTCAAGTCGTTCAGGGGTTACCGGAGCAGTCGGGGGAATTTTATTTCTCGGAGTAGATTTGGCCGAAAGCATGACCTATACCTCACGATTTCAGCTTTTCAAGTCATTTCGTGGTTACCGGGGCAGTCCGGGGATTTTTATATTTTCGAGCACATTTTGCCGATAACGTTACCTAAAGCTCACAATTTTCAGCTTTTCCGGTCGTTCCGGAGTTACCGGTGGATTCCAGGTATTTTCTTTCGCATCATATTTGGCCGATAGCGTCACCTATAGCTCATGATTTCAGCTTTTCTAGTCGTTCCAGGGTTACCAGAGCAGTCCGGAAAATTTTTATTTTTCGGAGCACATTTGGCTGAAAGTGTGACCAATTGCTCACATTTTCAGCTTTTCTAGGCGTTCCTTTGTTACCGAAGCAGTCCGGAGATTTCTATTTTTCGGAGCACATTTGGCCGAAAGCATAACTTATAACACATGATTTTCAGCCTTTCTAGTCATGCCAGGGTTACCAAAGCATTCCGAGGATTTTTGTTTCTAGGGGCAGATTTGGTCGAATTCGTAACCTATAGCTCACGATTTCAGCTTTTCTAGTCGTTCCGAAGTTACCGGTGTAGTCCGGGGATTTTTATTTTTCGGAGCACATTTGCCAAAAGTGTTCCTATAGCTCACGATTTTTAGCTTTTCTAGTCGTTCCGGTGTTACAAGAGCAGTTCGAGCATTTTTATTTTTCGAATCACATCTGGCCGAAAGCGTGACCAACAACTCACGATTTTCAACTTTTCTAATCGTTCCGGTGTTACCAGAGGAATCCGTGGATTTTTGTCGCATCACATTTGGCTGAAAGGGAGACCCATAGCTCAAGATTTACCGCTTTTCTAGTCGTTCCGGGGTTACTGGAGGACTTCGGGGATTTTTTTTGCATCACATTTGGCCGAAAGCGTGACCTAGCTCACGATATTTAGCTTTCCTTGTCGTTTAATGGTTACCAGAGCAGTCGGCGGAATTTTGTTTCTCGGAGCAGATTTGGCTGAAAGCGTGACCTATAGCTCACGATTTCAGCATTTCTAGTCGTTCTGGGGTTACCGCAACAGTCCGGGGACTTTTATTTTTCAGAGCACATTGGCCCGAAAGCGTGACCAATGCCTAACGATTTTTAACTTTTCTAATCGTTCCCGTATTACCAGAGGATTCCGCGAATTTTTGTCGCATCACATTTGGCCGAAAAAAAGACCCATAGCTCAAGATTTTCCGCTTTTCTAGTCGTTCCGGGGTTGCTGGAGGACTTCCGGGTTTTTTTGCATCACATTTGGCCGAAAGTTTTACCTACACCTCACGATTTTCAGCTATCCTTGTCGTTCAACGGTTACCGGAGCAGTCGGCGGAATTTTGTTTCTCGGAGCAGATTTGGCCGAAAGCGTGACCTATAGCTCACGATTTTGTACTTTTCTAGTCGTTCTGGGGTTACCGCAGCAGTCCGGGGATTTTTACTTTTCGGAGCACATTTGGCTGAAAGCGTGACGTATAGCTCACGATTTCAGCTTTTCTAGTCCTTCTGGGGTTACTCGACGAGTGCGGGGATTTTTATTTTTCGGAGCACATTTGGCCAAAAGCGTGACCTATAGCTAACGATTTCAGCTTTTTTTCGCATCACATTTGGCCGAAAGCTTGACCTATAGCTCAAGATTTCAGTTTTTCTAGTCGTTCCGGGGTTACCGGACCAGTACGGGGTTTTTTATTTTTCGGAGCACATTTCGCCGAAAGCGTGACCTATAGCTCACCATTTTAGCTTTTTTAGTCGTTCCTGGGTTTCTGAATCAGTGCGGAGATTTTTTTTTCGGAGTACATTTGGCCGAAAGCGTGACCTATAGCTCACGATTTTCAGCTTTTCTAGTCATTCCAGGGTACCGGGACAGTCCGCGGAATTTTATTTTTCGGAGCACATTTGGCTGAAAGAGTGATCTATAGCTCACGATTTTCAAGTTTTATAGTTGTTCCAGGGTTACCGGAGCATTCCGGGGATTTTTGTTGCTCGGAGCAAATTTGGCAAAAGCTTGACCTATAGCTCACGATTTCAGCTTTTCTAGTCGTTCTGTGGTTACCGGAGCAGTCCGGGGATTTTTATTTTTCGAAGCACATTTGCCCGAAAGCGTGACCAATAGTTAACGATATTGAACTTTTCTATTCGTTCCGGTGTTACCGGAGGATTCCGCGGATTTTTGTCGCATCACATTTGGCCGAAAGGGAGACCAATAGCTCACAATTTTCAGCTTTCCTTATCGTTACCGGGCAAGTTCGGGAATTTTTAAGATTTGGAGCACATTGGACGAAAGCGTGACCTATAGCTCAAGATATTCAACTTTTCTAGTCGTTCCAGAGTTACCGTGCGAAGCCGGGGATTTTTAATTTTTGGAGCACATTTGCCGAAAGCGTACCTATAGCTCACGGTTTTCAGCTTTTCTAGTCATTCTGGTGTTTCCAGAGCGGTCTGGGTATTTTTATTTTTCAAAGCACATTTCGCCAAAAGCGTAACCTATAACTCAAGATTTTCAGCTTTTCTAGTCGTGCCAGGGTTACCGGAGCATTCCGACAATTTTTGTTTCTCGGGGCAGATCTGGTGGAAAGCGTGACCTATAGCTTACGATTTCAGCTTTTGTAGTCGTTCCGAGGTTACCGGAGTAGTCTGGGGATTTTTATTTTTCGGAGAACATTTGCCGAAAGCGTACCAATAACTCACGATTTTTTGTTTTTCTAGTCGTTCCAGGGTTACCGGAGCAGTCCTGGTATTTTTATATTTCGGTAACGATATTTAACTTTTCTATTCATTCCGGTGTTACCGGAGGATTCCGCAGATTTTTGTCGCATCACATTTGGCCGAAAGGGAGACCCATAGCTCACGATTTTTAGCTTTCCTTGTCGTTATACCGGGCCAGTCCGGGAATTTTTAATTTTCGGAGCACATTTGCCGAAAACGTACCTATTGCACACGATTTTTAGTTTTTCTAGTAGTTCTAGGGTTACCAGGCCAATCCGGGGATTTTTAATTTTTGAAGCACATTTGCCGAAAGCGTACCTATAACTCAAAATTTCCGCTGTTCTAGGCGTTCTAGGGTTACATTCGCATCACATTTGGCCGAAACCGTGACCTATAGTTCACGATTTTTAGCTTTTCTAGTCATTCAACAGTTACCGGAGGAGTCTGGGAATTTTATTTCTCAGAGCAGATTTGGCCGATAGCGTGACCTATAGCTCACGATTTTCAGCTTTTCTAGTTGTTTCGAGGTTACCGGGGCAGTCCGGGGATTTTTATTATTTGGAGCACATTTAGTCGAAAGCGTGACCTATAGCTCACGATTTTGAGCTTTTCTAGTCGTTCCGGGGTAACCGAAGGATTCCAGGGATTTTTTTCGCATCACATTTGGCCGAAAGCGTGACCTATAACTCACAATTTCAGCTTTTCTAGTCGTTACGGTGTTACCGGAGCAGTTCGGTGATTTTTATTTTTCGAAGCACATTTGGCCGAAAGCGTGACCTATAACACACGATTTTCAGCTTTTCTAGTCGTGCCAGCGTTACCGGAGCATTTCGACGATTTTTCTTTCTCGGGGCAGATTTGGTCGAAAGCGTGACCTATAGCTCACGATTTCAGTTTTTCTAGTCGTTCCGGGGTTACCGAAGCAGTCCGGGGATTTTTATTTTTCAGAGCACATTTGCTCAAAAGCGTGACCTATAGCTAACGATTTTCAACTTTTCTAAACATTCTGGTGTTACCTGAGGATTCCAGGGATTTTTGTCGCATCATATTTGGCCGAAAGGGTGACACATAGCTCCAGATTTTCCGCTTTTCTAATCGTTCCGGGGTTACTGGAGGACTCCGAGGATTTTTTTTTCGCATCACATTTGGTCGAAAGCATGAGCTATAGCTCACATTTTCAGATTTTCTAGTTGTTCAAGGGTTACTGGAGCAGTCGGGGGAATTTTGTTTCTTGGCGAAGATTTGGCCGAAAGCGTGACCTATAGCTCCCGATTTCAGCTTTTCTAGTCGTCCCGGAGTTACCAGAGCAGTCCGGGGAGTTTTATTTTTCGGAGCACATTTGGCCGAAAGCGTGAATTATAACTCAAGATTTTGAGCTTTTCTAGTCGTTTTGGGGTTACCACAGCTGTCCAGGTATTTTTATTTTAAAGAGTAAATTTGGCCAATATCGTGATCTATAGCTCATGATTTCAGCTTTTCTAGTCGTTCCGGGGTTACTGGAGGACTCGAAGGATTTTTTTTTCGCATCACATTTAGCCGAAAGTGTGACCTATAGCTTACGATTTTTAGCTTTTCTAGTCGTTCAGCGGTTACCGAAGCAGTCGGGGGAATTTTGTTTCTCAGAGCAGATTTGGCCGAAAGCGTGACCTATAGCTCATGATTTTCAGCTTTTCTAGTCGTTTCGAGGTTACCGGGGCTGTCTGGGGGTTTTTATTTCTCGGAGCACATTTGGCCGAAAGCGTGAGCTATATCTCACGATTTTCAGCTTTTCTAGTCGTTCCGGGGTTTCCGGACCAGTGCGGGGATTTTTATTTTTTGGCGCACATTTGGACGAAAGCGTGACCTATAGCTCAAGATATTCGGCTTTTCTAGTCGTTCCAGAGTTACCGTGCCAAGCCGGAGATTTTTAATTTTTGGAACACATTTGCCGAAAGCGTACCTATAGCTCACGGTTTTCAGCTTTTCTAGTCGTTCCGGTGTTTCCAGAGTGGTACGTATATTTTTATTTTTCAAAGCACATTTGGCCAAAAGCGTGACCTATAACTCACGATTTTCAGCTTTTCTAGTCGTGCCAGGGTTACCAGAGCATTCCGACAATTTTTGTTTCTCAGGGCAGATTTGGCGGAAAGCGTGACCTATAGCTTATGATTTCAGCTTTTCTAGTCGTTTCCGTGGTTACCGGAGTAGTCCGGGGATTTTTATTTTTTTCGAGCACATTTGCCGAAAGCGTACCAGTAGCCCACGATTTTCTGCTTTTCTAGTCATTCCAGGGTTTCCGGCGCAGTCCTGATATTTTTATATTTCGAAACACATTTGGCAAAAAGTGTGACCTATAGCTCACGATATTCAGCTTTTCTAATTGTTCCAGGGTTATTGGCCAGTCTGGGGATTTTTTTTTTTGGAGCACATTTGGCCGAAAGCGTGACCTATAGCTCACGATTTTCAACTTTTCTAGTCGTTCCAGGGTTACCGAAGCATTCCGGGGATTTTAGTTTTTCGGAGCAAATTAGGCCGAAAACGTGACCTATAGCTCACGATTTCAGCTTTTCTTGTCGTTTTGGGGTTACCATGACAGTCCAGGGATTTTTATTTTTCGGAGCATATTTGGCCGAAAGCGTGACCTATAGCTCACGATTTTCAATTTTTCTAGTCGTTCCAGGCTTACCGGAGCATTCCGTGGATTTTTGTTTCTCGGAGCAAATTTGGCCGAAAGCGTGACCTATAGCTCACGATTTCAGCTTTTCTAGTTGTTCCGGGGTTACCGGAGCAGTTCGAGGATTTTTATTTTTCGGAGCATGTTTGCACGAAAGCGTGAGCTATTGCTAACGATTTTCAACTTTTCTAAACGTTCCGATGTTACGGAAGGATTCCGGGGATTTTTGTCACATCACATTTGGCCAGAAGGTGACCCATAGCTCAAGATTTTTCGCTTTTCTAGTTGTTTCGGGGTTACTGTAGGACTCCAGAGATTTTTTTACGCATCACATTTGGCCGAAAGCGTGACTTATAGCTCACGATTTTCTGCTTTTCTAGTCGTTCAAGGGTTACCGGAGCAATCGGGGAACTTTGTTTCTCGGAGCAGATTTAGCCGAAAGCGTGACCTATGGCTCACGATTTCAGTTTTTCTAGTCGTTCCAGGTGTTACCAGAGCAGTCTGTGATTTTTATTTTTCGAAGCACATTTGGCCGAAAGCATGACCTATAACTCACGATTTTCAGCTTTTCTAGTCGTTCCGGGGTTACCGGACCTGTCCAGCGATTTTTATTTTTCGGAGCACACTTCGTCGAAAGTGTGACCTATAGTTCACGATTTTACCTTTTCTAGTCGTACCGAGTTTCCGAACCAGTGCGGGGATTTTTATTTTTCATAGCACATTTGGCCGAAAGCGTGACCTATATAGCTCACGATTTTCAGCTTTTCTAGTCGTTCCAGGGTTACCGGGTCAGTCCGAAGATTTTTATTTTTCAGAGCACATTTGGCTGAAAGAGAGGCCTATAGCTCACGATTTACAACTTTTCTAGTCGTTCAAGGGTTACCGGAGCATTCCGGGGATTTTTGTTTCTCGGAACAAATTTGGCCAAAAGTGTGACCTATAGCTCACGATTTCAGCTTTTCTAGTCGTTCCGAGGTTACAGGAGCAGTCCGGGGATTTTTATTTTTCAGAGTACATTTGCCCAAAAGCGTGACCTATAGCTAACGATTTCAACTTTTCTAGTCGTTCCCGTGTTACCGGAGAATTCTGGGGATTTTTGTCGCATCACATTTGCCAGAAAAGGTGACACATAGCTCACGACTCCGGGGATTTTTTTTTCGCATCACATTTGGCCGAAAGTGTGACCTATAGCTCACGAATTTCAACTTTTCTAGTCGTTCCAGGGTTACCGGAGCTGTCTAAGCATTTTTATTTTTTGGAGCACATTTGGCTAAAAGCGTGACCTATAACTAACGATTTCAGCTTTTCTAGTCGTTCCAGGGTTACAGGACCAGTCTGGGGTTTTTTATTTTTCGGAGCACATTTGGCCGAAAGCGTGACGTATAGCACACAATTTTCAGCTTTTCGAGTCGTTTCGGAGTTACAGAAGGATCCCAGGAATTTTTTTCGCATCACATTTGGCCGAAAACGTGACCTATAGCTCACGATTTTCAGCTTTTCTAGTCGTTCCGGGGTTATCGGAGCAGTCCGGGGATTTTTATTTTTCGGAGCACATAAGGCCGAAAGCGTGACCAATTGTTCACGATTTTCAGCTTTTCTAGTCGTTCCTTGGTTACCGGAGCAGTCTGAGGATTTTTATTTTTCGGAGCACTTTTGCCCGAAAGCATGACCTATAGCTCACGATATTCAACTTTTCTAGTCGTTCCGGTGTTACCAGAGCTGTCCGGGTATTTTTATTTTTCGAAGCACATTTGCCCGAAACCGTGACCTATACCTCACGATTTTCATCTTTTCTAGTCGTGCCAGGGTTACGGGAGCATTCCGACAATTTTTGTTTCTTAGAGCAGGTTTGGTCGAAAGCGTGACCTATAGCTCACGATTTCAGCTTTTCTAGTCATTCCGGGGCTACCGGAGTAGTCCAGGGATTTTTATTTTTTGGAGCACATTTGCCGAAAGCGTACCTAGAGCTCACGATTTTCAACTTTTCTAGTCGTATCAGGGTTACCGGAGCAGCCGGGTATTTTTATATTTCGGAGCACATTTGGCCGAATGTGTGACCTATAGCTCACGATTTTTAGCTTTTCTAGTTGTTCCAGGGTTATCGGGCCAGTCCGGGCATTTTTATTTTTCGGAGCACATTTGGCCGAAAGCGTGACCTCTAGCTAATGATTTTCAACTTTTCTAATCGTTCCGGGGTTTTCGGAGGATTCCTGGGATATTTATCGCATCACATTTGGCCGAAAGAGTGACCTAAATCTAATGATTTTCCGCTTTTCTAGTCATTCCGGGGTCACCGGAGGATTCGGGGGATTTTTTTCGCATCACATTTGGCCGAAAGCGTGACCTATAGCTCACGATTTTCAGCTTTTCTAGTCGTTCAAGATTTACCGCAGGATTTCAGGGATCTTTTTCGCATCACATTTGGCCAAGAGCGTGACCTATAGCTCTCGATTTTCATCTTTTCTAATCGTTCTGGGGTTACCGGAGCAGTTCGAGTATTTTTATCGTTCTTAGCAAATTTGGCCGAAAACATGACTTATATCTCACGGTTTTTAGCTTTTCTAGTTGTTCCGAGGTTACCAGAGCAGTCCAGGGATTTTATTTTTCGGAGGACATTTAGCCGAAGGCGTGACCTATAGTTCACGATTTTCAACTTTTCTAAACGTTCTAGGGTTACCGGAGCAGTCCGAGGATTTTATTTTTCGAAGCACAATTGGCCGAAAGCGTGACCTATAGCTCACGATTTTTAGCTTTTCTAGTCGTTTCGGGGTTACCGGGACAGTCCGGGGATTTTTATTTTTCAGAGCACATTTGGCCGAAAGCGTGACCTATAGATCACAATTTTCAGTTTTTCCAGTCATTCCGGAGTTACTGGAGGATTCCAGGGATTTTTTTTCGCATCACATTTTGCCGAAAGCATGACCTATAGCTCATGATTTTGAGCTTTTCTAGTCGTTCTGGGGTTACCGGAGCAATCTGGGGATTCTTATTTTTCAGAGCACATTTGGCTGAAAGCATGACCAATTGCTCACGATTTTCAGCTTTTCTAGTCGTTTCGGTGTTACCAGAGCAGTCCGGGTATATTTATTTTTCGAAGCACATTCGGCCGAAAGCGTGACCTATAACTCACAATTCTCAGCTTTTCTAGTTGTGCCAGGGTTACCGGAGCATTCCGACGAATTTTGTTTCTCGGAGCAGATTTGGTCGAAAGCGTGACCTATAGCTCACGATTTCAGCTTTTCTAGTCGTTTCGGGGTTACGGAAGTAGTCCGGGGATTTTTATTTTTTGGAGCACATTTGCCGAAAGCGTACCTATAGCTCACGATTTTCAGCTTTTCTAGTCGTTCCAGAGTTATCGGAGCAGTCCTGGGATTTTTATTTTTGGAGCACATTTGGCCGAAACCGTGACCTATGGCTCACGATTTTCTGCTTTTCTAGTCGTTTCGGGGTTACCGGGATAGTCCGGGGATTTTTATTTTTCGGAGCATATTTGGCTGAAAGCGTGACCTATAGCTCACAATTTTCAGCTTTTCCAGTCGTTCCGGAGTTACCGGAGGATTCGAGGGATTTTTTTCGCATCACATTTTGCCGAAAGTGTGACTCACTCGTTAATGCCACTTGTTTAAACAAGTTAACTTGGACATACCTGAATTTTGATCAAACCAATGCAAGTTGCTTTATACAAATTTTGATCAAATAACTTAAAAACGACTAAAAGCTTGATCAAACTAATCTGGCCCAAGTGTTTGAGCACAACTTTGCTTCTCACATGATTGGCTTGCATAAATTTATTCCCGGGTTAGTACTCAATCCTTGTGGGAAAAATCTCAAATAGGAGGATCTTGCCTAAGTTGTTGTGAAATGAGATATAGCAAGATAGAAGCATTTCTCTCTCCCTGATTAAGTGATGCTTGGAGAATTCTATTTTGAGCAAAAAATACTAAAGCCTCTGGCTTCACATCTCCTCAATGGTTAATATATCCTACCACAGCCAAATGCTTCACATGATCAAAACTACACATACGCTGCCTTTTGTCGTGTTGAGTTTTGTCAAACGTTGGGCCCTTATGAAGAAATGAAACTTCAAAGCTGATCATTTCCTTCGCATGTATCTTTGTTGTGCTAGCCTTTTTATGTCTAGTTATGCAAAATTTCACATTGGATTTATGCATCCACCTTCGCCAGACATTCCTCGATCGACACAACAGAAACCCCATCCTTTCCTTCGTGAATCCTTGAACCTATCCACGAGTATAGTCTTGTCAAATAAGTACACCATGTATCATCCTTTTATTCCTATGATACCCTTGCAAAAAGGAGACATGGAGCTAAGAAAAAAATATATTGGACACATGAAGGTCCACATATAGGAAAAAAGAAGAAGGAAGGGAAAAAAAATTTGGACACATGAAGGTCCAAGTATTGAAATAAAAGCAAAAGAAAGAAGAGAAAAGAAATATATAGCTCCATGATCTCAAGTGCTTAAAAGAAAAATATAAAGGGATCCAACAATAAGGAGTTCATAACATGACTATACTTTTCCCGCCAACACAAGCTTCGGTGTGATGGACTAATTAGTACCTCACACTATTCCACTTGTGTTGTTCTATTCCTTGGCGTGAGTCCATTCTCTCCCTCACCCCGGAACATTTTCCTTCCAATGATTAGTTTAAAGAAGTGTCATGGTTTTCACGAGGGCCGATTTTTGACTTGACAACATACATGACATAAGTATGCCTTCTTTACCCCTACCTTGAGCTCCACATAAACCTATAGTTTGTAGGAAAAAAAGAAAGGCCAATGGCTCTTGGAGAGGACATACAAAAACCACATGAGTGATATGAGCGTACCATTTGAGAAGTAATCTAAGGATAATTCTTTTTGAAAAACTTGTTAAAAACTCCAAGTATACTTGAGAAAGGAGGGGAGTCATGTCTTCATTCGAGTTATTCCATCTCTCAACCGCCCAAGGCGAGTATCATAGCCAGCCACTCTAAACTCCATAGGTATGAGGAATGTCTTGGAATAACCTTTATGCTAGCTGCATTTCTTGAGAGGTTGTGCATCAAAAACCACCTTAGTCCTTCCTCGATCCTTTGTACTTAATTCATATTCTTTACTCGGGACGATCAAAGATCTAAGTGTGGAGGAGCTTGTTGACGGTTCTTATCACATAAAATCATACCGTCAACATCCCGGAAATAAAAGAGAAACTAATATATTTCTTATACATATTTATCAAATAAACACTTGCACCTAGTTTTTGGAGAACTAACCCATGCAGGAGCTCACTGGTGAAATATGGGCCCAATTGGGCTCTGGGCCAGGTCGGCCGACCACCCCCTAGGTCGGTCGACCAAGGCCCAGGCCCAATGAGGCCCAACTCTTGCCACATGCAAAGAAACACGTTTTGGGGTAATCCTAGCCGGTGGCTCAAGGTCAGTTTGATCCAAGAGCCAAGATCAAGCATCACATGGATTCATGGGCCCACATATCAAAGAGATCAAATCAAATCAATCAAGATCAAATCAAGGGAATTTATTTCCTAAAATACAAAGGACCTTCTCCACCCCTCCAAGGAACCTCCACTATAAATAGAGGGGCACCCCCCTCTCATTCAAGACACACCAAGAAGGAGCTCTCCAAGCCATCTCTCTCACTATGTAGTAGTATAGGCTAGGTTAGTTTGGGAGTTAGAGTCGAGTCGGGTTCGGCCTGGGTTCCGGATCATCTTCGGGGGTCGGCCCTTGTATCCTTCCTTTGGAAGACATTTTATATTCAATATGTTTATCATCTCTATCTTTATCTTATTCGTATCGCTACGCTCGTCGTAGTGTTGGTTACTTTAGTCTTTTCTTCGGTGTTCGATCTTGGTGAAGGTTGGAGTAGTTTGGGTCGACTTCGCACCGGTTCTACGCTCGATTCTTCGAGTGCTTTAGCTCTAACGCGAGGGCTAGAGTAGTATTCGTTAGCATAAACATGATGTTTAGGCTAAGGATACCTTAGAGTGCGGCGTACCCCACGGAAGTTTGGTAGCCAGCAGGTGGTGACAGCCCTGTCTGGTCTTCATAATCCACCATGTGGCTGGGTACGTTCTTAAAACGTAGGCGCCCCGAAGCTAAGACTATCTAACGGATGCTAGATAGGCCAGTGCCCCGTGTGCTTTAGGGTATCCTCTACATATTCAACCTCGCCATAGTCGTGTGTCGTAGTTTAGCTAATAGAACCCAAAGGTAGAGAGGAACATAGGAATCTAGTGCTCGCTCGTTGTCCTCCCAAGCTAGCTACGCCTTCTGCTTGTATCTTTATCTTGGAACCTTCTGTGTGTCGCCTATCTTCACGCCTATCATTTACCCCTGCTCTGGTTAGTCGATATATTAAATAGTAGATTCCTCCTTGTTAATTATCAATACTCTTTCAAGCATTGCTTCCCTGTGGAAATAAATACGATGCCAGGAATACTCCCGGGTGAAATGCTACAACGGTATTCCGTGCGCTTGCGGATCTTTCTGTTTGCGTTAACAAATACCAACATTGCCATATTGTGGTGGTGGTGGTTGGGGGGAGGGGTGTCGGTGGCTAGATTGGTGCTTGATATTTTGAGGGGGGCTCCTATTCCAAGGGATGTAAACCATACTCATTTGGTTTTAATCCCAAAGATGAAGAGCTTGGAGAGGATGGCGGATTTTAGACTTATAAGCTTGTGTAATGTGTTGTATAAGCTCGTTTCTGAATGAGATTGTGTTTGAGAATCAGAGTGCCTTCACACCTTCACGTCTCAACATTGACAATATTCTGGTGGCCCTTTGAGATGTTCCATTACATGAAGGGGGAGAGGCATGGTGAGGGGCATATCTTAGATATGGCTAAAAAGGGTTATGATAGGGTGGAGTAGGATTTTGTAGAGGCGCTGTTATGGAGGATGGGTTTTGATGTAGGACGGGTAGATAGAGTTATAGAGTGTATCAGATCTATCTCATTTTCTGTTTTGGTGAATGGCATCCCTTCTAAGTTATTCTCTCCTAGCAGGGGCATTAGACAGGGGGACCCTTTGTCTCCCTATCTATTTATTCTATGTGCGGAGGCATTGTCAGGTTTGTTGAGGAGAGAGGTGGTGAGAGGGACGATTCATGGATTAAGGATTGCGAACCAGGCACCTATTGTGTCTCACCTTTTCTTCCCTGATTATAGTGCTATCTTTGTGAGAGCTAATGTAGAGGAGGCCGGAAGGGTGAACGATGTGCTAGGTGTGTATGAGAGAGTATCGGGGCAGATGGTGAGTTTTGAGAAGACCAAGGTGTCGTTTAGTAAAGGGGTTGGAGTAGCTAGGAGAGCACATATAGCGGTGGTTTTGGGAGTGCAGATTATGGATATCCATGATAGATATATTGGCTTACCCACGGTGGTGGGAAGATCCAAGAAAGTGATTACGAAAGGTGTTCGGGAGATGCTTTGTAGGAAGCTGCATGGGTGGAAGGGAATGATTTTGTCCAAGACCGGTAGGGAGGTCCTGATTAAGGCTGTTTCCCAATCTATCCCTACCTACGGAATGAGTGTGTTCAAATTCCCTAATGCAATCTGCGATGAAATCCGGTCTTTGGTGTCACAATTTTGGTGGGGGCAAAAGAATGGGGAGAGGAAGATTCATTGGTTGGCTTGGAGTAAGTTGTGTGGGAGGAAGGCGATTGGTGGACTAGGTTTTCGGGATTGTAAGATGTTTAGCTGGGCTCTGGTAAACAATCTTGGAGAGTGTTCACACATCTGGGATCTCTTATTGCTAGCTCGGTCATATGCTGCTAGGTACTTCCCTAACTCTTCTTATCTTGATTCGGAGTTAGGAAGTAACTCAAGCTACACTTGGAGGGCTATATGGGAGGCCAGGTAGGTTGTTATGGGGGGTTGAGGTGGAGGGTGGGGGATGGGAGTCATATTAGAGTATGGAAGGACCTGTGGATCCCAGGGACTCAAACTAGAAGGGTCTTATCACCTAGGGGAGATATGGAGGAGGAGATGAGGGTGGTTGACTTATTCGGGGATGGGCGTAATTGGGACATGCAAAGGGTTACAGAGGTTTTCTTGCCTTTTGAGGTGCCGAGGGTTATGAGTATCCCGTTGAGCAGGGGAGAGAGGATTGATGAGGTGTGTTGGGATTTGGACAAGAAAGGGGAGTATATAGTTCGATCAGCGTATTGGGCTATTATGGGGGAGAGTGGGAGGGTGCGTCTGGTAGGGACAGTTCGGGCGTTTGGGCCTCCATTTGGGGGTCGGGGATTTCTCCTAGGGTGAAGTTTTTTTTGAGATTTTTCCATGAGGCGCTACCTACAAGGGTGGGATTACACAAAAGGGTTACCAATATCCCTTCAGTGTGTGATGCTTGTGGGTTAGAGGAGACAGGGTTGCATGCTATCAGGGAATGTGGTGTGGCGGAAGACATTTGGAGGGAGCGTGGGATTGAAGTGGATCTTTGAGGGAGGTACAAGTGTGTGCCAGATTGGGTAGATGAGGAGTGGGAGAGGTTGGATAGAGATAAGAGGGAGTGGTTTATGACCACTTGCTGGGCAATACAGGGTAGTCATAATACGAGAATATTCAAGGGGGAGAGGGAGATGGCGGAGATGCAATACCCCAAATTTAATATGGTATGATATGATATGGTAGGAGCTCAAATAATAGCTTAAAAGGATTGATAGTACTACCCATACCAACGAGATGCATCTTCTTTTCTTGGAAACCCATTGTTAAGAAACCCACAGTTAAGAGTGCTTGGCTAGGAATAGTCTTAGGATGGGTCACCTCCTGGAAAGTTTTCTAGGGTGCACACGAGTGAGGTCAAAGTGCGCCGGAAAGACTTGTGTTGGCTTATGGGGTCAATTTATGGCCTACAGAGCAGCCAGTGGTGACAACCTCCGGACCGTTAGTGGCAGGGGTGTTACAAGAGAGGGTGGAGAGACTGATGGCGGAGAGTATGAAAGATCCTATGATAGGGTTTGGGAGGCTCCACAAGAGGGATATATGAAGCTCAATGTTGATGTGGGTATGATGGTGAGATGGAAGTGGGGTTAGGATGCGTTGGTAGAGATGAAGATGGTAGGGTGAGGATATGTGCGGTTGAGCATGTGGAGGCTTGCTTGACGGTGGAGATTGCTGAGGCTAAAACGATTTTAATGGCTCTCCAAGTGGCTTTAGTGACGGGATACCAAAGATTGGTGATCGAAAGCGACTCTCAAATTGTGAGTAATGCAATTGTGCAGAAGGAGGTTGGGAGAAGCTATCTATCCTTAGTTATTGAGGATATTTTTGAGATTTGCAATCTTTTCACTTGGTCTTTCGCAACAAGGAATTTGGCAGATTTCTGAGAAAGATTTGGCAAATTTAGCTTTTCATGGTTTGCACTCTTACATTAGAGAAAAATTAGACGGACATGACTTTGTTAACATTAATCAAGTCCTACAAAAGGCTTCGGCTCAAGAAAGCCGAAGCAAGGAGTCAAGAGAGCATAGATTGAAATCTGATCGTCCTAACATGCATATGCTTGATTATGAATCTGAATTTTCGGACGATGAAGATAAGAATGTTTATGTTACTGAATTTGTATGGCTGTCTAAATCAAATTCAAGTACATGTGCTTCTCTTAAGCCGATTCATAAGAATCAGCAAGATGAGATCAAGTTTGCCATTGATGTTTCCAAGTGTGATAGAATTTTTGATGATTTGTTGAAAAGTGGAAACACTTGAAGGTCATGCTATGTCGCCGCTTGATGAGTTGAAGCGGCGAGCTTATTGTAAATTCCACAAATCGTTCTCTCATGCCACTAATGACTGCAATGTCTTCCGTCGGCATATCCAATCGGCCATCAATGAAGGTCGATTCAGTTTTAGAGATATGCAAATAGATAAACAGTTGTTCCCTGTTAATACTCTTGATCTACAGAATGCTAAGGTGCTGATTCGGCCTGAACAAGCCAAATCTACCAAAGGGAAAAATGTTGTCATTGGTGAAGAAAGACCTAAACGGGTAGATGATTCAATAATATCAAGAAAAATGACATTGGGAACTATTGCAAATGGAAGGGAGTCTCTGAAGATCACTGCAAAAGCTCCCATGCTCGGGGGGCAAGCGAAGCCCTCATCAAAGACGCTGGTTTGCCTATTGTGCAGGGTAAACCAGCTAGACCGGTTTCAGAAACCAGCCAGGCCGGTTTCTGAAACCGGTCAGGCCGGTTTTGGTTCTACTGCAGCGCAGTGGTACAAACCGTTCAGAACGGTTTTGGTTCTACTGCAGCACAGCGGTACAAACCGTTCAGAACGGTTTCTGAACGGTTTTGCCCAAAGATGCTCAAGCCAAAGTACCCCAAGTGGAAAGTGAATGAAGCAAAGGCGCAGAAGAAGTTCAAGCCTACTTTTGAGTACCTCTTGTCAAAATATGAGAAACAAACGGCAGTTTCGAAAGATCGGCCATCAAAAAAATATTCCAAGGTGGTCCCAAGGTGGGTTGAGAAGAAGAGAGATGCTACTGAACCCTCGCTTGTAGAGAAGAAGGAAATCAAAGGTTTGATCAAGATAGGTGAGATATATGCGCCTGTGCAAGAGCTTGGTCCAGGGCCGATTGTTATTGATAATCTGGCCAAGCGTCAAAGTCATAATACTATTCTACCTACTCCTGCTGCTATTCGATTCGTGCACCAAGTGTGTTCGCCGAATTTAACGCTAACACATTGGTCAAGCAGGGATGTTCAATAAGTCTTTCAAGTGGAAATTAAAGGACATTCTTAACCAGGGATTGCAAACTAGCTAGAGGCCATCTTGTACAAACTAACTGATGAGGGGCTCTGATGAAGGGCTGTAGCTAGCAGCTGCTCGTATATAGCCTCAATCTACAAGTAAAATGCCACGGTGAATGAATATAATAATCAGTTGCAGTACAGCTGAATCATCTTAGGTCCATCGTAACAGAATTTGTGCAGCACTGAATACTTCATATATAAACTAATTAAACATGAGTGTTCTAGCAGGCATTTCATCGATCACTTCCAGTGCAAATTGTCAAACACACTGTTCTTGCATTAGCAGCAAACAAGGCACAATCTAGCAAGCAAATACTTGAACCGACATCCTTCGTCCAAAATTTAGCAAACAAATCAAAGAAAATAGCATCACACACTCACCTCAATTCAGTATCCACCACCTAAATCAGCACCTAGATAGCATCATTGGCTCGCCCACGGGTCAAGCACATGGCATGGGAGCACTGGAGGAGCTACCCATCAGCCAACCTGGGTCGCCCCCCCCCCCCCCCCCCTCTCGCGTCAAAATTGCTTAGGAGCTGCATGCTAGTATTCCATCCCTATGAAGCTGTGAAGCGCACATGTGGTTACTGGTTAGCCTATACGCCTACGCATACATGCCCTTGGAGTAGTATTAATTATGGTGGAGTTGCTAGCTCCATGGTGGAGTTTCTCCGTTTGGCTTGAAAATTATGGAGCGGAGCTGAAAATCATCGAGCAGAGCAGTCCCAAACAGGCCCAAAGAGTAAAATAAGACCTTGATGACGAATGTTAAATCTTGAAAGAGTCATTAATCTTGTTCTCAGTTAACGTTCCTTACTAATTAGTATGAACAAATTGTGAAACATACTTTATACACAAGCTTATTAATTTACATGCATCCTCCTGTCTTGTTGCATTTCAGAGCGCAAAATTAAAAATGGGGTTACTCAAAATTTCAATAGCCTTTGTTTAGTACATCTTGTCATTCTTAATACACGCGCGGCAATTTTTGCCTTAGCCAAGCTGAAAAAGATACTATCTTACAAGCCCACAATGAGGAACGTGAACGTGTTGGCCGGGGTAAGCAACCTGGTTAATTTCATGGGACAACACCATCAATGGTAAGCTTATGCAACGGTTGTGGCTTCAACATGCATGTCGTTCTAATACCAAAAGTCTGTTTGGGGACCCTATATATATAGGCAGTGATCGATGCTTGGTCCTTGATGAGACTATGGGGTTCTAGACAAAATAACTATGCTAAAAATTCTTGCATTGAAGGTGGAGGTTGCGGGTTTTACACACATTATATATGGTTTTGGCGTAACACAACTCATATTGGTTGTGCTAAATTAAAAATGATTGTTCTGAACCAGATATATATGCCTTATTTTGTATGTGAATATATATTATCCTCCAGGAAATATCCTAGGCCAACGCCCCTATTGACTGACTTGAATAATAAATTATGTATATATTAAGAACAAGGGTTAGTTCAAGTGGTAAGAGCACCGACCCTTACTATAACCTCAAAGTTGGGGGGTTCGACTCTTTATCTGCCACATAATGCACTCCTTCAGACCAAAATATATAAATAAATAAGTTATGTATTGATCATATATCTTACTTGTGGTGTACGCCTTAATTTGCTTCAAGCATTCAAAAATTATGTGTTAAATCATACTACTATATGTAATTGATCTTTATTATTTCTGTTTTCATTTGTATGCATGTACTATATATGATCTTTTCGGTACCAAAGAGGGATGGGTTAAAATGGTATATATAGTGGCTTAATATCGGTAAAGTAATTAGGTTTTGAGTTTGAACCCTTGTGTATGTATAAAGTATAAACCCCCATTATGAGACTCACCCATCACAGTTAGGTACTTGACCTGAGTTAGATTTGGATGTAGTCTAGGAACCAATTGCAAATGGGCAACCAAGTATGCAACGAGCCTAGGGCTAATGCAATCCCTTTGTTCCCCTCTTTTACTGGCCCGGTTGATATTGCTTTATACTACCTCCGTTTTTTCAATATGTTACATTGATTTGAATATGTAAGAGGAATTCAAACAAAATGTAACACATTGAAAAAACGGAGTTATTAGTATTAGGTTAAAGTCAAATCCCAACCCATTTCAATCATACCTAATTTGCTAGGCTAGCAAAGATCATTAATAGGTTACAAATGTAGGTTGTGTGGACGGAGGAGGTAGGGACATACGCTTCCACAAGATCCTCAAAAACGATTTTGTTTTCCTTGAGCCATTTTGAGAATTGATTTGGGACAAAATGCTGATACTTTTTGGCATACTCAAGTGTGGCTTTCTTATACATGCCGGCCTCAAGAGCAAGGCACTGAGCTTCCTTCTGTTGGGTGGCTGGATCGAGCCACTTTAGCTGCTTGATGAGGTCATCACTATGGTTCTTGAGCTTGTCAAGGTAGTAGAGACGGGTGTTGTAACTAGGGATGAATTGGAGGGATAGTCCGATCCCTTTGGTGCAGTATTCATAGACATCCTTAGCAATATCTTGCTTAGTGGCGTCCTTCTCGGCCTCGGTCTGCACTATCATTTCCTGTGTGCTCTCAAGGATGTGGTACACCTTATCACGGGCGTCTTTGGCGTCATTGAGATACTTTTATTGCTCTGCATATGAATTGAACTCGAGCTCTTTAAGCTTCTCCACTTCTTGTCGATGGATCAAATCGGCTAGCTTATGCAGCTGCCCTGGACATAAATCAACTAGCTCACGAGACATGATGTAAGCCTGAAAATATATAGTGCTAGTTAGTCATATATACTTACAATACCATATACATATAACATATCAAAAGTTTTTGGGTGTAACCGTTTCATCTAACTTTTGAGTGGAACTTGTCATATTAATGTCTAAGATTGTCATATTGGCCCTGTTTGGTAAACAGCTATTGGCTTGTGGCTGTTGGCTGGTTTGGTTGGCTTGTTTGACCAGTTGGAAAAGCCAGCTGTTTTGGCTATCTGGTTCTGTCAGCTGGTTGAGAAGGTGTTTGGTAAATCGATCAGCTGCTGGCTGGTAGCTTGTTGTTTGTTTAACAACATAAGTAACAAGCTAAATAGCTAAAAATCCAAAAAGCCGGAATGGCTTGTTGAAAAATGGCTTTTAAGCCAACCAAACAAGTCATTTGCCAAACACCTTTGTTGGCTTGTTTGACCAAATCAACAAGCTGAAAAGCTGGCTACCAAACAAGGCCATTATGATCTAAGATTGTCATATTTATAAATATCTAAATGTGACAGTTTTAAACCATAGCATGACAGTTTTAAACCATAGCATGACAGTTTTAAACCATAGCATGGCATAGCATGACAAGGCTCTTGGCGAAGACATCACAATTCGTAGACATATTTAGGGCTTGTTTGGTACAGCTCCTGCTCCCGGCTTCTCTGTTGAATCAGGTGGAGCTGTGACAAACAACCCGCTTCCCAAAATGACCAGATTCAGCTTCTCGCGAGGAGCAGGTTCCAAAATGAACTGTTCAGGAGAAGCTGGGTTGAGGTGGATTCTCGTGGGGAGCCAACACACCCTAAATACAATAACCCATTGAAGTTCGTAGTATTTACCAGCAAAATACCACCATATAAAAAGCAAAAACCACCCCGTTTCGGCCCCTCCCGCATCCCTCTCGCGTGGCCGCCTCCCTGCATCCCTCTCGCGCCCGCCCCGGCGCCTTCCCCTCTCCCCTTCCCCTCTCACGCCCGCGCGCCTCCCTCCGCCCCTCTCCCGCCGCCTTCCCCTCTCCCGTTCCCCTCTCACGCCAGCGCGCCTTCCCGTCTCCCGGCGCCGCCCTCCTCCGCCCCTCAGCACCGCCGACGCCTCTCTCCTTCCCCTCTCGACGGTGTTTCAAGACTTTCGTAATAGTCTGCACGTTCGACCTACGGACAAGCGAGCTCATGACCGCCCGCGTGGTTCTTCAGATCTCCAGCGAGTTCTTCGGATCACCAGCCCATGTAGCTCCACTCATGACCGTTTCATGCGCATGCAGTTGAAACAGGCACCGCCTCTTTTCTATTGTTGTACATCGCTTCTTGTTGTACGTGCATTTATACACATTCATGAATGAATGAATGGAACCGTGTGAGAGGTCTCGTACTTGCCGTCGTCGAGATTGAAGAAGCATTCTGTACATCTATCGCGACAAGCAAGGAACTAGTACTAATTTTATTTCCATTGAGAGAGTATAGTGGCCGCACCGCAGCCCCCATTCTCCCACCTGACAAGAACTAGGGCAAGAAGCTGACGGTTCTGTGCGAGCCTCCCAATGCAAGCACTTGATCTGAATCTGACGAGCTCTTGCCAAAAAAAGACAGTGGAAACACCACACCAGCCAATAAAATCACAGTTGTAAGGAATAGTTTGCTGCATGGTTCTAACAAATCATAACAAGCAATGAACCTAGTCTCAACAACATATAAGAGGTACTACTCGTTTCAATCTTACCAAGTGGACACCAACCACAAAACCCACAACTGCTCAGAACGTTCGACCAATTCATGACAGGTTTACACCGGTAAGGATCACGCGATTCTTGCTAACTTATTCAATACTTTCAACTTTCACAAAACCAAGAACCAACAGCAGCACTATGCCGACTCCGACTTGGTGTAGATCCTAACCGCAACAGCCAGACCCAGTATGGCCAGGGGAACCAAGAACTGGAGGATCTTGATGATGAAGTCCGGGGTCTTGTCCTGGTTGTAGTGTGGTTGCTTCGGAGGGACATACTTCGTCCTGGCAGGTATTGTGGATGTGTCAACGTCGCCAACGTAGTACTCATCCATCATTGCACGGGCAGTGGTGCTGTGTCCGACATCCTCAAAATCGTCGGTCGCATCCTTAGCTGTAAAAAGATCCATCTCAATGTAAATTAGTAAGTTAAACCACATCCTATGTGATCTTAGACACTAGTTAGTACCCAGAGACAAGAAGGCATACCGGTCGAGGACAACAGAACATCATCACCTCCAGGGTGGTCCTCCAAAAACTTCGTCACATTGTATACCTACAATATGACCAATATTAATGACGCTCTTGTAGAGAAGGGATAATTCTTCTCATCATCCTAAGCCTTATTGACGTAAAAGTAACAGCATTAGTGACAGAGCATTGCCACATTGCTCCTGTCAGGCTGTCACGTCTAACCAGTACAGAAGAAAACAACCCTTTAAAAAAGTGTAGTTAAGGCTTACAAGTCTGTTTTTATCAAATGAGCTTATCATCAGAAAACATTCAAATTTTGAAGAAAGAAAAACATCATTATTCTAGCAGGTTTATATGAACTACCAACATTGAGGTACTTACCTTTAACTACATAACTTCTAGGTTTGAATAAGAGTTTCTTTTTACTTCCAGAAAAAATTTAAGGAGCTAGCTTCTTGGCTGCGCATGAATTATTCATTATAGGTTATTGATGAACATAGTTTCAATTTTTTTGTATGCTCTTATGGAAGTGCACAAAAGAGACATGCTAACTGACGCCATGAACTAGATGGTTGTATCATGGACGCATACATGCAACAACAAATATGAAAACAATTTATTCAAAATAAATTGATTATAGTTAGCCCAAAATTAGTATGTCGATTCATTAGTCGTTGTATGAACCAACATTTAACTTTAAGACCTCAAGGACTGTATAATCATGAAGGTAAGTTGTCAGGGAAAGGAATGCACCCTAATGTGGAAGGAACACAACAATTAGAGGTTGGGTAGCCTTGTGTATTTGGTAAGGTCAAGCAACATTTTCTGACGAGTTATGTTGCGTAGGAACAAATCCAGAATAAATCAGAACCAATTCCTAATCTTTATACTATAACCCCACAATATTTAAAATATTTAACATCAAATAGGCCTTCATTATCTGTGCAGAACTCCAGATGGCAAATTGCCAAATTCGAACAAAGGGGGGCAAAGGTGATTTTTAAGGGGATAAATATATTAAGCAAAGAGAAGGGCATGTACTGTAAAGCTGGGAATTTAGTACTCCTTGCAGAATATGGACAATTTTATAAGTTAAATACAAAAGAAAAAAGTATCTGCAGCTGGTTTCATATGTAATTTATTATGGAGTTGTTAGTGATGTTTTACTGGCCTCTTTGAAAAAAGCTCGAGCTACAAGTGATATGGCGAAGTATCATCAAATCACTTGTACAAAGATATGGCAAAGTATCTCCCATAATTGTGCAGATTTTGAGTGGTTCGTAGCATGGTATGGAAATTACTAGTAATCCTGTCTACTCTGCACTATTACATTCTGCAGAAAAGAAATATTACATTCCAATAAGCCCTGAAAATTAAAAAAATGAAGCAAACAGACATTTATTTTTCACATAGGGAAAAAAGTAACTAAATGCATGGATCTGCTGACACTTAGGAACCATAAAGGCATTTTTTTTTCTACCAGATTGGATAAAATCCAAAAGAAGAGCCCAAATACAAGTGATTTCATCACCACCACAAATTTACATCAAATAACTAAAACTAAACCAAAGTGTAATCTACCAAACTAATTCACAAGCCAAAGAATTACCATGGTTTGGCCCCCACCAAACACTTCACCACGTCCCTTAGCAAGAATTTACAAGTGACAAGACAGGATTGGACCGATGCATCAGAGCATCAGCAGTGAAAAAAAATTCGATGGCCCTGACCAGATCTGCCAGCTCATCTAATCTAATCACAATCACACCAGCACAGAATCAAGAATCTAGGGAACAGAACGGTTGTCCTGGGAAGAACAAAGGGAATCCTTAGGGTTTGGTGGTCATCAATCAGTCATCACCTAACAAAATATTTGAAATCGATTAGGGCCTGTTGCGAATAGGTCGCCATGATTACGACCCAGAAAACCTAAATCTTGGCTAAGAACCGGAGAGAGCAAAACACCATGAAAGATCAACCAAGGCTGGACTGGTGGCATGCGCAAGGGAAATATTGGCTAGATGACGGAGGCTGAGAATCAATCAATCAAAATGGGATAAATGACAGATGGATGTGTGATACTACCTTGCCGCCGATGATGAGCCAGCAGTCTTCCTTGGTGTTGTGCTTGGCGACCTCGTCGAGGGTGTACACCTTGGACATCTTTCCGTCTCCTCCGCCGCCGCCGCCTCCTCTCTGCTTCCAAGACGCTCGGTGGCGCGGGGGGGCGGTGATGTGAACTGAGATGGAAGGAAGGGGGCGAGCACGACGAGACGGCACAGGGAAGGAAGGAAGGAAGGAAGGGGATTCGGTTGGACCGCTTGCTTGCTTTTAAAACCGCAACAAGGAACCAAACGCTTGGCAACCACGAGTCCAACACAGCCCCAGCTCTCATCTACTCCAGGTAGGGTCTGTTTGGGAGAGCTCCACCAACTTCAGATCCACAAAAAACAGCTTCACTCCACGAAATTTTACCCAAATGCTCCAGCTCCGCGAAATCTGGATCCACCAAAATCATGGATCTGAGGGCCAGATCCATGGATTTCATGGAGCTCCTCAAAGGGTGCTCCACCGTGGAGTTGGGTGGTAATTACCCACCAATGCCACTGGTTACACACTCCATCCCACCAAAAGTGGTCATTCCCACCAAAACCTGAATTTCGTGGATCTGGAGCTACTGTACAAGCCAAACACTCCATGGTGGGATCCCAGATCCACGGTGGAGCTGCTGCTCCAGATCCACATTTTCAATGGTGGAGCTCTCCCAAACAGGCCCTTACATTGATAGTTTTTTATTCTAGCACTAATATTTTATATGAATAAATCGAATACTAATAAACTGTTTTGAAAAACTATCTAGATAAGCTATTTTAAAGCGATAACGAAAAATCATCCCATTTATTTGTTCGAGACAAATCATAAATTATAATTTATAAGCTGAAAAAACAAGCCAAATATTGTCCTTGTGCGGGCTAACCACAGCTAGGCCCTCTACCATTGGGTCTGGATGGGTGAACGAGGTGGATTAGGGTGGTTAGAAGTTATACCCTTGTTCAATTTGACTGAACGAATAGATCATCTCATTTTGGACGAGATGACGATATATTCCACAAAGATCTTGATCTAACTCATTTGTTACAATCGGGCAACCCACGCGGTATAGGGATGGGCTCATCCGCCGGTGTCACTTGCGCTCACCTCCCTCTCACGAAACGTGCAGCACTCTCCTCTCATTCTTCCATCTCGCCGCTACCTCGCCTCTCGATGCCGCCCAACACAGTGGCCAACGAAGTAGGGCACTTGATTGGATCGTATTCGACATGTAAATAAAAATTATCTCTGTTTGTCTTAGGTGGTGATCGGTTCGGCTGAAAGCCTCATGGCTTATGGCTGAAAACACTGTAGTTGGCTGAAAAAAGCACTGTAGCTGACAGAGGCTTATTTACCATAATTAAATTTAAAAAAATTTAAAAATAGAAAAAAAACATATTAGCCCATCACGTATAATGTAAACAAATACGAGGAAAAAAAGAACCGGTAAAAAAACTATAAAAAGCCAAAAGTTCAGAAAAAGACGAAATTTATTAATAGTGCAAAAATAAGCTGAAGCCAGAAGCTGAAGCCATATTGATCAGGGCCTAGCAAACTAAAATCAACAGTTAACATAAAAAATGGGGAAAAGCCACTTAACACAATTTGTTTTTCTCTAAGTATATCAGAGCTTTGTTTTTCTGCATTATACATGTGCTTTGGTTATTTAGAAAAACAAAACCTCAAATACAAAAAGTGCTCTGGTTGGTGGCTTGGTGCAGTCAAATTGGAGACCTTATATATTCCAACTTCAAAGTGATTCTATGTGAGTGGTGACCTTAGCAGTATCCTTTGTTGCTTTTATTTTAATAGAATTTACAATAGTTTTCAGATCTATATCTTCATTTGTTCTCAGATCCAGATCTTCATTTGGCCTACCCTTTAAGAGAAAAGATCCTCATTTGGGCTCTTTTACACGAAGAATAGAAGCTTCTGGAGCAAGTAGTGCAATGTTTGCAAGGTTGGTTGGACAGTCGATCTTTATGAACTTGTCAAGGAAAGAAAATAAAGAAGAAGAAGAAGAAGATGTGGCTGCATTTCCCACGGGCGCCCCCGGATTTGTTTGGTCAAAGCAACCTTTCGCATTGCTAACAGTTGCCAGAATTGACCTCTCTGTCTATGTGGTTGACATCTTCAGCTCTCTTTTGTGTTTTACATGAGCTTTTTTTTGTTCCTCTTTTTTACGACTTAGGCTCAGTTTAGTATCATGGTGGCTTTTCAAAACTCAAAAGCACTTCCTTTCTAGTTTTACATATAGCAATTGCTTGCTTGTCGCGTACGTGGCCATTGGGCAATAGGCTCCAGCCGCCCAACGGTTAGACGACTGAACCTATTTATGTAAAAAAATTTTGGTCGGGTATATTTCTGTTATTTTGAACAAAAAATAGATTATTCATAAAAAAATTTCATCAAATATGCGTATCATCAACCAAGTGTTGGTGTTGCTTCTGCTAGTTTTATTCTGAGTCTTCCATTGCATCCATCCAAGTCCGTAGCATTTCTCTTTCAGTTCGTCTAAACCATACGAGTCCATAAATTTATTGGTAATCATAAAAGGATAGAAATTTCTTTTCTGCATGGCAGCAACCGCCACTCTTCTCTGAGCCGTGTGCATATCCTAGAAGTATTATGGTGCCGTCACTCCCCTCTGAGCAGCCACCCCAAGCTTCTAAGACCGTCACGCTTCTATCGCGCTTCTTATGCAGTGCTCCGCCGCCGTCTTAGATTTCGATCTACACTGCTATGTTTCTATCTATTCCTCTTCGGCTTGATTTGATAGTTTTCTCTATCCAAGAGCTGCACGTTATGACGACATTATTAAGACTCAGATTTCAGATTTTTCCTATTTCAGTGCCATCCCTTTTTAAATGCAATGCTATTGCATACGTCTTGCATGCATATCCTTGTGTGACATGCGCCTACAATCATGAACATTGCATTGCATTGGTCCTTATAGACATGTTGTACGACTTGGGTTTGATCAGTGGCTGCTCGCGCACACACACATTTGTCTCCGTTTCAGACAGAAACACGTACGTACCCTTGTTTTGAACAATCTTAAGAAAAACTAGGAAGGTTTATTATTCCATCATCCATCCATCGTTCAGTCAAAAGAAAACACAAACACTCCCGGGGCTTGGTTTTGTTTTTGTTCACTGAGAAAAACACAAGGGAAACTTTCAAGGACTATTCAAATCTTCATCATCTTGGTGCGCATGCATGTATATAGGGTTTAGGCCATTGAGTTTGCTGGAAGATTCAGTAGCACTTGTCCTTGGTTGGGTAGGAGGCCATCTTATTGATGCCGCAGAGGCCCTCGCCCTTGCCTGTGCCCCTCTTCATGCGGATGTAGCCCTTCTCGCCCCAGTGCGGACCCCACGAGTTCTTCACGACGATGTAGTCGTGGCCGTGGCCCGCCGCCGTCCCGTATCCGACGGCCGTCACGCCGTGATCCAGCTCCACGCCGCACGGACCATCAAACACTCCCTATATATATATATTGCAGAGAAGGTGTATTTTGAGGTGCAAGCGAAGCTAAACAAGTAAATTAAGATAGCATTTGGTTTGATGCTGACCCCGCTGTAGAACTGGAAGTGCCTGCCTGACGCCTCAATGGCAACGCTGACCGGCTGGTGCGCCAGGGCCTTGAGCAGCCCCTGCTCGTCGTTCGCCGGCACGTCCTCGTGCCCGCTGATCGTCACCACCTCCTCGCTAGACTGCAAAACATTTAAGTCTCAAATGCGCATCGATCAGCTTAAGTTCAGATGCACATGTGATCAGTATCGATCAGAATGCGCATTTCATTTCGGAGTTCAGAGAAAGTAAGTTGTGGTGGTTAATTAGTTGCTTACGCTCTTCTGATCGCAGGTGCCTTCCTCCATGAGGTAGGGGTACGCCTCCTCGGTGTGCAGGCCGCCGCTGGAGGCGATGTAGGAGAAGGCGTAATCCATCATGCCGCCGTTGCAGCCGTTGTTGCCGTCGGTGCTGCAGTCGATCAGCTCCTGCTCCGACAGGGACGTCAGGTTCCCGCTCACGATCTGGTGTATGCCCTCCACCGCAGCCACCGTCGAGAACGCCCAGCAGCTACCTGCAAATTAACACACCATTAATTAATTGCGTCAAACTTCCACTGATGAAAACAAGTAAAATCAATGGCAATGTAAAGAACAACTATATATATTGAAGCATGTTAGCCTACCACACTGGCCCTGGTTCTTGACGTCGGTGACTGCACCCTTCTTCCTCCAATCCACAGACTTGGGCAGGTCGTTGACATCCTCGTACCTGAAGTTGGAGGAGAAGGCCGCTTCCCTGCTCCTCCTCGGCAGATCGCCCCTGAGGCCGAGGTACGTCGCCTTGAACTCCTCGTGCGTTAGGTCGGCGAACTCGTTCAGGCCGAGCCAGTAGCTGGTCACCTTCTTGTTGATCTCGTCGATGTGCTTCAGGTTGTCCTTGAACACCTCGAACCTCTTGAGCTTCTCCTCGAAGCTCGCGTACGCCTTTCTGTACTTTGCCAGCCACTTCTCGAAGAGCTCGATGATCCTGTCATGGGAGGACAGGTCTTCCTCGGAGTAGCCGACAATGGAGAAGTCGCTGCTGCGAGCTACGCATGGGCCGACGCAGAGGAGGAGGAGAGCAAGGGAGAGCTTCAGACGAGCAGAGGCCATGATCAGTGTTCACTGCTCAGTAGGGAGGAGAAGAGATGAACACTTGGACTGTTGTATGCAAGATGAATGAGAGGATGCATGCGCATATATAGTCATTTTTTGTTTGGGTACTTGCTTCAAAGCAAAGGCAATGGAAAAACATTTGAGTGGTTTCTGAATCATGCCAAAGCTTTAAGCTTTGGTCTGTGAGACTTTGCTTTCAAGCATGCTGGGTGCAGAGACAGTATTTGTTTGTTTAGCTGCGAAGTTCAGAGAAAATCTGAGTGCATATGAACTTCACTGAAAGCAATCAAGCATGCATCTCAAGTCTGATTGTCTGAGCCGAAGAAAATTGTACATGCACCAACTACAACCTGATGGATAATGTGTCGAATGTCATGAGTTCTTTCCATGCTAATGCTTCTTGTCTCTACTGAACATAGTAAACAAGGGTTTCTATATTTGCTCACCATCTTATTTCAGTACAATAGTCATGCCTTCTCTTTCAAAAGAAAATGTAATCTCCTGGACCGCTGTTCCTACTTGGAGTAAAACAGGGGCATCAGATTCATCATATTATGCCATGTGCAAAGATCATTCTGTGACATACTCATTTCAAACTAGTTGCAGGCAAATAGCCAAGATATTATTTCTTTTGGATAGCAACTTATCTTTTAGGGAAATCTCGCCATGTGAAGTGTAGGCTTGGTCCGTGTAGCAATCTCAGATGATCTTGTTGTCAAGAGGCTCCAATCTTACCGACTAGAGACACGCATGCTTTAATGAATGAGGTGGCCTTTGGCCTTTCAACTCCATGATATTGAATTCTGACACAATCCATGCTTTTGAGTTTTAATACCGTGTTGATAACTGATATGTAGCGAAGCTTCTATTTGGTTCCTCTATTTAGCGCTCTAATAGTAAGTTCACAGAACATAAGAAGACAAGGAATACATAAAAAGTTCAACCAAGTATTTTAGAATTGCAGTCTGAATGTATCGACACCACCAAATGCAGTAATTTTTGCTTTTTAGCATAAAATTTGAAAGTTTTTTATATATGCTTTGGCGCCGTGCGTGGACACGTAGGATCCACGGTGGCACAGCACGGCGCCAAAGCACATGGCGTCGTGCCATACATATACGGCGCTAAAGGCCGTGGCGCCGTTTCCTGGGACTTAAGACCGAGCGCAGCCCCCCGGCCCCCTCACTCCACTCGTCAGACCGACACAGAGAACAGCCACCGCCGCCCCTCTCTCCCTCCTCAAAATCCACCCAAATCCATCGATTTTTTTCGCGATTTTGCTTCCAAACCGAGCTAGCAAGGTGAGCTCCCTCTCCACCGTGGATCCTACGTGTCCACGCACGGCGCCAAAGCATATGTCCACGCCGAGTGAAGGGTCCATTTTTGCAAATCTTTTCTCCAGGGGTCCATATGTAAAAAACTTTTAAATTTTGGGCTAAAAAGCAAAAATTTTACCCAAATGCATTATCAAGTAAAAGGCTAACGCAGAAGGGATGATAAATCACAATATTCTCCGATACTAAAAAATTATCATACCAAAACATCACGAGTGAGACATGATATTCAGCCTGTAATCATTCCACACAGCTATAAGCCAAATACAAATGTAGGTATCTTTGGAAGGAGTTTGAAACTCGAATCACGGTATAGGATGATCCTTCATGCTGGCTTATCGTAGCTGTTCTGGTCTCTGAACTCTGATATTTTACTTCTGATCATTTCTGCCAGATGAGGCTGGACAAACATGTGTGTAGGGCCAAGCATGTGCACGATGAACCTATCTGATGCGGGCATTGAAGCATTCAGATTAACAATGATCTGTGCCATCGGCACATCACTGAAACAAAGATTAACTAATGGATGTTAGATTGATCTCTCCCCGATTAGCCCAACGGCTAATCGGGACCTTGATCCGCGCCCTGATCGGGGGCGCTCAGCCCAACTATTGGCTAATGGGCCCCCGTCGCGCTGCGCAATAAATAGAGGGTGGGGGCCGGCGGCTCGACTAACGAGGTTCGCCTGAGCCGCAAACCCCACCCGACAAACCCTAGACCGATCTAAAGGGACGCGCAGTCGGCGGCGGGAAGCTCCATCGCCGTCCCCGTCACCGGATCTCCGCCGCCGCCGCCGCCATCCTCTTCCCCGACCGTCGCTGCCCGTGCGCAGACTTCACCGACGAACCAGCGATGGCCAGCTCCTCCTCCAATGCATCGAACGGTCGGTACCACTAACCCTAATCCTCTCTCCCTCTCCCCTTCTCTCTCGAATCCGATCTAGGACCCCCCTCTGATCTAAACCTAGATGATTCAAATGGGACTAACAATGGTATCAGAGCCTAATCTAGGCGTAGATCTAGATGGGAAAGATGAAAGAAAGAGAGGGGAAGAGCTCGATCCACCCAAACCCAAACCCTAACCCTAAATAAGAATCGGCTCGGACTTACCTGGCCATCATCGCCGGGCCGTCGTCGCTGGCGTGCGGGAAGACCGGCCGAGCCGTGGGCTCGCCGGCGCTCAAAAGATCCCACGTGCGGGCCAGGGCGCGCGCTGAGGGGCGCCGACACAAAGCCGCTCGACGGCGGCGCGCTCCCTCTCAGGGGAGCGCGCACGCCGGCGAGAGGGCCCGCGGTGGCGCCGGCTTCTCCTTCTCCGGCGGCTGGACGAGGTCGCCGCCGCCGCTCCTTTTTCGCTCGGGTGCGAGGCTGAAGAGGGGAGAGGGGAAAAGTGAGCTAGGGTTTTCGGGAGACCGGCCGCGCGCGGGTTTTGATCCGCCGATTTCGCCGCCGCACCGTCGGATGGCGCTGGACGGCTGAGATTGCGCCAAGTCCAGCCGGGCTGCTTTCGGCCCGGGCGGGAAGGAGCTTTCCCGGCCCAGGCCCAGGTTGCGGCCTGGGCGCGGGGAGCGCGAGGCGGCGCGGTGCTGAGCGGGCCGCCGTGGGCCGCGGCCGCGCGGGATGGGCCAAAATGGCCGTTTGAACAGTAAATCCCGAAAAATGATTTTTATTGATTTTCAGAAGTTTTTTTGAGTGAATTTGAATGAAAATTTGAATCAAATCTCTGTAAATTTTGCACCAACGTGTTATTTTTCCAGAGATTAGATGAGTACAGTAATAATACTTCTAAGTATGAATTATTTTAGAATAATTTCATGTTTCCGCTGCAAAAGTTAATGTTGATTACTCTTTCAATTAAACTCGAACCAACGGGAGAATTTAATTTTTGAGAATTGTTGTGAATTATGATATTGTTATTTTCTGACCAACGTTGATAATAACAGTATTATAATTTTAATTGATGATTTTATGCATTATTTCTATTTCTGCCCAACGGTGATGTAGATTTAATGTGTAAACAACTGTATGTTTTAATTTTAACCAACGTTGAAACCAAGGCATGCAGTTGTTGTTATTATGTTTAAATGTTCTCACTGTATATGAATTGTGTTTTCAGGAGGATACTCTTTGATGGGCTACATCAGGGATATCCCGGTTCTCAAAGGAGACAACTACGGTGAATGGAAGAAAAAGATTGACCTGGCCTTCATCTTGGCTGAGGTGGACTGGGTAGTCACCACACCGTGTCCCACAGAGCCTGTGGCACCGGTGAGGGATGAAAATGAGGCTGATGCTCCCATAAAAATGTCATATGATCTTGATCATAAAAAGTGGGTCACTGCCAACAAGAAATATTTGGCTGTGATAAAGAACACGATTGAGCCTGCAATTGTGGGCTCAATCGCAGAGTGTGACACTGTCACAGAGTACCTTGAGAAAATAAAGAGTCAGTTTACTGGCTCTTCAAAGACTTATGCTACACAGCTGATTAAGCAGCTTGTGACAGAAAGGTACTCTGGTGGTGGCAGTGGCATAAGAGAGCACATACTAAGGATGAGCAACTTGGCATCCAAGCTTAAACCAATGGATTTGGCTCTCAAGGATGAGTTCCTTATTCATTTGATTTTTGCTTCCTTGCCGAAAGAGTTTGACACCTTTGTTGTCAACTACAACATGCAGTCCGAGAAATGGGACTTAGAAAAGTGCATAGCTATGTGTGTGCAAGAGGAGGAAAGAATTAAATCCTCACATGGTGGTTCTATCAACTATGTGAAGGACTACAAGAAAAAGAACTTTAATCATTCCTCCTCAAAGACAGGAAGCCTCAGCATAAGCCTCAGCAACAAAATTTCACGGTGGAGAAAGATCAGTGCCTTCATTGCAAGAAAAAGGGACATTACAAGAAAGATTGTCCCGATTTCTTGAAAATGATTATGTCAAAGAAAGGTGAGAACATTATTACGTTCATAAATGAGTCCCTATATGTACAATATTCAAAATCTACTTGGTGGATTGATTCAGGTGCAACTGTTCATGTTGCCAATAATTTGCAGGGATTCCATTCGACGAGGAATACGCAAAGAAAAGAAAGATGCATTAAAGTCGCAAATGGAGTCCAAGCTGAAGTTGAAGCCGTTGGCGATCTTTCATTAGAGCTAGCTGATGGCTTCACTCTTTTACTTAGAGATGTTCTTTATGTTCCCTCTTTACAGAGGAATTTGATTAGTGTTTCATGTTTGGACAATGATGGTTATGATTGTCATTTTGGAAATGGGAAGTGTGAAATAATGTTTAATAAAGAATGTGTTGGTCTTGCCATCTTACAAAATGAGCTTTATTTGTTATCATTATGTGATGATGTGAATGTCGTATACGATAATGGGAATGAATCCTCGTGTACGAATGTAAACAGGAAACGAAAGAGAACTCTAGATGCGTCGTCGAAATTATGGCACTGTCGTTTAGGCCATATTTCGAGGGGGAGAATAGAAAGACTAGTTAAGAATGATATTCTTCCTCCATTAGAGTTCTCAGACCTAGAACAATGCAGAGAATGCATTAAAGAAAAATATGTAAAGAAAATTAAGAAAGACGCCAAAAGAAGCATAGGAGTTCTACAAATTATTCACACAGACATTTGTGGTCCTTTTCCTGTGAAAAGTATGGATGGTTATGACTCGTTCATAACATTCACAGATGATTACTCCCGTTATGGATATATTTATCCAATCAAAGAAAGAAATGAAGCCTTGGATAAATTCAAGATATTTAAGGCTGAAGTTGAAAATCAACACGATTTAAAGATTAAGATAGTCCGATCTGATCGTGGGGGGAGTACTACGGTCGACATACCCCATATGGACAAGTTCCTGGACCTTTTGCAAGGTTTTTACAGGAAAATGGCATAGTGGCTCAGTATTTTACACCGGGCGAACCTCAACAAAATGGAGTAGCTGAAAGACGCAACCGAACCCTGATGGATATGGTGCGAAGCATGATGAGCTACTCCACACTCCCATTGAGTTTATGGATGGAGGCGTTGAAAACCGCCATTCATATTCTCAACAGAGTGCCTAGTAAGTCGGTGCCCAAAACACCGTACGGGTTGTGGACAGGAAGAGTTCCCTCACTAAACCACTTACGTGTGTGGGGGAGTCCTGCTGAGGCTAAAGTATTTAACCCAAATCTTGGGAAGCTTGATCCCAAAACAGTAAGTTGTCATTTCATTGGCTACCCTGAAAAGTCAAAAGGTTTTCGTTTCTACTGTCCAGACAGATATACAAAGTTTGTAGAAACGAGACACACTGTCTTCTTAGAGGATGAAATGATGAGGGGAAGCATGGTAGCTCGAGAGATTGACCTTGAAGAGAAGCGGGCGTATGCGCCCACTCCGATGATTCAAGAGCCATTCTTCACACTACCTGCTGTCGCTGCACCGACGGTGCAAGACACTGTGGTGCCAGCACCTGTTATTGTTCCTCCTGTGGAAACAATGAATGAGAATGAGGAACCTGTTCTTCAGGATCCTATAGAACCTATTGCCATAGATGAGGGGAGCAACAGCAGCCTCAAACAAAAGATGTACCAAATGAGGAGGCCCCGAGGAGGTCTCAAAGAGTAAGAAAATCAGCTATTTCTGATGATTATCAGATTTATCATACAGAGGAATTTCAAATGGAGCATGATCCCATCTCATTTGAAGAAGTCATGAGAAGCGAAAATTCTTCAAAATGGCTTGAGGCCATGGAAGAGGAAATGAGGTCCATGAAGGCTAATAAAGTCTGGGACATGGAAATTATTCCTAAAGGAGACAAAACAGTAAGCTGTAAATGGGTCTACAAGACAAAGCTTGACTTCCAAGGGAATGTAGAAAGATACAAAGCGCGACTTGTGGCAAAAGGCTTTACGCAAAGAGAAGGGATTGATTACAATGAGACCTTTTCTCCAGTCTCATGTAAAGATTCCTTCAGAATCATAATGGCATTAGTAGCACATTATGATTTAGAGTTACATCAGATGGATGTAAAGACGGCATTTCTTAATGGGGATTTGGAGGAAAATGTCTACATGGCACAACCGAAAGGTTTTGTCGTGGAAGGAAATGAAAGAATGGGATGCCGCCTAAAGAAATCGATTTATGGGTTAAAGCAAGCTTCAAGACAGTGGTACTTGAAGTTTGACAGTACAATAAGAAAATTTGGGTTTAAAGAGAATGTAGAGGACAATTGTGTTTATGCAAAGTTTAAAGATGGGAAGTTTATCTTCCTAATCCTGTATGTGGATGATATCCTACTGGCTAGTAGTGATGTCAGTCTGCTACTGGAGACAAAGAAGTTTTTGTCCTCAAATTTTGATATGAAAGATCTTGGTGAAGCTTCGTTCGTTCTAGGGATCGAAATTCACCGGGATAGAAACAATGGGACATTGGGACTGTCACAAAAGGCATACATAGAGAAAGTCTTAAAGAAATTTGGTATGCATAAATGTAGTCCTTCACCTGCACCTATAGTCAAGGGCGACAGATATGGGGATTATCAATGCCCCAAGAACCAGTACGAGCTCGATCAAATGAAATTGGTTCCATATGCTTCAGATGTCGGAAGCTTGCAGTATGCTCAAGTGTGTACACGCTCTGACTTAGCGTTTGTTACCGGGTTACTTGGCAGATTCCAGAGCAATCCTGGAATAGAACATTGAAAATTGGTAAAGAAAGTCTTGCGTTATTTGCAAGGAACAAAAGGCCTCATGATGACATACAGAAGATCAGATTCACTCCATATAGTGGGGTATACAGATTCTGATTATGCGGGAGATGATAGAAAGTCGACATCCGGATATGTGTTCACTCTCGCTGGAGGAGCTATATCGTGGAAAAGCTCAAAGCAAACCGTCACTACATCGTCCACAATGTATGCCGAGTTTGTAGCATGTTATGAGGCCACGGGGCAGGTGAACTGGCTAAACAAGTTCATACCCGGTTTAAAAGTGGTTGACGACATCAATAGACCACTTAAGTTGTACTGCGATAATGAACCCGCAGTAACGTATGCCCACAACAATAAGTCAAGTGGTGCTGCCAAACACATTGACATAAAGTACTATGTTGTGAAAGATAAAGTCCGGGATCATATCATAAGTCTTGATCATATAAGTACCACAAAGATGTTAGCGGATCCGCTTACTAAAGGCTTACCACCCAACGTGTTCAGAGAACATGTAGCCGGCATGGGTTTAAGGGAAAGCCTATGATTCCTGGACTATAAAGGGCCCAAAATTAAAGAATCTGTTTCAGAACAGAGATGTGTATTGTAGCTGTTAAATCTATCGGCGATTGACCATGACGATGAAGCATGCTCTATGCACTAATCTGTGATGAAATGGTAAAAGAAGAAAAGGTATGATATGAGAGGAGATCAAGGGGGAGAATATTAGATTGATCTCTCCCCGATTAGCCCAACGGCTAATCGGGACCTTGATCCGTGCCCTGATCGGGGGCGCTCAGCCCAACTATTGGCTAATGGGCCCCCGTCGCGCTGCGCAATAAATAGAGGGTGGGGGCCAACGGCTCGACTAACGAGGTTCGCCTGAGCCGCAAACCCCACCCGACAAACCCTAGACCGATCTAAAGGGACGCGCAGTCGACGGCGGGAAGCTCCATCGCCGTCCCCGTCACCGGATCTCCGCCGCCGCCACCGCCATCCTCTTCCCCGACCGTCGCTGCCCGTGCGCAGACTTCACCGACGAACCAGCGATGGCCAGCTCCTCCTCCAATGCATCGGACGGTCGGTACCCCTAACCCTAATCCTCTCTCCCTCTCCCCTTCTCTCTCGAATCCGATCTAGGACCCCCCCCCCCCTCTGATCTAAACCTAGATGATCCTAATGGGACTAACAGTGGATTATGTGAAACCGCAAAGAGATGGAAAAAGGGAATAAAATGATGGGTCCAGTTGTATAAGGTTTTAGGAGCTTACCAGGAGATGAACTCGTTGATTGCATTAACCATCTTTTCTTTGCTGAGGGCAACAGAATATCACTTGCTTGGCAAACAACACAACCATGTCAGTTGGAGTAACAACACTACTGGAAACCTTCAATAACCATCAGGCATGTAGCATGTAAACCATGGTGTTCCAAAATCATCATAATTGCACTATGAACAAGAGTTTTAATTGCACTAAAAGTATGTCTTTTTTGGGTACTAGTAAGGTACCTGTGCGTTGCAACGGAATCCTAAAAAATGGTGAGACATGGGCATAGACTGTACAATAAATATTTTTTTCACATACATGTCAAGCAAAACATATCTATGCAAACTAAACTCCCAAATGCAACATAAAATCTCGTAAAAAGTTACTACATGTGTGAAATATCTAAAAAAATTATTACATGTTATAAAATCCCAAAAGCAACATAAAACCATCTTGGCAGTCGGGTCATTGAAATGCCTCCGCCATCACTTTGCAATCGCTTGTCGAGAACCATTGATAGTCCCCACCTTGATATTACCTAGCTAACCAACATGCATTGCATTCTAGCATCGAATATCCAAACTCATAACTAATTTTTGAAAGATTCGGTTCTGGCATATATTAAAGCCATTTAGAACTTATGTTCCTCAATTCAGCATGGATAATACAAATATTGACAATTACGAATTGAAGAATGGCTTGTAGATCGCTCAAGGAAGAGGAGACATACATGTGAAAGAGCACCCTCTATCTTGACTGCAGGTTCTGAAACACAACACTTAGAACAAACCGTATAACATTTAGCATGACTAAAATAAAAGTAAAGTCTCGTATAAGCATCAAGGAGCATAATTAGAATTTAGAAAGATTGTCCGACCCTCTCATACTCGGCGGACGTTATTGTGTTTGAGATTACCTGTTGCTGCGGATGTACATTACTTACTATATAATCGGGCCAATAACCTAGCATGCTATACATGTTCAAATCAACAATGCGAGAAATGCAAGGACAATTCGAAGCCATGAAGCAAATAATAGATGGATAGCATGGTAGCTCTGATAGATGTATAGCAAATGATTTCAACCATGGAGCAAAGTAAATGTCAGACATACTAATCCAATTTTCATTGGATTCATGGACTTCACTAACTGTGAAGGTAACAAGAAACTATAAGTGAAAATACTTCACCACATATATGATTAAGCAATTAGCTTGCCATATATATATCTGACAACTAATTGTTGGGGGGGGTATGGACATGGATATTCATACTTTCCTAAGGGAAACTAAACAATCATTGTCACAATTTCGAAGGAAGGTATATTATAGACTCATTAGATGATCTTATAAACTATCTACGTGTGCCGCATCCCTCCAAACATGTAGGGATGTTTCTCAAGGTTAAATTACATGTTGCACTTAATCATCTACTATGATTAATTTTAAAATAACTGATGGGCCAAAAGATGCTCTAAACTAACAAAGAGAACACACTATTTTTATTTCAGATTATTACAAATAGCATAAACCCAAACATATTAGCTCTGGTGTGTAGAGGCGATGGTCTCATGCATGGCCAAGTAGTGAGAACATGCACAGGTCTATTAATAGATAGAATACGATAAATATTCTTATCCAGCTTTGGAAAAAGACATAAGTAGATCTTCAGTTTACTTTACATACATTATGTGTATGCTTGTACCAGGGTAAAAAGGATGATTAAATAACACTCTTGGCTTCTGTCTAAAAAGAAAACATATTAGCTTCAAAGATCCACTCTTTCTTGTCAAACAATTCAAGATCATAAAAAAGTTTACAGTTTACCACAATACATTGTATGTATGGATGTACTTGGGTATAGATGATTAAATAAAGATCTTGGCATTGTTAAAGACATATTAGCTCTGAATATCCAATGGAAAATCACCCAAACTTGAAACTAAATGAATGTACCAACTACTAACCTCACTGCCCGTGCGTTTAGGGTAACTTGTTTTCAGCAGCGGGTAACTTGTTTTCAGCAGATGCTTAATAAATGTTGTTTTCCTTGTAGAATATTGACCCAAGAGCATGACCATCAGCTTTGCATCAAAATCACTGTTTGTCTGAAACATTGTAGAACCAATGTAATGTCATGTAAGTAATGGCATAACAATACAATCAGCATGAAAGAACTCAAGAACATTGTCATCTGAAACTTTTAGGGAGCCTAAACTGTGAACAGAAGTCTATACAAGTAATGGGGAAGCAAAATCGTTGAATCGGTATTCAACTTCCAAAGGCTTCAATTTTTCGATGTATAGTCTTTTTAAGCCATCAATTACAGAAGTAACAGCAGTCAGAGGCATTTACGTCTGCAAAGATCCAAATGAAGGTAAAAAACCATTCAATGTTGAACTGCAATGCTCCACTTGGCATTAGAGAAAACTATGACAATTTCTATGATTCAACAAGAAGCTATAAGAGTTCAGCTATTTAGCCAAGAGTGCAAAGTGACAATCGCCCTGATGATAAACATGGTGTAAATTAAGCTCACAACGTGTACAAGATCTTGAAGCACTTCATAAGTCTAGTACCTTCTTTGCTGATTTTGAACTGAACCAGTGGTTTGTAGAAGGTGCTTGGACCTGAGGGGTGCCTGCACGAAGGAAATGGCTAGCATTACAGCCGACTAACCAATACATGCTTCACCAGGCAGGAGCATATCTTACCATTGTCTTCTGGGCGAACCCTCTTTACCATGGCCTTTGATCTCTGAAAAGCAATCATCCATTTAAACATCATAGTGTGCGAAGTGGATAATGCGTTCCAGTGACACATAAGCTGTAGATTATATAGACTTACAGCAAGTAGTTCATCGAGACCTTCCATCACAGGTGGATCTGAGCTACTCAGGTTTGCAAGAACACCATAAAGTATCTAGTGTATATACCCACACAGAAATACACTCACAGAACAAAAAGGGAAAACAGATGTAGCTCAGTTTACCTTCACGCTTCAGACTGTCCTGCGTGATCTCATGCCCCGCTTGCGCCAGAGACACGAGCTGCGGTTTGCAATTTGGAATAGACCCAACAATCAGCAACGCAGAAGCGCATCCACATCTTTCCATACAAGCAGCACAGGCTGCGATTGATGCATAAACACGAGGCGACGGCGGCGTGGGGTGGGGGGAGGAGGAGGCGGCGGCGGAGCAAAGTGGTGGGGGAGGAGGCGGCGGCAGCGGAGCGGAGGGGTGGGGGATGGCAGAGAAGCGGGAGGGGAGGAGGAGCGGCAGAAGGGAGGCGGCAGTGGTGCAGATTAGGGAGAGGAGCGAGGGGAGGGGAGGAAAATGGGAGGGAGGATTAGGAAAGAGGGAACGAGAGGTTGCGGGAAGAGGTGGGGGGCAGCGGTTGCGCGAACGTGCAGGTGCAGCGGTTGCGTGAGGAGGGAGGCGCGTGCGGGTGTGCTGCGCAACGGAGGAATGGGGGGAAAGGAGGCGGGGGCGGCGGCGCGGGGTGGGAAGGAGGAGGCGAGGGCGGAGCGGAGGAGTGGGGGAGGAGGAGGCGGCGGCGGAGCGGAGGAGCGGGGGAGGAGGCGACGGCGGAGCGGAGGGGTGGGGGAGGAGGAGGCAGCGGCGGTGCGGAGTGGGGAGGAGGAGGCGAGGGCAGCGCGGAGGAGCCGGCGGAGCGGGGGAGCGGGGGAGGAGGAGGCAACGGCGGCGCGGGGTGGGGAGGAGGAGGCGAGGGCGACGCGGCGGAGGAGGGAGGGTAGGAGGCGAGGGCGGCGCGGCGGAGGAGGGAGGGGAGGAGGCGAGGGCGGCCCGGCGGAGGAGGAGGGAGGGGAGGGCGGAAGAAGCAAGGTGGGGAGGAGGAGGAGGCGGCGCGGGGTGGGAGCGGGCGAGGAGGCGGCGGCGGCGCGGCGTGGGCGGGAGGGGAGGAGGCGGCGGCGCGGGGTGGGAGGGAGGCGTCGGCGGAAGATTCGGGGGGGGCAGGGAGGCAGCCGCAAGACTCGGGGGGCAGGGAGGAGGAGAGTGGGGCCACACGTCAGTCAGTGTTTTTTTTTGTGAGAAGGGGTGGGAGAGGCCGCACCAACCACCAACTCCTTTTATATAGTAAAGATGTCGGTATAACATCATGTGATTGCTGAGAATTCATAGCAGTGCTCACACTGTCACACATATCACATCTGCAAGAAGCCCCCCATTCAGAGTAGAGTACATGACAGCATATATTCGAATCCAACCATAACTCATGGGCTGCATTAAGAACCCTCGTAGACTAGACTGCATCACACCATGGATTCGGTTCTACGCGGAGCTCACGGGTGCGGTTGCCGCTACAGACTAGATCAAACAGAAGACGGTCCAACGCAGCGGAGAAGTAAGCTAGAGGAAATATGTTAGAAGAATATTAAGCGAGATTGGAGTCGTTCTCGCCACCGCTGCTCGGCATTCCTTCCTATGCACAACTCTACAGCTACAATCAATCTCGAACCTCAGTTCTGAGTCACTTCTTCTTCACTCCTTGCCGGATTGCCGCCGCGCCCGCGGCCCCAACCAGAGCACCAGACCGCGCCGCCGGATCGGATCACCTTGGCCCGTTCGCGCGCAACGGTAAAGGCAACATCTTCTCCAGGTGGAATTGATGCAACAATTAAGTATAACTATTGTCCTTACTAATATAGCGATATTATCAAAATTACATGCATCCATAATAGTTTTGAGCACAATATACATAACATTAAAATATGAGATTGACATGATTAAAGGGGTACTTGTCTTACTTGTTGAACTCTTGGTATTACTCGGGTTCATTGACGAAGTTGTCTAGAACATCGGTATCTAATTATTAAATACTAAATATTGTAAATAAAAGTAAAATAAATTCAAATAAAGAGAAATTTCAAATATTTTTGCAGAATATCAAAGTGCATGATTTTATAAAATTTTAGAGACAAAAATCACGTATTTTGGAATTCATATGCAAATCTTACAAGCATTTCAATTTTGAAAAAGGTTGAAAAAGCAAAAAAATAGCTTTTAGGAGCTGAAAGAAGAAGACTAGTTTCTAATCTTTCTTCTAATGTTCATTTTGCAAGCTTGGTCCCATTCTGTTACAAGATCCGTTTTGCTATATAATATTAAACCAAGTCTGAAACATGAGGCAGAGGAAAAGGGTTCAGAGATGCAGGATCCACTGGAGTGTCAGGAAACTGTGCAGAAGTCATTCAAATCAGTTGTTGTTTTGAAAGATTGTAGAAAAAATGGTGACAATTTTTAGCGAGGCAACATAAATGCAACAAATGAACTATATGCCAAAAAAAATGTTTTCACCTCGTCATATTCTGTTGAAAAGATCGCCATCTTTGATAAGAAATCCTTCTTTCTAGACTACTCTTGAGAATACATTGTTTGATTGGAATTTTAGTCTCCCATTTTATTTTGGTTTGTCCGATGGAGGGAATATTGTGTTTTATGGGTGTAGCTTGAGCTGTAGTTTATGCATGCCTGCCACATTCTTGAACAAAACATATAGATTTGGTTTGATTTTGACTTGAACAATGACAATCAAAGTCATCATCTGGAAATCGAATCACTACAATAATAAAAATAATAATAATAACCTTCCTATTATCTAAATGATACTGCACAAATACTTTGAAGAGAAACGGCAACAATCAGAATAAAATCTATTTTAACAAAGTCTTGATTGGCACCAGCTAGCCAACAGATGCAAGCTGCTAGCAAGGGAACAAATTAAATGGATGAACTTTGTTTATCCCCATTTTGCTCCATTGTTTTCCCATGATGGAATCTTACAGCCTTTGAGCATCTCACCAACACACCCATACGGGGGATGCATAGCTATAAAGAAGTAAAATACAGCCTTGCAAATTTCTCATGACAGATACATGCATGCATGCAGTCTAAGAACAATCTTACGATGCAGCACTATCATACTTGTTTTTTCGGCGCAACCAGGTCACAGTATTTTCAGTAGAAAACCCATGTAGCAAATGAACAATCAGAATAATTAAAGATGTCATTTGCAACACGAGTATTTCGCTAGATTAATCCTACTGATCACAAACTGTGTTTGAGGTTTGTTCAGATTTACTTCTATATATATTTTCAGAGGGGGAAGGGAGGGAGAGGTGAGAGACGCACTTAGGATACCCCAGATGAATTCTGTGAATTGGCAAAATAAATAATGAACCAAAATTATTTATTTTTTTGTGGGGGTGAGGGGGAGAAGATCAGGGCGTTGGATCCAATCTGTCACCTTTTGCGGTGGCCAGACATTTTTTTTTCTTGAGATCAGTCAGTCAGTCCACCGCTGGTCTGGAACCCACTGTCTCTCATCTTCCCATGTGCCTCCCACCCAACACACTGCATTTGCATTGCACCTCTTCCCCTCTCTCTCTCTCTCTCTCTCTCTCTCTCTCTCTCTTATGCCTAAAAAGCAGGTACTCTCTCTCTCCCTCTCTCAGTGATATGCTCTCAACAAGTTAGTGTCACACAGCATGTAACCCCCAATTGATCATATACCCTCCATTTAGATGAAATTTAGGATTTACCCTCCTGGTCTACGTGTCAATGACTTATGATGACCCCATATGTCATTGAGATGCGGAGGGTAAATCCTGAATTTTCCAACTAAAGGGAGGGTATATGATCCAATTCCCCTTATATAAATTGGAGTTGGTGGTCGTCGGTGCGTTCTTCTCTCCTCTTTCTACAGCCATCCGATTTGATCTAGACCATTCATCCCTCTCCTCCTCTCTCTCTCTCTCAGGATACAACCACCCACGCCCTCCACTTTCTCCATCTCTGGCGCATTCTGGCCACCCTTCTCTCTCTGTCGCTTGCTCTCTAATGTTTGATGTGTGAAGTTGACCAGACAGTAAGTTTCGTCTCACCATTTTTATGACTCCGTTGCAACGCACGGATCTCTAACTAGTAACTATATAGCAAGTCAACATCTTGTCTAACAGGAGCTGATCAGTAGTATGAGAACACACACTTTAGAAATGTGGATCAGAATTTTGACTAATCTCTACATGTAAATAGTTGCTCTCCTCTTGGCATTCCTGATGAATGATCTGTCATTGGGCCGAACAATATGGCAAGAAGAATGGGAATACCAGTAGCAGTAAGTATGGTTTTAGAAAAATTATATTCAATTGTATATTTTTCCAAAAAGAAGTACAAAATTGAAGGAAAAAAATCTTACTCAACTTAGTTCACATTTTTTTTGACTGAGAGAGTCGACGATCTTAATTAACATGGTATCGGCCAGCTCAATCGAGCTTCCACGCGTAGAGGTACAAGCAGAAGCCGCTCACCCCCGCGGCCACCGCCCCGTCAAACACGCCGGCGGGCGCCGACGCGCTGGCGAGGACGATGGGGCGGAAGATGAAGAGCGCGGGGCGCATGCCGGCGCTGAAGAGCCAGTCGTGCACGTCCCAGTAGACCTCCACCTTGGCCCGGCTGAAGGTGACCGACTGGTTGCCCCGGAACTTCCACTGCAGGTGCTTCACCTGCACCGCCTCATCGCCGTCGATGCCGATCGTCATCTCCATGTCCGCGTCGCCGCCCTCGCCGCCGCCGCCGCACTCGATGGCGATGTCGTGCACGTCGCCCTGGTCGTGGAACCGCGCCTTGGCCGCGAACCGCCGCTTACCGAACACGTGCTCCCGCCGCGCCACCGGCACGGCCTCGGCCGCCGCGGGCGCGCACGGCGCCGCGCGCCGGAGCGCGTCCTTGCGCATGTCGCCCAGGACCAGCACCACCTCGCCGGCGGCCTCCATGGCGACGTAGTACCCGACCCGCGGCTCGGGGAGTCCGGTGCAGAACCGAGCGCGGCGAAGGTCCCATAGCACGCGCACCGTGGCCGGGGTGGACGACGCGCCGCCGCCGAGCTCTACGCGGCGCGACCCCGCGCGCCGCCAGAACTGCCACGGGCGGAGGTTCACCCTGCACTCGGCGGCGGCGCCGTCCGCTCCGGAGATGGAGACGGCCAAGGTGTGCGAGAGGAGGTCGAGGGACCAGGACACGGTGACGACCCGCGAGTGGCCGGCTATCTTGGCGCGGTACACCGAAGCGGTGACCGCCTTGCCGGGCTTGTGGCCGTTGACCGGGATGTCGTCGACTGCGATGTCGCACGACGGCGCCGGCTGCTCGCCGCTCCTGTGCATGTGGGGCACGTGGGACTCCTGCATGGCTACAGCCTGCAGCTGCGACGCGTCATGTGTTGCTCGATCGGAGTGGGAGGGAAGGAGAGGAAGGAGGAGAGGAGGGCGCGGGGGAGAAGAAGAGAGAGAGGGATATACGTACAGCGCGGAAGTATAGTGGAGTGGTGGTTGCGGGAAATATAATGGAATGGAAGGCAATGAGAGGGTGGGTGGCGTTCGTTCCGGCCGGGGGATCACCGTCAGCTCTCAGCTGCTGCTGGAGACAGGCATATATATATATATATAGTTGCCATGGGATTCATGAGCTTTGGATTGCTATATATGCCTTAGCTATATATATATATATATATAGCGTACAATGAAAGAAGATTTGAAGCAGCCCAGTTCAAAGTAGTGTGTGTCGATGTAATGAAAATATTTGATCGTTCAACGTCCCTGAAAAGTGTAACATCCCAAAAACTTGGATGTTTGAAAATATAAAAAAAATAAAACTTTTTAATGCATTTTGTTGACATTTGAATTTTCTGGAATTTATTTTGGCTTTTCTAGAATTTGAGTTATGCAAATTAATTCAAGGAAAGATACATAAACAACAACGACGACAACGATGACGACAACAACAATAATAAAAAAACTCGACCTGCGAGGGGGAAGAAGCCCCCCGGGCTTATCAATTAAGAAGAAGATCTTCTCACGCAGATCGAGAAATCCCCGAACCCTTGCCCCACCCTGACACAGCGTCATCAGCCCATGTGAGAACGACCAATCCAGGGTGATCCTTAGACCAACAACCTGGCGCTACCAACGACCTGGGCCAGCCTTTAGACCTGTGCTTTGGCTTATGGGCCAAGCGAGGGGATTTTTTCCCCAGCCTGAATTCGCTCCCAGGGGGAGTCGAACCCAGGACCTGAGGGGTGCTACTAGAGCGCTCTAACCACTAGGCTAGAGACCCGTTCGCAACAATAATAAAAAGAATAGCATAATTTAAATCTAGGGTAAATTCCTTGAGAAATTGAAAGCAACGAGAAGAATGAAATTCAAAGTTAGAACTCAAATTCAAATCTAAAACTAAAATCAAAATTCAAATAAAAATTCCAAAATCCCAAAACCAAATCAACCCAGCCCATTTCTTTTCTTTCCTTCCTCTCTTCCTTTCTTCTTTTCTTTTCTGGTTTGGCTCACCCCGCCGGCCCACTCCTTTATCCTTCTCTCTTTCCTTTCTCTCTCTACTGCTGGCCACACACCCTGACCCCTCTACAAAGCATGCCACTCGCGCCGTGCGCTTCCACGCCGTGTTGCATGCCCATCACATTGCACACGCCCGCGAGCCCACACCCTGCATTGGTGCCTCGTTGCCGTGCACAGCAGCCGCATCGCCTCACATTGGCGCCTGGTTGCCGTGCACAGCTCTCGCTTCCCCTCTCCCCCTCGATTATGTAAGCCACCGGGCCTCCCTTGCTTGCCCCTCACCCTACCTCACCTCGCCACTGCTCGCGCCGACCTCGAGGACTCACCGTTGCACACCAGCCAAACTCCATCGTGTCCACCTCACTGTTCCGGTTGAATCTGGTGAGCTCCATCAAAACCGTGCACGTCAAAACATGTTTCACACTCCTCTCTAGCTTTCCCCTGAATCAATCTGGCCATTGATCATAGGATCTCGCGCCGCCGTCGTCTTGCAATGGAGCATGTCCACGCCTCTCTCTTCCTTCCCCAATCCTCAATTTGGACTCCCCCTCACCATAGGTCACCGGCACTGTGAATCTCATAGCACCGCCCTCGGCTCTCAGTGCCATATCTCCATGGCTCCTCCCCCCATCGTCAATCACTTCAATAAGCTCCTGTCCACCCTCTCATGCTCATGCCATCCCTAATTGTGCCCTTCTCCCTCCCGACCACAACTGCCCCTTCTCCTCCCCTACTCTGGCCTCCATGCACCGTTGTTGACTCACCTTGGCACAGTCCAAGCCACGACACTGCCTTCCCTGGTTCCCTTACTCCTTCTTGGTTCCATTTTTGTGGTCGTCGTCGCCCCGCCACAGTCGCCTCGCCACTAGGAAGCTCACCGTGGCCACCCACGCTGCCTCTCCTATTTTGGCCCTATAGTCCCCCTCTCTGTCTCTGTTCTCTCTCTTTGTGTGTATATGACTAGTGGCCATAAGCACTATTCATGGCCCCACCTATCATTATCTATTTCTATTTTCTAGTTGAAAATAATTTAGAAAATCAAAATATTTAAGAAAAATTGCATAAAAATAATGAAATATAATTTAATTATAAATAAACATAAGGATAAAATTAATTATGGAATTGGAATAAGGATTTTTGCAAATTGAAAATAATTGAAAAGTTAATTTTGATTAAGCTGCATATCAATAAACTTTAGCAAATTGAATAATGGCTAAAAGTAATTAGTGTAGGATTAAGCCATACAAAATGTAATTATTTATATATTTCAAAAGTATGAGGGCCCCTTTTGTAAATAATGATTAATTAAGTAAGGTAATTAACTTAAAGAGGTAGGCCACTATTATCGGACTATAAATACAGTGTTAAATAAAGATTACCTTGAAATATAATTAGGTCCTAATTAAAGCTAGTCAGTATCCTTAGTATTTATTTTAGAAATTTAAATATTAATTGATGACACTTTAAAATATAAGTTTGTCTAAGTGATAATTAAATTAATTATCATGTTATTATCCCTAAATTTAAAATACAAATGTAACTAAGGATGATGTTAAATACCATTGATCCCTAGACCCTAAATAGTCCCATATCAATATAGAAGAATAGGTATCATAGCTAGTCCATGTAATTAGAGTATAAATTAAAGTCAGTTAGTTTTAGATGATAATTAGAGTACCAACAACATTTAATTCAAAGCATAGCTTTAAAAATGGAGTCATGTTAAAATACAACTCTATTAAAATATAATTAATTATCCCAATAACCCGTGGATTATTAGCCAATAATAATAATTTTGCTAAACTACAATTTGATGAACTACATAGTAGCAAGGTAGATTAATTAGACTTTAACTAAAATAATTCACCAACATGTGAATAAGCCATAGTCTTGAGGTCCATTGGTACCCAAGTCAATATAAGAGTTGGATTTTATCCAAATGCTTGAGAACCATATGTTACTAACAATTAAATATAATCGGGAATGGTAAAACTAGTAGTGCTTATAATTGGATTACATTGAGGCTGGTAAAACAAGTTAATCTTTTGATAGTGGACCTACACTGCTTGTTAATGAGCTAAGATAATTATCTAAGAAAATATTTCATCCAGCAATAGACCCAAGACCATTATTTATGTATCATCGTCTCTATAGCATATCACTAACATATTGTGCATATCATTGATCGAACTTGTCACAACTCACACATGAGAATATAAGATCTTGTAATACACTCCAAGGATATTCAAGTCTCTACCATTGCATTAGTAGTGCATGGTAGAGGTGAATAGGACCGTGTCATTCTTTCACTTGCAAGCGTAACATAAAGAACCAGATGTCAAGATCAAGTGCTACATATACATTAATAATGCTCCGATCCATGACGATCGTTACTCTTTGATTCAATGGATAAGAGAAGCAATGACATAATAATATCATTACAATCCAATGCTAATGGGTGCGAAATAATGCATATTCAGAGGCGCCTACGCAACTAGCCAATTGTACTAGCTTCTGATGGTCAACAGATTTCCACGTCTCTTCCTAACATGATGATCATTGTTGGATCCCAAAAATATTGTGAGAGTAACATTGGAGAGTAACGACACAGATCCAAATTCTGTGTGCAGCTAGCATTCCCAAACTAACCAGCTGGGTTGGAGTACGCAGATTATTCAGATGCAAAAAGAAATTGGGTGCGGTGCGCTGAGAAAAGAAGTGGAAGAAAGCAGGAAATCTGGGGCATGTCATGTGATGGATGCTACTGGGGCATGTCATGTGTTGCACAAATTGTTGTTTATCATTGGCCACTTCAGATCTGCTGACGAGGGGAGAGTTCCACAGCTCCATCCTCCTCCATGGCACACTTGCAATTACTGCTTAAAAAAATGAGCCCTTCTCTCACCCAAACCCCTCCTCCCTCCTCTCCCAATCCCCCTTCTCTCACCACCATGGCTACATTGCCACGGACTCTTGACCCCTCCTCTCTCATCTCAGCTTTGCTCTCTTGGCCTATTGCCACTCCCCCTGACGGATCCAATTCCTCTCCCAATGGACGCACGCACGGAGGCGATCGACAAAACAAAACCAAGATGTGTCTGTGGCAGTGAATGTTGGCAGCCAATAGATTGGAGGCGAGCAGGATTCTAATGAGGCGACGAGATGCATGTCATCGGTAGCTGATAACCACGAGAGATTTATGCCATAGGTCCGAGGTGCAGCGGTGGGAGATCACCGCAGCCGTCATGGGCCAAGTCGATGTCTGTCTTCCTCATGATTGCCCGCTGGTTGAGCCAATATTTGCTAGGTTTATGAGTTTTCTTCTTTACTTGATTGCATTGGCAGTTTAGATTAGAATCATTTGTTGTTTACTCAATGACTAGCTTGCGGTGTGTATTTATTTCATTGGGTGGTTTACCTACTAAAAAGTATATATATTCTAGCATTCTTGGATGAACATGTAAGTATTATGAAATGAGTAAGCACAAATTGATGGTTCTACATGACTCTATTGTTTATTCTGGCAGATTTAGGACCATTAAAGCATTAATTAGTTGTAATCCACCCCTGTTCTCTAATGCTATCATTATATATGCATCATTTTGTTAATATTTGGAGACTACAGTTAGCTTTATCTTTGTAAGAGTAACTCCAGCAGGGCCCCTACTTGAGCCCTCAAAACCAAATTTGAGGGCTTGAGGCAAAAACAGAGGTCCAGCAGGACCCCTACTTGAGCCCTCAAATTTGAGGGGGCCCTCAAATTCCCTCTCCAGCTCTTATTCCTGGGGGCTCTAGGCCAAGCCCTCAAACGACGGTTTCAGTCTGTTTTCCTGCGCGCCTTTTGTCCCGCTCGCCCCCTCCCCGCCCGTGCGCGCCGCAATTTTCCCAGCCCACGCGCACCGCCATCTTCCCCAGCCCGCGCGCGCCGCCAGCCCACCCCCCGCCCGCGCGCGAGACTTCCCCGCGCTCCTTCCTTCCCCGTGCGGTCCTTCCTTCCCCGCGCTTCTGTCGCCCGCGACTTTCTTCCCCCGGCATCCCCGCCCGCCTCCGCGACTTCTTGTCCCCGGCGCCCGCCTCCTTCCCCTCCCCGCCCTTCCCCGTCGAGCCCCGCGGATACAGCTCCCCTCCCCGGCGGCGCGACCCTCGTCCGGATCTGGCAAGTCCGGCGAGCCCTCTCCTCAGCAACTCCCTTTCCTAGGCAGCGCGACCCTCACCGGCGCGACCCTCGCTCGCGAGTGCGAGCCCTTTTTCGCGCCCCTTTTCTGTCGAGACATAGCAAGTTAGTCAACGAGGAAGAAGATGAAGAAAGAGGATGACAAGCGGGTCCCGCGTGTCATTCCCTACTAGAATTAACTTGAGGGCCCTGATTTGAGGGCTTCTGCTGGAGTTCAACTCAAAAAAACAGGGCCCTCAAAAATAGGGGGAGCCCTCAAATCAAAAGTAGGGGCTCTGATTTGAGGGCTCCTGCTGGAGTTGCTCTAATGATGTTTCTGACCTCTTTGATATGAAATCAATAAGCCCGTCCTTTTACATTGTAGACAAAATCATGCATAAATTGGCAATCATTTTATTTTGAGACCAAATAACATTTTTGTACAAATCATGTTATGTCAAAATATTGGCAATTTATATTGGAGCTTCAATCAATGGCTCTGCCTCTCGTTCTTTCTTTCATTCTTCTCATAAATCGATATTGCATCTGTCTTTCTTTTGAGATTTCAAGTTTCCATGTATACAAAGCTTGGATTGTTGGGAGTAACCCCGTGGTTATCTCCTACTACAACTAAATATATCAACGTGCTCCTTTTTTTGTGCTTTTGTTAAACGTGTGCATGCATGCTCCATTTGATCCCAATTTGTATGCCTTTCCAATGTGCGATGTATTGCTGCGTCTAACTAACGCTGATGAGCAATGAGATCATGAGAGGAGCCGAGGCTTTCATGTTGCTGTGACAGCGGTCGCTTGAGCACGCGAGTTGCAGTGGAGATGCAAGCACAGCGGCCACCATGACGCATTGGTTTTAAGGCTTTATCAGACTAGAGCGCACCATGTCTTGTCTCATTCAATTATATATAAAATGAAATCCTATAAAAAAAATAACCGCTACTCACACTTCATGACAGTGGAAGTTTAACATAAGCCACAGCAAAGCTCAGTAGGCGTGGTAGTGGAGCAGAGAGAGTGACCTAGGTTGAACACAGTGGGCGAAGGCACGTCGTGGGTTGAGACGAGTCTTAATCAAGTTCCAACGGAGTTGATGGCTTGACGCAAAAGCACAGAGCAATGGTGGTTTGACGTCCTGGTTGGTATTTGGAGATTTTTTTTTTTTTGTAATAGCGCATGGACACTTAGCTAGTATATATATGGGTACATGATCATAGAAATGAGTGAAGCAAGTATGTGCATACATACAGCTCTAAGGACTTGGGCAAGCATGTGATCCAAACATAGCGGAATAATTGAACATTATGTTTGTGATTGCAAGTATGCAACAGGTCAAACAATGATATATATGATTAAGAAGTCGAATTACAAAAGGGGGGGGGGGAGATGTACTTCTTATGAATAATTCAAGCATACAGTAGCATAATGGTACCTGCAGTTTTGCTTTGGTGACCGCAGAAACCTTCTCTTGCCTTCAAAAACCTCCAGACAACTTAGATTAGCATCAAATATAGTGCTTGCTCAGTGATTCCACAAGCACTTACAACTTCTCCGTTCCATAAAAAATAGAACACTGGAAAGGCTGAGACCACCTTTTGCACAACAATTCTAAACAAACTCCTTGGTGCCGGTATCTATAAACACACAGCGAAGATGTACATGGAGGACTTGTAGCTAAAGTTTGTCTGATCTGTTCCTCTGATCTGCCTTCAACCGGCACCTGGTTAAGGTTTCCTCGCGACGCTCTGCAGGCACACCTTTCAAGATGACCTCTATGTCAGCCTTATGCTTCCTTCGCAGCGCATTGAGCTCGTCTTGCTGCTGAGCTAACAAGTTTGCTAACCTCTCGGTAACGTCCACTATGAGATGCTCATCATCCAAAGAGTGAGGACTAGTACCAACGGAAGCTCCTCCAGATTTTCTGTCCATCACAGATGGGCTCAACAATTCTGCAGATGACGATATCTGCTCACATACATCTTCCACAAAGTGGACGGAAGTGCCAAGAGACTGATACTCCTTATGTTTCGCATTACTGATGATGTCATCAACTTCATTCCTCTTCAAAATCCCATTTGACATATTATCACCAATCTGTGAGTCCACCATAGAGTGAGACATTTCAATGTCTCTTCTGGGTGAGTCTGACCAGTACTTTCGTCCAGAAGGTAGCTGTTCTTGGACAAAACCGTTATGCGCAGCATCAGGCTCATTACGCAACTCGGAAGTTTCATTGTCATCTTCTGAACTGTGGGTCTCAGAATGAGTTATTTCATCCCCTTGGTTGTCAACTGATTCATCTAACGCCCAATCAGGAATATGCGCCCGTATTTCAGCATCTATCATTTCTGCAATTGCTGTAACATCTTGGTCCGTGAGATCCAGCTGCACAACCATCTCAGTTGCAACGCTAATGGAAGTATCCGCCTCAATGTCAAATGGGAAGTGGATGTTTTGGGCATGGCCTGCATATTGCGGTTGAAAAAAAATGCATAAAAGACAAGCACCAACCGAACAATATAATGATAATTAAAATAATATTCAACCATAAAAACCTGTTGAGTCGGCAATCCGCAGTTTCAAAAATATTGTATTTAGGTCCTTCCGCTGACTCTCGACTGTGATACTTCGACCAGTGGCAGTGTGTGGATCCATGGTGCCATGTATGCAGCTATCATTTGGATGTGATTCCACCATGATACCTGCATTTCACCATAAGATTGATATATGAAAAAGGAGAAAAGCCTCATATCAGTGCATTCTTGTGTTCATGGCACCATCAGGCCATTGAACTTCTACCTGTGCGTTCCTGGCCACTCACGGATGATGCTACTCTGTCGTATCTGTAACTCGTGCTTGGGTTTGAACTGCCAGCAACATCTGCTATGTTTGTTCTAAGGTTACATCAGGAAGAGAGAAAATTTACTAAAATGTGTATATCTAATTTGAGATGTCTCCAATTCAGTCATGTACCTGATGTATTCATATTTGACTGCAATGGATAGAATATTTTTTCGTCATCAACATCTAGGAGAAAAGGATCCATTAAGAGTTCTTGTGCTGAGAGTCTTTGGGAAGCTTTGGCGATGCACTTCTCTATAAAAAATTTAACTGCAGGATCCTCAATCTTAGCCAGTGAACCAGGCTTTTCACCCTGTAATACCAGCATCAAGAGATTCAGTCACCAGCATCAAGAGATTCATTCAGTCATAGAGTATAGCGTACTTGATAGTATCTCACTTGATTCTCTACAATAATGATTGATCAAATGAGGAACGCTTGCCTAGGACATATGTGTGTACCATAAACAATGACATGACCCATATGATAGAGCATACTATGTACCAAATCAAACGCGTGCATTTCCTATAGTTCTGTGCAATCAATTCAGGGGAAAAGGTAGGCAAAGAATAGATCAAACACAACAAAGTCCAAAGACATAACTATTGACATTAATTAGTTAATCTACATTAGTGACCAAGAGATGTCTCTGCCACAAAGAAAGTTCATGCATTATTTGAGAATGATGGCATACCACATATACAATGGCGTTGGGCTGTTGGCAGTGTGATACCAGGACGAGAACATAAGGCAACATACACAAATACAAGACAATCACACATATAAATGTAACACTGCCTTGTTGGCTAGTCAACTAGTCATTATCCACGGATCCGCTATGACACTTCAGGTAAATGATAGTAATCTTAAATCAACTTCTCGCATGACAATTTAAACATGAAAATTCTAGCGGTTACTTCTGTAATTTCTATGAACAATAACACAACAGTATTAGCCCTTTCAGTACAATCCTCATTGAAAATATCCTGATCACTCTCTTCAAACAACGCAGGGAATTCCCTAAAATATATTAACATAATAATAGTAGTTCACATAGTAATTTACAAAGGTTCCATAGGAACCGAAACACAAGCCAAAGGCTTATCCAGTGTAACATAACTGAAAGAGAAAATCACCCAACTAACAAGGATTCCCTAGTAAAAGACCATTCATATTGTTACCAACTAAAAGAGGGAAAGTAAATGGAAATTAATAAAGGCAGCATAGGCTATCAGAATCAACCAAATCTACCCTATCCTATCCACTTTGCCAAAGCTTCAGCCATCTGTTGGGGAACTCTAACTTTCAACCACTCTAAAGTCAAACAGTAATAGTCCTTTCTACCTGTTTTTATTTGGAGGAACCTTTTAAATAAGCAGCTGTTGCTTTAGCAGAATCAGATAGTATGTACACTTTTCAAATCTAGGGTGTTAAGTTTGCTCTCCTGATTCTACATCTCTTACCCCCAATGTTCTTCTAACACAGTGTATTAAGTACTCATAACAAGATCGTTCTTTTGAACTTTTTGGTAGTAAAACTTGTGGGATTTAGTCTTACGGATTGTATTTACAAAAAAACTTTACTATACTCTACATTGGTAATTCTACAATATGGAATATAATTCTGGGTAGACAGTGATGATTGGAAGAACAGATAATAACCCTAAGTTTATAACACATTATATTGCAATACTGTCCAAAAACTTCCCTAACTAAAACACACAAGTCCCATATTTAAATGTTACTTAGTCCCAGAGCTTTTACTGTATTTTATGTTAGATAAATTCGTGCTACTATTTAAAATTCTCAACAAGAACAATACCAACAATTTGAAAACCAGATGATGTTTTGGGAATTGAAAACTTTAACCCGCTGTCAACCCTAATAGCATATTCTGTTTTTTTAGAAAAAAAAATTTAGAAAAAAAAACTGAACCTTAAAAGAAGATAAAAGAAAAACATAACCACAAGTCCGCAACACATTGAAATCAGAAAGAATATTAGCATTTCCGAACCGATGGATTTTGCAACAATAAGAATAGATGGGCCAGTGAAAGCACCTATGACCATGTCGCATGAATCATTTTTTATGAACACTAATTGGCTCCAATTTTTTGGAAGGAAACAAGAAAAATAATGCAAAGGATAAGTAGACTAACATCGGAAACTTTCTTGTATATCTGTGCTGCATTGGAACATTCACAATATGGGTACTCAAATGTAACAAGCTCCAGTAAACACATCCCGAACGCATAGATGTCGACAAGTTCATTATATTCTTCGTCATAGAGTTCTGGAGCCATGAATTCCGGTGTGCCTATGAAGAAGCTGAGGTTACATGAAAAAATCCAAAAATCCAAATAAAAAAACAGAAGATTTTAAGCAAATGAATTGCTTACCGATGATACTATGAGCTGAACGTGCATTGTCTAGGATGGTTGCTAATCCCAGGTCTCCAATCTTTACTTCACCCTGGTTTCCATTCACAAATATGTTATCGCATTTCAAGTCTCTGTGGATGACTGGTGGATCATGGCTGTGGAGGTAGACAAGACCACTCAAGATTTGCCTTGACCATTTCTTTAAAGCCCTAATGTCTACCTTCTTGTGCTTAATACGGTACCTAAACAAAGATAAAGAAATGGGAAAAATATTCAGTGAAAGCTTAGGTGTCTGAAAAGACCTAGATGTATTCAACATGTTGATTTAGTTTCTACCAATGTTGCCTGCTTTCGTCGTTTGTGCAGCCATGCTATGCGCATGGAAATAAGCTAAAATTTTCCTTTATAACTATACCATGTTCATTATGTCTTAACACTGACATATTTAACTGGATGATGACAACAATGTTAAACCAGATGGTATCAGCAGCTGACTACAACTTGTTCATATTATTCAGAGGGCACGTAATTATAATCAAGAGGGGCACAATAGCACGGACTGGCGCAATGTTCCTGATGTGAAGACTTCTGTGATGAAATTTATGTTGTTGTTTTTCTTGTCGAGCCATGAATTGTAGAACTTGATTATGTTCTTATGCTTGAGGGTCTTGAGCAACCGCACTTCTGATCTAAGCCTCTCTAAATCATCATTGTTCCGAAGTAAATCGCCCACTTTGATCTGGTTCCAAGCAACCTCTAGCCCTTCCAGTTGATCAAAAGCCTTGTAACTATGCCGATAAAATCTGAATTAAGGATCCCAAGTCCATAGAAAGATCGGAGCTGATAAAAGGAAAAGTTGCCAAAGATACATGATTAATAAAGAAAATTTTCACAGGGCTAGTATGTTCTGGTTCTGGACATAGTGCACAAGTTCAAACATATTAAGAAGTGTTTCTTGCTTTTGCATCAGGATTGCACAATCACAACCAAACGAACTGCTCACTTGAAAACTACACAACCTTGATGACTCCAAAAATATAGAATGATAATCTAAGGTTATCCTAGCAATGTCAATAGTTACCATCAAAACTTGCATATGAGCATATAAACGATATGCGTATTCTTACACAGACAAGTAGAACTCAAAACATACACTACGTTGACACATTTTTATTTATGAGCATCTGAAATAATAATGACAGTTACTCATAGAAAGTGAGCTATTCTCCCCATTCTCCCATACATCACACACACAAAACAACCAAATAATAACGGCAGCTGTGCATCTCTCCAATCACTTGTTGAAATGAGAAACATGGGAAAGGGATATTGTTCATAGAAGGATAGCATCTAAAGCCAACAACTAGCAACAGGTGTATGCGAAAAACTGGAACTTTGGCCAATCAATGCATCCACCAAATAATAACGAAAATGTAGTAAACCTAAATAGCCTAGCACAGCTGGTGCAAAAGGAAATGGAAATGCATCGAGTAATCACAGCAGGTCAATGCCAAACGCACATTTCGAAAAAGAAAGGACATAATTACCACGCAGAAGAAATAGTAACACTTAAAGCCCCAAACGAACAGCAACACAAAGGTCGAAACTGTTACAGGAATCAACGCATCAGAAAGCACTGAACCGTTTCAAATCAAATGGCGAAGACTTTTTTTTTCCTCGCAGATAACTGCATCCAGAACCTAAAGAAACCCCATGGACTGCGTAAAAATCGAATCTTTAAACAACCAGCATTCGTCAGACAAATCCGAATCACACACCAAAGCCCGAAAGTCGTCCATGGAAGGAAAGGATACACCGTCTTGAAGGCGCCCTTGCCGAGGACCTCCGTGTACTGCAAGAGGCGGCATGCATCACCAAATGAGTCGGAAGATGGGAGAAGAAACAGGCTGGCCAATCGAATCGAGGCGAGGGAAGGGTGGATAGGGGTCGGGGGAGGCATTACCCGTCCGTAGCGGCCGGTGGGGTCGACCTCGGCGAACTCAGGCTCCGTCTCCGGCTCCGGAGGCATCTCGTCCCGGTCGCCGGCGCTCGGTGGAGGTGGTGGTTTCGGGTTTGCAGTTTGGGGTGGTCGCCTCGCGTCGCGGTCGGGTGACTTGCTTAATTGGGATCACGGCACGGGGGTCTCGCGGCTTTTCGGCCGGCTTGGAAAGCGACCTTTCCGAAGGCCCGAGTTGGTGAAGGCCGTTGGATTACAGGCATCTCACGACAAGTTTTGGAATTGGAACTTGGTTTTAAGCTAAATGCTCATTCTTTTTTATTTTTGGCTTTAGTTTTTAGTTTAGTCCAAATAAACAAAATAATTTCTCCAAGTGGCTTTTCAAAACCGTATCTATAAACGGTTTTCTATCAGCGCATACGTCACCCGCGTCAGCATCTCCGTCATCCAGGGGCGGAGCCAGGATCCAGACAAGGGGGAGCCGACCCGCCAAGGCGCCGGCGTCATGGGCCCTGGGATTCACAGCATGATATCTCCAAGAATTGAAGTGTGTGAGGTAAACCTTCCTCTGGAAAGTTGTTGATATCAGGGCAGTCAGCAATTTCAAAATGCCTGAGATGAGGAAGGTATCTTAGGCCATTTAGAAGCACACATGCTAATGGAGAGCATGAGTTTAGACGGATATCTTCAATTGAAGTGGGAAGCAAGCCTCCCTCCAGTGCTGTCCAAGGCACCAGCCAAGGGCACTTGTAGATGTGCAAACTCCGAAGTGATATGAGTGGACGGAAACACTCCTCTGGCAGCGAAACAAGCCCTTCACAATGGGCTATTGTTAGACTCTTGAGAGCTGTCAGTTTGTGTGCAAGCAAGCCTGCACGCAGAGATGTTAGATTCGGGCAATCATTGATGTATAGAGATGTTAGAGAAGATGGACAGGCTTCATTTTGAATGTCTGGAAGTGACTCAAGTCCAGATTCATATATCCTCAATGTTGTCAGTGTTGATGGAAGAGGGGGTAACTTCTTCATCTGTTGGCACTTGATGAGACCGAGTTCAGTTAATTGGGGAAACAACTGATCAGTAACATCAAAAATCCACTCTCTCAGATTTGGCATGTCTTCCAATAGAAGCTCTTCTAAAGCTGGAAAACATTTTGGTTGGCCAAATCCCATGAACTCGCGTCCGAGTTGTGTCACCTCAGTTGCTCCCGCTATATCAAGAATTTTGAGAAAGGGAAGCTGGCCTAAAGGCGGAAGCACAGTGCTTCTGCAGTTGCATATATGAATGGTTTGCAGATTGGGAAGAAATGAACTAGTCAACCAGCTTGGGAACCTCACCCCTGGGAACCCTTTAATCATTAACTCCTTGAGATCGAGATGTGGTTGAAGGCCTTCTAGAACTTCTTCTTGCTGCTCTGAAGGAGTGACTTTGCTGCTCTGGTGGACCATTGGGGGGGGGCCAGGCCCCTGCTCGCCCCCCCCCCTCTCTCCGCCCCTGCCGTCATCCACCATCGTCTTAAAAAACGTAGCTAAAAGCCATCAGCCACAGCTCAAAAGAACATACCCAAAAAGTTTAATTGCTTTTGGCCTAGTAAAGTATTGGGGCTGAGATATAAGGTCAAATAAATTAATGTTGCATAAGTTTATAGTTTTATACTTAAGTGTCGGGTTCAAAACTCACGGTGATGCCCAGCATCTTTATCTCCGCCGTAGTCGGTAGCATCTGGTCGAAGCCGGTCGTCTTCAACATCTCTAGCAAGTTATCGATTATATTCCTTTGGGTTTTTGGTTTTTCGGTTCTCCAAAAGTTAAAATAAACGTAATGACTTTTTAAAGCGGATTCTACAAATAGCTTTTTGAACCTAAAACCGTGTGCGTCGTCTACGTCGGTATCTCTGTCATTCTATGTCATCTTAAAAAGCATAAACAAAAGATATCAACCACAACTAAAAATATTAACTGTAGCTCGAAAAAACAGAGCTATCTTCTCATGCGACGAAGATGGTACGCGTTGACAGTTCGGATATTAGTCCGGTTGACTTTGTAATTTTCATCTTGTTTAGACTTTACTGTAACTATTGAGAATCTGTTTTGTGCTTCCCTCTTAATATAAACCAGGGAATTTTCTTCCAAAAAACCACGGAGACGATGTACTTCAAATTTGGTCCCGGTATGGGATTGGATCGGACCTCACGCACTAACCCTCTTCCCTATTCAGTAACCAACGGGATATGGGTACCATCTTTTTAGCTTCTAAAAATTATTTTTCGACTTTTATATTCTAGTTTTTAACAAAGTATCTTTTTAAGTAAGGTCTATAAGTTGATTGTGATATGACTTCATTTATATAGGCCAAAATCACACACGAGTTTTTGTTACTTTGTATCTCTATCACGAACAGTCAAAAATCCATAAACCACAGCCAAAAGCTAAAACTAAAAAACATACCCTATAGAACGAGATAGTTTAATTTTTATATATAAGCCCGGTCAAATTAAGTTTGCATAGGTTTATTTACAGCTCGCTTAGTATATGCGGGGTTGAGTTATTCGAATGATACTATCCGATAATATTCAGCGGTTGAAGTTTGCGCTCACAGCTCAGTAACCACAAGGTTGGAATTGGATTGGACCTCTGTAACATCCTAATTTTTAGAGTTTTATTGAAACTTTTAAAATAAAAATAACCATTTCAATTTTTCTAGAATTAATACAAACTTAATTGTATTTTTTAGAAATTTAAAAGGATTTAATATAACTAGAATAAACATTAACATTGGTTGAAAGTATTTTATTTGGGTTTCTTATGCTTCAAGGAATTTTCTAGATTTATTTGCTATTTTCTAGAGCTCAAATGGTTTTATTTGAAATTCTGAATTTGGAAAACCCTGGAAAATCAAAATCCTTCAGCCCAAGAAACCTCAGCCGTTAGATCCTTCCTTGTCACATGTTGGCCATCCGGCCCAATCCCATGGACCGTCCGATTTTCCTTTGGACTCATGTCAACCATCCAGGCTGTTGGGCACTGTTCATTTGTGCAATCTACCCCATCCGTCCGATCTTTCACCAAGCCACATGTCAATCATCGGCGAGCTCGTGCAGTGTTCATTGCCATCTTTGTTGCGAACACCGCCGCTGCCATCCACGTTCGTCCTGCCTCAGTGTTCGTGCCCGTCCCGAACTCTCCACTGTCTCATTTTTCTCTTCCTCGTATCGATCAATTGGTTGACTCCACTGTTAGTTGTGAGACATTAAGTTTTCTAGATGCATACTCTGATTATCATCATATTAGTATGTCTCTAGAAGATGAAGACCATGTTTATCACACCATTTGAAATATTTTGTTATATCAAAATACCATTTGGTTTGAAAAATGATGGTCCGACTTTCAGTGTTTGATGCAACTAACATTTTTCCTTCAACTAGGTCGAAATTTAGAAGTCTATGTTGATGATCTAGTCATGAAGAGCATCAAATGATTTAATCATATTACGGACCTGCAGGAAATATTTGACAACCTCAGAAAACACCTCTTGAAACTCAATCTTGAGAAGTGTGTGCTCGGAGTTTCTTTGGGAAAATTGCTCGGATTCCTTATTTCGGCAAGAGGTATCGAAGTAAATCCTGAAAAGATAAAGGCCATTAAGTAAATACGCCCTCCGACCACGAAGAAAGAAGTCCAGAAACTTACAGGGTGCATGATGGCTTTAAGTCATTTCATCTCATGACTGGGAAAAATGACTTCCTTTTTCAAACTTCTAAAGAAGCATAAGGGCTTCGAATGGTCGAAGGAGGCTAATGATGTCTTTGAGTATGTCAAGAGATATCTCATGAATACTCCTGTTCTGGTTTCTCTGAGACCAAAAGAGACGCTCTTAATATATCTAGCTGCCATGTCACAGGCAGTAAGCGCAGTACTGGTTGCAGGACGCGAGAGAGTCCAACGACCAGTCTACTACATAAGTGAAGTTTTACATGGGCCTAAGGAGTACTACCCTCAGGTTCAAAAACTTCTATATACCCTCCTCATGTCTTTGAGGAAGTTGTGGTATTATTTTCAGGCACATAAAATTGTTGTGTTGTCTGAGTTTTGCTCAGAAGAGGTCCTCCAGAACAGCGAAGCAGCAGGATGCATGGCCAAATGGTTGGTAGAACTTGGAGAGTTCAACCTCTATTTCATGTCTCAAAAGGCCATTAAATTCTAGATCTTGACAGACTTTATCGCCGAATGGACAAATCCTGAACTTGTTAAGGATCCCAAGTACTCTTCCCATGACCAGTGGATGATGTACTTTGATGGACCACTTATGCTTAGTGGCTCGAGGGCTAGGGTGGTCCTGGAATCTCCCGAGGGAGAGACCTTAAAGTATGTCATTTAATTAAACTTTCTAACCACTAATAACCTGGCTGAATACAAAGGTTGATTGGCTGGCATACGAGTCGCGAAAGCGGTTGGATTCATCAACTACTCATGAGAGAAGACACTCAACTAGCATGAATCAGGTCAGAAAAGAATAGCAATGCTCTAGTACGACCATGTCTCAGTACTTGTCGGAAGTCAAAAAGCTTGAGAGGCATTTTTTGGTTTCAAGATATAATATATCCCTCGAAAGAATAATTTTCTCACTGACTAGTTGGCTCGAATGGCTTCTTCCTGATGTCAAGTACAAACAGGAGTCTTCTTAGAGTAACTCTAGAAGTCGTCTCTAGTCGGAACACTAGAAACAACTCCTAATGAGACAACCTCTGTTGAATACGAGGATACCTGGATGGGACCCATCTACAAGTATCTTTAGAAGGGTTCCATACCTGACGATGATCTCAAAGCAGATCATTTATCCCACAAGGCCAAAATGTATACTTTGGTCAATGGGGTACTCTATAAAAGGGGTACTCAAGGGGCTCTCATGTGATGCATAATGCAGAAAGAAGGATTACAACTCCTTCAAGACATTCATGGGGGCATCTGCGGAGCTCATGCTTCTTACAAAACGCTGGTCTAAAAAGCCTTTCCATAAGTTTTTTACTAGCCAACAACCCACAATGACGCCAAAGAGCTAGTTCAAAAATGTGTACAATGCCATTTTTATAATAGGCAGATATACCAACCAGCTCAGACTCTACAAACTATTCCTTTATCGTAGCCTTTTGTGACCTAAGATCTAGACAAATTCCTTTTTTGTGGCTATTGATACATTCACAAAATGGATTGAGGCCGAACCTGTGACTGGGATAACAACGGAAGCTGCTAAAAGATTCATGATGAGAAGCGTGATTACTCGATTTGGAATCCCAAGTCGAATAATTATAGATAATAGTAAGCAATTTTTGAGTGCAAAATTCCAAGAATTTTATGATGGATTGGATACCATGTTATGCTTTGCCTTTGTCACCCATCCTTAAAGCAATGGGGCAATTGAAAGAGCGAATGGCGACGAAAAGTTTGAAGGGGATTGACGCAAAAGGGGAAAGAAAGAAAAGTTACCTTCAGGTAAGTTTTTATAACCATACGGGTTGGTTATTACCTCTTTGGGAACTGTTCCAAGCGGACAAATCAGTGGGAACCAATTTGTTTTTCTCTGTTTGAAGCTGATGTGTTTTTGCAACTCAAGCAAAATTACCTTTTTGACCAAGTTCGTCACTGGTCACATTAGATCGAAAAGTCTCTACTTTCAATCTCCGTTCATCTACGACCTATCTTTCTCAAGTAAGTTATTTTCACTTGAAGTTGGGGGCTAGATGATGAGGATATAATCAATCCTTAAATTATTATTTATCTGTAAATAATATAGTGATATCATTATGCTCCTCAAATATACCCCTTATTTATAAGGGAGAGACTTCACAAAATATTCGTAAGCTCTTCTATGATTACCCCATAGTTATCCTGTGACCACCTCGTGGTTGTAGATCCCCCAACGATTAAGCCAAGCTTCGACTAACTTGTCTACGACAACTTACTGCTTCGTGGGTCTATCTGATAAGGTAGTTAGCGAGAGTATTTATTCCCTGGAATAAGTGCACTTAACTTCACACTGGCAGAAACAGCCACACAATGAGCGAGATATCGTCTCTAGTAACTCCCATTGGGCAATTATCACTCGAAACGTTAAGGTGTTTCTTGGCGAGAAGAAATTGCCACCGTCGTGAAAGCTATATAAAGGTGGACATCAGGGAAAAGAGGGGGGATCGGGGCCAGACCCAAGAGAGAGTAGTAGTATAGCAGGCTTTTCCCATTACTTTCTTCCTTGTAATTCCGCATTAATTTTCTCCATTGTAATCATTTCTTTGAGTAATAGTCAACAGGAAGTAGGGCTATTATTCTCACTGTAGAAGGCCCGAATCTGTATGAAAATCTCTGTGTCTTACCTCTATGTGTTGATAGCCAGGTCCTCAAAAGTTTCCCTAAATTTAAATAAATCATACATAAGATTGATATTAAAACATCGACATATTTAATCTAAAAGAAATTACTAGATTGAATCTATTTGCATTAAAAAAATTGCACTAAAAATGGATCAAAAAGGGGCAAGCGAAGTAACTTTGTTCTTTGTTCGTCCTATCTATAAGAGGAGAGCATATAAAAAATGTAACACATTCTTTCTTTTTTTTAGTTCACTAGCCAATTGCTGGGAGTTTCGGCCTTAATACCGATATTTTAGCAACAAATCTAATAAATCTAACTGTAGTGGTTGGTGTATTGATTTTTTTGAAAAGGGAGTGTGTGTGAGTTGTCTATTTCAAGAATAGATTGGATCTATCCAGCTGCACTTTAAAATATTTTTTAGTATTTTTCGGATAAATAAGAAAAGGTGCACGATCTCGACGAATTACTTCTGAATAAATTTTGAAATCATATGGATGAACCATAGCATTTCGCGACTCATTGGTAAATCAACTTTGATTCTCTATAGACCAATAATGTGAGACCATTAACACGGTTAAAGCTAAACTGCTTGAAATCCAGACAAACAAAGAGGTACTCTTTCTACAACTATATTAGTATTAGTACCGAAATGCTTTAAATGGGAAATAGGTAATGTTGAATTTATCCGATATAGAACACTCATATCGATAAAATGGTTTGAACTATCTACTAGAAGGGCACCCTACCCTTTTTATCCAATGCCGAATCGACAACCTATGTATAAAATAAAAAGAGAAAATTTTTGGATTTGAAGAAAAATAAAAAGGAATTCTATCAGTTTTCATTTTGCATTTATTTATTTAGTTTTTCTTAATAAAATTGAAATTATTAATTAAAAGGGTAAATACAAATAAAGAAACAGCTTTGCTGATCATGACAAACAAAGAAACCCTAGACTTACATTCTGCTGATAAGATGGCACTTGAAGAATGCTTCCCCGATGCGAGTGTTCCAACTTGTACCGCGTCTATACGAGCCGTCCATTCTTGATCGAACGGTTCGTACGATGAGGTAAACGATAACGCAGGTGCAGAGGGAGGGGGGGGGGGGGGAGAGATGATGCTTCTTCGCAGCGGCCGGCCGGGAGACATGGCGGCGGCGGCGCTGCTGCTCTCGTCGCCGCTCCGCCTCCCCCGCCGCTTCCTATCGCTCACCGCCACCCCTTACCCGCTCTACTACGACCTCATCGTCCACCGCCCGGCCGACCCCAAAGCCCCCAAATCCTCCCCCTCCGGCGCCGACCACCAGCCACCCCCCGACGATAAACCGTCGCCTCCGCTCGACCGCGCCAAGCGCCGCTACCTCCGCAAGCGCCGCAGCCGCCTCCTCCCCGACCCCGACGCCTCCAGCGCCAAGTCATCCTCCGCCTCCTCCTCGGAGTTCGTGGAGCTCAAGCCGGAGGTGGTCGACTTCCCGCGCCTGCACGCGCGCGAGGAGGCGCTCTACTTCCACGACGCCTTCGCGTTCCCCTGGGAGAAGGACAAGCACTACCGCATGCTCTACCGCCTCGAGAAGAAGTACTTCCCCCACCAATCCCTCGATAACGCATTCGTCTCCGCCAACGATGCCGCCGCCGCCTCTCCTCCCTCCGACGCCGACAAGGGCCTCGTATTCTTCGACGACGAGAAGAAGGACGGCGACGACGGGGAGGTCAAGAAGAAGGACGACGACAAAGGGGAGGTGCTGGAGAGGAAGGTGGAGGACTTCTTCAGGTCCTTGAAGAAAGGCCCCGGCGAGGCCGACGGGAAGACGAAGAAGAAGACAGGGTTGGGAGGGGAGCCACGGCAGGTGAAGCGCGAGGTGGAGAGGGAGGAAGAGTGGCCGCAGCCGTACCTCGTGAGTAGGAGGATGGAGCTGCCGCCGAGGTGGGACGGCCCGACCGGAACCGTCGTGCTCATCGACAAGCCCAAAGGTGACGCCTTTTCTTCCCCTTTGATGATTGGTCTCATTGGAATGCCATAAGATTGCGTGACCATGTCAGTGTACTTAGAGCAAGCACAATAGAAGAGGTGACTGCCACCTCTAGGACTAGCCACATAAGCAAAAAGAGTACATGTGGCTCATGTGGAGGTAGCTAATACAATAAGTTGAGTAGAGGTTACCTCTACTAAAGCACTCAAGCATTTAATATTTCGCTAGAGACGACCCTAACCCTTATTGTACTTGCTCTAAGAACTAGCATCGCCTCCAAGTCCTCGTATGATGTGCTAGAGGTCACCTCTTGCATGAGGGGCAGCTTGCCTCTCTCTCCTCTTGTCTCTCTTCCACATAGGATTGTGTTGACGTGGATTTCGCTAGAGGCGACCTAGTCAGCATCATTGTACTTGCTCTTAAGAGTAAGTTTAATAAGGCTGACTGTGCTAGCTATAAGGGAATCCATGTCAGCATAGTCCTATGTGGAGGGGAGAGAAAAGGAGAGAGAGAGTCAAGCCGACTCCCATGCAAGAGTCAGGCTATAGCACAGGAAAAGAGGCATTATCCATGCATGTACCCATAGAACTAATTGTTATACCCATGCATGTATTAAATTATCAATACTCATGTATGTATTAAATGATTGAGAGCTCTTGTGGAGATAACTTAGAGCAAGTCCAATAATAGAGCCAAGTGTTTGGCTATAAGTCAAGTTATAAGAGCCAAGTTATACAATAATTTGTCTTCTATTTGTCTACAAAAGGTTTTTTTATTATTATGTGGTACCATGTCTCACATTCTCTTTCCTATTCCTCCTCACATACATTTATTATCTTGACCCACCACTGCATAGGCTCCCGTGCCCAGCTTGTTGCTTGCATGAGAGCCAAGCTCTCATCTCTCTCCTCTCTTCTCTTCTCCACATCAGCAAAAATGCTGACTAGCTTGGCTATAAGACCATTATTGTACTTGCTCTTATAGCCAGCTTATTGTATGAGTTGACTGCATCATTATCTTTTGATGACATGGAAATGTATTGGAGGTAGCAGCTATCTGTACTATTAAACTTGCTCTAAGGCCAGTCTCAGTGGGGGTTTTATGGAGTTTCATGGGCATTAAATACACTGATATGGCACTATATTGATGAAGAGAGAGATGATAAAAGTTTCATGGGAGTAGATAGAGTTTCATGGGGATAAAACTCTTCTGCACTGTTTCCAAAATATGGGTGTGTTGGAAACTGGGACATGAAATCTCCACTGAGACTGGCCTAATCAGTACTAGTTGTGGGTTGTGGTGTGTGAGAATACCAAGGTAGTGGCAATTTATTAGTTGTGATGTGCTGACGGTGACACCTTCTTCACATGTTTGCAACTAGCACGATTTACATGCCCGTGTGCCAATACTGCAACTTGCCTGAAGATCTGGTTTTCATCATATGGTTCCTACCTGGAGAGCTAGAATCCCTGCTGTTATGTAGGATAGTGTGAGCATTTTGAGCTAATGATTCATTGGTCTGAATATTGTACATATGGCTGTTAGCTTCGAACATCAGTTATTTTTTTACATTTTTCTTGCAAGGCAGATTATTAGTTAAGCTTGGGTATTGTTGTAACCTGTTTGCAATCCATCCCAGTTTATTGAGCTGAACTTGTGTTTCTACTAACTCAGGATGGACTTCATTTACTGTTTGTGGAAAGTTGCGGCGATTAGTGAAAGTACAAAAGGTGACTTCAGAGTTTTCATGGTGTAAATGTGGTTTTAGTTCTATAGACATGCTTATGATGGCATTTTATTGCAGGTTGGGCATGCTGGTACCCTGGATCCTATGGCGACTGGATTGCTGATTGTTTGTGTGGGCAAAGCAACCAAAGTGGTTGATAAGTACTGTCCTATCTTCTCTATTCAGGGAAAGCTTGTTAAGGCAGATACTGGCACAATCTTCCTGTGGCTTATCTTATTTCAAGTTGTATAGATTGTTAGGACTTGCAATAAAATATGATGGATTCTGAAACAATTGGATTGGATGCCATCTGCAGTCATCCCTCCTGCTCTATCATTTGTTGAAACCTATTTCCTGAATGAATGTCCGCATGCTTTTGAAGATACCAAGGAATGGTTAAAGGCTATAGTGGTGTTTTCCGTCTTGGGGAAGCTACATCAACTTGGGATGCGGATTCACCAGTATGTATCTTAGCATCTTTACAACACCTTACTGAACACGCTTCTATTCAAGGAATTGTTCAAATGGATCTACTTTTAAATTGTATGACAAGTGAGGAAGTAACAGGGAATGCCAACTTATTAGGTGCACAATTAATTAACGCAACTGTTGGATTGTTCAATGTTGCTAAAAAATTGAAATTTGGAAAGAACCTATCCTGAAAAGCGCTTGATTTCCTTATCAACTGATATGATTGACCTCTCATTCTCAAGGAGTCTAGGTTATGTACATAAGAATTTGTTGATCCTCTGAATTGTGTCGGTACTATACTTTGCTATATACAATGTAATAGAAACTACAGTCTGTTTTGAGATCATAATAGTTGATGCTATGCAATCTCAACTTTTATTTGGGAATAATATAAGTAAACCCATTTGTTCTTTTCAAATTCAATTCAGTTACTTACTGAAAAGACTTTTATGTTTATATTGACTTTAGTTCAAATTATGTGTATTTCTGTTTACATGGTGGTTACGTCTAACCATCCATTTATGATCAGGTCATCCAGAGAGAACCATGGGAACACATCAAAGATGAAGATATTAGAAAGGTGGCAGCATCATTCATGGGTGAGATATGGCAAGTTCCTCCAATGTTTTCTGCCATTAAGGTACAGTATTTCCTTGTACATACTAAAGCTGTTATATGTTCCTTGTAGTTTAAGAGAAGCTATTCCTAGAATTGTTTGTGGGAGTTGCTTTCTGTTATGCATGGGTGGCAGTCTGCTCAACATGTTTCACACTTTTTGTTGTATAACAAATGATTTGAATTACATTGGTTGTTTTTATGAAGAAGGAAGAAATAGAAATATAAGATGCATATATTTTACCTAGTTGCACTATCTCAACACCCTATGGTGTACAGTGTACTGTGATTGCTGTAAATAATGACATGCATATGTAGTTGGGTTTGGTTAGTTGTCCTTGGCTGACCATCTACAGACTATTGTTTACATTATCCTGACGCAGAATGTAGATTTTTCAGTATTTGTACTTTAGGCCTGGCAAGAAGATGCTGCATAACAGTTGATAGAATAACAGTAAACTTCGCTGCTTAAGCAATGCAACTTGAAATTATTGCTAAGTCTTCAATGTGCTGGCACACAGTTTTTTTCTGCCTATTACTCTACGGTGTATCAACCATGAAACCATAAGCTCATAACTTCTGTTCTTTTGTTGCGGTTGATAATGGTTATCAGGTTGGAGGTGAAAAAATGTACGACAAAGCAAGGAGGGGTGAAACGGTAGAGCTTTCACCAAGGCGAATATCAATATACCAGTTCGATATTGAGCGCAGTTTAGAGGACAGGTATTCTTCCATATTCCCCCTTTTTATACCTTCATCTACATTCAAATTCCTAGTAGGTAATATGGATTTATACATGAGTGTTTCATACCATATCTGCTTGACGATCAATTTTGTTTGCTTATCTACAGACAAAATTTGATATTTCGAGTTACTTGCTCAAAGGGAACATACATTCGGTCCCTCTGTGCAGACTTGGGGAAAGCGCTCCGAAGGTCTGCTTTATTCTTGCAGTGAGGCTTATTTTGCTTCCTAGTGTTTGTGGCCTTTCTGTGTGTGCACAGTTCTGCAATAAATGAACGTCTCTATGCATTAGACAATTCAACTGAATAAAAGGGCAGAATTACCTTTTTAGGTTTCTCAAAAAGAAGATTGTGTTATTAGGTGTGTGCATTATCCTTTTATCTCAATATCATTTTATTAGGTTAGTAAGTTACTTCATCTTCTTTAATGAGGAAAGAATTTCCTATGCTACAAGTATTTGGATTTCATTGGAATGGAGGAAAAAGTTTTGAATTTAGCTGTTGTACTGTAGTTGACGAGTTTCTGGTATTGGTTCCATTGTGATGTAATATCCCAAATGCATCGTTCTTTCTTTTCTTATATTTTTTTGGATGCAAAGATTCACTTTGTCTTTCCATCTGAGAATGACTCTGGTGTCTTTTTCTGTTTTTCATTTGAGTTACTGTCCTTGAATCTTCCCATCTCTTTTATGCTGATACATTGTGGTGACTAAATCCAATATATACATTTACCTGCAGCTGTGCTCATTTAACTGCCCTGCAGAGAGATTCAATCGGTAAGTTGATATCCTGTGAATTTTGACTAGTGTCTACATGATGGCTAATCAGCTCTAATCCTTTTCCGCATCAAAACCTATCCTTTTCTCTTCGGAGAAAAGCTCTGCTACTATGTATGGTATTTCCATAGCTAGTAATGGATATTCAAAGGTTTTTGATTAAAAAATAGCCCTAATCCTATATTTTTATGCAACTAATCTCTACTAATTGCAATCAAGTGCTCTAACCCAAAGCATTCTTACTACATCATTGATGAATTACATATGAAGACTATAAGCCTCTTGGCTCACAAAAGTTGATGAAATGCCAAAAAAATTATATCTTGGTTGTTATTCTTGCTTCACAGGTGACTATTCAGTTAATGACGCTTGGAGTTTCGACGAACTGCAAGAACAAATTACCAAGGGATATTTATGAGAATTGGCCATGCCCTTCGGGGAGATTACAATCAAGAACCAACATTCGATGGTATATTTCGTGGTTTTCCAAACATTTCACTTTGATCACAGACATATGGTGATCTGAGTCCTTGTGGTCTGTCGTATATTGAGAAGCTATTAGCCACCAAGGTGCAGATAGTGATACGATCTGCGTGAACTGATACATCAGTGGGACCTACCTAATCTGACGATTTGAACTTTGGATGGCTCCTTGGATTAACGGAAACTCGTTTGGCAACCCTGTACACTGTACGACTGTTGCAGTTTTATGTTTTACAGTTTGCAATGAACACATACTTTGATGTAGCCCTTTGTGGCAAATTTTGATGTTGAGTAAGCATGTCAAACTATGATAAAATAGAATGTGATTATACTTGTCATTTAGCCTCCGTTCTACTGGTACTTTGCACTTGGCCACCTGCAAGGATGTCTCATCTTTGTTAAGATTGTTTTCGACCTCATACGATGTATATTTTTGGTGTAAGATAAATCTGATGGTGGGTATGAAAAGAAATGACAAAACTGGTTTCTCCTGGGAATAGGCATAAGATAACCAAATTTGAGCCTAAAGGATTACGATTGATCTCATAGATATCCAAGGTTGTAGGTATACATGTGCCAAAGGCCAGGCTTAGCATAAATGGAACACCTGCGCTTCCAAAATCCTGAACAGCTCTAGTCAACTGCTGAAAAGAACCCTAGACACACAGTCTAGGCAATTGTTGTCATCAACATCTGCTTCACGAACTCGATTCTTTGCAACCTCTCCTCGCGATCCTGCTTCAAGGCATCATCCATCACAACCTGATTTGGCCTGCAAGCAAGAAGAAAGCATTTTGGAGCAGGCAGCATTGTTAGGAACTTAGGATTCAGCATCATCCTGCATACTTTCAAGTTGCTTCCAACAGTATTACACAATCCTTACCTTTGATCATCTGAGGAAGGTGAAGCATCACCCTCCTCAACTTCACCAGGCTTCAAATCCATCGGAGGCGCAATGCTGCAGACGAACTGCGAGAGCAGAGGGTCAGGAGAAGAATCAGGAGCTTGCCCGCCCATGCAATGTGAGTGTGCTTCAAAGTAGTCCTCTTCATATGCCTCCTTGTCAGCTGCTGAGCTTGGTTTAGAAAACGACTTCCTCCTCTGTGACTCATGATCAACCAATGACAATGTAACATCCTGATTTTCAGAGCCTTTTTGAAGCTTTTAAAAATAAAATTCACCATTTGAATTTTTTCGGAATTAATTAAAGCTTAATTGGAATTTTTATTAAATAAAAATATTTAATATGATTAAATTAAATATTAACATTTGCCAAAAGTATTTTATTTGTGTTCCTTGTGTCACAAGGAATTTTTCTGTATTTTCTTGGATTTTTCGGAGTTTGTTTGAGCTCAATTTGAAATTTCCAAAAAAAAAAAAAAAGAAACAGGAGAGAGAATGAACAGTACCCGCGGGGTACTGTTCATCATCGTCTCCAGCGCGCTGAGTCCCGATCATGCCCTGCTCTGTACAGTTTTTTCCCGTTTTTCTCTATCTTCGTAACTTCCAATCCGGAGATTATCTCAATATCCTCCCAAAAGGAAAGTTGTGCCAAATCACGCAAGGAATCCATCCCAATTGACCTCTTTCCATTTCGTTCATCCGTTTGCCTTTTATCTCCTATTTTCCAAAACGGACTCTAAACCGAAATCCGCGAATTGGAGCCGGTTTCTACCCCTTCCAAGCCTATAAATAGGACCCCTTGACCCCTCTAAACTCATTCCAAGCCGTGGCAAGTCCCTCAAAGCTCAGGACGCCGTCGGCATCGAGGCCCTTCGGTCCCGAATTTGCTCGTCGCGTCTCGAGCTATTCGGTGAGTTTTTCTGTGATTCTTTCACGTCACATTGTGCCATCATGTGCCATCTACCTTCTTGCCAAGTTAATTTGGTTTTGGTGCAGTCAATCTCCCGGAATCGAGTTTTCCCCAATCTAGGTCAAGAGCACTTCCCGACGTCGATTCGTCATCTCCGGTAAGCTTCAGCCCTTGCCGTAATTTTTCCTAGACTTGCCTCATCGCGTTCTACGCCGTGCTCACTCCCTTTTCCCCAGAAAGCCTCCACAAAATTTCGCCTCCGAACCTCGCCATGGCCGTCAATGGCATCTCGTGTCCCCCATCTACCCGGTGATGTTTTCACCAATCCGTTCGCGTCACTTTGTGCCAAACCATCCCAGGTAGCTACCCTCCAAGTGGTTTTAGATTTCGTTCACCGAGCACCAAGATATTAAGTTTCTCTTTTTCCTTCCCGATGTCGTTCAAACGTCGTTTGCGTCGTCTCCGGTGGGTTTCTGGCCAAGCCGATAATTTTCCTAGCTTCACCAAGCCGTGTTCCAGCCCGTGCTCACCCTACTTCTCCACGTTCCTTGCCCGGATTTTATTCCTCTCTCCTACCCATGTCGTTGTAGCCGCCCGTGCCGTCAACGGTCTCCGTTTGGCGTGCCGTCAGTTCCTGTGTGTGCCTTGGGTCCCTAGCAACCCATTTTGCTAGTTAGATTCATCTCCCATGCCTCCTCTCGCCAGCGCTAGCCTTCTCAACAAAAGTACTGTTCTCGGATGAACAGTAACATCTGTGAATTTCCAGCATTTTCTCGCCCCGGCAAACTTTAGATCGCTCGTTCTCCTTCGTCCGAACTCTGATCGACCCGATTCTTCTTCCTAAATTCATCCAAAATTGAGCTCTATCTTTTGGTTCTGGGTTTGCAGTTTTTGGAGTTCATTTGAATTTTATTTGAATTTATTTTGTTTGTTTTGTCGTTTCGCGCGTAGAACCCGACGTCGTCGAAGAGTTTGTCGAACCGCAGCAAGAAGGACCAAATAGCGCACAAGAAGGCAAGTCTCCTTTGATCATTTCGAGCCTATGCTTTTGAAATGTTTTTAAAATATTTTAAATTATGTGCATTGCTATTTACATAAAGTCACTAGTTCAAGTCTTTAGGAACTAGTTATTCCAACTTGCTATGCCCTCCATTGAAATTGAATGCCATGTACTCTTGTCACCATAGAACTCCCTTTGTCTCATTAATGAGAGTATTTAATTACTTATTGATGTTAGTATGGTAGTATAATGCTTAGTCATGCTATCTAATAACTTTGGAACTCTTGAAAATTGGGAAATTATGATTTATTATTAAATCCTTGTGTTTGAAAGTGAAGTGGCAATTGGAGTTGTCACTGTGATTTTAAAATAAAATAAAAATGTGAAAGTTGGTTTAGATTAGGGTGGATGGCTGTTTGGGTTGGTGCAGTAAGCACGAGAACTTGTTAAGTGTATGTTCCACCCTAGTCAATTAAGGACCGACGCTTGTGTTTGTCCAAACTGAGCATTAACCGTACAACCACAAGTCTATATGGGTACGACCTAGCTAACTAACCTATAAAGGTGTAGTTTAGATATCACCAGTGGTGTATTGAGTGCCAGGGTGTACTGGTTACTCATAGTGAGGGACAGGGTTTACTGTACTCATATGGCGCAAGAGGGGGCTTCAGATTGGGCGGATTTAACCCTTCTGCGGTGAAACCTCAGCGGGTGGTCTCTAGCTATACTGGAGTAGGTGAAAGGCTTTGTGATATTTTATCTGGGTCTCATGCCAAAGGAAGCATGTTGACTATTAAGATAATTTATCTCTTGTGGGTAAAGTTGTACAACCTCTGCAGAGTGTAAAACTATTCGAATAGCCGTGCCCACGGTCAAGGGCGGGCAAGGAATGCATTCACATGGTAGATTTCTGGTTTTGGATTTAAAATCAAAAGTTTTGTATTCCGAGGGTGGAGGGAACTCTCGGAAGGGAATCCTGGCGGATGGAGCCAGAGAGGGTGGATGGAACCCGCAGTTTAAAACTTGACCAATGGTAATTGGTTAGCTAGTGTTGGTAGTTGGAACCTTCACTAGAAAGTTAATTTTGTTAAAACATTTACTTCATTAAAATAATGCCTTCGAAAATAATTAGTAGTAATTGAATTTTAAAATGTTGCTTTGTGCAAAAGAACCATATAGCCTTCCTTTGTTAAGCCTGCATCTATGCATCTTTCCCAAGACTTGCGGAGTACATTCACGTACTCACGTGCTACACATCAAATTAACTCTCAGAGGAGATCGAAGCTCAAGAGGTGAACTACGACTACTTCGTGGATGGATTCGTCGAAGGCTTTCCGGAGAACTAGGTTGCGTTTCCCCAGTCAATTGCCTGTGGCGTATTGATGGGTCTTCACTGGATTTATTTCTGCTTCCGCTGTGTTTTGTGTGTGTGTGTGAGGTCTTGAAACCTCAGTTGTAATAAGAGACCTTTCGGTCTGTACTCTCAATTATTGTAATAAAGCGTTGTTGGTTACGAATCATCACTGTTTGACTGTGTGCACTAGCTTTGATCTGGGACTAGTGCGGTAATACACAGAGGGTCCGGGTTCGGAAATCCGTGGTCCCGACAGAGATGGTATCAGAGCCAATTTGACTGTAGGACGTGACCTAGTTAGAATGGTCGTTAGTAGAAGAGCTTCAAAATTTATTTTTATAAAATAAAAATTTAATAATGTGCTATCCTTGTCTTTTCTTGTCTTTCTATCCTTACCTTCGTCGTGGCATTCTCTCTTATCTATCTGCTTATTTCCTTTTTGGAATGGTAATTGTACCCCCTTCCCTTTGTAATTTCTATAGATGGCTCAGTAAGGCTGCGTCTAAGAAGCACTTGGAAAAGCTCGTCATCATGAAGGGGCAAGGACTAGCTCTTTAGTTGTATTACCCAAGTAAAGTCTTACGATTTTAGAACGCTTATATATTACTTGTTTGTGTGTTAGGTGGACTGTACCAAGTCTTTGTATACTTGTAGTACAGTCATCCTTAAAAACTGTTTTGCTTTCAAGCTAAGTTTCTTCTAAGTCGTTGGTTGCTTCTCTTTTGTGTGTTTGTTCGGGATGTTGTTTAGTCGTTCCCCTGATATCTTATCTGTGCTACTTCCCTCTTATCTTTTGCTAACCCCAGTTACCGAAATAGTGCAAGTTCTAATTCTTTCACCGCAGTCAAAGTTTGGAGAATTCTTGTAGACCTAGAGTATATGGAAGACAACAAATTTATGGGAAGTACTCTTGTCAGGAAAGCTGTCATAATCAGTGCATGTCAAGTTAGGTAATTTGGAGAATTGTTGCTAGGGTGATATATTTTGGATTTATAATTGACAAGATTGAATAATATTTGAGAGGATTGAGATAAAAGGCATATTTGTAGATATCAATTGATTATGAATAAATGTGAAGAAAGTAATACTTGTGGATTAAATAGATCATGGAGAATGAGTACAGTAGTAAACTTGGTGGAACTAATTAGATCATAGGAAGTGTCTAAATTTGATACCTTGGATTTATTATCTAGGATTGAAAGGAGCAATTGGATGCAAAACAAGATTTTTGTTGAAGGGATTATTTGTGATTGTTGGAGAATTGGTATTAAGAGATTGATCAAGTAAAGGGAGCGATTAAAAGATTAAGATGTTGAATTATCATAAACTCCATTTTGGGTGATTTGGTTGAATCATGAAGAGTAGATGAATTTTGTGGAGTTACTTGATTATCAGAGTTTGGTGGACCTATTGATGATGAGTGGATACTAGTGGAATTCCAGAAGATAATACCCTTAGATATCTTGGTGGATTAATTTTATCATTGCAAAGTGGACTTTGATATGACAATTTGAATTTGGTGGATTTAATAGATCATTGCTAGATAATTGGATTTTAACTAATGGGATTAACTAGATCATTTAAGGATGTTCAAATGGATAACCTGGAGGATTTAAATTAATTATGGGAGATAGATGGTCCAATGAGAATTAATTGAGAGATTGTCCGATAAGAATTAATTGAGTTCATTCAAATTTGGTGGAACCAGAATGATGATTATGAAGAGAATGATGTTGGTGGATTAATGAATATTAAATTATGGCTTAGATGATCTTAAAATTGATTGATGATTACTAAAAGTTGGATTAATTTTATATTATTTGACTAGAGTTATGGATCTGTTGGACTAGATAATGATCATAAAACAATTGGTGGAAATCACAATTACAATGTTATTGGATTCTTGTTAGAAAATTCTATAGTTTGCCGTCGATTCAAATTAGAGCAGAGAATAAAAGTTTATGAGATTATTTGTCGAAATCAATAAGGTGCATTTGTGGTATATGATTTTGGAATCAAGAATTTTTGAAGAGTTGAAATAATTATGTCCTTCTCGGATGAACACTGGTGGAAGTTAAGCCCTTTTGGTGGAATAATGAATTAATCGATATGATAAGAGCAATTGAAGTTAACCTAGAGCTTGCAGGCGACTAAAGATGTACCAGTCCGATTTGTTGTTGTCTTCCATATTTCTTAGTTAATGGAATACTTCAGAGAAACGACCAACAAGATAGAATCATGAAGGAAGCTGAACGCCACACAAGAAGCATGACCATAAAGTTCCACAAAGTGCAGGAGAGCAACCATTCGAAGTCAAGCAACTTGGGAGCATGAAGAGGACCTAAGAGCCGAGTTTCCTTCTCCTTTCTTTTTCCTAGTCCGTCCAAATCTCGGGGACGAGATTCTTTCTAAGGGGGGTAGATTTGTAACATCCTGATTTTCAGAGCCTTTTTGAAGCTTTTAAAAATAAAATTCACCATTTGAATTTTTTCGGAATTAATTAAAGCTTAATTGGAATTTTTATTAAATAAAAATATTTAATATGATTAAATTAAATATTAACATTTGCCAAAAGTATTTTATTTGTGTTCCTTGTGTCACAAGGAATTTTTCTGTATTTTCTTGGATTTTTCGGAGTTTGTTTGAGCTCAATTTGAAATTTCCAAAAAAAAAAAAAAAAGAAACAGGAGAGAGAATGAACAGTACCCGCGGGGTACTGTTCATCATCGTCTCCAGCGCGCTGAGTCCCGATCATGCCCTGCTCTGTACAGTTTTTTCCCGTTTTTCTCTATCTTCGTAACTTCCAATCCGGAGATTATCTCAATATCCTCCCAAAAGGAAAGTTGTGCCAAATCACGCAAGGAATCCATCCCAATTGACCTCTTTCCATTTCGTTCATCCGTTTGCCTTTTATCTCCTATTTTCCAAAACGGACTCTAAACCGAAATCCGCGAATTGGAGCCGGTTTCTACCCCTTCCAAGCCTATAAATAGGACCCCTTGACCCCTCTAAACTCATTCCAAGCCGTGGCAAGTCCCTCAAAGCTCAGGACGCCGTCGGCATCGAGGCCCTTCGGTCCCGAATTTGCTCGTCGCGTCTCGAGCTATTCGGTGAGTTTTTCTGTGATTCTTTCACGTCACATTGTGCCATCATGTGCCATCTACCTTCTTGCCAAGTTAATTTGGTTTTGGTGCAGTCAATCTCCCGGAATCGAGTTTTCCCCAATCTAGGTCAAGAGCACTTCCCGACGTCGATTCGTCATCTCCGGTAAGCTTCAGCCCTTGCCGTAATTTTTCCTAGACTTGCCTCATCGCGTTCTACGCCGTGCTCACTCCCTTTTCCCCAGAAAGCCTCCACAAAATTTCGCCTCCGAACCTCGCCATGGCCGTCAATGGCATCTCGTGTCCCCCATCTACCCGGTGATGTTTTCACCAATCCGTTCGCGTCACTTTGTGCCAAACCATCCCAGGTAGCTACCCTCCAAGTGGTTTTAGATTTCGTTCACCGAGCACCAAGATATTAAGTTTCTCTTTTTCCTTCCCGATGTCGTTCAAACGTCGTTTGCGTCGTCTCCGGTGGGTTTCTGGCCAAGCCGATAATTTTCCTAGCTTCACCAAGCCGTGTTCCAGCCCGTGCTCACCCTACTTCTCCACGTTCCTTGCCCGGATTTTATTCCTCTCTCCTACCCATGTCGTTGTAGCCGCCCGTGCCGTCAACGGTCTCCGTTTGGCGTGCCGTCAGTTCCTGTGTGTGCCTTGGGTCCCTAGCAACCCATTTTGCTAGTTAGATTCATCTCCCATGCCTCCTCTCGCCAGCGCTAGCCTTCTCAACAAAAGTACTGTTCTCGGATGAACAGTAACATCTGTGAATTTCCAGCATTTTCTCGCCCCGGCAAACTTTAGATCGCTCGTTCTCCTTCGTCCGAACTCTGATCGACCCGATTCTTCTTCCTAAATTCATCCAAAATTGAGCTCTATCTTTTGGTTCTGGGTTTGCAGTTTTTGGAGTTCATTTGAATTTTATTTGAATTTATTTTGTTTGTTTTGTCGTTTCGCGCGTAGAACCCGACGTCGTCGAAGAGTTTGTCGAACCGCAGCAAGAAGGACCAAATAGCGCACAAGAAGGCAAGTCTCCTTTGATCATTTCGAGCCTATGCTTTTGAAATGTTTTTAAAATATTTTAAATTATGTGCATTGCTATTTACATAAAGTCACTAGTTCAAGTCTTTAGGAACTAGTTATTCCAACTTGCTATGCCCTCCATTGAAATTGAATGCCATGTACTCTTGTCACCATAGAACTCCCTTTGTCTCATTAATGAGAGTATTTAATTACTTATTGATGTTAGTATGGTAGTATAATGCTTAGTCATGCTATCTAATAACTTTGGAACTCTTGAAAATTGGGAAATTATGATTTATTATTAAATCCTTGTGTTTGAAAGTGAAGTGGCAATTGGAGTTGTCACTGTGATTTTAAAATAAAATAAAAATGTGAAAGTTGGTTTAGATTAGGGTGGATGGCTGTTTGGGTTGGTGCAGTAAGCACGAGAACTTGTTAAGTGTATGTTCCACCCTAGTCAATTAAGGACCGACGCTTGTGTTTGTCCAAACTGAGCATTAACCGTACAACCACAAGTCTATATGGGTACGACCTAGCTAACTAACCTATAAAGGTGTAGTTTAGATATCACCAGTGGTGTATTGAGTGCCAGGGTGTACTGGTTACTCATAGTGAGGGACAGGGTTTACTGTACTCATATGGCGCAAGAGGGGGCTTCAGATTGGGCGGATTTAACCCTTCTGCGGTGAAACCTCAGCGGGTGGTCTCTAGCTATACTGGAGTAGGTGAAAGGCTTTGTGATATTTTATCTGGGTCTCATGCCAAAGGAAGCATGTTGACTATTAAGATAATTTATCTCTTGTGGGTAAAGTTGTACAACCTCTGCAGAGTGTAAAACTATTCGAATAGCCGTGCCCACGGTCAAGGGCGGGCAAGGAATGCATTCACATGGTAGATTTCTGGTTTTGGATTTAAAATCAAAAGTTTTGTATTCCGAGGGTGGAGGGAACTCTCGGAAGGGAATCCTGGCGGATGGAGCCAGAGAGGGTGGATGGAACCCGCAGTTTAAAACTTGACCAATGGTAATTGGTTAGCTAGTGTTGGTAGTTGGAACCTTCACTAGAAAGTTAATTTTGTTAAAACATTTACTTCATTAAAATAATGCCTTCGAAAATAATTAGTAGTAATTGAATTTTAAAATGTTGCTTTGTGCAAAAGAACCATATAGCCTTCCTTTGTTAAGCCTGCATCTATGCATCTTTCCCAAGACTTGCGGAGTACATTCACGTACTCACGTGCTACACATCAAATTAACTCTCAGAGGAGATCGAAGCTCAAGAGGTGAACTACGACTACTTCGTGGATGGATTCGTCGAAGGCTTTCCGGAGAACTAGGTTGCGTTTCCCCAGTCAATTGCCTGTGGCGTATTGATGGGTCTTCACTGGATTTATTTCTGCTTCCGCTGTGTTTTGTGTGTGTGTGTGAGGTCTTGAAACCTCAGTTGTAATAAGAGACCTTTCGGTCTGTACTCTCAATTATTGTAATAAAGCGTTGTTGGTTACGAATCATCACTGTTTGACTGTGTGCACTAGCTTTGATCTGGGACTAGTGCGGTAATACACAGAGGGTCCGGGTTCGGAAATCCGTGGTCCCGACAGACAATGAGCTCCACTGCTCCAATATGGTTTGCAACATCTGTTCATGACACTACTAGCAGTGAAGTCACTGTGAAAGTAGTACCTTCAGTAGATGTAAGTGCTGATTCCTGAAATGTTCAGCAGTGTCTGTCCGAAGGTTGTCGGCGCAGATTGGACACACCTGAAGAAAAGCCATTCGATGGACTGAGCCCGTCAGTATCACTAGGGGAAACAAACTGAACCAAGATGAAACCAATCCTAGTTATAATTCACAGCTAATGTGCACTGTGCAGTGTATGCAATGGATTAACCTGGCACAAGATTTCCTTTTACTTTATGTTTTTTTACTCAACTTAACACAGAAGTTCGATTAATCCAAATTCAGTGATGTTCCTACAAGCAAATGGAAATGCAGTTGCAGCAAGAAGAGGAAAAAAGGGGGTCATACAGCATTTCTCATGCCAAAGCAATGTTCCTCCTGCAGATGGTCACAAAGGAAGCGAACCTCTACCTCAATGTAACAGAAGGGGCAAGGGAAGTACTCCCGCCACTCATCATCTCCTGAATTACAAAAGATATGAATCAGTGCCTTCAAAGAAAGAATCAGTAAGTTCACACCTGCATTTTTTTTTCAATTGCATTATGAATGACATTTGCACTTTCAGAGTATTTCTATGCCATGTGAAAAAAAAGAGGAAACCCACAAAAGGCATAGACCCAGTGTGATCCAACTAGACATATACTAGTCTGAACTTTTCCCGTGTCCTTAGTCCCTACCCTGCCTTTCTCTCTCTCTCATGTGATCCACACTGAAAACCTTTCTTGTCCCGAAAATAAAAAAGTTATTCACAAAACCAGTTGAATCAATTGCATTATCATAGTCCTAGGGGGAAGAACCGCCTTTTTGTTCTTACTTCTAATGGAACAGAAGATACACACTAGAGAAAAACCCATCATAAAACCTCTAAAAATTTGTGATCCTGTTGGCAAGAGATCAAACATATGCAGCCAGTTCTCAGAACCAAGAAACCAGGGCAAACACCAAAAAACAATAAATCTGAGAACAGAAAACACTCCAAGAACTAAACAGAGCTGAGCACCCAACTGCAAGAATCATTCAAAGAGCTCAATGGCTGCCAAGAACCAAAATTTCTTGTGAACATGTAGAAAACACAGCAAAAGGTCACTGAACAAGAGAAACAAAGAAAGAAAAGAACAATCAACAACCAACTAAGAAGAGAACAAAATGGCCAAAAAAAAATCTTGTACAGACCTGCAGGTTGATGGTGAGGGTGGCCATAATGTTGCCTCCCTGTTGGTAGGAAGCCATAGAGAACCTCCACTTCCATCTCACTGCACCTTCTCACTACTCTTCTTCTCTCTAAGCTATCCTCTTGTTCACCTCAATAACACATGCAAAGTAGCAGAAAAGAGAGGAGGTGGGTAGGTCTTGTTGCTCCTACCTCCTCATGTGTATTTATATATGGTTGTCAAGAGCCTTGCCTTTTTTGGCTGCAGGAATATTTCTGTGTAGCAAAGTTAAAGAAAAAGCTGATAAAAAGACATTATAATGGGGCTAGTTAGGTGAGGTGAGAAGAATGTTCACTTTTCCTCAGGAAAGAGCTGTAAAACTGGACCAGTTGCTTCTCAGTTGTTTAAGACTGTAATTTTCTCAATAAACACCACTGCACATTCTTCTGAGCCAACTTTACATGAAGTTAATAATTGTCTTTAATATGTGTGTTGGGGGCTGGGCTCTATCTTGGCCTAGTCGGCCATCGCGTCAGGAGACTATCTAGCCAGCCTAGGAATGGACGATAAGCTAAGGAAATGACATGTTCACCTTATGAACGTGGACTCAGATAGGGGCACTTGTGTAACTATAAGTCGGATAGTGACATATGTACCCCTGTAAGTATAGATCCGGATAGAGCCACTCTACGAAGCATAAATAAGAGTGCAAGGCCGCAAGGCACCGTGCCACTCTATGGAGTATAAATAAGAGCGCGGGGCCACATAAGTCCGCACCACTCCACGGAGTATAAATAAGGGTGCAGAGCCAAAAGGCTCCACGCCACTCTACGGAGTGCTAAAAAAAAGAAAGGCGCTGCCAGGCACACTACAGGGTATAAATAAGAATACAGAGCTTCCAGGCTCTACACCGCTCTGCGGAGTAGAGATAAAAAGGGTGGGGGACAGAGCGCGCACGCAACTATTCTTCCTATCACCGCGCCTGTTTGAAGGGTGAGGGATGGAGCGTGCGTATACCTACTCGTCCTACCTGCGACTTTGTCAATATCAGTCCAAAGGGTGGGGGACGGAGTGCGTAACAATTAGTCCTACCGTTGACTACGTCGACGCCTGTTTGAAAGGTGAGGGATGGACCACGCACGAGCCTACCTCATCCTACTGCCGACATCATCGATGCTCGTCTAAAGGGTGGGGAATGGAGCGCGCACGTACCTATTCGTCCTACCGCCGACTTTGTCGATGCCTATTCGAAGGGTGAGGGACGGATCACACGTGTACCTATTCGTCCTGCCACCGACATCGTCGACCCTCGTCCAAAGGGTGGAGGACGGAGTGCGCGAGTATCTATTCATCATACCGCCGACTTCGTCGACCCTCGTTCGAAGGGTGGGGGACGGAGCGTGTGCATACCTATTCGTCCTACTGTCGACTTCATCGATGCTTGTCCAAGGGGTAGGGGATGGAGCGCGCGCCTACCTATTTGTCCCACCGCTAACTTCGTCCACGTATGTCTGAAGAGTGGGGGACGAAGCGGACACGTACCTATTCATCCTACTGCCAACTTCGTCGACACATGTCTGAGAGGTGGGGGACAGAGCGCATGTACGGACCTAGAAACACGACCGCCATGCGCTCCGCCTTAGCTAGCAACAACACTTCAATCACTCACGTTAGCCAAAGGGGCAGAGTACCAGTAACATCAGGGGCGAAGTAGAGAGCAGTTACCAGGGCTAGTGGGCGCCGCTAGCATCATCAACGATGGATGGACGCCATCCATTCGCGCATGACTGATCTTCAACACCGTGATAGAACCACCGCTCCAGCCAGTGGGACTTCCATTTTATCCGTGTTGAGTTCGAAGGGAAGCCCTATGGATAGGGAATGCGAAGTTGCAGGTTAATGCTTCAAAGGTTAGCACACTAGCCATTTCTCAAGCGCTTCAGTTGGTAATGGGCGTCGTGTTGGGATGCGAAGACTGGTGTGCTGGGAGTCATGCCCTCCTAATGGGCCGCCTAGGAGAAGACGGCAAGTCACACGATGGTGTTCGGCGTCAGTTGCTACAGCTCCAGCTCGTATAGCCAGAGAAGGTCATCGACGAAGCGCGCGGTAGGAATGCAAAGCCCAGCATCGAAGTAGGTTGAGAACACAAGCATCTCGCCCTCTCTCGACTGCAGTACGATCTCGTCACCAGCGGGGATTCGAATAGCATCATTGGATGCGATCTAGCCGTTGCGCAGAGGGACTCTATCAACTCCTCTGTCGTGATCGACAGGCCGAGGGTGTTCACGAACAGGGCATCAGATTTCCCCGATGCCTTCCACCGCTTGCCGACGGTGACCTCGGAGCAACTCTCTCCCCAGCAAGGGTGCCAGAGGGAGCCGACGAGCTGCCACGGCCGCTATGGTCACTTCCACGACGCATCTCCATGACAAAGCAAGTAACAGGAGGGCTCGAACGATGAGGAATCAATGGGGACTGAGCGACGGCAAGCAAGAAATGACGCAACAAAAGGAAGGTGACAAGGAAAGGGAAGAAAATGGCCAAAGCTGGCATCACCAACATGCTTAAATAGACAAGACACTGCCATTTAATGCCTGCGCAGCAGGTGTGGGGATCGAGGAGACGCCCGTAATGCCGCAACTAGCGCGACACTTGATCTCGCATGATCGAGAGACCAACCGCCGCCACGTGCGACCTTGCCTCAGGACGCATGCGCACACTGTGGTGGGCAGTATCACTTGTGCGGGAGTTCAAAGCAACAGCGCTTCGGTGGGCCAAAGGGACGGAGGGGGACAACGGTCACCAGACATGGTTTTGGCCTACAAAAGACGAGACCCTTTAACCATGAGAAGCTACTATTGGGGCATGGCCCCCACCTTGGCCTAGTCAGTCCATCGCACCAGGAGACTATTCAGCCAGCCTAGAAATGGCCAACAAGCTAGAGAGATGATGTGTTCACCCCTATGAATGTAGACCTAGATAGGGACACTTGTGTAACTATAAGTCAGGTAATGACATATGTATCTCTGTAAGTATAGACCTAGATAGGGTCAGTCATGTAATTAAATCCCTCATGGCTATAAATACATGCCTAGGGACGCCATGAGCACCAGAGGATTCATTTTACGAGAAAAGCTCCTACCTTACACTCGTACCTTGAATACACGTTCCCCACTGTGTTCAAGGCTTCAGGCAGCCCCAACGTGGCCTCCCTGAAGCCCCCTTGTTAACTCCATGTGTAGGTAAAAGTTGTAGAACACAATACAGTAATGATCGACATTTAACAGCAATCTGAAGATCTGAATAGTCAACTAGAGAATATGATACGTTTGCTCATACATCTTTCTCTTATCCAAAGGTCACACACTAGTTGTCAATTTACCAACTTAGTCTGTTACAATTCGGATTACACATACACTTGTAGGCTTAATTTACAATGCTACACACTTGCAGTCTCTGAATTCTGGAGGCATTTTTAACTTTTGTCAGCTGTTACCAGCAAGACACGTTACATTGAACGGAACTCTAGCACAAGAGTAGAGAACTAGAGAATTAGAGATCACTGGGGCATGTGACATGTAGATAAACAAATGATGCAACTTGTGCCCTTAAGTATGAGAGAGAGTTGTTCTTGTCCTGCTTTAATTGTTTTATTCTCTCCTTTTCGGTTTGCCTTTTCTCCCTCTTGGATAAACCTTTTTGGAAACTTGGAAGCCAAGTCTAGTTAGAAAGTTTCAGCAAAACAATGTGTATGCAATATTGAGATTTGAGAGCTTAGCCATTAAGATTAAAGTGTGTCCCTCTCACGGCCGACTTGTAAATACATTTGGCTATATGCCAATCGCCCGCCATACATAGAGCTTAGCTTTTGTAAGAGCTTATAGGATAGTGGGAATATGCCATGAATAGCTAACATAGATTGCTGACTGGCAAACAATCACAAGGAAATCGGGAAACTTGTGCTTTTTTTTGCAACTGAATTAGTATTGTCTCCCGTTTTCAAAAAGAATTAGGACTGTCTAAAGCATGTTTATAGGCTGAAACTTGTTTAGAGAAAAGCTCTGAATTGATGCAGCAGCTAAATTCCGTTGCAAAACTACAGACATTTTTTGTCTGAACCCCGAAGAGATTTATACACAGGGTAGTTTGAGCTTGAGTGATCATCCAAAGAAAGACAAATGCCCATCTTTTCTTTGTTCTCCTCATTTTCTGTGAACAGTGGTGAAGTGTGTGACATTATCTTTCATGGTCAGCAGCTATGAACTGAAAGGTGGCCTATGGTGTTTGTGGAACCCATCCCATGGCCATGTGGTTATTCCTTTTCAGTACTGGCCCTCTCTCTCTCTCGCTCTGGCCCTACCCGACGTCCTCAAAAAGCAGAGCATCTCTCTCTCTCTCTCTCAACTCTGTGTGTGTATGTGTGTTTGTGTCCACTCAGTCACCAGTCACTCAGCAGGAGCAGTGTTGAGTGATGTGCATGTGCTCAGAAAGTTTTTCTTTCTGTGAGAGTGCAGTGTACTGGAGTGCATTGCATGGTTGTGCTGTGTGGCTTTGGATTGGAGTTGGGAGTTGCAGAGGAACACCTTTCTCTACCTGCAAAAAAGAAAAAAAGAAAATGATTTGCTTGTCTGTTTTTCTTTTCCCCAGGGTAGATTTCATCTACTTGTCTTTTAGCTTGCCTGCTTGTGCTCTTCTTTGTTGGTTTCTGCATGTTGTGATCGATGGTACGCCACGTTCACGGTGCGTTTCATCTGATTGATTGATTCTTTGGCCATCATAAGCTGGGATTGTTTGTTACGTACTGTACCTAGTAAGATATTTGCAGGTTTACGAACAAGTTTCGATCGAGCAGTAGCTTTTTTACTACATCCTCTCTTAAGCTAATCTTTTTCGTCTCTGTTCCTCATAAACCTTACAGTTGACAGCAAACGGTTTGAGCTAGAATTCCAGCAATTTCATCTCAGCTTCAGAGAGAGGGGGGGGGGGGAGATCAGCAAAACACCTAACAATTCCATCCGAATACTGTTCAGGACAGCTTCCACGCCATCACTCACCATGTACCACTGACCGCCTGACTGAGAACCCTGATCCAATCGAAAAGCCGATATATTGGGTGCATCTCAGGTTCAAAAGCATGTAAAAGTAAAACCAGACAGCAAACACGAGGTCAAGACATATCTTAGAACTGAAAAGCTTTGACAACAAACATATAACATAGGAGATGACAAATATAAAGTCATCTCACTGCTGATCTCTTTAAAATGATAGAAGCCTTCTTTCATGGTAGCATCTGCCTTCGAAGTCTTAATGGCTCTTTGATCACGCTTGTTCCAAAGAAGGATACACCAGTCACCGTCAATGATTTTAGACCCATTTCGCTGCTTAATTGCTCTATGAAATTAGTTACAAAGCTTTTGGCAAACAGATTGCAGCGCCTTATCATTCAGTTAGTGCACAAAAATCAGTATGGGTTCATCAAATCAAGAACAATACAAGATTGCCTTGCCTGGTCTTTTGAATATCTGCACTTATGTCATCAATCAAAGAAGGAATTAATCATTCTCAAATTGGATTTTGAGAAGGCTTTTGATAAAGTGGAACATGAAGCTATATTACAGATATTACAAGCTAAAGGATTTGGCTCTCGTTGGTTAGGATGGATGCAAGCTATCTTTAGCTCTGGCACTTCTTCAATCCTCTTGAATGGAGTCCCAGGGAAAACTTTTCATTGTAAAAGAGGGGTTCGACAAGGAGACCCTCTGTCCCCCCTTCTCTTTGTTTTGGCAGCTGATCTCCTTCAGACTATACTTAACCGAGCAACCTCCCTTGGACTATTGAATCTACCCATCCCAGTCACTCATACATCTGACTTTCCCATTGTGCAATATGCAGATGACACCTTGATAGTAATGGAGGCTTCTAGCCGGCAACTCTTCTGTCTCAAATCCTTGCTTAATACGTTTGCAGATTCGGTGGGTTTACAAGTTAACCTTGCCAAATCTATGATGGTACCAATCAATGTCACTCCTGATAAGATGGAGGTTCTAGCTTCACTTTTTGGGTGCTCACAAGGGTCTTTGCCTTTTACATATCTCGGGCTTCCTCTTGGATTAACAAAACCGAGAATTGTTGATTTCTTGCCTTTGGTTAGTCGTTGTGAGCGAAGGCTTGTTTCAACCTCTTCCTTCCTCACGCAAGCTGGGCGACTCCAACTGACAAATGCTGTTTTCTCATCTTTGCCAACATTCTATATGTGTACGTTCAAGCTTCAAGATTCAGTTGTTAAACAGATTGACAAATATAGGAAGCACTGTCTGTGGCGAGGGTCAGATATCAATAATAAAGCTCCACCCAAAGTAGCCTGGAATATGGTTTGTAAGCCCAAAACTGAAGGTGGACTGGGAGTCCTTAATTTAAGAACTCAAAATACAGCTTTGTTACTCAAGAATTTACACAAGTTCTTCAATAGAATGGATGTGCCATGGGTGCACTTGATCTGGGAAAAACATTACTCCAATGGAAAGCTCCCGAGTCGCATCAGCAAGGGATCTTTCTGGTGGAGAGATATTTTAAAGTTGCTAACCACTTTCAAAGGCATTGCCTCTGTGCAAGTGAATGATGGCCAAACATGTTACCACTGGGAAGATATGTGGAATGGTCGATTTCTCAGTCATTATTTCCCTGAGCTCTTTTCCTTTGCAAAAAACAACAGGATCACTCTCCGCAAAGTGAAATTGACTGAAAATTTGCAGGATCTCTTCCATCTGCCATTCTCAGCTCAAGCTTATTCACAGTTTCAAGAACTCTTGTCCATTCTGGAAGGTTTAGTCCTCTGTGAAGATAAGGATCAGTGGAGTTACATTTGGGGCTCCACTTTCTACAAATCTTCTAAAGCTTATAGAGTTTTAATTGGCCACTCACCTGTTCATCCAATGATCAAATGGATTTGGAAATCATCTTTGCAACCCAAGCATCAGGTTTTTTGCTGGCTACTCTTTTGGGACAGGCTTAATACCAGAGCACTTCTCAAGCGCAGAAACATGGTTCTAGATTCTTATGATTGTGTTCTCTGTGACAGCAATTCTGAGGAATCTGTGGTACACTTGCTTCTTTCCTGCAATTTTGCACAGAGTTGTTGGCACTCGTTGGGGTTGTACCTTGGTGCCCATCTCACTCCGGGGGATGTTTTCTCAAGTTTTAAAACTCAGCTCGGAGTACCTTTTTTCATGGAGATCATTGGTCTAATGAGCTGGAGTATTTGGAGGTCTCGGAATGATTTGATTTTTCGCAGGATTCCCCCTTCCTTGCAGAGATGTAGACAGATTTTTAAGGATGAGTTTGCTCTGGTCATCCATCGAGCCAAGAAGAAATATTTTCCGCAAATTCTTCTTTGGCTTGAAGCTCTTTTGTAATCTTCTTTTGTTTTCTTCTGTTTCTTTGTTGTGAACTCAGTTGGTTCCTCTTTGCTACTTCTTCGTTATATTAATCGGTAGGGGATAACCCCTCCTGTTCCTTCAAAAAAAACATAGGAGATGAAAACAACAGGCAGAAAGGTATGGTTCATGTCACATACTAACATACAGGCACGAGTTCGTCTAAAAAAACATACAGCCATGAGTTGAACAGAGAGTCGTACAGAACCACAAGGGCGAATGGTGATTCCGCACAAGTTCTACTACTCTTCCTTTAGTCATTTATATCACATTATCAACAAATCAAGTGCAAAAATTTTGCAGCTGTGAATACTCTGGTAGCACAGAAGATTGTGTAGATACACATTGATTATGAAAAGAGCAACGTGGTGGTGCAGTTCAGGCTCTAGCGGAAGAGGGCTAACAATACCAGACAAACCCCACCAAGAGCTCGCAGTAAGCAAGTTATTGGCTGAGTAATTTGGAATCGCAGGCCACAATCTTCACCTTGCCAACTTTTTCTGTCGTCTCATCGTTCTTGAATTGTGCATCTGTCAATATGAACGTCCACACATTGTCACAGAACCTGTAGGTGTGCAGATGGCCCTGTACAGAGGAAAGAACAGACTTCAGTAACCTGATAAGATATCAGTGTAATACAAGTGCAATGACAAAAATGTCAATGAGGAGAAGCACGAGTCTGAACTACAGCTGCATGTAGTCACAGTATTGCAGACTGGAAAACATTAGACCATCATTTCTCCTGTATCGGACTGTTATGAATAGCGCTTGTATTCATATGAGGCCAATGGGCCGGTATATATACACAAAGTACAGGTGGTAAATATACAAAGAACCCCTCATAACAATGGGGAATAACAAACTATACATATCTCTAACACCCCCCCTCAAACTCATGGTGGATCAACAACACTGAGTTTGAAGAGGTAGAAGCTATGCTGTGCTCGAGTCTGGGCCTTCGTGAAGAAATCCGCTATCTGAAGCTCCGAAGGCACATACTGAAGAGTAATCATTTGATCATGCACACAAGACCTCATGAAAGAAGCATCAACACCAATATGCTTGGTGAGCTCATGCTTCACAGGATCACGAGCAATACTGATAGCACCTGTACTGTCTGACAAGAGAGGGGTCGGTGTAGTGACAGAAACACCAAAATCCTCAAGTAACCACCGTAGCCAAGTAATCTCTGCTGTCAAGAGAGTCATAGCTCGCAACTCAGCCTCTGCACTCGAACGGGACACTGCAGTCTGTTTCTTCGTCTTCCAGGCAATAAGAGAACCACCAAGAAAAACACAGTAAGCAGAAATAGACCGGCGATCAGAAGGATCGCTGGCCCAAGTAGCATCCGAATAGGCCTGAAGCTGTAAAGAGCTGGAACGTGGAAAGAAGAGACGGCGAGAGATAGTCCCGCGAAGGTATCGCAGAACTCGAAGAAGGTGGCTGTAGTGGACCTGAGTGGGAGCGGAAACAAACTGACTCAGAATATGAACTGGATAAGTGATATCCGGACGAGTAACAACAAGGTAGACAAGACTCCCAACAAGATGACGATAGCGAGTCGGATCAGAAAGAGGCTCGCCATCAGAGAGTCGGAGGTAAACATTGAGCTCCATGGGAGTCTCAACAGTACGCTGATCAGTGAGAGAGGCGCGATCAAGAAGATCCTGAATATATTTCGCTTGGGACATAAATAAACCATCTGGAGTGGAAGTAACCTCAATCCCAAGGAAGTAACGAAGAGGACCAAGATCCGACATAAGGAACTGCTCACTAAGACGAGCCTTGACAAAGGCAATGTACTCAGAATCATCTCCCGTAATGATCATATCATCAACATACAGGAGAAGAAGAGTCCGACCACGAGACGAAGTGTGGACAAAGAGCGCAGGATCATGATCACTAGCTGAAAAGCCAGCAGCAGTGACCACAGAGGAGAAGCGCTCAAACCAAGCACGAGGGGCTTGCTTAAGGCCATAGAGAGAGCGACGAAGGCGACAGACCATGCCCTCAGGAACAGAATACCCAGGTGGCGGATGCATGTAGACCTCCTCACGCAACTCGCCATTAAGAAAGGCATTCTTGACATCAAGCTGAGAAACAGACCAGTGGCGAACAGACGCCACCGAAAGAAGAGTTCGAACAGTGGTCATGTGAGCCACAGGAGCAAAAGTCTCGTCGTAGTCAACACCATGCTCCTGCTGGAAACCACGAGCAAGAAGACGCGCCTTATAGCGCTCAAGAGAGCCATCAGAGCGAGTCTTAATCTTATAGACCCACTTACAAGTGATGGGATGAGAATGAGATGGACAAGGAACAAGATCCCAAGTACCAGTACGCTCAAGGGCAGCAATCTCCTCGGCCATGGCAAGCTGCCACTCAGGGTGAGTAACAACATCCCGGTAGGAGACAGGCTCACGAGTAGCTGCGCCAGCAAAGGCAAAACGGGCAGGAGGCCGAATCAACTGGCGATCGCGGAGAGCGTAGCGAGGAGAAGATGGCCCATCAGGGGAAGATGGAGCATCAGAAGAAGATGGCTCAGCTGGAAGATCCTCAATACGAGGTCGACGAGTGTAGAAGATAAGAGGAGGAGGTACTGTAGTAGGAGGAGCCTGGGGAGTCGTAGCAGACGACACAGGCGGCGACAACGGCGGAGAGGCCACAGGAGGAATATGTGGAGACTCAGTGGGACAGGTGGACGAGGGTAAAACAGATATAGGTGTATCTGGAAAGGTCAAGAAAGACAGAGACTCCACAGAGGAAGCCGAAGGAGAGGCAGGACGTGGGTAGAATGGACGAGACTCGTCGAAAGTCACATCCCGAGAAACCCGCATCCGACGACCAACAGGATCCCAACACCGATAGCCCTTGTGCTCGGCACTGTATCCCAGAAAGACACACTCAACAGACTGAGCGGTCAGTTTGGTGCGTTCTCGAGGGGCGAGGAGAACGTAGCAAACGCAGCCAAACAGATGAAGGGCAGAGTAGTCAGGAAGAAGACCATAGAGACGCTCAACAGGGATCGCACCCTTAAGAGCAGAAGAGGGCTGGATGTTGACGAGATAGGTGGCAGTGGAAACAGCCTCGGCCCAAAAGTGAGGTGGAATAGAGGCGGCGATCATCAGAGCACGAGCCGTCTCAAGGAGGTGCCGATGCTTGCGCTCAGCGACACCATTCTGAGCATGAGCACCAGGACAAGAGAACTGAGCGAGAGTGCCCTGCTCAGCAAGGAAGCTGCGCAGGTGACGAGAGAGGTACTCGCCAGCAGAGTCAGCACGAAGGACACGAATAGGAGTGGAGAACTGTGTGTGTATCATAGTGGCAAATTGTTTATAGATAGGCAAGGCCTCACTACGAGAAGACATGAAATATATCCAAGTGTGGCGAGAGAAATCATCTATAAAAATAATATAATAACGATGACCCCCTTTCGAAACAAAGGGAGCCGGACCCCAAACGTCTGAATGAACAAGATCAAAAGGACGCTGAGACACAGACTCACTATGAGGATAAGGAAGCTGAATCTGTTTACCTAACTTACAGCCCTGACAATCTAAAGATACGTCTCCTGAGACAGACCCCAGAAGACCACGACGAACTAAGGACGACAGACGGGATCCACACAGATGGCCAAGACGGTGATGCCACTGCTGGAAAGAGCCGGTAGACGAAGTGGCAAAAGCGGAGAAACTGGCGGCGGTGGTGGCAGCGGAAGGAAGGTGAAGCCAGTCAAGCTCCCAGAGACGCTGTGAGTCACGGCGCCGAGGGCCAGAACCAACCAGAGCTCCCGTGTGGCGATCCTGAACACAACAAGAGTCAGAGTCGAGAATGACCCGATAACCAAGGTCAGTAATCTGCCCAGCAGAAAGAAGCTGTAAGGTAAGGCGAGGAACATGAGCAACAGAAGGAACATGAAAGGATGAGTTGCTAAGAGATCCTCGACCAGAGACAGAAAGAGATGTACCATCAGCAGTAAGAACACTGACAGGAGAATCAAGAGGTGTAATAGAAGACAGAGTGGAAGGATCAGGAGTCATGTGAAAAGATGCTCCAGAATCAAGAATCCACGGGGAGGTGCCTGACTGTGTAGGAGGTGGTCTCTCAGTGCCCGAAGAGTCAGTAGCAGAACCTGCAGAACCTGTCGAGGGAGAACCTGAAGCGGCAAGTAGGCGTCGAAGTCTGGCTATCTCCTGCTCGGTGAGAGAAGCTGCTGAAGAAGTCGAGGCAGACGTCGTCGTAGAAGCACTAGTGCCAGTAGAAGAACGGCGTGAAAGATGCCGCTTCTTCTTGTAGCACTGGGACTCAGTGTGGCCATCCTTGTCGCAGTAGGAACAGTGAGGACGGCCACCTCTAGACGGAGGACGGCCACCACCACCTGTGGTAGCCGCTGGAGGAGGCAGTGTAGCAGGCGGACGAGCGGCGAGCACAGAGGGGAGTGGCATCAGACCAGCACCACTCAAACGAGTCTCCTCTGCGCGTATCTCGGTAAGAGCCTCCAGGAGAGTGACACGAGGGTGGCGTGCAAGAAGCTGGGCACGCCTTTGCTCGAAATCAGGACGAAGCCGAGTAAGGAACTCGTAAACCCGCTGAAACTCCAGGTCAGCATGTACCTCCAGGCAGCACGGACAGGTACGACAGCCAGCAGTGCGAAGTGAGTCCAACTGACGCCAGACAGCAGAACTCTGAGCGTAAAAAGCGTCAACAGTAGCATCACCCTGCTGAAGAGAGTGCTCCTGGCGGACCACGGACAGGTACAGGGCATCACCAGAGGGCTCGTAGCGCTGACGAAGATGAGTCCACATCTGGAAAGCCGAAGGGAGTCCCACAACCTCAGAAGAAAACTGAGGCTGGACACTGGCGATGAAGACAGCAGCAGCCCGAGCGTCGTCATCGTACCACTGAGTGTAGACGATCAGACGATCCTTGTAGGAATCCAGAGCCTCCTGGTAGGCAGAGGCAGCTTCATCATCAGCAGCAACCTTATCGGCTGTCGGGGGCAACGCAACAGGCGTAGGCTTCGTCGGAGGAATAGGGCAAGGCGGGCAGGTGACATCGCCAGAGAGGACGCCCCAGAGACGAAGACCACGCATGTGAATGCGCATGTGAGACACGAAGTCGGTGTAATTAACACCATCAAAGATCACCGGGCAGCGAGGGAGGGAAACAGTGCCCATTGGTAGGCGGCGCTGGACGGCACGGCGAGGCAACGAAGTCTAACAGGCGGCGCTGGACGGCGCGGCGGTTAGAACAACGTTTTTTTTGCTTTTTTTTTCTTTAGCTTCTCTGAGAAGCTAACGAGACTTAAAACAGATCCGATCGGATCGGGCAGCCGGCGCGGGAGCGGCCGGCGCGGGAGTGGCCGGCGCGGGAGTGGCCGGCGCGGGAGCGGCCGGCACGGAGGACGGCCGGCGCGGGAGCGGCCGGCGCGGAGGACGGCCGGCGCGGAGGACACCGACGGCGGCAGGGCCTTCACCGACGGCAAACGGCAGCGGGGAGCGCACGCGGAGTCGTCGGGGGACGACGGCGCACGCGGAGTCGTCGACGGGATGACGGCGACGGCGGCAAGCGAGGCGACGGGAAAACCCTAGGTACGCTCTGATACCATGTTATGAATAGCGCTTGTATTCATATGAGGCCAATGGGCCGGTATATATACACAAAGTACAGGTGGTAAATATACAAAGAACCCCTCATAACAATGGGGAATAACAAACTATACATATCTCTAACACGGACCACTCATTAAATTAAAGAAATCCATTAAACAAAGGCTTATTGGACAATTGTGTCCAACATGACTGGAGGCTTAGGGTACAATTCCTAGAATGGCAGAATTCGGGAATTTTGTTGGAAAAATGCACAATTCCTCGAATTTTCAGCAAGTTAGAAATAGAGATTGATCAGTGCCAGATTCCATCACTTCCAACAACAACCAAGAATCCAGGTCAATGTTAGATTGTAGATACATGAGTTCTTCCCAAAAGTGCATTTTTTGGTGTGGAGTTATTAGAAAAGGGGTATCTCAAAGACTCAAATGCACCCAAGGACAACTGTATAAAGAGCAGCAGGAACCATCCCATGCCTTGCATCCTCTATATGTTATCAGCTAAGCCTGCCAACATACAAAAGGTTGATAATTATGGCCCTTAAATGTTTTCAGGTATCAAAACACAAAAATGGCCTATTAGGAGCATTTATGAGTAAAAATAAACAAAGCTGATTGTTGATAGCAGCAGTTGAAAACAGAAAATTCACCATGGTTGTTGTTGCAGCACTATGCTGGTCAATTTGGAAGTGGAACAAAGCCTGCTCCGAGTGGTGTTGCCTAAAGATATGTTACCTACAATCTAGGATGTCCTACCCGCGAACGGGAACAGATTCAAGGAGTGGGCTAGCAGCTTAAGATCTACGAGAGTTTGCACGGCTGGGCACCAACAACACACTGTTTGAAGGTGCAGAGATGTCAGTACAGCATCTGATGTCTCCAGCTCATATGTACTTCCAGATACCGTCTAGTCAGCTCAGTGTTTTCAAATTTCAAGTTGTATACGCTGTTTTCCTCAAACTTTATGTGTAAGGTAGTTCAGGTCTGAGACTGAGACTGTTGTTACCTATGTTTTGGTTTCGTGCCATGAATGACATTTGTTCACTAGGAGTTGCAGGACTACTACTTTTGGTTTCTATGAAGGGGCAGGAAACTCTTATCTCTAAAAAAAAGGGGTAAACATGCTACGCACAGTTGGGGGAAAACATAATCTTTGGTCAATCCATTATCCATGTTTGTGATTATTCCTGATTCTAACATCAATTTTCAATCAAGTTCAAGCACAAGTTGGACATGGCAAAAATGAAACCCCAAATCCCACTAGCCATATAACAGTGAACCATCAGAACTGACGTTAGAAGGCATTTGACACTACTGGTTATAATTTCATTTTGTTGAAGATTAAATAGGCAAGACAAAAATGTTGGCATATGCCATTCCAGTTCGTTTGCCTCATACAAGGGCTTTTCTCTTCCATAATCCATGTCAATGGTCCGGATATTAAGAAAATCCAGCACTACTTGATGTGATGCAAATTCAGATAACTGAAACTATGGTCGCAAAAGCATAAGAGAGATAAGTGGTAGCTTCATAAGCTCTTGTCTAGTTATGCCCATACATTATGTAGACAGGTCTTGGTTTTTGTTACTCTTTTGTATACAATTTCAGCGCTCCCGAATTTGAGCAATGTCCCTCAAAACTCAGAACAACATATGCAAGACAAATTTGAAGAATCTCTCCCCTTACCAGCTGCGAATGGAATCTAAAGGACCATGTGAGAAAGTCTATAATTATGTTGTGATGAACTATTGTAATTTGGGAAGGTTGGAAATCAAAATTTGCAAACTGTCGGTCTTCTCTCTCTCTCTCTCCATTTTCACTGCCGGTCTTCTCTCTCTCCATTTTCCACTGCTCAGCCAAAAAGAGGAACAATGTTGCTTAGCATTGTACTCATATGGTCTAACCCAGCCGAGTCACACGTTTGACCCAAATCATTTGCACCCGATAGAGCCTGAGTTTAATACTGTGCGTACGCGGTTAAGTCCAACCCAAGTCAGATTGTTTTGACCGAGTCCAGCCTGATTCAGACGGATTTAGAACCGATTCACCTAGCTCCAGACCATTTCTCACTAAGTTAAGGCGATTCTACATAGTAGACTAAACCTAAACCCTAGTGGGACCTCCAAGCATCATTGTTCATCCTCCATTTTCAAATCCAAGCTTTCCAAAGACAACCCTTCATCACTTTTCCTTTTCGTTCGCTTTTTGGCTTCATTTTTCTTTTTCTTTTGATAGTGTTTTATATGCAGCTTTGCAGTAGACTTATTTAGCTTTATTTGTGTGTGTACACTAGATTACAGAGAAGAAGCCTTTGAGACAACTGAAACATGAAATAACGACCCTGAAATCTATGAAGGAGTAAAAGTTGACCATGAGTCACAAGGCAAGCCACGTTCCTTGACCATGTTGAATTCCTATTAGTTGAGTTATACTACGTAGGGTTAATTTTTGCATTATGTATTTGTTAATGCTATTTGTTACAAGTTACTTTTGGATAATTCTGTTTAATTAGTTAATGCCTTAGTCACATTGCGTGCACAAGTCTCTACTAGAAAGGTGTTTCGATCCAAAGCATATAAGAAATTAACTTGTGGCATGAGAAAAGATACAATTACCGCCCATCCATAGGAATGATTACTCGAACTTGATTCAGTTACTGTATTAGTTTTATTGGTATTTTCATAGGTAGGTTCGGTGTCACCCATACCTAGGCCTAGTAAGGGACCCACTGCTAAGAGGGAACTTCTCTGTACTGGGTAGTACTAACATTGTGAATCAGTAATGAATCTTGTTATTTTGGCTCCATACAAGTCATGGATATCGTGTGGGGTAAAGTTGGGTATTCTCTGCAGAGAATAAACCAAATCATTTGAATATGTTATACTTCCAGTTAATAGGGCTGTGTCGAAAGGGGTGATACATAAATCAAGGCATAAGACATTACTAGTTAAAATTGTGGTAACATGGAAATGAGAACTTGTTAATGAATAACCCCTGGACAAACCTTCTTTATGAACTTGTTTTGATTCAAGTCAAATGTTTACAAATAAAATTATATGGGTACTAGTGATGATAGGTCCAAAGCAAACCCTCCTTGATAGATATTTACCTTGAAATCCTCAAATGCATTATAAAACTTTACCATCGTGGCTTATTGAGTATGAATGTACTCATTCTTGCATATCTTGATTTAGACAATGATTATTATGAAGAGGATATGCCAGTAGATAATGAGTACTATGATAGTGAAAATTTCGGAATAGCCGGTGGGGAGCGAAAATTTCCGAGAATGTTTTCCCTGCCTATGAGACACTTCACAGGTTTTTGGATTTCTTTGGTAAAATTTGTTGATATAACTGACAGGTTGGCTAAAATGCAAAAGAATAGAATCCTCGCGTTTGTAATACGTGTATTTAGACCCCACAGGGTCAAAAGTGTTGGATCGATCAGTCACTGCTGGAAAGTAAATTTTATTTCATAGTGCAGTACCACCTCACCTGGATGAAGAATGCAATATTACATCTTTCAAATCTATATATGTTGCCCTGAATATCTATTTCAAGCAATTTAAATTGTAGTAATTCTTGTTATTGTTTATCTCTAATTTTTTTAGGACTAGTCTATTAGACATGCATGCATGAATTGATCTGTGAGCTCTCCGGTTTGGTATGATTTGGATATAATCGATCTCCTATATATTGGTGTGGTAGGATAGTCGGCACGTACGTTGGGGGGGCGGGGGCTGATTGGTTTCCTTAATTTCTTGCGCCGCGTGGCGTGTGTACATTACATGATATTGATGTACCCACTCTTGATTGTCAATGAGGAAGATAAGAAGCGAACGGCCCATTGCCTTCCACCCGAACGGCCCAGTAGCAGCGTTGATTAGGGCTCGGAGCCTCCTCGGACGCCTGCGCCGTCTTCCTCAAATCTTCCGCATCTCTCCTGGCTGCTGCTCTCAACCCTCACTCTCTCAGATCCGGCGCCGGCGGCTGGCGCTCCTTCCTCAGGCTCAGTCCGGCAATCTGCACTCAGAAGCCGCCGCGCACAGAGCCCAAACGCCGCCGGCAATGTCGGTGGAGACGGACCGGAGCTCCACCGACTTTGAGGACACCGCCCTCACCCTCACCCTCCGCCTCCCTAGCTCCTCCTCCTCCTCCCCGGACCCCGACCGCAAGCGCGCCTCCTCCGACGCCGACCCCGAACACTCTCCCCTCGCCGCCGCCGTCTCCTTCGATTCTCCCCAGGCCCCCAAGTACTACCTCCAGGCCCCCAAGAAAAAAAATGCTTTCTTGCGAGCAATTATGGTGATTTTGGACTGACCCGAGCTTGTTTCTTTGGTTGGATGGTCAGGGCGCAGGTGGTGGGGTGGACACCGGTGAGGTCGTTCCGCAAGCACGCGCTCATCGCCAAGTTCGTCAAGGTGGCCGTCGACGGCGCGCCATACCTGCGGAAGGTGGACCCAGGGGCGGACCCACCCTTCGCGAGCTCCTCGCCGGCCGGAACCCCCCCCCCCCCGGCGGCGGCCGGAACCCCCCTCCCCCCGCGCCGGCAGAACTCAGAAGCACACGCCGCCGGGTGCACAGTGCACATCTTGCCGGAAGCCCGGAACTCCGGAAGCACACAAGGCCCAAGTCCATTAGCGGATAGCCCAAGCAACACACGGCCCAACAACTGAACAAAGCACGAGATATACTACGCAGTACGCACGGCGGCACGGGCCAACACCAAATCGAAGGAAGAGTAGCGCTAACCCTAGATCCCAGATTCCCAGGCGGGCGGCGGCAGAGGCGGAGGAAGGCGCGGCGGCGGCGCCCAGGCGGAGGAGTCTCGGACGGCGCGGCGCGGCGGCGCCCAGGCGGGAGGCGGGGAGCCCGGCGGGAGGCGGGAGCCGGGAGGCGCGAGGCGGGGAGCCGGGAGGCGGGAGCCAGGAGGCCGGAGACGCGAGGCCGGGAGGGCGGGAGGCGGGAGCCGGGAGGGCGGGACTCGGGAGGCCGGTCGAAGGGAGCCCGCCAGCCCGGGACTGGGAGCCAGTGCCCGGTCACCCCAGTGGAGAAGTGGATTTGAGGAGCGGTTGGGGCGTCGGCGTGTGGCGTCGGTGGATTTGAGGCTGAGCCGGGCGCTGGGGATTCAGGGAATTAGATATTTTGAGCACTGGAGCAGTGAGCAGTCGGCTGAGGCTTGAGTGAATGAGTGAGGTAATTTACTGATTTGAGCATTAAGCATTTTTATAGACTATAGTTTCTATTTTATACATTTTTATGTAGATTGTATTGTAGAATATGCAAACTAGTTTGTCAAAATGAGCCTACCTAGTTTTTTTTTCTGGATCCGCTATTACACTTCGCCCTACTTCTAATTTTTTCCTGGGTCCGCCACTGGGTGGACCTGCAGGCCTACGCTGGCTACGACCAGCGCCTCTGCGCGCTCCAGGACAAGTTCTTCTCCCACTTCACCATCCGTGAGTATTTCTTGCCTCCGGCTGTTGCTCTTGTTGCTTGCTTCACTTGATGGTTTGAGCCAATGGGGAGGATTGTGCTGGATTGGCCACGCGCAGGGAAGTTCGCCGACGACGAGAGGAAGCTGGTGGACGCGGTGAACGGGACGGAGTACATGCCGACGTACGAGGACAAGGACGGGGACTGGATGCTCGTCGGCGACGTCCCCTGGAAGTGAGCTTCTTGCCCTCCTGCTCTTCCTTTCCCCATAGTCCATCATTATTTCTGCATTTCGTGTTCTATTGTCAGCTTTTAGTATGTGTTGAGAACTTGAGATGATTGTTTACTGGATGGTTATTGATTAGACCCTTGGACCGATTCTGTGGTGATTCTCGCGGATCTGCTCTGCTCCGTCTCCGTGCTTACTGAATCTGCAAGTGCACGAGGTGCTTCCTTAGCTCCTTAATCCTTATCCTGTCAGCTGTGTAGACTGTGGATGGTTGGTATTTGGTAACTTGGTGTATATGAGTAATTGAGTATGACAATATTTGATTATTTGTGTTATTGTGTATATGAGACTGAGTATATGGCAATACTTGGAAATGGACGTTTGGTTATTGTCAGTCTTGCCATCTTGAACTTCTATGTAACTATATAACACACATAATTTGGTGGTCCAGATTCGGTTTTATCTGCTTTGCTTTTAAGTGTTCAAATGGTTTGAGCATTTAAGGATTTGCATCCACTGATTAGATCGATTAAGAAATGGGAATTTTTACAAGTGAAGTGTTATCATGAGCCTGCTACTTTAAACTATCAGGTACTGTGCTGAGATGCCATTGCTCACCACTAGATGAAAAGGATGTGGGCAAAGCTGTGTGTATAATATCAGCCGTTAGCCGTAGCTTACAGTTTGAGAGACCGAACATTTATGATATATCATCATTCCCTGGGCGATTAGAGATTTGGATGTTGGTTTAGATTGGACAGTTCACATCCAAGTGTTGTTAGCTTATATGTATATACGTACATACATATGTATATATATACGTACATACATACACGTGTGTGTGTATATATATATATATATATATATATATATATATATATATATATATATATATATATATATATATATATATATATATATATATATATATATATATATTCCTATTTCCATTCTGATCACTGTTTTTTTGGTTAGCACGTCATATCATACAATAGTTCAGCTATTTGAAAGAAATATGCTGCATAGGATGCCATTCTCTTTTCATATTTTGTCACTACTGATTTTACAATTTGGACTTATTTATGGACATACAATACTTGTGTTATTGATTCTGTGTGTTGATCTTGGCTCTGAAATCCGGACATGGAGTTCTGTAACATTCTGTTACTTTGATGACAACCTGTAAAGTTGTTTTCAATGCCTGAACAGTGTATTTTCCTTACTTGCTGAGAAGCTAGGGACCTCATGTTATATAGTTGCTACTAGAATATCCATGACTTGTCACTTTGTGTGCTCGTTAGAGAGCCTTGTGATTCTTACTTTAGATAAGCTTTATTTGCTAATTAACTCATATGTTTGATTTTGTAGATCTTTGAGCTTTGAAAAATGAAGAAATCTGCAAATTTGAAATCTTTATGGGAGAGAGCTGGAAAGACGCAAAAGGTTGCTTCCACCTCGACGCAAAAGGTACTTTAATTTTTGCTATTATGGACCTTTATATTTTTTTTATTGAACAATACTTTTGTATCTTTGTATACCCATTCCAAAATTCATGGGTCTGCCACTGCGGTTTGACCAGGACCAATTTCAGCTATAAGACCAATCTCGGCAACAACTCCAACGGCGGCGGCAACTTCTCTCAAGCCGGCGGCGACGGAACCCACTTCAACAATGGTCGCCGCTCACGTCGGAACCGCGGCAACGCTGGCGGCGGCAATGGCAACAACGGCGGCAGGGGCTCTTCACCAATCATAGTCCCTGCCCGCCCGTCAGCCTTGAGTACCCATGGACCGGCACCGTGCACACGTAAAGGTCTTGGCTCTATCAATTAGCTAACAACTCCATGCGTAGTAGAAACATTAATTTTATGCTTGAAGTAACCGTATGCAACAGCAGTCTACGCTTTCTTTGGCCCTTTTCAGTAGCAATATTTTGGTATTGGCTCTTCTCACAGTTCTCGTTATCAGAGAGGATGCATGAAGAAGTTGATTAATACAGCTGGCTTATTTTTTTTTTACTTACTTAACGAGCGCTCCGGTCCCTACAGATAAATACCCACCCGGTTCCTTGCCTCGTACGTTTCCTTCCCTATGGCAACACCAAAACCCTGCGGAGCGAGGGGAGAGGAGAGGGAGAGCAGAGCACCGCACACACAAGGCATGGCGTCGCCGTCGCCGTCGCGGGAGGACCTCGTCTTCACCGCCGAGCGCTCTTACGGTAGGCCAACTCCTCCCCTGCCTCCCTGCTTTTGTGTGAGCGCGCGCGGCGTTCGTTTCACTCTCGGAAATGTACGTCCTGCTCCTTTCGTGCATGCGGAGAATGGGCGGCGTCGAACGGGCTTTCGTGTGGGGGTTTTTGTGTTCGCTTGGCTTGGCTTGTTTTGCTTCGTTTTGCTCTGATTTGATTTGATTCTAGGGTTTTTGTGGTAGAAACGGCCAGGTGCTTGCTTGGCTTGTTTTGCTTTTATTTGATTATTGCATGCATGCATTATGATTTCTGACTCGATCTGTGGTTGTTTTGTGTTGCCGCTGCAACCCAAGTGGTTGTAACGATCGAGGAGGATTTTTGTTTTGGTTCAAATTGGTTGGGTTTCGCCTAGCTTTTTCGTTCGTGCGGCATGAACACTCGCTCGATTAATTCGGTTTGATTATTCTATCATTCTATGGTTTCATGCCGAGAAACAGGGAGGGAGAGAGAGAGAGAGAGTTGGCATGCGATGGGCACTCCAATATGCATGCGTCTCTTTCGTTTTTCTAGTTTCCGCCGCTTCTTCTGGTTCGCGTTGTTTGGATTTCGAACACGCCAGCAATATGGCATGAAATGCGTCATCCTGTTCGATTGGTCTGGTCTCTGCTCCCGATCGAGTTGGTACGTAGAGGTGTCGAGGACCTCGATCGATCGATTTGGCTTGGCTTTCTGCTTTTGGTGATCAGTTCCTTTCATCTGCCCTTGGTATTATATTTCCTTGGTAGTATATTGGTTTGTGATGTTTACTGTATTTTCTTCATGCAGCAGAACCAGAATCGGTGGACATGTTCGCTAAGCCCCCGGATCACGGCGGGGCGGGTGCGGCCTCTGCTGCTGGGAACTCAAAGAATGGGAAGAAGTATCGTCCGGCCATGAAGGCGGCAGAGATGAGGAAATCTGGTACCATCATCGACTGAGCATTTTCGTAAAGAAGTGAGCCACGAGAGCCATTTTTTGAGTGAAAATGATGGTCTGTTATATTTTTCGGTCCTGTACTGTAGCCCCAGATGTGTTTGTAAGTCTGTCTCGTCTCGTGGTTTGGTACATTTGGTCTAGGGATGAACTCTTCCAATCTCTCGAGCAAACTATATCTAGGGAGCATTAGATAGGAACGAAACCGGTACAGACTCGCAATGCAGAGCAGAGCTCAGAATCATAACCTGGAAAAAAATATATAGAATCTATATGTGAATTGCAATATTTCGAGAATTTTCATTTCTGGGCAATATATGAGCTATGACGACAGACAAAATCATCCTGACTAACGAAGAATAAACATTTATCTATTGATCAACAAAATAGATAATCTATTTGTGGGTTGCTACGCACATCTGGACTTTGTTCCTTCATTAGATGTATCCATGTAAACACCAACAAAATTTACCGTTACCGAAGGCACTAGGGAATAGGCAGGTACTTATCTAATACCAATAAGTATCTAAGTGTTTTTCCCCCGTACAACAAAGTCTTGCTTAGGAGAATGTCTGCATAATTTGCAAAGGAGCACTGCATGCGCTTGCAAATGGTAATTATATTTTAGTAACTGCACCATCTCCATTGCTTTCTATCCCCTTACATTCACTAAAGCTAAAATTGAGCAATATATGAAGAAAAACGAAATCATGTAGCAGATAAAAGAAGTCCTGCAGCGCATATCACCTAGTACATAGCAGAATCCTTGTTTGAACAAATGGGATGAGTTTTTTTGGAATAACCCAAAGAGAGAATGGGGAACAACATGCACCTTAATCTTGTGGTGACTTCTAAGCCGCCAGAAATTAGTTTATTCTGTACTGGCCTCTTTATCCTAAATCCCTGCACACACACACAAAAAAAAAATCGGCCTAAATGTGAGGCAGGATTTAGCCATCGATGTGAGCGAAACAAACAATTTTGGTATTATACTTCGGATTGTATGTTTCTCACCCAAATTAGCACCGAAACCTATCAACACTGCTGTTCGTTCTAGGTAGCACAGCTGATCTTGGCTGGATGCATGGGAGCTTGTTGATAGCAGCCGCCAGATCCAGAGCACATGCTGTTCAGTACTAAATGGAGGATGCATGAATCAATCAATACAGAGCACGAAAGATACTAAACTGTTGCGGTATGAGCACAACCCGAGATACAGGGTACCCCTCTCTCCATGAGAGGTGATAGAGTTAGAAAGAATCAACAACAGGAGAGAGAAATCGTGTATAGAATGAGTGGATCTGCCTCTCTCATATCCCTCTTGGAGGTTTATATACGTGAATGGGATATGATGGAAATGGATAGGATGGGGAATTTCCATCCTATCCCTTAATAATTACAAAATGTGAGGGTACCTTAGTACATTTCTCTATATTATTGAGTCTGTTACACATATCCCTACACTATTGGCCCTATTGCAAGCCCCAGTCAAAGGGGGCTAGGCCACCCCACAACAGTACTCCCTCGCCAGCTTGCATGGAGGTCCCAAGGGGCGAGCTAACGTGATCGATTGCCCCAGCCCCCTGTCCCTCGATAGCTTGCACGGAGGTCCCGAAATGTGAGCTGAAGCAGCTGCTAGCTCCAGCCCTCAAGAGTCTGAACGGTCTAAACTTCCCAAAACAGGGTTCGCCCTTCATTGATAAAGCCGTAGCCGTCCCCATAGAAGTCGGCGGCGAAGTTACGACCACGAGGCGAGATGAAGTGTTGAGGCGCGCAGTCTATCCTACACCATTTGGAGTGGCGTCGACGAAGTTGGCGATAGGACGAAGTGTTGAAGTGCGCAATCTGTCTCCCATCGTTCGGAGCGGCATCAACGAAGTCGGCGGCGGGGCGAAGTGTTGAAGCTCACGGTCCGTCCCCCTGTTCAGAGCGGCGTCGACGAAGTCGGTGGCTGGGTGAAGTGTTGAAGCGCGCGGTCCGTCCCCCACTGTTCGGAGCTGCGTCAATGAAGTCGATGGCGGTGCAAAGTGTTGAAGCACGCGGTCCATCCCCCCATCGTTTGGAGCGATGTCGACGAAGTCGACGGCGGGACCACGGCGTGGTAGCACCGTGTCATGACTTGCTTGGGGTCGGACGGAGTTGCAACCACGAGGTGATCAGACGAAGTGATGACCATGACATGGTTGGACGGAGTCACGACCATGAGGTGGTCGGACAAGGTGACAACCACGAGGTGGTCGGACGGAGTCGTAATCACGATGTGGTCGGATAGTCGTGAGCACGACCACAAGGTGGTCGGAGGGAGTCGCGACCGCGAGGTGGTCGGACGGAGTTGTGACCATGGCATGGTCGGACGGAGTCACGACCACGGGGTGGTCAGACGTAGACATGTCCATGATATGGTCGGATGGAGTCACGACCACGATGTGGTCAGACAGGGTCGCGAGCACAACCATGACGTGATTGGACGGAGTGTCGACCATGATGTGATCGGACGAAGTCACGACCGTGAGGTGGTCGGACGGAGTCATGACCCTGAAGTGGTCAGATGGAGTTTCAAACACGATGTGGTCGGCCAGAGTCACGACAATGAGGTGGTCGGCTGGAGTCGCAACTGCGAGGTGGTCGGATGGAGTCCCAACCATGAGGTTGGACGAGTGACCACAGAGTGGTCAGATGGGCATCTACAACCACACGATGGTCGGATGAAGTCATGACCATAGGTGGTCGGATGCAGTCTCGATCACGAGGCAATGGTGGCCGAACAGAGTTGCGACCACGACATGGTCGGATGGAGTGTCAACCACGATGTGGTCGGTGGAAGTCGCGACCACGACATGGTCGGATAGAGTCACGACCACGGCATGGTCGGACAGAGTCGCGATCCCAAGGTGGTCGAAATGGAGTCTCGAGCACAATGTGCTCGGATTAAGTCACGACCATGAGATGGTCGGCCGAAGTCGTGACCACGAGGTGATTGGATGGAGTCATGACTACGTGGTGGTCGGACGTGGTCCCGACCATGAGGCGGTCGGACGGAGTTGCGACCATGTGGTGGTCGGACGGAGTCCCGACCACAGCGTGGTCGGACGGAGTCCCGACTGTGAGGTGGTCTGACGGAGTCACCCCTACGGCCTGGTCGGACGAAGTTGCAACCACGATGTGGTCGAGCGAGGTCTCGACCATGAGATGGTCGGACGAAGTCGCAACCCCGAGGTGGTCGGACGAAGTTGCGAGCACGATCTGCTCGGCCAGAGTCGCGACCATAGGGTGATCAGACGGAGTTGCGAAAACGTGGTGATCAGATGGAGTTTCAACCACGAGGTGGTCAGACGGAGTCCTGACCATGAGATGGTCGGGCAGATTCGCCACAACGGCGTGGTCGGACAGAGTCGCGACCACGAGGTTGTCGGACGAAGTGACCAGAAGGTGGTCGGACGGAGTCTCGACCACGATGTGGTCGGACGAGGTCGTGACCACGAGGTGGTCGGCCGGCATCACGAGCACGAGGTCAGACGGGCGTCTACGACCACGTGATGGTCAGACAGGGTCATGACCACAGAGTGGTCGGACGAGCATCTACGACCATGTGATGGCCAAACGGAGTCATGACCTTGTGGTCAGATGGAGTCGCGACCACGGCTTGGTCGGACGGAGTCGCCACCCCGATGTGGTCGCACGGAGTCACGACCACGAGGTGGTCAGAGGCGGCTACGACCACGTGATGGTCGGACAGGGTCATGACCACAAAGTGGTCGGATGGGCATCTACGACCATGCGATGGTCGGACGGCGTCATGACCTTGTGGTCAGACGGACTCGCGACCACGGCTTGGTCGGACGGAGTTGCCACCCCGATGTGGTTGGACGAAGTCATGACCATGAGGTGGTCGAACGAGACAAAGTCCTGACCACCAAGTGGTCGGATGGAGTCGACAATGTAGTCAGGACCACAAAGTGGTCTAACGAAAGTCAACGAAGTCACGACCGTGAGGCGGTCAGACGCAATCACGACCATGGAGTGGTCAGACAGGCGCCTACGACCATGGGGTAGTCGAACAGAGTCACGGCCATCGAGTGGTCGGACGTTCAATGCCATTAGCGTTGCGAACTCCCTGGTGAGGCGTGAAGTGCCAAGGACTCCCTGGTAGGATGCGTGGAGCGCGCGAAGCACACACAGGCACGTGCGATCCATCCCATTCTATTATTTATACTTTGTAGAGTTCGCTGGAGACCATAGACCCCGCGCTGTAATTTATACTTCGCAGAGTACACCGGGGCGCGAGGCCATCGCGCATTTTTATTTATACTCTGTATAGTTGCCTAGGACAGCTAAGTTTTTGGTGCTTTATACTCCACAGAGCATGCCGAGGCGTGAGGCTACCGTGCATTTTTATTTATACTCCATAGAGTTGCCTGGGACGGCTAAGTTTCTAGCACTTTATACTCCGTAGAGTACCCCGGGGCGCGAGGCCACCGTGCGATTTTTTTATACTCCGTAGAGTTATCCGGGATGGCTAACTTCCCAGCGCTTTATACTCTGCAGAGTATACCGAGGAGTGAGGCCACCATGCATTTTTATTTATACTCCGTAGAGTTGCCAAGAATGGCTAAATTCCCGGCGCTTTATACTCCACAAAGTACACCGGAGCGCAAGGGATACAGGATACTTCTCTCTCCATGGAAGGGGTAGAGCTAGAGAGAACCAACATGAGAGAGAACTCGTGTGTAGAATGAGTGGATCTACCTCTCTTATACCCCTCTTGGAGGTTTATATACATGAATGGGATAAGATGGGGAATTCTCATCCTACCCCTTAATAATTATAAAAAGTGAGGGTACCTTGGTATATTCCTCTATATTATTAGGCCTGTTATATATATCCCTACCCAGTCAAGGGGGTTGGGCCACCCCCACAACATAAACCTTATAATAAAACATACATCATTGTTCTAAGCAAATCTGAAGCATCAAATGCTTTCGAAATCATCCAAAATAGAAGCATGATTTTGAAAATGTTTCTGACCAAGGGGAATGGGCAGCTATGGTTATGGTAGCTAGTAAAATCTGTATTGGATAAAGTTTTCATCCTCCAACCAAACCCGACATTTTGCAAGTGCATAATAAAATCCATGAAAAAAGCAATCCGATGGGGACATACAAAAATCCCATGCTTCATCCTCTCAATTACAGTATCTGCTAGCTGTAATCACACATGAGCAACAAGCGCGTTAATAATATTTGATTTCTTGGTCCCTATTTTCGATGCATAATCTAGTCGGAGGAAAGGAACCAAAACATATTAGATGAGAATTCCACCAAATGAACAAATGAAACCTATGTTATGCGACAATACTTTGAACATTCTTGAAACATGAAAGGTTTTCTCGCAGTGAAGATATTACCTAGAGATATTGGAAGCCATGGACGGACCCAATAGAGGTTCTGTTCACCATGCAGCTTTTGTCCAGAGTAAAATCCACATAACGTAATCAGCGGGAATAACTATTGAGTGTAGGCCCAAATTGCATGACAGTGAAATGAAATATTTTTGCTTTCTACGGGTTGAGAGTTGCGAGAACAAGGGCAGAAAGGCTAACCTCGATGCTAAGGGGAAGAACCGGGTCATGAAGGGATAGCCTCAATAAGAACCAGCCAGCATATCCTGAAACTCTTACCTGTGTAGTAATATGAGATGAAATATCAATCAGAAAGCTATTTTGGAGAAGAGTAGATATATCAAAATATACACTGCAGCTTCCCAAAGCAAGCAAAGAATATCGACATACGCCTTCATAATTCTTCGGGCATTTGTGGAGATTTGGATCTTTCCTGATTGCATTCTCCAAATGTTTCAAGACTGATTCTCCATAGGTACGGAAGGATCTGTAAATAGAAATTAAATCCATGAACTTCTAGCAGCCCTTTCAGATAATAAACAAGAGATCTCTATAGTCACAGCTCAATTGCCAGCATATCAATCAAATTGAGTAACCTTTTGAAGGAGTGACTGGTACATGTGTTTGTATTTTATGTACTTTACATGCAATTTTTCCATCATGCACTACTCATCTTACAAGTGGGAGTGGGGGAGTGGAAAAAATGTCGGGCGAGGAAACTTTGAGTAAAATATTATAGCTAAATGTTGTTTGTACTACAGCCATCCCCAACATTTAGAAAAGAAATTAGGGGCATGGAGAGTAAGCATGCCCCCAATCCTATTTTCACATGACACAGGTTTCCTTAATGTGGATTAGAATTTACAAATGAATCATTTTCAATCAGAATATTGCATCGATTCCCTATGTAGATGAAATCACAGGATTAACAGATATATGCTTATGCAGAATAAAGGAGCAGGGCAACTTGAATTCACAAAAAAAAAATCCATTTTCTTGTTGCAAATTCGAATAAGATTCATTCATATATTCTAGCATAACTCTTCTTTCATTTCCAGAGAATGTTGGGCTACAAAGACTGGAATTAATTCTCCTCTCTTATGTCATTCACCCTAACTGACCATTCAAATGACAAAAATTGCTTCCATGTTTGTGTATAGTGTAGTGCTATAGAACTGGCAGTAGCACTTTTCTTGGAAAAGAACTAAATGGAAGTTTTTTTTTCTCGAAAACACAGGAAATTTGTGTTTTATTCATTAAGAAGAAGAACAGTACAGGTTACAAAGGCCCAAAAAAGGACCGGACACTAAAAAAATAAAATAAAACACAACTCCGAAAGCCCACAAAGAAGAATGTCTGTGGCTAACACACCCAACGCCGACCGCGATTGATAAGCACTAGCACGAGTTATCGTCGCCACCCATCGCACCCATGACCTAGTTGCTCCGACTTCACTGCAGCATGCCTCATGGCAGCCCAGCCACGACCAGGGAAGGAGAAATGACGCCGAGAGGACGACCACCACCAATTGCCACGAGCACAAGCGATATGTGAGGTACAGCTTTAAGACGATACCTCCAAGGAGAGACACGACACCCGAGGACGTAGTCATCATCAGATCCTTCAAAGAAGAGCCAGATCCAGGGTTTTCACCTAGAGCTCAGCACTACACCACGGGACTAATGAGCAGCCGGCCGTCCATAGCCCCGCCCGGCCGTGCAGCGGCCAGGCACCAAATCCAACACTACAGCCATGTCAGGTCGAGCCGCTGGTGTACCACATGTCCTACCAGTCGGCTTCCTTCTCTTCCTCAGCTACAGTGGCCGAGACTCGCTGTCCGACCCGATCGACGTCAGCCTCCTCCTCGACGACCTCCGTGCCACGACGGCGACAAGGTGCGGAGAAGCCAAGGTGGTAGGCCTGGATCCGATCCACAGACGGGCAGATCCGATCGCCCGCCATAGATACAGCCACCTCCAGTCGCCTGGCTTCGAGCCGCCGCTCCGCTCCGGTCGCCGGGCTTCAAGCCGTCTCTTCGTTCCCGGCCAGATCTACCCACGCGTGGCTCGCCGGATCACCGCGTGCCCCTCGCCCAGCCCCGCACCGACGCTGGCCGCCCACAACCCCTGCGCTACAACCACGCACGGTCGCCACATCGACTCCAGCTAGAACTACCAAGGAAGGGCAGATCCGGGCTGCTCGGGCGCCACACCATCACAAAGTGACTGCGGGAGGCGGCGCAGCAACGAGGAGGGAACGCGGTGGTGAGGGGTAGTTTGGGTAGGCAGCTCCGGATCATTCAGGCTTCAGTACTTCCAAATGTCGGTGAGGCCCAGGATGGGGTCGTCGAGGTGGTTCAGGAACTGCTGCTGGGATGACGGCGTCACCACTGACGAGATCTACGCGCTGCCCAGAGACCTGCTCCGCCTTGCAGTATCTTCGGATCGCTGGCGGCAGTTCACCGGAGTTCACCGCAGGCTCGAGTACAGCATATGTGGTTGCTGATGAAGAATGTACGAGGTGGGGGCTCTGCGAAACAATACGGCCATAATACCCGGAGTTATATGTTACATATAAAAAAAATCATGTGATTTCTGTAACTATGATCATAAAACATAAGACTTTTTGAAATTTACTCTAGATAATTACAAGGTGCAACCAAAACACCACCCTCTCCTTTCTCAAGATCTCTCTCATAAAGGAGATAAGGTTGTAGAGCAAAACGAAGCCCTAGAATCCTTGAATCTCTCCTCCCTTCTAAATAACCAGCACAATCCTAATGGGTCCAACCCATTAAGTTTTCTAAGGAAACCCGTCAACCCCCACTAACATAGGTTTTACACACACGCATGCTTCTTAAAGCGTTTACAAGATTTAACCTGCTAAGTTTTTAGTGATTGATCCAGTGGTCAATTCTAGCTCTCCTTAACATAAACTATTTGTCCTCTACACCACGGTTTTGATTAAGGCACCAACTTTGTATTTGGCCAACTACCAAAATTCCTTCTACGAAGCTTCCATGCACTTTCCCTTGACTCCATCTTCATTTTCACCTCAAAACATCTCCACATGCTTTGACACGTAGCCTATAGTTCCTATTGACTAGCCATCACGTCTTTACGCATTTAGACTCCTCTGAACCATCTCTACGTACATCGATCTTGTCACTTGGCGCACCATATGTATGAACTCGCCAAACTGATTGGGCGGTCTATGAGCAATCGAATGGTGTGAATATTCGGATTGGTCCGAACGTCACTGAAGCGATCGGCGGATCTTGGGCGATCGAACGGTGGGACATTCCGAAGTTGTTTGGACTGGTCCAAATATTTCGAAGAGATTGAACAGTTTGAAATCGATCGAATGGCCCCAACTGAATTTGAGGTCCATCGGTCTGATCCAAAGGTTGTTTTTGGTGCCGATTGAAATCGTTCGAACTTCCGAAGTGAATATGTGAGTTCGGTTGGACTTGCGGACGATCTGACATGGCCATGAGTGCTTGGACGTGTATCAAAGGACAAAACCCGATTAAGTTGTTCAAATATGGAGGATAAAATTTTTAGTGCCTTTTATGCTTCAATTACGCTACTCTGATTATTTGTATATGATTGTACATCAAAGGATGAACCAATAGGCTTAAGAAATCTTTCTAAACAGCAAGCACTATCATTTGAACTCATCTTATTGTGATCACGACATGGCAAAAAAGATTATTTATCTAAAACATGCAATTTCAATTTAACAAGTTTATCACATGTAATGCATATTCGATAAACATAGAACTTGTCATCTATACCATAATCTCCAATCAAGTTGAATTTAAAAGTGTAGACATAGGTACTAATTAGTTATTTTAAACATAAAATTTCAGCAACATTCTCAATCATACTAGATAGTTTTCTAGGATCATCAAACAAGATATAGTACAAAGAATCAGTAGGAGATATTCTTATAAGAACTTTCTTATGAGTAATCAAATCCATATTATGTAAATTGATCAAAGAAATTTTACAATATGGAATTTTTGGTTGAACACATGCGTTCTCACAGTTTCTCGCATTTTCACATTTAAATTCAGCACCAATATTGTTATCTTTATTGTCCTCCTCAAATGATATAGGTGCTGGAGGTATGAAATCATCATAATGTACCCATGGGGCAGCAAGCACTTCATCTCCACCCGTAGTTGTCTCCTTATCTTTTATCTCTAGTGGTGCTAGTTGCTGAACATTCGATTCTTCTTTAATTTCAACCTGTACAATATGAAAAACGACACTAGAAGTAGAGAGTAAGTCATTAGTATGAAAAATAACCTCACTTTTCCTATCATCTACTTCTCTCTGTTCTTTTGGTGTACCTGTCACACTCTCAATTTGGATGCTCTCAACATTACATATGGTAGAATCACACAACTCACTGCTTTTATCTCTCTCGTTCAATTTGGCTATGTGGCTCCTATCCTCACATGGGTTTTGAAGCATCTAATCTTCTATGGATCGTGGGCTAGCAATGGCATAATTACCATCAATTACGATCTCCTCATGTAGCAACAGGGCAGCACTATATGGCATCTTGACCGAAGAGAAAATTCCATGCCCGGTAGTCTTCTGATGTGACGCAGTGGTAAAGGCATGCGAATTAAAATGCGGACTCAGGTTGAACCTTGGTGTACACCTCTCCACAATTCTCTTTTCCTCCTTTATAGCATAATTTACAAAATCCTGCATACTACCATCATATTTCAATCGAACAGTAGTAGTGATCTCAGAATTCAAGCCTCTTTTGAAATAAGCTCTCATTGCACATGCCTCTATAATGTTGGCACGATATATAGCATAATCTAGCTCATCATAATAAGATTGAACATATCAAGTTTGTGTCACTTTTTTGTCTTTAGACGGCTTCTGAAACTTGATATCACATTCGAGTTGTTCCACCTATTCAAGATACTCCTCGGGATCTGTACTTCCATAGAAGGGGAAATACAAGTATATAGAGTCACACCATAATGAACGAAATGTTGAATATCCTACCATTGTTAGTATTGCAAAAATAGTAAATAGTATGTAGAATTATGTGGAATCACTCATTCTCACCCTCTCTTTACCAACCAAAGTTATTATGCCTCCTCAGATCGCGAAGACACATGTACCTTTGTGACGGTAGAAAATCAAAGGTGATAGATCAAACGAATTCAATGTCTAAGTGCTGTATAAAATAATGGCTTATATGTGGAGCTTAGATGGAAAATTATTTTCCTATGTAATATGAGATTCTAGATATTATAAAGTTAAGTAACAATCCAAGCTAGAATACTTTACCTAAGTGCTGATCCAAAAGGTTTAAGTGATATGTATGAATGCACATGCAAAGATCAATGTGACTTAATGCAAACAAAGGAATGAGCTAAATAGAGACAATCTAAAATTGAGGATTAAATAGCTCGTCTTGCACCAAGTAATAGGAGAGACACTAGCCGATTGCAATTTGATGAACATAAGGGCGCAAGATTGCTCAAAGAAATTAAATACACAATCTGAAGATTATGAACTAGAATTAGCTAACCTCAATTCGGCCAAGCTACACTTTTCTTTTTATTTTAACGAGGCTTTTTCTTTATGTCAGCTACCTTCTTCTTTTTTTTTGTCTTTTTTGATGTGCAATTTCTTTGCATATTTAGCTCTCTTAGATGCCTCCATATTTGTTCGTTTTTGACTTGGAAACGGCAGCAAATCAAGTGGCATAATAGACTTGAAACCATACACCATCTCAAATGGGCATATCTGTGTAGTAGAGTGGACGGTTTTGTTGTAGGCGAATTCCACGTGCGGCAAATAATCCTCCCACTTCTCAATACTTTTCTTGATCATGGTCCTCAATAGCATTGAAAGGGTGCAATTCACCACCTCCATTTGACCATCAGTTTGGAAATGACAAATTGTGCTGAATAACAACCTTGTCCCCAGCTTCCCACAAAGCATCTTCCAGAAATAGCTCATAAATTTGATGTCACGATCTAAGACAATAGTCCTGGGCACGCCGTGCAACCGCACTATCTCCCTAAAAAATAAGTCAGCAACATGCGATGCATCGTCGCTTTGTGGCACGGAATAAAGTGTGCCATCTTCGAAAATTGATCTACAATGAGAAAAACATAATCTCTCCCTCTCACTTAGTCCTAGGCAGTCATAAAACAAAATACATACTAATATTTTCCCATGGTGCATTAGGAACTAAAAGAGGAGTATACAAACCATGTGAATGCAACTTCGATTTCGCTTTGTGACAAGTTATATACCATTATACATACCTGTCTACATCACGCTTCATCTTAGGCCAATAAAAGTGATCGCTCAGCATGGACAACGTCTTCGACGGTCGGCGGTGATCGAAGCACTAGCACAAGATACCGGCAGTGGGGGCGAGGCCGAGGAGGCCACCACAATGGCATGCTAGCACCAGCAGCGGCCGCCACACGATCAGCAGGAGGCTCCTCTCCAAGGCCCAAGCTATCGAGCTCCTCCTCGGCTCCTCGCTGCGTCCTCGCAACAGTGAGTACAGCGGAGGCAGAGTGGCGAGGAAGTTTCAGCTGCAGAGGAGCCTCATGCTCTTGTATTGTCTTGCTGCAGGTCACAACTCACAAGTCCAAGAAGCAAGATATCTGATTATTTTTGTTGTCAGCTCATGAGTTCGTTGATGGAATTTAGTAGCTCACCGTCCATGAACTTTGTTATTGCTATTATTGCTAGTTAGCTGTCTAATGCTCTCATGCTTCTGAAATTACATATATGCTTCGGATTTCTTTTTTTTTGAATTTGCATGCATGCTTTTCTGATGTATCTGATTTCAAGCAATATTTATCCGATATTTTCAACCGATTTCCGCCTATTTTCACCAATTTTTGGTTGATTTTTGTTTGAAATCCAAATTTTGATTTGTAATTTTCGGACAAAATCTATTGAACTTTTCCGAAAATCGCTATAACAGGTTCTGTTGGTGACCTCCGGTAAAAAAATTTAAATTAGTAATCAAAACCCTGTTCAGAACAACGCATAGTTTGGTCCCTGCCCTTCAAACACTTAGGCCCCAAATACGTAAATCAACCTTTAATATCTGGCATTCACTCCCAGATAGAGATGGCAATGGTTACCCGATACCCGAATACCCGACGGGTTTTACCCGATAAAGAGACGGGTATGAAAAATTTTATGTACCCATGGGTACGTTATTGGGCGAAATCCTCTACCCGCCGGGTAGGCGGGTGCGGGTATGGGTATATATTACCCATACCCGCCTACCCGCATTAGACAACTAGACATCCCACTCAAATGTTAATTTTATTATCTACTTGTTGTTGATTGTTTATTTGTTTGTCATATGTTGATATGGTCAAGTCAAGTATGTTTATGTGATGTACTAATTTTGATCATTAGACGCTTTTGTGCTTGGCATGTATGATTAATGAATGTCTAAATTGATAATATTCTTATGTGTTGAACCGGGTATGCTTGCGGGTACGGGTTACCCGTCGGGTAGTAATACCCGTGCGGGTACGGGTATAGGTAAATTTTCCTACCCGCGTGCGGATACGAGTAACCCGACGGGTAAATTTATACCTAGCGGGTACAGATATGAAATGGCAATACCTGATGAGTATTTACCCGTTGCCAGTTGCCATCTCTACTCCCAGAGAAGAACAAAAGAAGCCTCGTCTTTTGCATATAAACAACTTCATTTTCAGAATCTGACCATCTTCTATCACACAGCTCACGGTAGAATCTGACACAACACAATCAGAGAGTCGAGCTTTATAACAACACCACCGGAAATTCGTTCCACAGCAAATGTACAAATAATTGATAAAATAAATGTACATGATGTTCTTTTACATGCTGATACCGACACCATGCGACCTAAAGTAAGGAATCAAATCCATCATGTCCAGACCAATTTGCTTGGATTTCAGCCCAAGCACCAAAGTAACTAGCCACTAGGAAACGGCTGTTATTTCTACAGATTCTGACAAGCCATGGATCTCACAAGTAACTAGCCATTGATTCTGAGAGCGCCATGGATCGCACAAGTATTATTATTAACCTATGATTATTTCTACAGGTGAGGAGAATCCCTCCATGAGTTTCTCTCGTATTAAATCCTTCTCTCCCTCCTCCGTAGGGAATCTAGTTGTGTCCAGAGATGGCATCTCGAGATTGGTGTTGTCGCATTCATCGCACTGCTCCTTATCATGCAAGTGAATTCTCCGTAAGCCCACAGCTCGCTGCATGACAAGCTTTATGTATTCCATGAGATTATCTTCAGCCTCAAAGCCTAGCATGTCCAGCAGCCTAAGGTTTTTATGCTTGACATCAGATGATGTCTCCCATAGCACATTGCTCCTCTGGGCATTGTGCTCGAAAATTTCCCCCTCGCATATGTGGCGAGATATCTGCAAGGAATTGAATAGGCCAAAAGGCGATCACGGCTTAATTTACATGAACAGGCACAGGCGTATTGTGAAAATATTATAGTTGGTTTACCTTGACATGGAATCTCTCGAGGGAGGGTGCACCTTCAAGGACAAACAGAGTCCATTTGATGCCGCAATCGGGAGAGATGTTGTAAAGATATACATCCCTAAGATTGCGGAGTATGGGAGAGAGTTTTTTGGGACCTTCCGGTAGGATCCAAACCTGCATTATGCAGCAAATAAAAGAGTTATTAAGCAAGCATCGATCGCAGCAAAGTATGAACACGTACGCGAGTATGATGCATGGGTAATATCATTCATATATAGTGTTTTTTTAGATAAAGGAATATGAAAATATAGTGTAGTGCGTGGTATATTCTAGCTAGCTTAATTACCATCTCATCATAGAAGTCCAGATACATGCTAGTTAGGCTTGGCGCACAGGACAGCCAGTCGCTCAACCTGAATGGCAGCTGTACTTTGAGGGGTGAACAAGCGAAGCAGATCCTGTCAAGTAGCGGGACGCGGCCAAAGCAAACAGGGGGGTTTATGCCCATCCATGAATCACAATCCACACGCTCAAGCTTGGGCACGTGGATGAGTTGGACCTGATAGTAGCTGCAGAAGAAGATCTTGAGCGTCCTGAGCTGCGAGTGCGGCGCATCTATCTTGAGCGTAGAGCGGCGGCCGCTGTCGCAAGCGTATAGGGTGAGGTGCTGCAGCTGCTGGCAGGAGCTGAGGAGGTTTGGGATGTCTGAATCACCAAACCTGATAGCATCTAGAGCGAGGCTCGTGAGCCATCTGAATGCGCCTGGGCAAGCTTCCAGGAAGGACATGAAGCGTTGTCCGAATCGCACAAGGTCCTCTTCAGTGCAACGCAGATAATGCACCTCAGGCAGAAGGGAAAATTCAAGGAGCTCAGTCTTGCCGCTCTCAACAGCGTCGCCGACCGTGCGCCCAATGGAGAGCAGGTTCGGGTAGTCTGTCAGGTAGAAGCGCAGGAGTAGGGTCCTGATGGTTCGCTCGGCCGTCGGAGACAGCAATCTCCTAGCTGCTTCCGTGTACGCAGCCATGGCTCGAGGCACAGCATCCTTTTCTTCCTCCTTTCTAAGGGTGGCGGCGGCGGCGGCAGTAGGACGTGGTATGAAGAAATCGGCGACGCTTATTTTCAGATGGCACATCAATCGCAGGAGGTGACTCCATCGTCTCGCGAGGGTGGTGGCCTGAACGGCAGTGCGCAGCGGCAGCCGTTCGAGGATGTCGCACAAGATATGGTCGGGGAGCGCGCTGAGCCTATCCTCCTCTTGTTCATCGTCAGCGTGGCATTGCTGCTATATATATATATATAACAACAGGAATTAACACACAAGATTATTAATGATTCATTATATTGGAACAAAATAAGGATCGATCGATGAGCTAGCAAAGCAATCAAGAAAGCTTACAAGGTTATTAAGCGTGGGGGCCTCCATGAGCCCGCCTGCCTATGGATGATAAAAAAAAACGTCGTACGTGAATCGCCTGGAGCAGGCAGCGCCTTGCCTTGGGCCTAGCTTGCTTGCTTCTTCCGATCGCATGCATCTCCTTGCTATATATATATACCTCCCCCTAGCTACTTAATTTTATACTCAAATACATGAGAGTAAGACACGGAAACGGACTCGTACGTACACGGACTCATATATGGCAATAACAGGATTACTAAACCAAGGGCAAGGGAAATCGACTCGACAAATTAACAACCGATTACTAATTAAGGTAGCTCACAATTAAAACCCACTACTCTTTCTTAGTAATCGCATCGATCGCTTTCTCGAGATTAATTACACTGTGAATGCCCCATATATACGGTACGTACCCAGTAAGCAATGCAATCAATCATCCGATCGAATATCACCAGTAACGTAACCCCCAACAAGCTAGGAGCAATGGAGTATGCATGCGTAGGAGGAGGTAGCTAGAGGGGAGGAATTAAGGTATACCGTACCGTAGGCGAGAGCTGGAGGCCCGAACCCCTAAACACCCAAAATTTCGTTTTTAGCCCTCAAACCAAAAAAATTCCATTTTTGAACCCCTCCCGACCGGGAACGGCATGCACCAGAGTAGAGCTAGACAAGAGCTGACGGACGCAGGGAGCCATGGGGCCGGCCAACCGCCAGGAAATCAACCATGGATCGATGGAGGCGTTCGGCCGGAGCAATAATTCAGCTAACCGTGGCGACTAGAAAATTAAGGTTTGTGTGTGCAGCTACTGTACGTGTGTTTCAGTTGATCAAAATTACGCGCATACCAATTAAATTACGATTTTGTCGTTTCAATAATTCTGTTTTCATATTTAAATACCTAATTAACGTTGTTAGTCGAATTAACTTGCAAAACTCCACTAGTAATATTAATTCATAGCTATCAAAAATTAATTAAGTGCCGTCTGTAACAAAAACCTGTACGTGTACCATGGCTAGCTAGATCGTTTCGATGTGGGTTTAAATACCCAGATATTTTGGTTAAATCCATTTAAATTGTACAAGACCATTAATCATTGTTTATAACAATTAGAATAAATTAAGTACCATCAGTAGACTAGAACGATGTGCTTAACGATTTAATTGGGGAACTGTTGTTTAGGTCGCTCTGCTACACATCTAAGTGCCTAGTTAATTTTAATTAGTCGTCTAGAAATTGTAATAACCCTATAATAATCATTTAGGATTATTAGCATAAATTAATAGCCATCAGAAGATCTAAAACTATTCACAACGATTAGAATAGTACGCGCCGATTTAAAATAGTACATGACGATTTTAAGATTACACGTAGTGATTAAAATTGTACGCTATAATTTAAATAGCATTTGATTCATACAAATCTGCAAATGACTAAAATAAAATTTAGGGATCCCTTAGTATAATTTATTTAATTATTCAATTAAAATTTGATTTCTTTTATATATGTAACTTAACTCGTTGCACGCGTACTAAATACGAGAAAAGCACCGATACCAAGAGGAATTTATTTGAATAACCTTGAGACATAAAATTAATTAGGGAGGGAGATAAATTTAATTAACGAGAAATTAAATAGACATAATTGCATACATGATATCGGCTATGAATAATGTTCGTCGTTATATTTATACAAGCATCTAATTAATCACGTTTAATCGATAAATTGCCAGAGATCAACAAAATGCTGGACATACATCCTAAATAGACACTATCTCCTAACGCTAATACGATAATGTCAAACGACGAGTATCGTATAGAAATTAATCTTGATTACTATTGACGAGGATATAATAATCTTCAAATTATGATGTCATTATATTCTTCTAGTATACCCCTTATCGACTAAGGGACAAATGTCACATGTCACAGGATAGTCATAAGTCCTTCTACGACCATGCCTCAGTTGTAAGTTCTCCCACGACCATATAGTCGTAAGTCCTTCTATGACCAACGCATGGTCATAAGCAGTGGCGGAGGGCCCGATAGGGCAAGCTCTGGCTTGGGCCAGACCTCAAAATTTTGCAATGGACCCCCATATACCCCTCTATACAATAGCCCAATAACATAAACCCTAGTCTCTCTCCTCAGTCCTCTCTGCGCCTGTCTCCTGACTCTTGAGAGCGCGGCGGGCGGCGACGGAACTGGGGCCTGGGGGAGCGGCGGGCGCGGCGGGCGGGAGGCGGGCGGCCGGCGGGCGGGCGGGACTCGGCCAGGCCACTCGGGAGGCGGGCGGCCGGCTGGGCGGGCGGGACTCGGCCAGGCCACTCGGGAGGCGGGCGGGCGGCGAGCGGGCTGGACTCAGCCAGGCCACTCGGGAGGCGGGCGGGACTTGGGAGGCGGGCAGCCGGCGGGCGGGACTCGGCCAGGCCACTCGGGAGGCGGGCGGCCGACGGGAGGCGGGCGGGCGACAGGCCGGGCCAGCAGCCACCGGCGGTCCGGCGCGCTGCGCGCACCGCGCAGGCCTCACTCAGGCCCGCTGCCCGCAGAGGCAGAGATTTGTGATTCTTCAATTTTTGGAGGTACTTTTCAATGTCTTACATTATTAAATATCTTTGCACTTGGATTATTGTTGATGGGTCTGATTAGTATTATAGCTTGAATGGTATTGCTTTCGATCCGCCCTACCTCATTTTTTTCCCGTCCTCCGCCACTGGTCATAAGTCGTCCTGCAGCAACCTTGTTGTTGCAGACCTTCCTACGACTATTCTACCTCCGACTGGCTTGTCTACGATGACCTATTACATCGTGGATCCATCTGACAAGGCAGTTAGAACGTGTGTTTATTTCTAATAACCACACATAATCTCTCTCTCTAACAACACCCGCTACATGATGAATGGGCCACAGCGTCTCACTGACAATAACTACCGCTGGACGATTATCGCTCGAAGCATTAAGGCGTCTTTTGGTGCAGGACAACGACCGTCATTTCTTCAACTATATAAAGGCTCATGCTAGAGATGAGGGGATCTGATCCAATCTCGACCTAAGTTAGACATAGTGCAAGGCATTTCGTATTACTCTCAGTTGTAATCCATTCTCTGAGCAACAACCACACAAGAAGTAAGGTTGTTATTCTCCTAGGAGAAGGCCCGAACCTGTATAAAAAGTCCCATGTCTTTTTTCTATATGATCGTAGCCTAAGTCTTCAAGAGTTTACCCTGAATTCAAGATATCATACGTAAGATCAATATTAAAACATCAACAATTGGTACCGTCCGTAGGGATAGTTCTTCCAAGACTCCAGTAATTTCCTCATTGGCAAATTCTCTTCTTTCTAATGTCCTAATGGCAGGAGAATGGAATGAGGAGAACTGGTTCGACATGGCCGACTACGCAGATATCGACATGGATGCATGCTACGCTACGAGCAAACGATGCAATCCTCTGACGGCGAAGGTATCTCTGGAGATTCATCCTGAGACCTCGGAGACCATGCCATAGGAAAGGCTTTTGAGGGATCCTTATCCCCCACAGCAGTATGCCCAATGGGGGAACCTGTTTCCCCAAACAGCAAGGGTTAATTCGACCATAAACAGGACTCGCAACACGACAACAGACTTGCCTTCAAGTGTTCGAGTCCCCCAGCGACCGCTCTATCAATTTCAATTACTCTTGGAATCTGTGATTCTAGGAATCCATTACCAACTGGTGATCATAACTCTTTAGTTGTCCCCATAGAGAATGTGGGTAGGCTTATATGAGTCCGCCCATACTCTTGTAGGGCTCAACTCCAATCGAAGACAATTATAACCCAGACTTCCCCTTTCTGGAGGAGCTTATTCTGAGCCATGAGACTTTGTTGTGGGACGACTCCTCAAGCCAGGAGCCATCTGACACGAGTGTAATACTATTCGGGAGGTCTTCTCCCTCCCCACAGATCCTAATCACTCTCTTAGAGGAAGGCCTCAGGATGCTCCCCGCCGATCACACACTCCAACCTCTTGTGAGGATGGCGAGGAAACCTCCAGTGATGAACCAGATCAGTTCTTTGATGAGCGTGGTAGAAATTCTAGAAATAATCGCTCTCCTTTAAGGCACCCTCAACTAGCCTCAGAGGCTGAGAATCCCGAGACTGCTTGAAGGAGGCAACTGGCTGCCTAGAGGTCTTTGCCTGGGCGTGCCCAGTACCAATCTGAAGAGGCTCGAGAATTTCAACAAATCAATGACTTGCTGGAGAACCTGACTCAAGAGCTGGCTCAAGCACTAGGCTATGACCACTTCGCCCAAGGGATCGCGTGGAGACTTCGCAGCATGATGGCCAGACTCGAGCAGCCTCACTGGCAAACTCCAGGGGTCGATCAGGTATGACTATGTCTAGTCGTTTACAGAACTCACCTTGTAGGGTTCGACATGATGATAGGGCACGTCAGTCACCTAACCACAACTCTAGCCAGAGGAGAATTCTTCGAACAACTTTGGATCAGCAAGTTTACCAAGGCGATGATCAATCACCACTTCGAGTAAGGAATCTGCCGCACCAGATGGAGTACAAGGAGTACTACCCCTCGGATGCATGAGGCCTACTACAAGCTAGGGTTGTAACTACTGGGCATCATCGAGTACGATCACCTTGTGATGCCAACCATCCTTTTTCGTAGAGGAGACATCATGAACTCGTTACCAGATGCTGAGCATTTATGCTTGAACTCTGAGCAGTGCGTTAGCCACCGTGGTTCCGACTAGTGAACATGGAGAAATTTGATGGGTCCTAAAATCCCATCGAGTTTCTGCAGATTTACATGACCACAGTTTGAGCAATAGGAGGAGGCGAGCACATCATGGTAAATTATCTTCTGATGGTACTCGAAGGGTCTGCTCGGTTGTGGTTGCTCAATCAACCACTCGAGTTGATCCACTTGTGGCAACATCGCTGTGATCTTCTGTTGGCCAACTTCCAGGGCACGTACAACTGCCCCAAGAAAGAAGAAGACCTATGATGAATGCAGCAAAACAGCAATGAGACCTTGTGACAATTCATCCAACACTTTAGTCAGGTTCGTAATTCAATTCCAGAGGTCTTTGATACTTCTGTCATCAGGGCATTCAAGCAATGAGTTCGAAATATGAGGTTCACAGAGGACATCGCCTTGAATCCCCCAACCACTATTGCTGAGCTCTTTGAGATGGCTGACCACTATGTGACTGCTACTAAAGCAGTCGAATGGACTAAGACCATTAATCAAGACAATCGAAATTCCAAAGAAGAAGGTGAAAGCAGCAAGAGGAAGGAGAAGGTCAAGAAATCGAAAAACAAGGCCAAATGACGGAAGTCTTGGTCGTAGGTGATAAAGAGCCACGCAACCTCAAGCAATACTCCGATCAGGGCAAAGGCAAATCACCTGCTCAGAAGGACAATAAGCCAAGGTGGTGCCTTCTCCACAAGGAGGGGCATGATCTTCACAATTGCCGAGTTTTTTAACGAAAACTCAAGGATTATTATTCTAGCAAGGGACCGCTTCCCACGCTTGATGAGATGGGACAGTCGAGTGATCAAATGTACTCAGATAAGGATAAGGACGTGCCATTCTAGGATCTGAGGCACACCATCGAGCACATCTATGATCATTAGCGTATGAGTCGAAGCGACAGTATAAAGCTATCGAATGAGAGGTAAACTCTATCGACCCTCCCCTTGTCAATAATCTTCCTAAGTGGTTGGAAGTCACCATCTCTTTCGAGAATAGTGACTGCCTGATTCCTTCGACTTGACCCGGCCAGTTTTTGATCGTCGTCGAGCCCACCATCAACAACTATTGAGTGAATCGTGTGTTGATTGATGGTGGCAGTTCTTTAAACATTTTGTTTGTAAGTGCTCTAGACAAGATGCAAGTTCCTCATACTAGAATAAAGCCTGTGCAATATTTATTTCATGGAATCATACCAAGATCTTCGGCCAAGCCCATTAGCCAAGTTTCTCTACCTATCACGTTCGAGTCTTCAAGCAACTTCAGGACAGAAAAAAATTTCCTTTGACATGGTCGACTTCGACACGGTGTATAACGCTATACTTGGATGACCAACACTGGCACGGTTTTTGATAGTCGCTCACAATGCATATCAATGTCTTAAGATGCTAGGTCCCAAGGGAGTCATCATGGTACGCTGTGATAAGAAAATGGCACTGACATGCAACTACAAGTCCCTCAAGATGGTCGACGAGTTATCGACTCTAGAAGTTACCAAGACATAGCCTTCGACTGAGCACTCAAAGTTTAAAGCTGCACCGAAGCCGAATGAGGAAGTCAAGGAAGTTCCCCTGGACCCAGCGGAGCCCTCCAAGACTGTTTTCATATGGGTTCTTTCCAACCCCATATAGGAAGATACCCTCATCGCCTTCCTCCGGGAAAACACAGATGTGTTTGTGTGGTAGTCATCCGACATGCTCGGGTCCCTAGGGAGGAGATTGAGCACAGGCCAGATCTACAGCCTGACAAGAAGCCCATAAAATAAAAATTATGGAGATTTGCACCAGATCGATGGGAAGCAATCAGAACAGAATTGGACAAGTTGCTAAAAGCAGGCTTTATAAGAGAAGTCGATCACTCAGAATGGTTGTCTAACCTTGTAGTGGTTAAAAAGTCTAACGGTAGTGGTGTATGTGTATAGACTATACTAACTTAAATAAAGCTTGTCCAAAAGATGATTTTTCACTTCCTCGTATTGATCAATTGGTTGACTCTACTGCTGGTTGTGAAATATTAAGTTTTCTAGATGCATACTCTGGTTATCACCAGATTAGTATGTGCTTTAGAAGATGAAGAGAAGACCACATTTATCATGCCATTTGGAGTAGTTTGCTATGTCAAAATGCTATTCGGCTTGAAAAATGTTGGTCCGACTTTTTAGCGTACTATTTCCTAGATCAATAGATAGTGCATACAGATACATTACTGAACATCAAATGCATATCTTATAAAAAGCAAAAAATAATACAATAGAAGTGGACAATACAAAATAGATCTAACGTTCCTTGACTTACACATAGGCCGATCAGGCCAAAACCTTTAAAGAGCAGCAATGGAAATAGAAATAGCATATAAGTGAGACCCTCAGGATATGCCCATAGGAGTACCTCATCCGTTCCTTGACTTACACCCCTCATCCATGTGGAGCACCTCCCTCCACACTTCCTCAAGTGAATCATACGCCACTTGCACTCGAAGTGAGGAACCCTAAGTTGTGATAGAAATTATTTCTCACACTTGGCGAGCGAATAACGGCACCACCAACCATCTGTAGTATCTCCTTCCACACTTTCTTAAGTGGATCACACACCACACACCACTTGCACCGCCAACAAGAGGAACTACACCAATTGTTGCAGTCCGCAGCATAAATGCTAAGGTTTTTTAGAGTAATTAACCATGTCATACCCATTATAGACTTATGGCTGCACTATTAGTGTGGGGAGGTCATCACAGGATTTAGTCCTTAAATTACCTGGACGATTCTACCGCATACCAAGCTCTTGTGCTCTAACTGCACCAACCCCACTTACCATCCTCCTAAGTATGAAGCAAGTTTAGAGTTTTAAATTCCAAAATATCTTTTCTAGTTTAACATACCAACCATTTCCATCCAATGGCTACCCAAAACCAAGTTTTCATATTTGAAGGCGATTTAATGCTCACATGTATCTAAGCAAAGCTAATCATGTTACTTAGATACAGACTTATCAGCTAGTATGTATACCATTAATTCTAGGGTGACAAAGAATTATGTCCAAAGTCAAGGAATAGGTGGTAATAAGTGAATGATAATATGATATTAACTAAGAACTGATGACAATATAATTTTAGTCAAGTAAAGTATGCAATTTGATAATTTAAAGTAAAACAATTTGTCTTCAAAAGGTAGGCGAAATACGATCAAAGTGATGACTTGTCATGCTCACTGTGGGTCTTGTTCTATCTCAAAGTCTTGGTCTTTGTCTTTTATTTGGATCTTGATCTTGCTCGAATTGTTGCTTCTTCGAGACTTCAAATTCTAATTACGCAAAAAAAACAACCGAATCCAAAGATAACCGAATAAATTCAAAAGAATTCGAGTCAACTCAAATAAACATCAAAATTCAAATAAAGCTTAATTAAATTAATTAAATTATATCATGATTTATTGGTGACAAGATACAAGGTTTTAGATAGTGCGGGATGTAGACGGTAGCATAGGGGAGGAGAGAAGCGGGAGGGCATTTTAGTCATTTATAGGAAAAGATTTAGAAAAGACATATGATCAATTGGTCTCTTAATTAATTATGGAGCATTTTATTTGTGTCAATGTAATGAAGGGTATTTTGACAGTAGCTTATAAACTTTGGGACAAATGATCAATTTTCTCTTAATATTTTACTAGTTCGATGTGATCTCAAATTCCCATTACATAATACCTAGAAAGTACAAGAACGGGCGGCTTGTACATCTGGAGTAGTGATCCATGTCTCTGTTCTAAATAACAATTTGTGAGCACATGCATGATTCATCATGCACGTTTCTCACACTTGGCGAGCGAATAACGGCACCACCAACCATCTGTAGTATCTCCTTCCACACTTTCTTAAGTGGATCACACACCACACACCACTTGCACCGCCAACAAGAGGAACTACACCAATTGTTGCAGTCCGCAGCATAAATGCTAAGGTTTTTTAGAGTAATTAACCATGTCATACCCATTATAGACTTATGGCTGCACTATTAGTGTGGGGAGGTCATCACAGGATTTAGTCCTTAAATTACCTGGACGATTCTACCGCATACCAAGCTCTTGTGCTCTAACTGCACCAACCCCACTTACCATCCTCCTAAGTATGAAGCAAGTTTAGAGTTTTAAATTCCAAAATATCTTTTCTAGTTTAACATACCAACCATTTCCATCCAATGGCTACCCAAAACCAAGTTTTCATATTTGAAGGCGATTTAATGCTCACATGTATCTAAGCAAAGCTAATCATGTTACTTAGATACGGACTTATCAGCTAGTATGTATACCATTAATTCTAGGGTGACAAAGAATTATGTCCAAAGTCAAGGAATAGGTGGTAATAAGTGAATGATAATATGATATTAACTAAGAACTGATGACAATATAATTTTAGTCAAGTAAAGTATGCAATTTGATAATTTAAAGTAAAACAATTTGTCTTCAAAAGGTAGGCGAAATACGATCAAAGTGATGACTTGTCATGCTCACTGTGGGTCTTGTTCTATCTCAAAGTCTTGGTCTTTGTCTTTTATTTGGATCTTGATCTTGCTCGAATTGTTGCTTCTTCGAGACTTCAAATTCTAATTACGCAAAAAAAACAACCGAATCCAAAGATAACCGAATAAATTCAAAAGAATTCGAGTCAACTCAAATAAACATCAAAATTCAAATAAAGCTTAATTAAATTAATTAAATTATATCATGATTTATTGGTGACAAGATACAAGGTTTTAGATAGTGCGGGATGTAGACGGTAGCATAGGGGAGGAGAGAAGCGGGAGGGCATTTTAGTCATTTATAGGAAAAGATTTAGAAAAGACATATGATCAATTGGTCTCTTAATTAATTATGGAGCATTTTATTTGTGTCAATGTAATGAAGGGTATTTTGACAGTAGCTTATAAACTTTGGGACAAATGATCAATTTTCTCTTAATATTTTACTAGTTCGATGTGATCTCAAATTCCCATTACATAATACCTAGAAAGTACAAGAACGGGCGGCTTGTACATCTGGAGTAGTGATCCATGTCTCTGTTCTAAATAACAATTTGTGAGCACATGCATGATTCATCATGCACGTTTCTCACACTTGGCGAGCGAATAACGGCACCACCAACCATCTGTAGTATCTCCTTCCACACTTTCTTAAGTGGATCACACACCACACACCACTTGCACCGCCAACAAGAGGAACTACACCAATTGTTGCAGTCCGCAGCATAAATGCTAAGGTTTTTTAGAGTAATTAACCATGTCATACCCATTATAGACTTATGGCTGCACTATTAGTGTGGGGAGGTCATCACAGGATTTAGTCCTTAAATTACCTGGACGATTCTACCGCATACCAAGCTCTTGTGCTCTAACTGCACCAACCCCACTTACCATCCTCCTAAGTATGAAGCAAGTTTAGAGTTTTAAATTCCAAAATATCTTTTCTAGTTTAACATACCAACCATTTCCATCCAATGGCTACCCAAAACCAAGTTTTCATATTTGAAGGCGATTTAATGCTCACATGTATCTAAGCAAAGCTAATCATGTTACTTAGATACGGACTTATCAGCTAGTATGTATACCATTAATTCTAGGGTGACAAAGAATTATGTCCAAAGTCAAGGAATAGGTGGTAATAAGTGAATGATAATATGATATTAACTAAGAACTGATGACAATATAATTTTAGTCAAGTAAAGTATGCAATTTGATAATTTAAAGTAAAACAATTTGTCTTCAAAAGGTAGGCGAAATACGATCAAAGTGATGACTTGTCATGCTCACTGTGGGTCTTGTTCTATCTCAAAGTCTTGGTCTTTGTCTTTTATTTGGATCTTGATCTTGCTCGAATTGTTGCTTCTTCGAGACTTCAAATTCTAATTACGCAAAAAAAACAACCGAATCCAAAGATAACCGAATAAATTCAAAAGAATTCGAGTCAACTCAAATAAACATCAAAATTCAAATAAAGCTTAATTAAATTAATTAAATTATATCATGATTTATTGGTGACAAGATACAAGGTTTTAGATAGTGCGGGATGTAGACGGTAGCATAGGGGAGGAGAGAAGCGGGAGGGCATTTTAGTCATTTATAGGAAAAGATTTAGAAAAGACATATGATCAATTGGTCTCTTAATTAATTATGGAGCATTTTATTTGTGTCAATGTAATGAAGGGTATTTTGACAGTAGCTTATAAACTTTGGGACAAATGATCAATTTTCTCTTAATATTTTACTAGTTCGATGTGATCTCAAATTCCCATTACATAATACCTAGAAAGTACAAGAACGGGCGGCTTGTACATCTGGAGTAGTGATCCATGTCTCTGTTCTAAATAACAATTTGTGAGCACATGCATGATTCATCATGCACGTTTGGTCAAGATGCTTTCTATTTTACGATACACTACTCCGTTTAGTACACGAGAGTTTCAGAAGTAGACGATAGTATTATGTTGGATGCAAAGTTCCTGCAATCGAAATTGACGTCAACTCGATCTAGCCTAGTAGGTTTACCACTACCCTTGCTAGCTACTGTGTCATTTTAGACCCCAGCCCATACGAATACAGTCAGGATCAGCTTGCATACATGAAACAAAATCAGGCGATCGAGATGGAACGTACAGACAGACATCAATGTTGCATGCATGGCATACTCATACTCCAGTGTGTACATATATACATGCATATAAAGGAAACTGTACGCGCAATTTGGGAGAGCAGGAGGCGGCATCGGGGAAACTGATTGATAGTAATATGTATAGAAAGCTCATGTCACATACCCGATTCATTTCTGATACATACCCGCTTTGATAGTAATATGTATAGGAAGCTCATGTCACATACCCGATACATTAAAGGGAAACCTAATTTGTTCGAAATAATCATTTTGCATACCTTTTTACCGTCTTATTATAACTAATTTCTAAATTAATTTATAAGTGATATTGATATGAACTAGCATGCAACGCTGGTTGGCACTAAATAGGTTGAAATATTGGGAAAGAAGGTGATTAGATAACTAATGGAAATTAAGAATGAAACACATATATGGAAACTATTTTTTCAATGCGAATTGAGTGGATTGACCTGCATTTGTATACATAACAGGTTAGATACAGAATTAATGGATGAAATACCCACTATTTTTCCACGGATTGTAAAGCAATCAAACGGCTGTTAGTTTAGGTGCCCATGCACCATGGTGCCCCTAGTTATTTTTACTCTCTCTCTCTCTCTATCTATCTATATATATATATACCACCTAAACAAACTCGAAATAGTCCTTTATTACTTTAGATATACTCGTATACTAATTATAAAATACTCCAGTGTGAACCACATAAAAAATTGTAAGGGAGACCATAGTTTTTAACGTATTTTGTAAATATATTTAATACGTACGTAAAAAGGAGTATGTCGAAAAAAATATACATACCACCTCCGAAAAATTGTTCATACCACCTAAATGATCTTAAATACTCATATGCTACACGCACATACCCTCTATTACGCGAGATATTTCCTACGTTACGAGATATGACATGGAGTGTAATTACACCCAGGAGTGTGTATATATGTATGTATGTATGGATGGATGTATATGTGTATGTATATGTATATATATGTGTACATATATATGTATATAGTAAAAATAACGAGTGCTCCTTGGTACCTGGGTACCATGTATAGTTATTTATACTATATGACGCTGAAATGGGACACCATGATGTCTAACTGTCTGGGCGCCAAGGTTCCTTGCCTTTGGATTGCTTTTAAATGCGTGCTAGTGCAATGGTATATAATATATTAGGCATGCTAAATCAATCATGGATGGAAAGTTTCAATCACACCGACATACATCTAAAAGCAATCTAAATGCAGAGAGTCTTGGTGTCCACACACACACACACACTGAAATGGGCACTATGGTGTCTGGGCATCAAGCCTTTCTATCTTTAGATTGATTTTAGATACGTGCAAGTGCAATGATTTATAATGTGTCAGGCAAACCCGTCAACATTCATTAATTTGAAAAAACATTGATTTGGAAAGGAAGTGATTGATTTAGCATGCTGAATCAATCATGAATGGAAAGTCTTAATCATGGAAGAAAAATCTCAATTATAGAGCATGAGCACCATGATGCCCTGTTATCATATCTGCATATTAGACGGGGCACTGTTTTTCTTTCCCTTCTTCTCTATGAATTGACTTGAATTAGCAGGTGCTCGATTAATTGGATGCATCGCATGATTTGGAGCATGTTATAATCGATCAAACTTGTTCAGCCGGCGATAGCGTTGATTCCTTGTCATCATCGCTCTCCTCATGTTCTTGGTTGCTCTTCTTCTCTGCAGATTTCTGCTCCTGCTCATCTTGTGCGCTATCAATGGTCGTCTCACCGCATGGCGCGATCTTAGCTTCCTTGCTTTTACCCCACAGCACGCTGTAAAGGCCTCCAACCAGCAGAATCCCACCTAAAATACTGGCACGCAACACAAGAGGAAGTTGAAGGTTCAGATACACCATGGTTTAATTTGCAATCGATGGATGGATGCAACAGCAAATTTGCAACCTACTGCTATGATCGGTTGTTAATTATATATAAACTTGGTAGACATACCTGCCGAGGTGAACAATCTCTCCTAGGAAGAATGATGAGCAGAATATCGTGAAGACGAAGCAGAGAGGGTTCCAGACGGCCAAGAACACGGGGCCCTTCATCTCCACGCACCAAGCTTGCAGGTAGTAGGACACTCCCGTCACCACAAACCCCTGGTATCGGTCCACGCATGCAGCAGCAATCCATCAGGTATTCAGGTCCATCATTATCGATCGTCACTGCAAGTTGTTAGATGAGCTGCAAGCTTACGGTGTAAACGACGGCGAGCAAGGTGACGTCGAGCCGGAGCTTCCACCTGGACCAGTCCCTCTCGGCCACCACCGCGACGACGAACGACTGAACCGCGCTGAACACGCACTGCGTCACCGTCACCAGCATCTTGTTCGGGTACTGCTTCAGCAGCGCAGCCTGCATGATGCACGCATGTGAAGATCTGTGAGGCGGCAACTTGACAAGGAATCTAGCTAGTATCTAATTGAGCTGCTTGCAAGCTACTGGTACTATGCTCGTCAACAGTGGACAGCAACTGAACCTGCAGCACGATCCAGATGGACCATGTCACGTTGGCGAGGACCATGAGGAACGTGCCTTTGATCCATGTCACCCTTCTGCCATGATTTGCGTTTGAGCCGGCGGCGTGGGAGGCGAAGGCACGGTGGTGGTTGACAGGGTTCAGGGATGGCCCGGCGTAGAAGGCGATGACGAAAACTCCGGCGAGGCAGAGCGCAACGCCGGCGAACTTGGCCATGCCTGAAGAGCTCCTCAGCTTTACAACCTCCATCCTGCCAAAAGCAACAGCCCAAGCATATATAGTAATTAGTGAGTAGTTTATATTATTATGTCACTACAGATTACTTTGCTACTACTAGTTAGCTAGAGAAGAAGAATTGATGATGAAAGGCCAATGATGAATACTTGTATAGTATTAGCACCTCAATAGCAGCGCCAAGAAGAAGGTGACCACAGGCATCGAGTTGCTTGTTGCAGATGCCACGGTTGCAGATGTGAACTTGAGGCTTACATTGTACAGATTTAAGCTAAACGTAGTCCTGCAAACCAAAAAGAATAATAAAAATTACATTTTGTCAGTCAACAAGCATGATGCCAAATCTGAATCTGAAGTTGGTGCAGCAATGTGAGACGCATGTATACCCGATTAAGGCATACAAGAAGAGCTTCAACAGCAACCCAGATGACATCGATCGCACATTCTTCCTGCAAATTCGGAGTCACCGTTAGCTACTCACTCTCTTTTTATGATTAGTTTCGTAGCTGACAATGAGTCAGACAGAGACAGTTAGGTAGGTACCTCTCGAGAACCAGGGCAATAGGGAGCAGCAGGACAGATGCGGCAGCCTGGCGGTAGAAGATGAAGACGTAGGTGTTCATCCCCTGGTCGAAGGCCGCCTTGGTGACGACGAACATGCCGGTGTAGATGACTTGTATGACGATGGCGAGTATGTAAGGCTTCTTCCCATCCATCTCCACGTACATGACGTCGACTCTGCAAGGGACAGAGTTCGAGCAGCTGGCGATGTTCTACTACGATATGTAAAAAAGGGAAGACACAGTCATGTCTCACATATATGAGCTAGCTAGAGTACTGCATTTAGAACTTACTGCACTAGCTGTTTGCTTCAATCGATCGTCTCCCGGCCCCCTCTGTGTATATGTATGTGTGTTTCCTTGCAACAGGAAAAAGGAAGACAAAAAGATCGCCTTGTGGAGTCTGAATCGATCGTCTTTTCTGTTCTATTGTGGATTCTGAATCATATCGATGGATGGAACTTTTTCTGGGCTATCTCCAATCAGCAGCTACCTACTTATATCTCCATCGAAGCCTGAGCTAGCTTAATTAATTAGCTGAGCTAGCCTGCTAATTATACTCCATATGCAAGCCGTAGCCGTCACCGTACGTGCAGCGTGAGGTATGAACCGGCACGACCGACCCCTCAATGCTATGGATGATACTAGTATATATACATTTCTCTCTCTGTCATGTACGGGGCAAGAGTAAATAAACCCAGCCCAGCAGATGCCGTACGTAGAGCAGTTGATTAACTAAAGAGATTAACTAAGCAAGCTGATTGACTTGGACCTAGAGAATTGAACGACCTGCATTTTTACAGTCAACAACTGATCTCTCTAGCTAGCTCTCCCTATTTTACTTACCAACTAAGTTGATCAGACATGAGATGTAGTCTAGTCAATCCTAATTAACACTGCCTAGCTTACTTGGTGGACTCAACACGGGGACGGTGAGTCAATAACAACAATATATATACTCCATGGCAGCTAGCTAGGGGTGTGCATCCAGACTCAAGTCTGAACTTGCACCGGCTTCTTGCCTGCAATTCCTTTTTTAATTGCAATGATAGATACACACCTAGAGCTGCATGCCAAGGTCCCATGACTCCACCAACCGAGTCATTTTTCAATGTTAGGCTCCGTTCCGTTTGCTCTAGTTTCCGGGCTTGAAAAACTGACTCTTGAAAATAGATCCTGGTCCAGTAAAACGCGAGTAAAAAAACGAGTGCCGGCTAATTTAAGCTTTTTTTTCGTATCGAGCTTTCTCAAATTTCTATTACATAAAAAGGAAACACAACATAGTGAGAGTTCATAAGGTAGCGAAAAGTCTAATTCACTGATCGCACCAAGCGGTCAACCGAATCATAGACTTTACGATGTCGACAAAGTTCAGAAGAGACATCAAAACGAGAACTGAAATTAAACTAAGAGACTAAGCGAACGAAATCTAAACTATTACACCATCATAATCTTTGCTTTCCCAGCAACACAAAACCACGCCTTCAGACAATAGCCAGTTTTTGTCGCTTGCCTCTTACTGTTACTCACTGTCTTCTAGCATAAGAACCGGCTGCAGGGACGGATGACGCCTGTGCTTCTGATGTTGATGGAGCGCCTCCTCCTAAAGCGCCTGTGCACTTTCTTGTAATAGCTCCTTCATCTCATCTTTTTGAAAACCTGCCCAGCAGTTTAAGAAGAAACATATAGTACAGACGATCTCAGCCGGCCAATTTTTTGTCAAATGCCACCTTATTTCTGAGCTTCCAGATGGCCTAGCATATAGCAGCAAAACTGACCAAATAGAAAATGCGATGCTTTTGTAAAGAACGCCAAACCCACCAAAAATATTGTTCAGCACTAACTAGTCTGTTACCAGGCCCATCCCTTCCTTATGACATCCTGGAAATCCGGTTGATTAATCCAGTGATTTTCAAAGATGAAGCAACCTCTAGAGCGAAAGGAGATGTTTGAGTTAAGGAGCTACGGAGCATGGTCTGAGCATGTAGAGTGGATTGCAGAGACGAAGCAGTGAGGGAAGATGTCTTCCCAATCTGGGGAGACCAAGACTCGATCTATACGAGACAAAGTTTGGTTTACCCGCTCGTTGCTCTGGGTGAAATGTCGACCATGCAAGTGTAGGTCTCTGAGGACAAGGTCGTTAATGAAATGCTAGAAACGACCCAAGACACGGCGGTCGATGTTATGGTTGTTCTTGTCATCGGCATGGAGAATCATATTGAAATCTCCTACCACGCACCACGGGCCATTACAGCTCGCGCGGATGGTCTGCAATTCATGAAGAAAGGAAGCCTTCTCGACCACGTACTGAGGTCCCATTATGTAGTTATTTATATAAGGATTTGACAGAGAAGAACCCAGATTTCTCCCAGTCCCACCACTTGGGAATATCCTCTTCATCTCCTAAAGCCACAGTTGCTAATAAATTTCTGAGATTGATAAGCTTTTGTGGCAACTCCACACTCAGCCATCTTCTAAAGTGCATACACCAATTACTTCTAGCCATATTATAAACTGAAATATTTTGCTCATCACAAAGCAAATAAAATCTCAGGGGATTGCATACATAGAGGATGCATGCCACACCAGCAATCCTTCCAAAAATCTGTTTTTTTTTCAGTTTCTCAAGGAATGGTTTCTCCGTTTGATAAAAGCAGTTTGACTTATGTTAATCAGTTTATCCATGAACTCTCCAGTCTAAGAGTCATTACTTTAGTGAAACTTTTGAAGCAAGTATTCAAAAGACAAATTGGTCTGAACTGTTTAATGTTTTCAGCCCTTTTGACCTTAGGAAGAAGCACAATAATGCCATAGTTCAAGCTGTCTATATCCAATTTATTGTCGTAAAAATCCTGAAACATATCCACTAACTCTACCTTAATAATTTCCCAGCATTATAAAAACTGCATTTTTTATTTCTTCTTCCTCAAAAGGTTTAGCGAGGATTTCATTATTAGCAATAGTAATTTTTCATTTTCACCCCAAATTTCTAGGTTCAACTGAAATTTGCTGCCCTCTGCAAGGCCAAACAGTTTCTTATAAAACTCTGTGGCATGCTTCAAAATGTGCTCATCCCCCTAAATCACTGATTACCCTTCCTGAAGGTAGAAAATTTTGTTTTTCCTCCATCTTCCATTTGCAATTCTGTGGTAATACTAAGTGTTGGCTAATTTAAGCTAGTTCCTAAAATGATGCGATTCCCTCTTGCAGCTCCATATCGTCGTAGAAGTTGGGCTCTATCTAGCTTCTTCAAAAGCTAGGTTTTGGAGCCGCTGTGTTCTGCCCTTGAGCTAGCTCAATCTTTTGCTTATAAGCTTGGAGCTGAGGCCCATCGAAACGTACGGTCCCTTAATCCTGAATACAATTAATTAAAACCCTTAATTAATTTATTGAAATATGCTCCAGTAGTTGAAACTAAGCAGCCAACATTATTGATTTATTGTATAACGCGCAGCGTATCTGAGGGTACTGATTTGATCTGTTAGATTAATTACGGATCGGAGTACTTATCAGATGTTTAATTTGCTGTATATATGTGTTTAAGAACGAAGACCGACTCCCTGTTAACAACTTGTATTTTAATAAGCTCCATTCCCACAGGTAATAGGATCACGTCTCTGTCGTAGCTAGTCAAGCAGAGCAGCAATAGCATTTCTGACCGTCTTGGAAAAAGAAAGACCAGTACTTCACCTAATACGCTGAATAAATCGATGACCGATTGTTCGTAGCTGATCGATCAGTTGATGCAAGGTGATCTGTGTGTCCTACCGACCTTTGTTCTTTTGATGTGGGAACGAGATCGATCGACCATAATACATGTAGTAGTAAACAAACAGAAATTGTTGGAAATTAAGTAGTGCATGAAGGAAATGGAGACCTTCTAAGTAGCCAGTGTAGTCTTTGTCAAATCTGTATATTATATTATTAAAATAGAGACAAAATAAGTCACCATATTCGCTCTCGAATGCTATAAACAAAGATAAAACAAGGCCCATTGCATGTGTAACTACGTGACAAACTCAAAAATGGCTATGCCAAGGAAATGATATGTTTGCCATTACTGTTATAAAACCCCAAGAAGATATTTGTGTAAACAATCTTCTCATAGTTATAAATGTGGCCCTTAGAACACTATGGAGGGAGAGAGCTCATTGTTTGTAAAAGATCTATGTAATAACAATGGTGTGGTGTATACTTTCTACACCGTTTTCCTACTGTCTCAGGCTCTTGGCAGCCCCCTATGGCCTTTCCGTAGTTACATTATCCACTATTTGACACATAACCACAACAATAATAATGTAGATCAATCATATATATATAAGTACTATTCAGTGGCTATGTGTAGAATAAGCGTGTGGCCCTGACCGACCCCATCAGCCAACACCCCACCATCCCACCCCACGAAATGGTCACTAGCGTTTGTTAATTATGGTAAAGTTACTATCATATGTACATCAAATTATTATCTCCTGAACATAAAGTTATCATCTTCTGAACATAAAATTGTTATCTAAAGTTATCATCTCCTGAACATAAAATTATTATCTCTTTAATATAAAGTTATCATCTGTAATTCATCAAATTACTTACATTTGGTAAAGTTACTATCTCGTGTACAAAAAAAAAGTATCATCTATAATTCATGAAATTACTTAAGTTCTTACGTAATAACTTTCACATTGCAATGCTATGAAAAATTACTATCTCCTAGACACAAAGTTATTACCGATAATTCACCAAGTTACTTACATTTATAAAGTTACTATCTCATGCAAAAGGTTAGCATCTATAATTCATGAAGTTACTCACCAACCAAGTTACGCATCAACCACACCAGGAATCCAACCAGCGACCCGCGCGTAGCGTAGCGTGCACGCATGCGCTCGTTAGCACAACCGTGTGTGTAATAACTATTCTGCACGCAAGTGTAGAATGCGCGCTGAAAAGTTACTGTTGTGTGCAAGTGAAGTTATTGTCAAACACATATAGAGTAACTATTAGTTATAACACTACACAACTGTCAGTAACTCCACATGTATTTGACAGTAACTTCACTCACACACGACAGTATGTGTGTAGACCCCAGGCGTGGAATACCCGAAATCACCGTATATGTTCTACTCTAGTCCTATGATTAGTAGCTAGTACTTGCATTCACAATATTGAGATCGCATCCATACACATCGCAAATAAATAAGTTATAACAAAAGAGGGTAATATGATAGTGATGCACAATAATGTTTACAATATATGGCCGACCGACCAAATAAACAGCAGAGTCTAGAACAAAATATAGCGAAAGATTAGTAAATAAGCAAAAGCATCCAATGGTTTACTATCATAGCCCACAGGCAACCGACTGGGATTAGGCCTTAGAAAGACACATCGTCGAATTCCCTACTGCTAGGGGCAAAGTACGCATCGTCGGGAATGTATCCTTCTTTATTCTCCGATCAACAATAATTTAGGCAATGTTGAGTATATTGTGTACTTAGCAAGACTTGTAGTGTATCGTAAAATTATACATATATGCAAGGCTGTAAAAGGATGAGGCTCTATACTAAGTTATTTTCAGCATGAAGAAAATTTCATTTGCAATATCAATAAATAATAATTTGCAATCGGAATTATAAAGAGCATTTGGTATGTAATGAAATAACATTTATATGACTTTGATAACAGTAAATCACATCCATTCGCAGCCCTACTCGGCACAATTCCCACCCATGGGCATGGCACATGGAAGACACGTACATGCCACCTCATCATGTTTAATGAAACAGTTTTAAAAATGAAAAGTATACCTATTGTGGCTGCATCAATGCATGCTCATGACCGCAAGCATGGCTATTTAAATAGTTTTTAACACTCTCAAGAGATTGTACAACTTTACCCACATGAGATAATCAATTATACTGTCAGCAGCTTCGAGCTTCCTTTGGCGTGTGACAAAATGATTATTATATAGCATTTACATCATCTAGTACTAACCTTGCACCAACCCAATAAACATCGAACCACTCTTAGGTCCATCCCCTAAGAAAGCATTCAAATCCTCACGTAGGTCCATCCCCTAAGTGAAGACCTTCACTTAGGTCCATCTTCCAAGTGGACATTCACCGTTGTATTAGTAAGCTTTGTCCTAATATCTTGGTGAAGAGAGCCCCTACAAGTAAACCTACCTGAAATCCCCTCACTATATCTGCACCTACCATAATACAAGGCTAGACCAAGACAACTTAATCAGCTAAAGCTAGAGCTCATATAGACTCCGCACTACTCCTCACCCACCGAGAGGCGAGAGCCAGTGTCTCCCCGCCTCCGGCACCTATCTAACCTAATATTCACAGCGCCTATTCATTGAGTAAGAAGTAGCAAGCCCAGTAAGAATGGCAAGCCCAGCCCATCAGCCTACCAAGCAAAGCAAAGACTGCAGCAAGCCCTGTAATAAACGAACACGACGCACAACATCATGCTCATGCTAGTCAAAACCCAAAAAAAGGAAGAAAAAGAAAAACAACACACGTACCGTACGTCGTCTTCTGCGCTGCTCATCATCCTATCTCCTCTTCTCCTGTACTGTGTGATCGCGAGTCGTCGTCGCCTCATCTCCGGCGAGATCCCCATCACCGACTCCGGCCATGTCTTCCACCTTCAGCGGCGATGTTACCGCCCCCTTCTTCGGATTCCTCGGCGCCGCCGCCGCCCTCGTCTTCTCCTGTAAGCACCCCCCGCGCGCCTCCATCTCCCTCGCCTAATTGGAATTCCCATTCCTCAGATCTCCCATGATTTCCGCTAGATGAGCCTGCGATCTCACATTCTCCGCGCGATCCGCAGGCATGGGCGCCGCCTACGGGACCGCCAAGAGCGGGGTGGGCGTCGCCTCCATGGGGGTCATGCGCCCGGAGCTCGTCATGAAGTCCATCGTCCCCGTCGTCATGGCTGGAGTGCTCGGCATCTACGGCCTCATCATCGCCGTCATCATCTCCACCGGGATCAACCCCAAGGCCAAGCCCTACTTCCTCTTCGACGGCTACGCCCACCTCTCCTCAGGCCTCGCCTGCGGCCTCGCGGGCCTCGCCGCAGGCATGGCCATCGGCATCGTCGGCGACGCCGGAGTCAGGTATTGTTATTACTACTATTCTATCTGCTGCTACTTTTTATTTATATGCTCCCATTCCCCCCTAACATTTAGGAGATATCACTAGGAACATCCTTAAATCTTGTGCTAGTGAAGGAAACTGGTCTAAACCCTGACGACACTCAAGTAGAGCAGCAGCATGCTACCTGATTCTGGATTGGGTGTCCTCTGTGTTGACATAGTTGATTAGGTATGTGGTCAGTGACTGCTGGATGGTTCAAGTAATAATGGATGAAAATAAGAAGAAAAAAATATTTTCCGTTGTCACCTGAGCGTGGATCATTAGGATTTACAGAGAACATGATGAGAATTTACAGATAAGCTTATCGGCCTATGTTCCAATACCAGTTTGACTTGAACTATGCTTGTATATATATGGAGAGAACATCAATGGCAGTGAGGCATTGCGATCCCCAAATTTTGGAAAAAGACTTTCATGCACAAGCCACTTCATCTGAATTGCGTGTAGTTTAGGGTTGCAGTCCGTTTGCTGTTCTTAGAAAATGGAAATCAATTAATCAAGGCAGAGCTCTGGGCCTGTTCTTTTTGGCTATGGCTTGTGGCTTTTGGCTGTGGCTTATGACTTTTGGGTTGTTTGTGTGAGAAATTACGGAGTAACAGAAACTCACATGCGGTTTTTGCCGATAGAAATGAAGTCGGTACAGTATATATTACAATTAACTAGTAGACTCTATCTTGAAAAAATACTCCGTTTAAAAACTAGTTACTGTAGAAAAGCCAACAAGCAGCTTTTAGAAGCTCAAAAGAACAAGTCCTGTCTTGTGGCACCCCTCAAACGTGCAAATCTGATGGAGGACATGATAGTGGTGGATTCATTGGGACTATTGGAATGCTTTTTAGCCGTAATTTGAGATTTCATAATTCATAGTCCCATCTAGTTACAGTTCATAATTTATTAAGGGTCCTGATGACCCCTTGACATTGTCTAAAATTATTTTGCAGTTTCTTGTAGAATTGTGCGCTATGGCCATATCTGTTAGACTCCTATGGGATATGGTCTCGGTTACAACAATTGTACAGCTTTGTTTTGCAATTACCAGCCATTTGGCCAAACTCTCTGTAGGACCAAATAGCAACACAGGGGGGTCGTCCCTTCGAAATTTTGCCCTAAGTATTCTAAAATTCTTTACTCCGGTAGCTACGAGGCAATGAAGATCAGAATTAGAATGCTAGAGCAAACCAACAACCTCAAGAACCAAGAAGAGGAAGTCTTCAGCACCCCACTAGTCTGACCGCCACTGAGAGTGCGGTCTGACCAGTGGGTGTTTGACCGGCAAGGACCTGGTGGTCTGACTGGTCACTAATTGGACCGGGCCTGAGGGTGATCTAACCCCTCCCCTGTTCCCAGAACAGAAAATCAGTGGTAAGGACCTGGCAATCTGATCGGTCACCGGTTGGACTGGGCCTAAGGACGGTCTGACCACTCCTTGTTTCTAGAATAGAAAATCAGCTTGAGCTAAGACCAAGAATAGTGTAACTCCTAAAATCCATAGCCAAAAGAGACGAAACTTTGCACACACCTTACTAAGGGTCTCAGGAACCTAATCCATCCAAGGATCGTATGAATCCTTGTCAAAGTTCCTACATTTCCCAAAGATAAACAAAATTGCACTAAAACTGGACAAAAACCAACATCTTGATATATGACTTACTCGTAGGTAAAAGATAGCCAAGATGGCACTAAATGTATTTTCATATGTCACATCAAGCTATTTCTCTCAAATATTAGAAGCAAAAACCTTGACATCAATAAACCTTTGGATCAAGAAACGGTGGGTAAAGGATAAACAAGGTTGCACCAAAACTGGCAAAACCAAAATCTCGATATATGACTTACTTGTGGGTAAAGAATAGCTAAGATGGCTTTAGATGTATTCCCACATGTCACAACAAACTATTTCTCTCAAAGATTAGAAGCAAAAATCTTGGGATCAAGATACCTCAAGATTAGGCCAAAAAAACAAGCAAAATCGGGCAACTTTGAAATCCTGCAATACCTGGCGCCTAGATGGATGGGATATAGCCTAGATCAAGAAGGGGAGAGAGAAGATCAACACCAACAAGAACAAGTGCATCAACTAAAACAAGAAAACACCATAAGTGATGAACAAAGTTGATCTATTGCTACTTGAGGATGAAAGTTTTACAACTACTCTACCTGGAGGATAAGATAACACACCACAATACTTACTCTTCTCTAGCCCTAACCCTAGAACACAAGATTGGAATGATAAATTGTTGGATGGTTAGCTTGCAAGTCCCCTCCCAACCCATTAAATGAGACAACTAACTCACATATAACTCTAATGGATACTATCCACTAGCACATTTGGGGGAAACCCGCTAACCTCACACAACACGTGTCTTACTTACACACTTAACTCATGTACGCTTTTCAAAGCATATGACCTTGAATCCGCTAGGTCATTAGCTTTTGATCCACTTGATTTTCTCATTATCCCTTTGACTTAAACCGTTTTCCCAAGCGCTGCGGTTTTGATTCAACGTAGTTTCCGATATTTGGCAATTTACCAAAATACCCTTATCTTGATCTGGTCTTCATTTTTCCTTGCAAGTAATCACCATTCTCGTCACGTGTAGGTGCATCAATGACTTGTCACGCATCGTTAAGTCTCTTCCGTTCCGTTTCCACCGGACACCTCATTTGGACCAACCAAATCAATTGATGCAACTCATCGCTTGAATCTTCCTTTCAATATCCCTTATCTTCCTTGTGACATGCTTGAGCTCAATCATCTTACCTGGTGTCAGGGGTGTGGGCCTTGGGCCCAAGGCCTAGTTGGGGTATTATTAGGAATTAGAGATTGATTTCTATTTGAGTTAGAGATTAGATTCCTTTTGTTAGAGATATGATTAGAGATATGATATTAGTTACTATATCTGTTAGAGTTATAATTGGGATTAGATTCTATGTGTTAGGGGGAGCCATCTATATAAAGGGGCTACCGCATGCTATTGTAATCAAGCAGAATAATATCAAAGTCCCTCTTCGTCTAAATCTCTCCCTCTCCCTCTACGCCGACGCCATCCGGCCCCCTTCTTGGTGGTGTTTATCCCGGTTCATGACAACTAGTGTCAGGGGTGTGGGCCTTGGGCCCAAGGCCTAGTTGGGGTATTATTAGGAATTAGAGATTGATTTCTATTTGAGTTAGAGATTAGATTCCTTTTGTTAGAGATATGATATTAGTTACTATATCTGTTAGAGTTATAATTGGGATTAGATTCTATGTGTTAGGGGGAGCCATCTATATAAGGGGGCTACCGCATGCTATTGTAATCAAGCAGAATAATATCAAAGTCCCTCTTCGTCTAAATCTCTCCCTCTCCCTCTACGCCGACGCCATCCGGCCCCCTTCTTGGTGGTGTTTATCCCGGTTAATGACAACTTGGTATCAGAGCAGTCGATCCCTTCCCACGACTTCTGCTACCATGGTTCCTGCGACTCGTCCTCTCGCTGAGTCAATGGCCATAATAAAAGCTAGCGCTGATAAGGCGGCCAGCACCGACAAAAAGTGGGCGGACTTCCTCCTTAACATGCATGCCGTCTTCGAGAAGCACTTGAAGGAGCGGGAGAAGGCGAAACAACAAGTGCGCGAGGCTTATCATGATACAACAGGAGGTGGGGGAGAAATCACAGAAATGATTGAAGCATCGCCAGATCCCGACGAAGCCTCCAGCAAACTTCCTCCCGCACCCAGTCTGCATCTGATGGCTAACGTCGATCTATCGGCTGTTAGCGACGAGGGGAACGAGGTTGTCCTTGCCCCCGTCGCTGAGATCACCAGCCACGGCGAGGGGGCGTCCATCCAAGCAACCGTGCTGGAGAACGGGGAAGAAGGCGAAGCCACAGTGGTCGGGCCGGAAGAAGAAGGTTTGACCATGGCACCACTAGAGCATCCACCACAAGATATCCCCTCGGTGAAGCCGAAGCTGACCATCAATCTCCACGCCGCTCACCCCTCGGTCGCAGCGCCTCCCGCAGTGTGTTCTCCGCCGTTCGCGCCGCCTCGACCAACCGCCGTCGTCGTCATCGTACCCGGTCGGCGAGATCGGGATCGGGCCGGCTGTCTCCGCCGCTGCCTAGGCCGCCCGCTCCGCCTCTGCGTCCGCGCTGTCCTCGGTCGCCCAGGCCGTCGCCGCCTCACGCTGCCGTTGTGCCGCCACCGTCGAGACGCCTCGATCCGCCGGCCCCTCTTCGTCAGCGCCGCGCGCCGTTCCGGACCAGGGTCCCCACCGCCGCGCCCCATCCGACCCGTGTCGCTCCACCCGCCGCCGGGGACGCCGCCTTCCGGCGCTGCCTCGACCACGACGGCCCCAAGATGGAGGTCGCCGCCGGCTACCGCTCCCCGAAGCCGCCCGAACCGTTGCCGCCGGATCTGCCAGAGTCGCATGGATCCGGGCGGCGATGGCGCGACTGCGGCTCGGGCGCTCCGCTGTCGGCCGCTGCTCCTCGGGCCGCCACTCCATTGGCCGCTCCGCAAGCTGCCGCCATCAACAGATCTGGCCGTTGCTAGATCTGCTGTCCCCCGCCCGAGCCGCCGCCGCCGAGAGCGCTATCTCCCGGGCCGCCGTCACCGCATCAGCTCGCGCCGCAGCCCGGGTCTACTCCGCCTGCGCCGCCGCCACCCGCCCGGGCCTCCCCGCTCCCTCGGCCGCCGCTTCGCCGACCTCAACCGCCGGCCGCCAACGCCGCGGAAGAACCTCCGCCCGCGCTCCGCCGCCGGTCCGCCGCTCCAGATCCACCTCCGCCGGGCCACCTCCGTCGCGGCGCCGCCATTCCTCCGGCCGCCCACGCCGTTGCTGCTTCGCCCGAAACCGCCGCCGCCTCTGCGCCTTTAGTTGACGTTTCGGGCCGATGCGGTCAAGGGTGTCGGTCGGTTTACAACCGACCGGTTAGGAAAGGCAAAAAAAAAATCAAAAAAATCAAAAAAAAATTCAAAAAAAAAGAGAAGTTTATTTTGCAGGCATTATATTCCAAGGGCGCTTCACTTCGTCTAGCCTTGTTCCGCTTGGTTCGGGCCAGTCATCTCCATCTGCTGCAGCACCCCACCACCGTTCGTCTTCTACATCGGCGTCGAATGTCTTCCATTGGCCGCCGTCTAGCAGCTCGAGGACGAGCTGCATGTCCGAGAGGGGTGTAGTGTCAGGGGTGTGGGCCTTGGGCCCAAGGCCTAGTTGGGGTATTATTAGGAATTAGAGATTGATTTCTATTTGAGTTAGAGATTAGATTCCTTTTGTTAGAGATATGATTAGAGATATGATATTAGTTACTATATCTGTTAGAGTTATAATTGGGATTAGATTCTATGTGTTAGGGGGAGCCATCTATATAAGGGGGCTACCACATGCTATTGTAATCAAGCAGAATAATATCAAAGTCCCTCTTCGTCTAAATCTCTCCCTCTCCCTCTACGCCGACGCCATCCGGCCCCCTTCTTGGTGGTGTTTATCCTGGTTCATGACACCCGGCATCCTTGACCACTTTGGGCCTCGGCTACTCCATAAGTGTATATCCGATTCTCGTCGTTGACCATGGTTAACTCCAAAGCTTTTTTGCACATCCAAAGACAAAAAAATCATTTTTGTGCACAAGCTCTTCACAACGTGATCCATGTTAGCTAAAATGTACTTCATGCAACATAAATGCAAACCAATCATAATTCAAGTCATCCAAAAATCAGTTTTCCAAATTTTCTGGACCAGTCTAACCGCCAACCAGGGGCCGGTTAGACCAATCACACCCTGCGCAAAACACATATTCTGAAAAAATGCAATCGGCATTAAAACCCTGGTCATACTGGTCTGCGGTCTGATCGGGCGGTATGGCCAGTAACAAGCCAGCGGTCAGGCCGGATTGTCTAAGAACAAACTTGACGAAAATGCAAATTTTGCAAAAAATCAAATTCCAGCTCCACAAACTTGACAGTGGTTCATCATAACATTAATCTGGATCATCTCTCGATCCCTCATTCTCCATTGGCCTCCTATAATAAATTCAGTAAGGATTGACATGCAAAAATTTCTGTTGTTCTTTTTTGCATTTGGAGCTTTGTTGTATACCGAGTTTATTCAAAGAGAGCACCAATAGGATGTCTTTTTTTGCAAGTGCATAGGATGTCATTGTTGTAGCCAGTAGTTTCCTTTTTTTCCCCCTATCCTCTTGAAGCGACAGAGCAATCTTTCTACGGATAACCACTTTTTATTTGCAGGCTGTTGAGATACTGATTTGATTCGGGTTTTACCTCCTCTGCAGGGCCAATGCACAGCAGCCAAAGTTGTTCGTGGGCATGATTCTCATCCTCATCTTTGCAGAAGCTCTTGCTCTCTACGGCCTCATCGTCGGTATCATCCTATCGTCCCGTGCTGGCCAATCTCGCTCGGAGTAGAGGGCTCCAGAGAAGGAGAGCACAGCACACTCTTCATCACTGTATTCTGTTTTTAAGGGTTAATTTCTTGCTAGAGACTGTTGTGTGTGTTGATGCTCCTTGGCGAAGGAACAGAACGTGGGATCATCATATTGAGATTTCCACCCCCTCCATACTGTAATGCCGTTCTATCCGCAATGCAAAGCTATGTATATCTGGCGCTTGTGCTGTTGTATGTATTATTTGGAATAATAATCGGTAACAAGCCGTCCTGGATGTGATGAATGAATAAGCAAGCTAGACTTACTTTTGTGTGTAACCCTGTTCTGGATTGATTTCTTCACATGTGTGTATTGTTTGCGGTGCTCAGTCCTCATGTTTTGTGGTGGTGTTTCTCAAGGAGTGTGTTGGTATGTGGTGTTGATGCCAGATATCATCGCTTCTGCCTGATGCTACTTGTAGTATCAACCAATGACCGACCGGGCAATTTGTTCTCCTTACAAGAAAGAAAGAGAGCATTTGATTTGATGCCAGCTGGAAGGTAGCAAGCCTTTTCCAGCCACCGCTCAACCGGCAGCAGCAGCTTCGATCAAACGACTGACCAAAGCAGGAAATAATATCATTAGCTTGAAATAATATCTGCAGTTAAGTTTCACCCAATAGTTTGAGCAGATTCGCGGTAGCCTGCCTGCAATTAATTACTGGTGATTGCCTTTTCTTAATCCCTGCACAGAGGATGTGCACAGAAATTTCGAGGAGAACAACAACTGGCCAGAGCCGAAGGCGCTCAAACCTGAACCAACAGCAGAGATCCTCTTCCTCTGCAGCTATGAAAACTGCGGCAAAGACCTTTGTTGATGTGGCTGCGTTAAGGAAGCATGCTCATGTGCACGGCAAGAGGCAGTATGTTTGTCAGGAGCCAGGCTGTGGGAAGGTACCTCCATTAAAAAAACTGGTCCTGCTACCTTGATTGATGAATGTTCTCTAGTGTGGGTGAACTTATCTGCGATTTAAAGCTCATGGGCGAAATGGTTTTCAGCTCTTCCTCAGTATATCAAACTCTTCCTCTTTCTTATTTATAAGGACCTTTATCTGTTTTCCAGCAGCCCTTATTGTTTATCACTCCGTTATTTCCTTACAGTGCATTTGTTTTCGTTTTTTTCTTAGGTTTACTCTATAGTTACACCGCAGCAAATGGCCAAGTAAACCATGCCTCAATTTGACGCTACATTGCACACAGAAAAAGCCTATGCACTATTGATCTGTGCCAGCGCAACAGTACATTGAAGCCCTTATATTAAGTCATACATTGATTACTAATAAACCACACGGCTGTTATATGTATTGATGTATGCTCAACTTTTGAAGGGAGAATATAATTCCTAATCACTTGGTTGTTCTTGGTATACCTGTGATGAATCCTTCTCTGCTTGTCTTGCAGAAATTTGTAGATAGCTCCAAGTTGAAGAGGCACCATCTTATTCACACAGGACAAGGATTTTATTTGTCCACATCCAGGCTGTGGTAAGGTGATTACCTCATCCCTCAGTTAACACTTCTAGGGCTTCATAGAGACTACATGGCAGCATTTTTGCTTTTAATTCTCACCATATAACTTATATGTTTAGTTATCTTTTCCAAGCTAACCTTCGCATATGTTGTGTCTAAAGGTGCAAAACTGTACGTAATGGCATGCCAATTCTAACTCAGGATGTTTCCTTGATTTAATTAGTTGAATTTAATGAAACTTCACCTGATCTGTCCAGTACGTTGTGTTATATGTTTATACACTCAATTGCTATGTGCCCAAGTCGTTGCTAATTTTGGGGCAACGATTTCCAATGTGCACATCCACAAGTGACTGGTTTGAAAAGAAAAATAGCATAAATGTGAATGCCTTTTTTCTTGGTGAATCTTTCTGCTACGGCACATTTGCATATTCTAACAAACTAATTCTCTGAATTTCAGGCCTTCTCATTGGATTTTAACTTGGGTGCACACCTATAAACGCATGCATTGGAAAATTATCATCTATGCCCATTCCCAGCTTGTGGCAAAAGATTTACAAGACACATGAAAAGGTATGTTGCATTGACTTCCAGAGTAATCCTCTAGGTTGCGTTTGCCTTTCCTGTTGCTTCTTGGCTGCAGTTTTTACTATTTTTGGACATACTAACTAGTTTATAACCTCATTTTAGAGCCATAATAAAAATTTATTTAAATAAAATTGGTAATGGTTCTTTTAACTAACTATTTTCTACAACTAAGTGCTGCAATGCCAAACTGGTAAAATTGGTAATAGCTCTTTTAACTAACTATTTTCTACAACTAAGTGCTGCAATGCCAAACTGGTCCCTAGTGTATTGTTCAAAAAAGGCTGCCCAGTTTTGTCCTTGCATTGTATGTTACGCTCATACTATATTTCTTTTGCTATCAGTTCTCCTTGTAGATGTCTTTATCGTTCTTCGTTATAAATATAATCCAACAATAAGAATGAGGAATGCATTGAAAAGTAATTTCTTCCAATGCTTTTATCTATTTAGATGTCTGGTGAAGCCGTGAAGGGCAATCTCAAAAAACTGGGGATTATGTTGTTTTTGTGTGAACATAGGAACCTGTTGTTGTTGAATCCCATTAGGTTTTTCAATATATATTCTGTTTTTATCCCTGACAGCCTTGACCCTCGGAGGAATTTTGTGAACTATTCTGCAAGTAACACTGTAATATATGGTCATACACATAAGGAAAAGTGCAAATACATTAAGTTGCAGTACATTCTAGTTTGTCGGATTGATTTACTATAACTAAACCTGACTAGATAATCATTTGTTAAAACACCCATGTTGTCAGATCACAATATTTATGATTGTTTATATGAATTTTGGCATACTATCCCCATGTGTCATATATTGTCTCCAATGTGATCATGGTGCAGACTGGAACTCCCGTTGCAGTGCAAAGTATGCAAAGCATTACGAAGCCTTCCATACCAGCAACCACAAGCTTTCCTGAACGCCCGTATGTCTGCCCCTATCAAGGTTGTGGGAAAGCCTACATTCACAGTTACAAGTTGAACCTTCATCTTAAAACTCGGCATCCTGACCACGGTCAAGAAGAGAATGGTAGGCTCACCGCATCTGTAGGCGATCATGCTGTCAATGAACCCATTAATCAGTACAGGTATGCTGAGATTGGTGATCTTGCACCAAACCCTAAAAGGAGCAGGACAAACCCAGCTCACAAGGTCCCTCCAGCCAAAGTCTACAATGTCAAGATTTCCAGTGCGATGCCTGCTGATACCGGTGGTGTCAAGAACCAGTGGCCAGGTAAGGGTATGTATGAAGATGACAGTGAAGAGACTGAAGAAGACCAAGGCAACAACATTGAAGATGGCTGGAGATACGGTAACCAGAATGCTGATGATGAGGAAACAGAATATGAAGATTAACCAAACGGCTCCTGCTTTTCCCTTTACTAACATCCTGCTGAAGTGTGTGCCCTAGGTATCTCTGATGGTCTGCTACCTTTTAGGAATCGTTGTGTATGCTGAACACAGCAATGAATGAACTAGTGGGTATTCTTTAGTCTTAACAGTAGTAGATTTAGATGGGGCGCGCATTATAAATCGGATATGAAAAGACTATGACAATTCCTTTCTGTTCATGTGTCTCCTGATAGCTCTAAACTGTCACATCTTAAATAACCTGGAGCATGAAGAGTTCCCTGATGCGGTTTGGTCATTTTGTTGAGATAGTCCATTTGTGATATATATTTTCTTTCTTCTTGTGGTATGTAATCTTTCTGGATGGCCATGAAACTATTCAACTAGATTTTTTTGTTGCTTTTCATACATTATGTTTCACTTGTAATCGTATGTTAGTTTATGTATTTGACAGGCTAGATCAAAAAAAAAAGCGGGACAGGTAGAAATACACGATAGATAACAGAAGATAGGGAACTAGATGCTGAACTTCAATTCATTACAATTTCGATAATTCTGTTATGATCTCTGGCCGATCAACATGCTTGAGCACACATACAAACGCACACGAATTTGAAAAAATAGAGCAAGAACATAAGAGTTTTATGTTGCTGAAAATTGGACAGCATTTTTTGATATATTAGTTTGCTATTTAAAGGAAATCCTTGTCTAAACTTGGTGGTTAAGCCATCTATATTATGCATCACTACCCGCACGATCCCACGGACACAGGCCATGCCGCACATGACGCTAACAAAACGAAAAACATGCTCTCGCTTGGACTGAGCATGCGACAAGTACTTTTGACGATCCCACGGACACAGGCCATGCCGCACACGACGCTAACAAAATGGAAAACGTGCTCTCGCTTAGACTAAGCACGCGACGAGTACTTTTGATTGCTACAATAACTCTTCGACTATGACCGCTACGACTGCTACAGTAACTCTTCAACTACGCCCGCTACGACTGCTACAATAACTCTTCGACCAGAGTGTCTTCGAGCCACACAAACGTGCGCGACCAAGGAAACCTTGGCCGCGCTCAGACTCTAAACTAGTTTGAGTTAAAAATAATGATGAACGCTTTAGATTATTCAGCATTCACCCCCTTAATTACTGCCGTATTTAACTGTGATTTCGATGACGCCAATCCTTACACGCTGGTCCTAGAACTTGACACGTCCAAGCGGCTTCATGAGAAAGTCTGCGAGCTGCTCCTCTATGTGAGTATGCTCGAAGACGATCTTCCTTCCATCAACGCACTCCTGGATGAAGTGAAAGCAAGTGTCGATGTGCTTACTCCGGTCGTGAAAGACAATATTCTTGGTTAAAGCAATGGCGGACTTGTTGTCCACCTTAAGCACCGGCACTTGGGCTCCAAGCAGAGAAGTTCACCCATCAGCCAAACTAGCCGCAGTGATGTACTCCGCCTCGCAGGACGAAGCAGCACCACCCTCTGCTTTTACGACTGCTAGGTGATAGGGTTGCTTCTGAGGAAGAAGAGCACTCCAGTGGTACTTTTGTGGTTGTCAACGTCGCTATCCATGTCGCTATCATTGAATCCTAACAGCAGCAGCCGACTGTCTCTCTTCCTTGCGTAGCGGACGCCGTGGTTGCATGTTCCGATGATGTAGCGCAATATGTGCTTGACCGTGGCCAGGTGATCTTCATGCGGTTCCTCCATGAACCGGCTTGTGTAGCCTACCGCATAGGTTATGTTCGGCCATGTGTTCACTAAATACTGGAGGATGCAGATGATACTCCGATACTGGGTGGTGTTTTCTAGCGGGCAGGAGGTCGACTTGCTCAACTTCAGGCAGGCTTCCATCGGTGCTTGACAGCTATTGCAGTCCTCCATGCCGCTCTTCTCAAGCACTTTGAGCGCGTAGGCTGATTGGCACAGGGAGATACCGCTGGGCTCTTGGCTCACTTCGATGCCAAGATAATAGGAAAGCAACGCCAAGTTGCTCATCTGAAATATTTTCTTCATCTTGACCTTGAACGCGCAAATGTCAACAACTTCGGTGCCAATGATGATCAAGTCGTCGATGTACACTCTGACGATCAGCCAACGCGTGTTGTCGCCGCGTGTGTACACAGCATGCTCGGACACACTCTTGTGAAACCCCAGTGTTGACAGGCTGGCGTCGAGCTTACAATGCTTGGCAAAGACCGTAAAGCGCCTTTCGGAGCCGAAATATCTTGCACTCACTAATGTCGATGACGAACCCAGGCGGCTGAGCCACGTACACCTACTCTGTTAACTCACCGTTGAGAAACGCAAACTTAACATCCATGTGATGGACTTGCCACCCCTCGTGCACTGCCACAGCAAGCAACAATCGAACTGACTCCACGCGCGCCACTGGGGCGAACACTTCTTCGAAGTTGATGCCAGCCTAATGTATGTAGCCCTTCGCGATCAGTCGCACCTTGTACTTAGCGATGGCAGCCTTGTACTTGGTGATGGCGCCTTGTTCGTCACGTTTCACCTTATAAACCCACTTGAGCCCAATAGGTCGATGGCCAACGGGGAGATCGACGAGCTCCCAAGTACCATTGTCCTCGATTGACTTCATCTCCTCAAGAATCGCCTTACACCAACACTCATGCTGCCCTGCTTCACCAAAGGACGCTGGTTCATCGGTTGTGGTAGGCTGCTTCACCAAAGGACATTGCAAAATCAATCTCCATTTGAAGTCGAAGTCTTGGGAGTGAACACATGATCCGGTGTGACATGTAACAAAATGATACGATTACAACGTTGATGCGTTTTCTACCCCATACACAATGAAATTCACATTTGCCCTGATAAATGTACAGAATAATGAAGAGGTGATTGATTCTCTGAAAGCAAGTGTAGCGCCCATGCACGCAAATATATATATTCTTCCTTCGGTTCTCTGCAGACGACTAGCTTTCTTCATCCACAATAATGGTTGCCCCTGTACCTATACCAAGTTCCATGAGCGAAGCCGTGTCTTCCTCGAGTAGTTGTGGTAGTGGGCATCCCTGTTAAAAACACAAGCAACGCCTCAATAACAATATTCTTCTAACATTCGCATATTCATAATCTGACTCTTATGTCGATTTTGGTGACACCCAAGTGGAGGCACCCAACTATCAGGGCAAAATTGATTATGGAGGAGGCAATGATCATACATGATATAATTCATACCTCTTCCTCAAGAAACAGTCTCAGTTTGATGTCCTTCAATTTAAAGAAGCTCTCGCACAAAGATTTCAACTTCCCAACCTGTAACACACAAACTTCAGCAGTTCAAACATTGGATGAGACAAAATGCCGCTGCATCTAGCAATCAGCACGAAAAGAAGACGAGCAACAAACATAGATTGGCGCCACAACTTGTTATTTCTCAGCAGCCTAATTTACAAATATTGCTATAAGGCAGCTCAAATAAAAACCAGGAAACCATGTTCCATCATCATTGCAACTTGCAACAAATACATCCCAATAGAAAGCTAAAGGGAACCAATGAATAAGGATAGCTAAGTAGTACCAACAAGCACTTACAGTAGTTGTAGGAGGCAGTTTCTTTGTCAACGGTTGCTTTTCACCCATAGATGGCCCCACACATTTCAAGGTGACACCTGCATAAGGTAGAAAATATTTCAGCTCTTTCATGCTAATCAATTAACCATATATTATCCAGTTTATTCAAGACCATTACTTATAAGCCCAGAAGCCATCTTTTGCGGGCCTGATGTCCTTGAAGTCGGCTTCTCATCTTCAATACCATGAAAAGCCTTCAGTTCAGCAAATCTGCATTGACAATGCTACACTGCCTAAGTATAACCTGTTAATTACTAGTGATCCCAACAATCATGTATCTGTCAGAAGTAAATCAAATTTGACAAAGCCAGGAAATGCAAGCACATGTTAACAAAAAGCTAGCCATATAATCCTAATTGAATAACAAGCAAAACCATAATTTTCTTCTCAATCACAGAATCTTATATAATTGACTAACAGATGTTTTTGTACTTAGAGAGGTCACTGCATTAGGGTGATACAACAACATCATTTCCGTAAAAAGAACATGGCAACATCATTTGAGTAATTTGAGTAACTGGATCTGCTGTTTGCAGCAAAAAAAAATGAAGGTATCAAATCAATGGATTATTTCCTCGATGGATCATGTGGTGTCAGAATATATGATTTAAAAATAAAAAAGGAGAATTTTTGACATACTTACCTAGGGTGCAGCCGTTTGATCTCTTCTGGATTGTATGATTCTGCTTTTCCCATAACAAGACGAACGTATCTATAATTTTGCATCACGAACATCAAATTGCGATGATACTTTCAGAAAAAGCAGGCAACAATATTTCTTTAAAAATATGTGAGGATGAATAACACTTTCTCAGAAAACCAGAAATCCACGGTTGACGCAGATAAAAACATCTATAAATTGTAGATAGTTTATTGGGACCTCAAATCAATTTACCCAAATCTGGCCCAGCCAACCCAAGTGGGAATGACTGGCCATACACAGCCCATATGTCGTAAAGCAGGTAATAATTTACAGGGACAAAGGGATTAACTGACCGTATTTCTGCTTCCTTCCGTTCACGTGGGCTTACCTATACATGGCAAGAAATATTAATGATGTATATTTGTACAATATACATGCTGAAGAAACATCCAGAGAATCATCCAATACCTCACTACCATTTAGTATTTTAACTTTTCCTAGTCGAGCAACAAGCACAAATCGAGGAGCACCACCCTTGGCAGGATCAGCTATAGGATTATCAGAAAGCCTGACGTCCTTTAGAAAATTGGATATCAGTATTGCCATGTTGAGCTATAATTGTGCAGCAATACCAAATTCCCAAACGACAGAATAAATCCTTGGAAACCAGCTCACCGTTAAACTTGGAAAGAGGTTAAGTGAATCCACAGAAGGAAACTCTTCTATTTCATTAGATCCTGAGGCATTTGAAAGTCAACATTAGCATAGCATTCCCACTTGAATAGCCGAAAGCAGTACTTTGTTAGAAAAGAGTATAATCTTGTAATTTTAGTTTTCTTATGTATGGGGAAGACAACAAAGGGCGGGCCAAAAAAAATACCTAACAGAAGGACTTGCAATTTTTCAAAAGCCAGAACAGTTGCATCACCAAAAGACCTTGTTGGTGGAAGATTAGTCGGATATGTTACATGCTTTATCCAGTTCTTGTTCAAATGGAGTTGTTCCAAACTGCGCAGAGAGAGAGAGAGAGAGAGAGAGAGAGAGAGAGAGAGAGAGAGCATCAACATTCACAGTATCCAAATGAAATGCGGAAGTAGCACTCACATAAGAGTGAAAGCTTCAATATTTACATTTATACCTCCTTAAATAAGAAAGTTTCACAATTTCGTCCCATGAATCAATGTCATTGTCTTCTAAATTTAAGAGCCGCAGTGTATTGAAACCTTGCACAAATTTTCCAACTGGAATCTGGAGAAGATGGCAAAATATATTTAGCTCTTAAAAGTTGTTTTGTCATTTGTTAATGTACACTTTGCTGAAGCAAGAAAACCATGCACTGCAAACTTTGGAAACAGTTATCCCTTTAAAATGAAGCACTTCGGCACTGAACCAGAAGAAAGCCTCCAGAAACTTTTTTTTTCTTGACAGGAATAGTAGGGGAAAGCCTCCCAAAACGTTTATGAGGTGTTTTTCTCTTTTCTTTGGATACAGATGAAATGAAGAACAAGAAAGATAGCAATAGACGTAAAGCACATGACAAAAACAGAAGTACAAGTCTACAAGAAGAAATGCTAACCGTGATTATCTTCAGCTTGTTCGACTTTAGATGGAGTTCATTGAGACATGCAAATAAGACTTTAATCTTTTCAATCTGTTCCACATAAGTTAATATCAACTTATAAAGTGATTGTTATCAACTAACAAAACTTCAATGTAGCAAGCAAGTGGTATACCAGTTCCCATGTCACACCACAGTTGTTGAGAACCAAAACACGGATATTCTTCAGCGATGGACTATCTATAATGCCATTCTCCATGGTATTGTTTGTCAAATCGAGAACTTCAAGTGATACCAGAGCTTGACAAAGAGAGGAGATATCCTGAGAAAGAACCAAATTGTTGAGGCACATTCCAAAAGAAGCATAGCACTAACATTATCTGCAAGAAACCATTGATAAAAGCAATTGACTGCTTGAGACATCAAGCACGTTACAAACCATGTATTGTTAACTGAGTAAAAGCCTAAAAGGTACTAAAGGTGCTTTCAAATGACGTGACAATAGCTACAGTGATGATGGCATGGCTTAACAATGCACATGAACAGTGTTAACAAACGAACATGCCGCAAATGCTAGGCAGTACTAACTAGTAAGTGACAATAGAACCAAGTATATTAATATGCTATAACATGAATTAGTAAAAACTACAAGGCTATGAGTAATGGAACTAAGCGGAACCACATGACACCATTCATTTATTGTGTTGCTCATAATATAGCATGCTCAAATTAAACAATTCCGATGGAGTGAGAAGATAACATACACAGCCTTTCTGTGCCTGTTTCAATTAATGAAGTTGTGTATCTCATATCTATACCAATTAAGAACTGTAAAAGGCACACTTTTCATCTGTAGAAGTACATACTTGCCACTCACAAAGCAGATTTCCAGTTAAGTCAAGTTGTCTGAGATCTGAAACATGCAAAACAATTATCAACACTCATCAGAACTCAGGATGAACATAGACCTGGTATGCATGCTGAACTAGCTAGCAAGTCTCTAAAGAATAATTACTAGTAAATTCATCAGCTCCAATGCTATAGTTCCTGATAGCATGAAGGAAATCCATACCACTTTCAAACAGATAATGTCATAGTGATTTCAGCTGAGTTAGGTTCTAACTTCTAAGAACCAGCATAAGGATCCCAGTCCTAACCCAGAACAGAGTTAAGTGATGTCATCTTTATGGGGAAAATAAGGATATGGTTGTTGAAAATGGTGGTAGTTGTGGGTGAAAAACAGAGAGAGCTCGCTAGCAGAACTCCTAATAAGAAGACACGTCTACAAATTATTTGAACTCAATTATTGTAGGTGCCAACAGGATTACAGACACAGTTCACCAGCACATTGAATCACACATTCACAATCAAGGAGTAAAAGATGATACGAACCCATTTTGAAGTACCTTATTTTAGCTCCCCTTAGTTTTTACACCTTGCCAACAAACTATGAAGTCTATTCCATTATCACCCATGCCAAAAGGCACTGCATGCTTAGATATATTGCATTGCGCTACCTCAAAGGAAAGATAACATTCAGGGTTGTCACTGCTGGGGGCCTTTTCCTTTTGTACTGCACTAATTGTTTAAGCTGGTTTTCTGACCAGCGAGGATTTTTGTTATTTACTTTCCTTCACTTAAATGAATAGGCAGTGCTCCTGCCAATCTTCCTCGAAAAAAAGAAAGATAACAGTATCGAAACAGAAATTCAGGAAGATTGCCAAGTATCGCTGGGTTGCAAAATGGGCAGGTCAAAGTGACAAAGTAAGGATTATAAGACAGTAGTTACTTGGAACCAAATTCTTTAGTTCATCTGGTGATCCGATTGAGCTTACTCCCATGTAGGAAATGGATGCGCTGAGCAATTCATTAAAGTTCTTGAGCTTCTCCTGAACTTTGCTCTTCCCAACCAATTCCACCGGTACACGCTTCTGACTCGTCGAGAAAACATACATTTCATCTGAACACAAAGAAGCATGTACAGGGGGACACCATTATCAATGTACAAGATATATACCGAATTAACATGGAAAGCAAAATAATTTTCACTTAAATTACCGAGGAACAAGGATAAAGTACCGGGAATCTTATGTCAAGTCGCCAACAGCAAATGATTATTAACGTGATGGATTCCAATACATGGTCAAGTGATTAGCAAACTATCGTAATGCATGGACTAGCATCTACACATGATAACACAGTTGCCTAAGCATAAAATGAGGTGAGAGTGTGAGACGAGATGGGCGAGGAGAAATCTCTAGCAAGAAAGGTTTCTAAAGCAAGAAGGTTACATCACTGCATCCTCTCAGATGAGATTAAAATCTCCCCCCAAACACACCATACAATACCGCCATGTTGTTCACCGCGGCAAATCCGGGTGCATGGAAGAAGAAAAAACTGCAACTCCTCCGCTGTTAACAGCAGCAAGATTTCAGGCATGGAGACGCACCTTCTTCCTCCTTGGTGAAGTCGTCGACGCTGTAGCGGAGGCGGAGCGCGTCGGGGAGTGGGATCCCGGCGCTGAGTGCGGTGGGGCGCGCGAATGAGGCGGAGCGTTCGCCTGCGGCGGCGAAGTAGCGGCGGCCGCTGACCGAGCCGTCGTGGCGGCCGCCGGCGCCGGCGTCCCAGTCGACGCCCACCCAGTCACCGGCGTGGCCCTCTACGGGGCCCAGGTAGCGCACGGTGCCAACGCGGCGGGGGTCGCCGGCGGCGTGCACGCGCTGCCCCAGGACGAAGCCGGCGGCGGGCAGTGGATCGGCGTCCATGGGACGATCGATTACTGGGTAGCAGGCAGAGGGCCACAACTGTTTGCAAATGAATCAATGGGCCGTTTTTATGGAGCCATCTTCATTTCACTGCACCCAGTGAGGCCAGCGCACCACTGCTTGAATTCTTTACGAAAATGAGCCTGTTTGGGAGAGCTTCATCACTGAAAATGTAGATCTGAAACAGTAGCTTCACTATGAAGCAGCTCCACTGTGGATCTGGGATCCCACTATGGAGTGTTTGGCTTGTACAGCAGCTCCAGATCCACGAAATTGAGGTTTTGGTGGGAATGGCCACTTTTGGTGGGATGGGGTATGTAACCAGTGGCATTGGTGGATAATTACCACCCAACTCCACGGTGGAGCACCCCTTGAGGAGCTCTATGAAATCCATGGATCTGGCCCTCAGATCCAGGATTTTGGTGGATCCAGATTTCGCGAAGCTGGAGTGTTTGGGTAAAATTTCGTGAAGTGGAGCTGTTTTTCGTGGATCTGAAGCTGGTAGAGCTCTCCCAAACAGGCCCATAAACAAACTAAAATCTATGACAACACTAGTGCAGACACAGACAATTGCCTGGACTGGAAACATACCATCCCGCTCGTTTCAGCTTTAGCATCTGAATTCTGAATTATTTTTCACTATTTATAAATTTCGTTTTTTTCTGAACTTTTGGCTTTTTTGAGCTTTTTTACCGGTTCTTTTTTCTCGTATTCGTTTGTGTTGTCCGTGGTGAGGTAGCATATTTTTTTTCTATTTTTAAATTTTTTTTAAATTTAATTATACCAAATAAGCCACCTTTAGTTACAGTAAAATTTCAACCGCTATAATACAATTTTAAACATAAGCCACAGCCAACCGAGCGAGGCCTAGCCATGCCGTCCAACATGCAGTAATTCGCATTACACCAATATTTGTGTGAAGGAAAAAAAAACACTACAGGGCATGTCAAGCTTTACAATCGTTTACTAACCTAAGTTAGGCAGAAATGACCTACTAAAACCGAACCGATTTGCTCACACGACCAGTACTTAGAATAATACACCGCTGATTTAAACTGCCGGTGTAACCACCTCTTCATGAGCCGCCAGGCCAAACCACCCTTGCTTTGCCAACCCCTGTGTAACGGAGGAGGATTATTTTAGGAGCGGAGGAAGAAAAGGAGGAGACTCTCCTTTGCTTTGCGTTGCTCCCTCTAAAAACCTCGCCTTTTTAATCTCCAATAAACCTCTCCTATATTTTTCTTTCTCCAAATCCACCGACACCCAAGGGAAGCCATGAGCATCGAGTAGTAAGCCCCAGCCTTCCGCCGTCGCCTCCATTTTTTGCCCTTCTTTTTTCCCCTTTTTTTGGGGTGTGATCAAAGATTTTGCGTCGTCTGTTGCAGCGATTACCTCTTCAAGCTGCTCCTCATCGGCGACTCCTCCGTCGGCAAGTCCTGCCTCCTCCTCCGATTTGCTGTGAGAAAGCTTCCATCTCCTAAAGAAAATTTAGTACTTTTGACGCGGTGATTAAGTTTTGGTCCTGACAAGAGCTGGTTGGTTGGTTTGATTCATACAGGACGATTCGTACGTCGACACCTACATCAGTACAATCGGTGTTGATTTCGTCAGTACAAATGATCCTCGTTTGTGGTTATTGATGAATCATTAAGTAGCTGCAACTGCAACCATCTAACTGAATTTGGTAAACTCTTTTCACAAATGTGCCACCTTTCAGAAAATCCGGACTGTCGAGCTCGATGGAAAGACGGTGAAGCTACAGATTGTAAGTTCACTGAGAGAATTTCCCAATGTGAATTCATCAGTGCGGTTCATTTTATTTAGCAGTTATATTATCCATTGATGCTTGTGACATGATGCGTGACTTCATAGTTCATACAATCAAACAGAAGAGTGGGTAGGAATTAGTAGAGGTATCCTAGATCTTGGTGTTTGCAATGTGGATTGTTTGATCCAAAATGGTAGGTACGATACGAACTCTAGAAATTAGGGGTGCCTGGTTTGTGTACTCAATACATCGTTCTGACAAATATTGAGGCATTGGTTGTTGTTTCAGTTCTTAATCCTGTGGTAAAATTTTCCAATGGTAGAACCAGGGAAATGAGAATTGTTACTCCAGGACGGTGATGGGTCTGAAATCTTAGCATTTCGCCATCTGTGCAGCATATCTTGAATTCAACAACTGTTGTTTATGCCCTCAACCTCAAGTTGTTAGCCTGCCATTCTCCCCCAATTTTTATTAGTGGGTATATTGGACGTGCCCTAATCAGGTAATTGATCATATACCCTCCATTTAGATGGAAATTCAGGATTTACCCTCCTGGCCCACGTGTCAGTGACTTATGATGACCCCACGTGTCATTGAGATGTAGAGGGTAAATCCTGAATTTCCCAACTAAAGGGAGGGTATATGATCCAATCTCCCTGCCCTAATAGCTACAGGCCCACCCCGTGGCCAGAAAAGGAAAGTGGCCTTGGCTGGTCCTGTATTATTGTTGATAACCTTGCACCAACTAAAATTCCTTAAACTGATCTGAGGAACTGGTCCATCCGGCTGCTTTATTTTTGGAGAGATATTGATTTAGATGATAAGAGAGGTCTTCAGTATCTACTTGCGTGCAGTAATTTACATCAGATAACTTAGATTGGGCCAATGTACTTGCCAAGTAACTAATTACTATAACAGTTTGCATACACATGCTTGCCAAGCAGCTATATTATAAACAACTGGAAGCCAGAGTGTTGATGATTAATTGTTAGGTGAGACTTGATGTGTTAGGTCATGCATTGCTTTACAAAATCCACCTGTGCTCATTCAACCCTCCGGTTTTTGTAATGATGTTGTGTTTCTTGTTCAGTGGGACACAGCAGGCCAGGAAAGGTTCAGGACAATAACAAGCAGTTACTATCGGGGAGCGCATGGAATCATTGTAATTCCTCTTGAACACCCGTATTTTGCAGTTTACGCTGATCTTTACACACATACAATCATTTCTTTTGGATGTTTTGTTTTACTCCTCCAATGTAACACAATAATTTAGATTTGGTTGGAATAGTTTTAAGTTTTACTCTGGTCATTATTGAACTGAACTTGTTCATATTCCTTTACGCATTATGTACTATTCTTTATCTTTTCAGGCTCTAGATTTCCATAGAATTGGCATGGAGTTCATATTTCTTGCAATACTTTTCAGATCGTATATGACATGACAGATATGGAAAGCTTCAACAATGTCAAGCAGTGGTTGAGTGAGATTGATAGGTATGCCAGTGACAGTGTATGCAAGCTTCTAGTTGGGAACAAGTGTGATTTGGTTGATAGTAAGGTTGTTGATACAGAGCAGGCCAAGGTATTTTTTTTATAACTTTCACAGACAATTTTAGCCATAGGACAAACAACAGATTCCTGTGACCATGATACAGTTCTAATGTCAATTCCACTGCTTTCTGTTATCAACTTACTATAGACTGTCTTTGTTATCATTTAGAAACTAATACGGTTTCCCTTGTGTTGGCTAACATCTTATTGCGGTTATCTTTTGAACGTAATTGACAAGTAATATTCACAGTGGAAGGAACATTGCATTCTTGATAAATAAACATGTTTATATGTTCTTCTTGATATACTTCTTCCTAATGCGGTTCCAGTCTTCGCTCTTCAGGACTAACGACTCTATATGTTAATGAAATGGCTAAAAAATGTATGGTTAATTGCAGGCTTTTGCAGATTCGTTAGGAATTCCTTTTCTTGAGACAAGTGCAAAGGAATCCGTCCATGTGGAGGAAGCTTTCTTAACCATGTCATCAGAAATCAAGAAGAGGTAAACCAAGATGTGCACAATTTTAGAGGCCCTTTTGTTCCCAATGTCTGCTCTATTTGGCACTATAAGATCGTGAAATTTGTTGCATGCCTGCAGTATAGAAGGCTCAGTAAATTCTATAACTACTAAGTAGATTTCATTACTTCTTAAAAAAAATGGCAATAGAACGCTCAATTTTTCTTCCGAATTTATACTTACGCAAGGCCCAATGATGAACGTTTCTCATTTCCAACCTTTGAGAATATTTTCACTCTTGAGTCCTAGCTGCAAAGTGTGCTTTCCTAGGTTAAATAGCTACAGACACTATTTTTATATATTCATACTAGTTTTTGTAAGTGCTAAACACAGATTGTGCAATCTCTCTACATCTATCTATGGTTCCTTTCCGTGCCTTTCAAGTCTTACCGAGTGTGCATGCTTCCCATGTGATCATCTTGTCTGTGAAAGCACGCCTTTGTGTGCTACCGTGAGTTGTTAACCAGATTAGAGAGATACACCTGGCTGCTGACTTTATTTGCCGTGCTACTGCTGCAGGATGGCAACCCAGCCTGCCGTGGAGAGGAAACCAACCGTCCATGTTCACATGAAAGGGCAGCCCATACAACAACAGAAGAGTAGCTGCTGCTCGTCATAAGAACAACCCATTCCTATCATGGCACTGCTACTGTTGAGTGGTTGGAGGTTTGAAGATTCATCAAAAGACCGGAGAAGGCAGTGGATACTGGATACAAAGTGTGCTACTTAGCGTTAGATGGCCACCGTGTATACAGCAGAGTCTGTGGTACTACTTGATGTTAGTTGCAACAGTTTGTGATGCGATATCATCAGTTCATTATCTTCATCAGTGCATTTGACAGGCGCATTTGATGAACCCGAAGGTGACACTACATGATATATATAGTATGGGGATATAACATTCTAGTTGATGCAAGCTTGTCGATCACCTCGTCGTCAGCTGGAGTTTGTCTTTTGGTTTCTGTCGTAGGGGTGACACAACCTTTCGTGATCGGGCCTTGCAACCGTCGATTGTGACACCTGTGTCGCTAAACGACTGTCGACCACAACGCCCATGCCGTCAGCTCCACAACAGGGAGTCGGCCTCCGAGCAATACCAGCGAATGTCGATCATCTCCGGCGGCGAGGATCCTGAATGGAGCGCGTGCTCCAAAGCCTTCACCCCGCCGCCGGCTTGCGTCAACATCCACGACCAAGCCACGGTCGTGACCTCGGCGACACCTTTGACCACACCATGGTCTAGTCTTCACCGACAGACATGACTTCTCCGTGGTCGACACTTGGGGATAGAGCACTTGCCCTCGGCTTCTCCGCGAGGATTTCGAGCAGTCTCCGCCAAAGACTTCACATGGTCTCCGTCGAGAGTTGCGCAGATGTCATCTCCGATCGCGACGTCGTAGACACTGTTCGACCGCTCCGCGGTCATAGGCTTTGTCTGACCTCCTCTGGGTCGTAATTTTATTTAAAAAATTGCACGATGGCCTCACGCCTTGGCGTATTCTGCGGAGTATAAAGCGTTGGAAACTTAGCCGTCCCGGGTAATTCTACGGAGTATAAAAAATCGCACGGTGGCCTCGCGCCCTGGCGTACTCTATAGAGCATAAAGCGTCGGGAACTTAACCATCCCGGACAACTCTACAGTGTATAAAAAATTGCACGGTGGCCTCGCACCCCAGTGTACTCTACAAAGTATAAAGCGCCGGAAACTTAGCCATCCCGAGCAACTTTATAGAGTATAAAAAAATCGCATGGTGGCCTCGCGCCCCGATGTACTCGACGGAGTATAAAGCGTCAGCCGGAAACTTACCCATCCCAGACAATTCTACAGAGTATAAAAAAAGAGAGAAAAATTTCCCAACCCACCAGGGAATCCCTGCCACAGACAATAACCCCAGTGAGCCTCGCACATTTCATACGCCTCACTAGGGAGTTCGTTGTGCTCCTTCACTCGACTACGCCGTGGTCATAGTTTATGTCCAACATGCCAGTCCAAACAGCGGAGGATGGAGTACGCACGCTGGAGACTTCGTCCCACCGCCAGCCTTTTGGCGCGCGAGTCAACTTCGCCCCCCCCCCCCCCCGCGACTTCGTCGACGCCAATCCGAACGGCGGGGGGCGGAGGTCCGAAGGGCGAGGGACCTTCGTCCGACCATGCCATGGTCGTAGACTTCGTCCGGCGCGCACATCAGTTTCGCCCCTTCGTCGATGCTAGTCCAAACAATGGATGCCTTCTCCGATGGACTTCTCCAATCGCCTTGCAGTTGTCACTCCGTCCGGCCACCTCATGGTCGTAAACGACTTCCACTGCCTGCCTTGGAGGCATCGCTTCAGCAACACAGCACGACTTCGCCAACCGTCTTGTACGCATCGCCTCGGCAAAACGGCACGGTGATTTTTCATCCTACCCCACTCCTGTATATAAACCCCCAAGAGGGGCGTGAGGGGGAGGGCAGGACTCATTCCTCCCACATATCATATCTCTGTTGGCTCTCCTTTTCTACTTCTCACTTTACTATTTGGTCTATAGCCACAACAGCTTTCCTCTTGGAAGCTTCTCAGTTGTGTGCTTACCTGCGGGATGTTGACTGATGTAACATTAGCAGACATATAAACCAATTAACTCGATATGATACAGTGACTGCTTTAGGAAATATGTGAATGTCAGGTCTAACAAGGTAGATATCTGACAAAATGAATCAACAAAGCTTTAACCTCAAAACCAAGCATCACAAGCATCACACAACGTACACCAATGACATCGGAGAAGAACCTGTCAGGCACCATCCGTGCTAAGCTGAGCAGCATTGCTTCTTTTCGCTGTTGGCATCACCGGCCGCCACATTGATTGTTTTACCTTCCCCGACTCCGGCAGCCCCCGCCCCGGCGTCATCTGGTGCCACTGCCTTCTTGCTGATGGCCCGGTATATGTCGCCGAGAATCAGCTGGAACGCCTCCTCCACATTTGTAGCCTCAAGCGCGGATGTCTCAATGTAGGAGAGGCCTTCTGCCTCGGCAAAGCTCTGGGCGTCCTCTGTGGCGACAGCCCGGAGGGGCTTCAGATCAGTCTTGTTGCCGACGAGCATGATTCTGATGTTTGCGTCGGCGTGGTCACGCAGCTCCTTGAGCCACCGGCTAATGTTCTCAAAGGTTGTGGGCTTGCTCACATCGTAAACTAGGACTGCTCCCAGCGCCCCACGGTAGTAGGCGCTCGTGATCGCCCTGTATCGCTCTTGCCCTGCTGTGTCCCAGATCTGCGCCTTGATTATCTTGCCCTCCACCTACATCAAGCAAGTACAAATACCAACAGATGAGATTCGCAAGGGAACGCCATTCCAATCGGATGAGCAGGCATCTAGTCATCCATCCAACATGTAGAACGATTGAGTGTACATGTTGGATAATTTCGATCCGAAAAGCACATGGATTATTTGAAGGTCACTCGTCAGTCTTCCTTTGCTTAACAGGAAAGACAGCAGTAGCTTTTCTTCTCTTTTTCCTCTTGCTAAGAGCAATTCCAAGAGAAGAGCTAAATCATTTTCTAAAGGTAAATTTGGCTATTATTAGAGAAAAAACGTCTCCAATAGACTCTCCAAATTTAGTAGCTCTCCATCGCTCCTCCTTCGCTCTCTATTTTTGGATAGCCTACCTCGCTCACCATCCAGCCTCTTGGCGCGGTCGGCATTTCCTTCCCGCACGCTGCGCCCCATTCCCGCGCGTACGCGACCCACCGCGCGCCCTCTAGTTTAGATAGCCTGTTGGAGTAGTCTTGTTTTTTTGATGAGATTCATTTTAGAGAATAGCTAAATCACTAAATTTAGATACTTCTTTTGGCTAATCTCTTGGAGTTGCTCTAATGCTTTCTTCTTTGCCTGTTCTAACCAACTAAATAAATCCAGCAGCAGCCTGAAAATTAAGGAAAGTGGAATTGTGGAACCGCTCTGCCCTCATGCATAGATCTAGCTAGCTAGGCACAGTGAAATTGTGAAGCGACAAAAATCGATTGCGAATTTTGCGAGAAACCAGCTGATAGCGTTTGCTAGCTAGCAGCATCTCTGATCTCAAGTCAGCAGCCATTAGTGACTGACGAGTAGCAGCAGATTCATATATAATGGATGAGTGGGCAGATCTGGAGCGCAAGAATTGCAGATCCGAACGAGAAGAGGGCAGGAAAGGAAAGCAGAGGAGGATCCGTCCGGGCGATCTAGTTACTACTAGAAACGAGCGTCCTCGAGCAGAGAGTATTGGGGCGGGGCGGGGCGGGTGTGCTGCCTTACATGGAGCGTCCTGGTGGCGAACTCGACGCCGATGGTGGACTTGGACTCGAGGCAGAACTCGTTGCGGGTGAAGCGGGAGAGCAGGTTCGACTTGCCCACGCCGGAGTCGCCGATCAGCACCACCTTGAACAGGTAGTCGTACTCCTCCTCAGCCCGACGGGTGCCCGCCATTCCTCCTTCCCTCCTGCTGCTGCTTCTTCTTCGCTAGGTAGGCTTCTGCTGCTGCTGCTGCTGCTCCTCCTCCTCCTCCTCCCTTTGGTTGGCTAGCTAATCACCAGAACTGACCTTCCTCCCTTTGGTTGGCTAGCTAATCACCAGAACTGACCTGCCTCCCTTTGTTTATGCCTGCCCCTCTCTCTCTCCCCCCTTCCCCCCACGCGTGCCTGCGCGTACTGACTGACCCAAAAGGGTACGTACGTGCGTGTGAGAGAGAGAGAGAGAGAGAGGGAGAGATTGCTTTGCAGCTCAGCTCAGCTCTGTCCCTCCCTGCTCACTCCCCACTTTCGCAATCTCTCACTGCCGTCCCTTCCCTTGTCCTCGGGATCTTGCTACTCAATCTCACGTGTGACGTGTCGGAGGGACGGTGGCTTTATTATTTTTATCTTAAATAATCCTTACTTTCTTATATACACTAATAGAGTTCTCGTATGTTACAACAAAATAAACAAAGTGATACATGATTTCGGACCGGATTGCAACAATAGATAGAGAAGAGAAGCTCCCTTTCTGCCCCGTCCATACACAGACTCGACTGAAGCCCTCGATGGCTACTGGGTCTCTGCCTCTTGCAGCCCACGGTTCTCTTGTTTATGCAAAATAATGAAGCCACTGAAAAATTGAAAACATGCATGATTTGGTTGGGGCGTGAGGGCAGCTTATGGCGAAATCAAAGGTCTCAGCTTTCCAAAGTGAATGATCTGGGGCATCAGAAATTAAAGCTTAACATTGTTACATCTCATGCAAGCTAGATGCGTGACAGCAAGGTTCTCACCAACCTGAGTTGTACCGAAAGGTCTCAGTGCTGCCTTTAATTTCCTCTTTTCTGGCAAGCAGACATTAGGAATTCAGTTCGTGCCCACAGTATTCACTATAGATTTGTCGATGTCCATGATTTCCATTTTCTTAAGCCACACTGATCAGAGGTGAGGACAGACCAGGATTCAACCCAAATTTCACTTGACAAGCAGATGCAAAATGTTAAAATTTGAGGAGTACAGTGAACGAAAAACAGTCAGTCGCTGTCTGACCCCCAATGAATTCGGTCAATTTGATACATTATTGTACCGCTTTTCGACACTTGCGTTTTCTAGAAGGCCACATAGCTAGGGTTTGTACGTATGCAGTAACAGAGAAGGCTGTGTATGCCATGCGTATGCGATGCGTGTAGGCTGGTACGTGTAGATATCATGCAGCATGCATCAAGGAAGGAAGGGGTAATCTGTGTATCCGACGACAGGATCGGAGGTGTAGAAGGTGGTCCTGTCGTACTTGTTGAGCGGCGCGTTGAGCTCGAACCTCTTTGGCAGGTCCGGGTTGGCCAGGAAGTGCCGGCCGAAGGCGACGAGGTCGGTGTACCCCTCGCCGACCACCTTGTTCCCCTCCTCCCTGTCGTACCCGCCGGTGGCGATGAAGGTGCCCTTAAAGGCCTCCCTGAAAGGCAGCAGCCGGTGAGGGATCTGTCGGCGGCCGTCGACGAGCGCCATCCTGGGCTCGATCATGTGGCAGTAGAGGATGCCGTAGTCGTTGAGCTTGGTCACGAGGTGGAGGGCCAGAGCCTGCGGGTCGGAGTCGTGGCAGTCCATGTAGTCGGTGAAGGGAGAGAGGCGGATGCCCACGCGGTGCGCGCCCACCTCCCGCACGACGGCGCCCACCACCTCCAGCGCGAAGCGGCAGCGGTTCTCGAGGCTGCCGCCGTACTCGTCGGTGCGGTCGTTGGCGCTGTCCTTGAGGAACTGCTCGATGATGTACCCATGGGCGCCGTGGATCTCCACGCCGTCGAACCCTGCCACGCACGCATGGAGAGAGCAGAACAGAGCATTGAGATTTGAGAGACACAGACACAGTTGATTCAGAGCAGATCGAAGAAAGGTTACGTTCGTACCGGCTTGGATGGCATTTCTTGCGGCTTTTCTGAAGTCGTCGACGACGTGGGGTATCTCCTCCTTGGCCAGCCTCCTCGGCGGCGAGAACTCCTCGACGGTGCCGTCATGCCTCGTCTGCGGAGTGACGCGCCTGTCCGTGCTCGATAGCGGCGCCTGCCCGTTCGGCTGGAACTCTGCATATATAGATTAGGATAGATACCGTACGTTCGTTGAGACATCCAACAGACACACAAGGAGACAGAGAGAACTAAGAGAGCTTAGTTGCAGCTGATCGATCGGGCGCGTACCGTAGGTGGAGACTCGGCCGACGTGCCATATCTGGCAGAAGAAGACGCCGCCTTTCTTGTGCACGGCGTCGACGATGGGCTTCCAGGCCTCGACGTGCTCGGGGGTCCAGACGCCGGGGGTGTCCCTGTACCCCTGCGCCGTGTCGGAGACCCCCGTCGCCTCCGTGATGAGCAGCCCGCCCTCGGTTGCCCGCTGCGAGTAGTAGACGGCGGCGTGCGGCTGCGGCACGTTGCCGTACGACCGCTGCCTCGTCAGCGGCGCGAGGACGACCCTGTGCGAGAGGTGGAACTGCCGCCCCATCTTGTGTGGCGTGAGGAGGGGAATAGCCGCCGCCGACGACTCTTGTTGGGCCATCTCCGATCCGATATGATGCGAGCGAGCTAGTCTGCTCTGCTCTCTGTGTTTCTTAGCTTGCTCAGGAGTCAGTACAGGACGGGAGCACTGCAGGGAGTAGTTGCTAGCTGGTAGCTTGGAGCGAGTGCGAGAAGAGATCTGCTTCTGCTGATAGAGGTGAGGAGCGACAAGTACTTATAGATGCATGGATCATTCGACTCGAGCTTAGCTAGCTTCTTCCTTCCTCCTCCTCATCGCCCATGCCCATGATGTATTATGACCCAAGGACCAAGGAGGATGCATGTGCAGAGAGCGAAGCAAGGACGAAGGAGCCTGCCCCCTGCCTATGGACGATAGCGAGGCCGGCCGGGCGGGCGGGGCATTGGGAACGATGGGATCGGATGCTGCCTGCTCAAGATTCAGCGGTGGTTGGCTGGTTGGGTCAATTGGGGCAGGCGGGCACTGTTGATAGCAACAAAAAAATCGATGAGCTGCACCCGTAATGCACTGCCCATAACGTTATGCAGGGAAGCTTGAAGGCCCAGCCCACCAAGACAAAAACGTACATAGCCTCTATTCTTTTTAAGGGACTGTCTATATGGGATTTGACTGTTTTTCATCGTCAAAACTGTCAAAATCTGGACCGCACGTTTAGATTTTGGACATACAAGATTATCCACTACTTAAGCAATTTATAAACTGCTTAACGGGCCCTCAATCTTATTGGGCCTCGTTTTGTGATATGCTCATAACGGATCAGCTCCCACAACCGTGTTAACTTCATTTTGGGGTTTTTTTCGTTGCTTTGTCAGACTCCATAATGGGCTTTGTGGCCTGTGGCCGTTTTGTTCTCACAGTAAACACAGAAAAAAAAAATTGAATCTTTATACAAAGGCCCACAATTACAAAATCATCAAGTAGCTCTCACAGTAAAAACTAGTACAGAGGCCTACAAATACAAAACTTTTTACAAAAAGCCGTTTACAACATTGTACAAACATGTACACAGCCACAATTTACATGGATATATTCAAAAAAAGCTACAAAAAGTAACTCGAAAAGAAACAAACAAAAGACCGGTAGAAATTAAAAACATGGATATACCAATGCTTCAATATACAGGAATACATTGAGTAATTCATGATTAACTGAGACCAAAAGCAAAACAAAACGGTGCTTTAGTAATCTCTTACATTTTGCAGCCTATACTAGGATCTATCAAATAAAACTCCTAATTGATTAAGTAATGAACCACTCAAGCATATGCTCTAAAAATTAGAATTCTGAATACTGGATATATTGCACTTCATAGGAGAGTTTTGTGTTTATGGCAGTGTGACTACTTGCATTCATCATATATAAGCTCAAAAAAGCAAAACTAGACAATAAAACCTGAGCTATTATGCTAACCTTCTAAGCACCAATGCAGATACTAACCTTCTAAGGTATATATTAACACCTGCAGTAAAAAAATAGCAAAAAGTAAGTACTCATCTAAAATTCCACATGCACTGAACATCTGCAATGCTGATAGTTAATTCTCTGGTTAAAAAAACAGGAACCTATTCAGATCTTGCTATATCAATACCAGACAATGCTGATAGGATGAAGGTAAGTTTCAAATTAATCGCAATGCTGATAGTTATACATGTTAACATCTTGGAAAGTTTAATCAAACAAAACATCTAGGGACATGTCACCCACAAAACATATTGAGATGTTTCACCATACAAAACACCTTGAGATACTAACCCCCTAATAAAAAAATTTACAAAACAAAAAGACTGGTAGAAATTAAAAATATATGGTGATAGGCATATATCACATAAAAGGTATTAATCTTAAAAATTATGATAACAACATAAATCAATTCTTCAATCTACAGGAATACATTGAGTATTTCAAAATTAGCTGAGACCAAAACAAAACAAAACATATGCCAACCTAATTGATTAAGTAATGAACCTTTCAAACATATGCTCTAATCAGAATTCTGCATACTAGAATATTGCACCAGAGGAGAGTTTGTGTTTATGGCAGTGTGACTACTTGCATTCATCATAAATAAAGTTCAAAAAGACAAACTAGGAAATAAAACCTAAGCTATTATGCTAACCTTGTAAGAACCAGTACAGATACTAACCTTCTACGATAAAGTTTAGAAAACCAAACCAAACAAAAGATCAAAAAGGATAACAAAAATGAATTACATGTGAGTGTTCATATGTGAGTGGTCATATATATAGTTCGTGTAGTAGAACAAAAATGAATATGCTTGAATTCTATATTGAATCTAGGGTACTAACTCCAAAAAAAAAAGCAATTCAAGAATCACCGAACAAAACATCTTGGGAAGTTTAATCAAACAAAACATCTAGGGACATGTCACCTCACAAAACATATTGGGATGTTTAATCAAACAAAACATCTAGGGATATGTCACCAAACAAAAATTTACATGGATATATTCAAAAACAAAACAAAACTAACAGCTAGGGAAATTTAATCAAACAAGACATCTAGGGATGTTTCACCAAACAAAACATATTAGGATAGTATGCCATGTCTTCTGTAGAATATATGTTTGTTTCTGCAGAAAATGTGCATAAAAAAAAAGAAGTGTGCATGATCTCAGGGTAATATGCAGATTTAAAAGTTTTCGATTCCCATTGTAGATTTACCAGACAAAAAAAGATTATACAGAGTAATCCAGGAAATTAAGCGATACTCACGTGAACGATGGATCCAATGGAGTTCTTGTAATCCAGAAATTCCTTCCACTGCTTCCCAATGCTTATCTGATAAAAAAAATAAGAAATATATTCAGCATATCTGGCCTAGTTACAGGAACCAATGTTAGTAAGATGAGGATCCAAATAACTTGCAAACAAAAAATGCTTCCATTTTCTTTTTCTTTTTTTTGGGTGGGGGTACAGAATTACTAAATATGTAAATATCCAAGAATTAATAGTGTTTAGGATGGTATTGCAATATCAACACAAAAAAAGTTCCACATGAATATAAATAGAAAGTTAGAAACATACAGCAAGATAGTAGCACTAGCAAATTCATAAAATGTGCAATTCAAATAGCCAGAAAACATATATATACTTCAGTTAAAACAAATCAAACAATTCTTTCATATTTAAATTTCTTAAAAATATGTTCTGCCCTTTGGAGTACCTTACATATATAGAGAGAGAACCCTTTTCAAGTAGAGAGCTGCATTTGCACAGGCACATGTTGTAAGGGGCTCCACAGAGCAAAGTCTGTGATATGTGATTACAAACGCTGCTGATTAAAGAAGCCTTCATCTCAGGTAATATGCAAAGTTTAAGATTTCAAAATCCTCTATGCAGATTAACCAAGTTAACAAAAAAAAGTATGCAGATGTTTCAGTTTATTAAGCTGTGTGCAGTAGAATATATGTTAGTTTCAGCAAAAATGTGCATAAAAAAAGTGTGCATGATTTCAGTTATACACAAAAAAAAACAAAAATAAGCCTTATCTCTCAGTGTAATATGCAGAGTTTAAAGTTTTCGATTTCCTTGTAGATTTACCAGACAACAAACAAAAGAGTATACAGAGTTTTCAATTTTTCAACTATGTGCAGGAGAACTATGTACACATTTTTACTTTCAGCAAATGAGCATGATTTCAGTTATACACAAAACTAACTACCCTACATCAGTAGCAAAAACATCAGAACCAAAAAAAAAAAGAAAAACATCAGCAGTATCAACGCTCACCCTCGCTTCCCCTTCCACCTTCCCTACACTTCATCTAAACTACATATCTGGACACAATAACAGAGGGTAAGCTATGTGCAGGAGAATATATGTTTAGTTTCAGGTAACATGCATTGTTTAAAATTTTCGATTTCTTTGTAGATTTACCATACAACAAAAAAAAGAGAAAAAGAGTATACAGATTTCTTTGAACTTTCAGCAAAGTCTATAGGAAATCAGATACACACAAAACAAACTACCCTACAGCAGAAAAATGTGATATAGAGAGAGACATGCAGAAAAGAGACTGTAAAAATTACATAGGAAAATATAGATCTCTCGGTTAAAGACATAACATAAAAAGTACATACAGACGAATAACAAAGAGCGATAGAGAGCAGAACTCACCTGAGAAGACGCCGCTCGATGAGGTAGAACTCACCGGAGAAATACGCAGCCCACGAGATCTCCGCTCAAAACTCTGTGACGGGATCTCTCAGATAAAGACAGAACATAAAAGTACAAACAGAAGAATAAAAAAGAGCGAGAGAGACAAAGCTCACCTGAGAAAGACACCGCACGACGAGGTAGAACACACCGGAGAAGACGCAGGCGCCGAGATCTTCGCTCAAACTGAGGAGGCGACGAGATCTAAGCTCCGGCGACGATACCTCCTGCTCAAACTGAGATCCCTCTGGTGCTCCCGCACCACTCGTCTCTCCCTCGAGTGCTCCGCACCTCTAGTCTCTCTCCCAGCGCAACGAGATATCCGCACCGGCGACGAGATCTCCGCTCGGGTGCTCCACACCTCTCCTCTCTCCCCTCGAATGCTCCGCTCGGGTGCTTCGCAGCTCTCCTCTCTCCCTCGAATGCTCCGCACTTTTGCTCTCTCTCCCAACGAGCGAGTGGATTAGGATAGGCGCGAGAATCAATGAAAAAAACAATTCGAATAAAACAGTGCCCGAACAAGAAGCTTCAAGATTCCGGGTGTTGGACAAGCAGGTGTGAATTTGCCAACCCGCATTCACTGCATCTCCCCGTGAACCGCATCTCAACGAAAATCCAACGGCTGACAAAACGACTGTTTCGGCGAGAAAAAACATGCGACTACAGTATAACATTTCCGTTCTTTTAATCTACGGTTGATAATTTTTATTTATGTTTTTCGAGACAGTAGAGACATCCATGTGAACAGACATACACGGTTTTTGATTTCTAAAAAAGCCGAAACCAAAATCCATGAAAAAAAGCCAAAAAAACAGGGCTATAGCATGGCCCAATTTTCAACCGGGCTAAACATGACTCACTTCGGCCGGCCCCTAGTTTGCCCCCACTTAGACATATGGGGGCATTTGAAACGCTTCGGTTTCCGAATCAAACACAAAACAATGGGCTTTCTTTCGACCTGGATAGTAGCATTCAGGGATACAACACAAAACAATGGAGGTGCCAAGTTTGCGAATTACGTGAAGATTAATTATTTCTTGATGCTCATGCATGCAACGAAACCGAATGCAAGATGAAGTCTCTCTATAGTTTGATGAAATGCATAAAAGGAAATAATGGTGACTATAGCTGGACCAGGGCAATGCTAGATGTCATGGCCCTCATTGTCCCTTATAGTCTCTCATTGTTTTATAGTTTCAAAACACTATAACAATATATAATTAATCTAATGCACCTAATTTGTCCCTTAGTACCAAACAAATTATATAAATCTAGAAATACAAATAGCGCAGGCCATCCGGCTAGTTTGTATTAGAAAAAAGTCCCTATAACACCTCGAATTTTGTAAAAAGTTCGTTTAGCATCCTAAACTATAAAACCAAATATTTGACCCTGAACTTTGCAATCCGGTTCAAATGACACTCTGCTCTAGTTTCGCATAATGGTATTACTCACGTGACGCGATGGGTGGATGGTTTTGCTACGTAGTATGATATGTTGACCAAGTTTAGGTGAATAACAGATAGAGTTCATAGGGGGCTTCTCCCCTATCAAGCTCCCATACGCTTCCATGGCCGTCGCTTCCTCTGTAGCTCTCTTCCTCTCTATTTTGATTGAGAGAGAAGCCCATGCGCGTCTCACCTATCATTCACTTAAATTTAGTCAGCGTGCCATTCTACATGCTAAAAACCGTCTAGTTATCGTGCCATATAGGCAATACCACCCTACAAAACCGGATCAGGGTTTTATATAAACCAGATTACAAAGTTCGAAAGATCGATGTCTAGTTTTATAGCTTAAGCCCTAGATGAAATTTCGAGTAAAGCTCGTAGTATTATATGAACTTCTTCCTTTGTATTAGGAGGAAGTAATCAAGATCACATGCATGCTACCCGCCCCCTGCCTAGCATCCGTGCCATGGCTGTGCATATATTGCTGGGTCCGATAAGAAAGATTATTTTAACGAACTGCAATATATTGCTCGTTAAAAATAATCTTTCTTGTCGGACCAAGCAATATATGCAACTAGCTAGGCTAGCTAATCAACTAATCAGTTAAAAGAAAATTAGGGGCAACGTGCGTACGTACTTGATGCGTGCATTCACCTAAACAGCTATGCATGTGTGCAATTAAGCGGAAGTGTGTCTGTCAAGCGGGGATTAAAGAATTAAGGGGGAAAAAGGCATATTCCAAGTTATAAGGAATATGTGTATAAAGAATTAAGGGGGAAAAAGGCATATTCCTGGCTCTCTCTCTCCTCTCTCTCTCTCTTTGCAAAACTAGTAGTGTGCCCGTGCTAACGCTACGATAAAATACAAAACAAGATAAAATTTGTAAAAAATAAAACGAACAATCAGATTCATTAAGATTCACGTCTCATATATTGTATAACCAAATATTCTTGTCACATAATAAATGTCACGTAACGACTAATCCTTTGAGGAGGCGACAACATCATTGGACTTACCCACCGACGACTTTCTCCAGCCCCACAAAAAGAATAGACCAATAGCAGCCGCACCGATCCGCCAGCTTTGTGCTCGATTTTGTCGGCATCGGCCCTTCGCCTTGTGTGCCTCCATTGTTGCCTTTGGTTGCAAGGATTCAATTAATCAATTCCAATGTACCGTATGCCTCCTCATTTATACTTATTAATCTATAAAATCCAGCTTGGGCCCAGCAGACAGCAGCATAAAAGATGGATAGAGATTTCCCTGCTGCCAACTTATTGTCCCAAGGGTATGCTGCAGCATTAATAGTTCCATTATATGCAAAACTTGGAACATATTACAACATAAAGCTTACAATTTTCTTACCTCCATTACTGGCCAAAATGAAGTGGAGTGGACAACTGTACATTGGTCATGGTCATGACCTAAGAGAACAAGAACCTGCAGAGGGATTAACCAAAGTCAAAATATTTAGAAGTTGATTTAAATATCTGGAAATTGCAAAAGAAGCTGTACCGGCTTCAACAAGCTTAGCAAAAGGTCAGAAGTCTCTTTGCTTAGATAATTCTGGTAACTGCATAAAAATAATTCTTATGTCAATCCTTATGGCTTTGCCATATGCTAACATATGGAACAAGTTCTCATAGCCAGCAATGAAGTTGAACTGGTTTGGCCAAAAGTAATTTTCAATAGAACACATAGGGAAAGTGGGAGAAACACTACGCCAGGAAAATTAGAGAGAATTTCGGATACAGCACCCTTAATCACATTAACAATTCGTTTACCAAGAAGAATATCGACAAGTAGCTCCCAAAACTAACACTCAAAGAGAGTTCAATGATCCTAATTTGACATATCATGGAGCTTACTCACGTCAGGTACTCAGGTGGCCTATGGTTCACAAGTGACAACCCATTTGATCCCATCAACTCTACCACAAAAAATTGTGTTGACTGTAAATGTGTTGATATTGGCTATGATTTAAGCTCAGAAACTAAGCAACTCTAGTGGAAAAGTTCAAATTAGTTAGACATAAAAGTAAGGAATGTGCCATTCACCAATATTACAGAGAATTATATGTTATATCTGCCTATGCAGTCCTGATTTGATGCAGAGATACTTGCTCATCATTAATGGTGACCATGGTGCCAACTATCAAGTGAAATAAGACATTTCCAGAGAAAAATACTTATAAGCATGTATATGATTATTGAAAAATGAAGTCATACCGCCCAATCATATGGTTCCTTCATTTCACCTGTGTCTAGCAATATTGGTTTTGGAGCTTGACACTCAACTTGCTCCTTCCCTGGTGGCTTTAATAAGTTCCTTACTAATTTCCAGAAAGGGTTTCCGTGATAAGAAGTGGTGGCAACCAGTTAGTACGTTATCTCAAATTGTGAAGCAAGTTTTTCATTGATATACTCAACCTTGACATCTCCTTGTTTGAAATCAAAAGCTCCAGGGCCATCTGTGGTTCCAGCAGCAGGTTTTAATAACTCTGCGTAATTAAAAAAATGAATGAAAAAACCCCTAATTTAGTAACAGATAAAAATGTATTGAACAATAAACATATTTTGTGAAGAACTGATAATGGCAGACAAAATATTAGGAAAAAAAGGAATTTTTCACCAATAGAATGTGCACTGGAAAAGAATAGCAAACGTGGAACAAAAGAAAACAGTTAGAATCAGAAGCATGCAATTCTAAAAAAAGAATCAGATGCACGCAAACAGAAGGAACAGTATTGCTGACTTTGTCACTCTTGTTGACTTTTTGCAAGACCAGTAAATGGATTCAGAACAATTTGATACAGATTAGTTGAAAACTTGAAATGTTATATCTTTGCCTTACATCTTTTGAAAACATGGAATGAACAATTACCAAATAACCCTAGATGTAGTGGGAAAGCTCTAATAAGTTGATCCAGCTATACAGTTGTAGCCTTGTAGGGCATTTGGGAGTTGGATTATATGTGGGCAACGGGCAATGTGACACTTATTAGCTTAGTTCGTCTTAAAAATCGATCAAGTTACTGTGATATTTTAGTTAAGCTTATTAGCTTCCTTTGACTATTAATTGGGCCAACTGTTTAATCAAAAAATCACTCAATGATTCAGTGTCTCGTTTTTATTTAAGCCAAATGAAACACAATGTATCATAGACATAAATACGACAGAAGATACACGTACCTATCGGGAATCTGCCTGTCAGGCTGGACACTTGGTAAGGATGCTGCTCGATGTCTCCCAAACTTTTGCAATGATCCAGTAGCACTTCCAACCAATGGCTGAATAACAAAAGAAATGGCAAAGTATAAACACAACAAGAACCAGAAAATCAGAACACACCTCCAGGAAAACAAACAGGTCAAATCTCATAACTTTTCAGCAAATATCTAACAAAGGTCAAGTCAGCAGTCCAACACAAATACTATTCTATAGTAAAGCATCAGCAATCAGCTAAGTGCGGTTTGTGCAACTATTGGGTACATTGTGAAAATGAATTCTAGATATTGGTATGATACTACAGTGGAAATTTGCAGCTCAAATCTCAAAATTCGTCAACAAACATCTCACAACCTGGACACAGTATTGCTCTTATCAAATAACCATCACAGATAATCTTCTGAATAGTTCAATAATCTTCTGAATCACAGCCTTTTTATATGCACTGATCATGGGAACATGAAAATCCCATATTATGAGGAAGTGAAACATGTTATGTTTGTATGGAAGAAATCAAGGATGCATAGACTGCCATAACTGCAGGCATAATAATGTTTACACACATAAGGCACCAAAAGAAAAGAAACAAGTTAACGGAACACACAAAAGCACTTATCTCACAAGTCACAAGCCAGCCACATACCTTTTCACAATGCCTACAAAGTAACTGTTCTCCATCTTGCTTCTTTTTATTTGAAATCTTCAAAATCTTCAATGGAAGGCGATTACCACAACTATCACAGCATGCTGCTGATTTACCAATAACCTGCAATACAGTATATTATATTGCAGCCTAACTGAGAAGTAATAAATGATACAGCTACAAGCTCAAATTTTACAATTTCACCGCATCCAGTTACCTGAGCCTCAGATTGACACTCTTGCTCATTATTCGAACCAGTCCCCTCCTGTATGCCATCAGCGCCAGAATGGTCATAGATAGACTTCTCCAGCGAGCACCCCCCATCCCATTTGGAGCTCAAAAAAGCCACGCTCAGCAAGGAAAGCCTCCTCAATTGCTGCACGGAATTTTCTTGGCTTGAGCTTATACAGAGGCTGTCCCTGAAACCTGGCAGAAAAGAGGGGAACTTCAGATACAGCCCAAGTAAGGAAAGCCCTGTTCACCTCCATATGCCAGAAGTTTACCCTGTTCACCTCCATATGCCATCTTATTGTTGGAGCAGAAAATATTCAGTCTATTCCTGGCTACAAAAAATTTATTACCGGATGGAAGACAACCCCTAAACACGCAGATAGTACGCCCATCACGAACATTATTCAGTGAGTTATCCGACAGAAGAATCCCATCAGTTAACCAAAACCATTAGTCCCATCAGGATGTGACAAAACCCTTATAGTTAGATGCTTAGTTATAATCTGATGGAGTTAAAAGCACTACACAATACAAGAATCCACATGCATGTATTAATCGACCATGTCACTTTTAATCAAGGGGAATAATTTCGACACCAATCAAATCAAAGAACATTACAATAACAAGTATTCAAATGAACACAGGAAAAGATAGAAAATGCATACCCCAGGGGAACTCCTTGTTGCGGATGTGCAGATACGGGTACGCTTGCAACATCACAAACAAAGAAGAAAGACCACACATCAGATTCAGACCATATCTAATCCAAACTCGAAGGGCGTGGTGGGGGCGGCCAGAAGGCGGCGTGGGGGTGCCCGGATCCGGGCCAAGGTGAAGACGGCCAGACCAGGCGGGCGAGCGCACGGCGCGGCGATCTCGGGCGCTGGAGACGGCCGGATCCGGCGAGGAGTGGGTGACGGCCACGGGAGGCGGTCGGAAGTCGGCGGAGAGCGCCGAATCCGGCGGTGGAGAGGCTGGATCCGGCGGCGAAGAGCCTGGATCTGGGCTTGCCGGCGGTGGAGACGGCCAGATCCGGGGCGGGAGGCGGTCGGCGCGGCCGGTGCAGAGGCAGGCCGGATCCGGGGTTTGAGGGGTTTGGGGTGGGATCGGCCGGGGGATTTGGGGTTCGGGTGCGGGGTGGGGAGGAGGAGGCGTCGGCGGAGCAGAGGAGCGGGAAGCGGCGGCGCAGCGAGGGGTGGGGAAGGGGAGGCGTTGGCGGAGCGGAGGAGCGGGAGGCGGCGGCGGTAGCGCGGGGGCGGAGCGAGGTCTGCGGAGGAATCGAGGGCAGGGCGGAGGGAGGTCTGCGGAGCGAAGAAGTGGGGGGAGGAGGAGGCGGCGGCGGCGGCGCAGGGTGGGGAGGAGTAGGCGACGGCGGAGCGGCGGATGAGGGAGGGGAGGAGGCGGCGCGGAGATCCGAGGGCAGACGCGGAGGGGGGGACGGGGGAGAACGTGGGGAGGCGTGGGGAGGCGCGGGATTCGCGCGGGGGGCGGGGGGTGGCCAGCGTACCGGTTCAATGATGTGCATGATCCAAATGATTTTGACCTTAGGATCTTCAATGAGTAAGAGAATAAGGTTTGAGGAGAGATCTAGGCCATTCATTTGTATGGAGTTGGATTACTTTGGTACACAAATCTGGGTGGACTTAGATTAGGCATGACTGTGGGCGTGGTTGAAGGGGTGGATGTAGTAAAGATAATTTTGGTGTATTATAGAGTAGGGTAGATGACACTTCTGTAAGCTGCTTATTAAAGAAAATTAAGGTACATTATTAGTGTTGACAGGGCAAACATGATCACCCATGAATGAAACGAGACGTGTTCTTCGGAGAGTATTAGGGTGTGTTTGGTTGAGCTGTGGCTTTTGAAAAAGTTGCTGCGGGCTGTGGGCTGTGGAAAAGCTGCTGTAGGTTGTGAGCTGTGGAAAAGTTGTAAGCTGTTTGGTTCAAACAAGTATAACACTTACCTCCTATCTCTATTTTCCTTGAAACAACTGTGAAACAGCTCTCTATTTTCACCATTTTAAAAAGCAGAAAAGCAGAAAGCCAAAAGCAGGGTCCAAGATGCTTTTAAAACTGTACTACCCAAAAGTAGCTGCTTTTGAAAAAGCAGCTTCTGATTTCCACCCTTTTGGTTGGCTTTTGGCTTTTTGGAAGCAAAAATAACTCCTAAAAACTCAACCAAAGGCACCCTTAATTAATTTGAGTAAAGCTGTGGCACGTTGAGCTTGCATTCCACAGAGCTAGTGATGTACTTTTTTTTTTGAGATAGTACTAGTTAATTGAACATAAACACGTGCTACATGCTACGCGCATACCCGCACTCACCAGCATGTTAGCTAGCAATAACATAAACAAGCAGATCGAGATGAGATTCCAAAGCTCGTACTCACTAGAATTGGATGCATGAACGTGAAGCTCGAATCGATCAGTACCTCCTACATTTTGTAACTATAGGTTTAGAAAATTAACTAGTACCTACATCCATCCACTTTGTACATGACCAACCCCCATTTAATTATTAGTTAGAAAATTAGAGGTTAGAAAAGTTGTGCAGGCTCAGTCCAATAGATAGATATCTGTAAGCTATATATATATATATATATATATATATATATATATATATATATATATATATATATATATATATATATAGTGGTGAATCTAGAAATTTTAAATGGGTATCGAAGTTATAAAAATATTATTCAATAGAAAAATATAAAGATCCATAATAGCGAAAATTAAAGTACAATTATTCATATTAAAGACAACATCTTAAATAATATACAAACAAAAAATTTACGCAACAATACTTCATGTCTTGAAAGCGATATATAATGTCATCATTCTTAACTTACAGAAAAAATTCTCCCTCAAGAAATATAACCACGCAACCATTCAAGTGTTGCCCCCCATTCTATTTCTTAGCTTATTCTTCACATAATTCATTGAAGAAAACAATATCTCAATATTAGCAGTTGCTATAGGAAGAATTAGCGACAATTTGAGAAGATTGTAAACAATTGCATAACACCATTTTGCTACAATTAATTAATTATTCACATACACCGACATAACATCACTAAACCATATATATGCATAATTAAGACTTAATGAGATATACCGATTCTAGGCAATCAAACATATTTTACGCTAAACTGCATAATAAATACAATGATAATGATGTTAAAGCAACATGCACAACAAAATACCGTAAACACAATAATGTGATTAATATTAATATTTCACTAAAAACACTAGGCGTACCAACTACCATCAAACACGATCTATATGGCCACTCATGCGCAATTGTCAACATCACTATTAGATCTGCATCACTCCTGGTCACTGTATATAGCTACTGACGTCGTCACAAATCCGTGCCTCTGTCTTTTCTTTTTCTTTTTTTTCACTTTTTTTCTTTTTATCCTCATTTCTTTCTTTATTTTATCCTCTTTTTCCTCCCGACAGCCACCTGGCCTCTCTCTCTCTCTCCTCTCCTCTTTATTTCTTTTCTTCATCGACAGCTTCTCAGTTTTTTTCCTTTCTTCTTCCACTTCTTTCACCTTTCTCCCCTCCCTCTCTCTCTCTCTCCATTATTTTCTTCTCCCCTATTTATTCTCTTCTCCATTTCTTCCTTTTTCATTTTCTTCTTCTACCACCGAATGGCTTGGCGCTGCTGCTACTTCCTTTCTTTTTCTTCTTCTTTCTTTCTTTTCTTTTTCTCTTCCCACGGCTGGCCACTGCTTCTTTGTTTCTTCTGTGTCGTCTAACGATTCATGGCACCAAGGGTCAGTCAGGGCCGTCAATAATTAAGAGCCAGCACAACTTTTCTAACCTCTAGCTAGTTTTCTAGCTAATAATTAAGGCCCCATTTGGCACGGCTCCACTTCACAAGTGGAGCTGTTTTTTTTACTTCACAAGTGGAGCCGGGTGAAGCTACTTTTTTCAGCTCCTTGAGTGGAGCTACTTTTGTCTCAGCAGGTTTTAAGAAACTCCTTGGGTGGGCACCTAGACGCAGTGGGCTGTGGTGGGGCGCGTGGAGCGTTGTCGGTCGCACGTGCAACTCTCATTACGGTGGAAGATGGAAAGAGAGAAGGAAATATATGTGCGTACGTTGATTTCTCGTTGCGCATGCATATTTTCCACAACTGAGGCACGGGGGGAGAGGGAAGGAAAATGATACAATGGAAAAGAAGTGAAAAGTAAACAGATGAATTGTCGTACGTGCTATTTCTTGATATGCAGACATTGACCTGAACGTCTCACAGTCCTCATTTATATTGCAAGAAAAACACAACACCCATATATATATATATATATATATATATATATATATATATATATATATATATATATATATATATATATATATATATATATATATATATATATATATATATATATATATATATATATATATATATATATATATATATCCTCCCACTATACATAAAAAAGAGAGAGGTCTAGGCTGCATACAGCAGACAACGAGGATCGAGTAGCATCTACATATATACATTTTGCGTACGTGTTTGTCTCGTCGGGAAGAAAACACACACACACACACAAACGATCGATCGAACAAGTCGTTCGTTCGTTCTCCCCGCGCTGATTGATATGATCAGCAGCAGCGGCGTTGTCGCCGGCGTGGAGGACGCGGATGCGTTCCTGCAGCGGTGCTCGGAGTCGGGGGACGCCGCCTACGCGGAGCTCAAGGCCGTGCTGGGTCGCCTCCACGACCCGGCCACGCGGCGCGGCGCGCGGGTGTTCCTCGGCGCCCTCCGCCGGCGGTTCAGCTCCCCCGCCGAGGAGGATGGGTGCTTCCGGCGGTACAACTTCCGCATCCACGACCTGCTCCTCCACGACGGACTCCACACCACCACCTTCCTCTCTGTCTCAGGTAACTAACTCATCATCTCGATCGCTCATCGGTCGACGTCATCAAGAAATGTATTTTCGGCTACACTAATTCTCAAAGTACTAACCCCCGAGTCAACTTCCAATATCTACCGGCTAGCTAGCTAGTATGTATATATGCAATGATATATATATATATATTATATCAGGATAGAAAGTCTTAATTATAGAAGAAAAGTTTTAATCATAGATGACAAGTCTTAATCATGGACTATATATATATATATATATATATATATATATATATATATATATATATATATATATATATATATATATATATATATATATATATATATAATAAGAAAAGTGTTCTTGCTACTGCGAGTCTCATGATCGGGCGGTCAGTCGGGTGGAATTGTCAAGCAAGATTGGCCCAGCCATGCCATGCAATATATCCATCGACAGCGATCGACGGTCTAGCTTGTCGGCCCGTCAAAAGTCGTCTGGCGATTTGGCTCAGCCATAAAAGTGAGTTGTACATTGACACCAACCCTAAAAGTACAATTTTCATTTTTATTAATTATAATATACTTACAAATCTAATAAACTTATAATATTGTAAAAGTGCTTTTTATGAGACAACTCATTTTTATTCATTATAATATATTTATAAAATCTAATAAAATTATAATATCGTAAAAGTACCTTTTGAGAGAGTGCTATATGTGTCTAATCCAAATATTCAAAAGAAGTTTTGATAGGCAAATTTTGACTGCATGTAACCTAAACGATTTCCTTTTATGACCGGAGAAGTATACATTCATCTATCTGAAATTTGCTTTAATTCCATGTTTCATGGCCCATGTACGCCAAGTCCCCAAACTTGCGCTATCAAATGAGGAAGACAAAACAAGTTCGGTCTGTTGTTTACAACGGTCGATGGGATGTCAAAAATACTGAAGGAAAAATAATAGAACTATAATCTTACAAAATTTCTAGTAAAATATATTTATATCTACATAATAGTTAGACACTAGAATTTTAAATCTTAACGGATATAATCGTATATCTATAACTCTACCATTTTACCATCCCAACAAAAGGTAACTCTCTTTATAACCTTTTTTTTTTGACTTAAAATGGCACCACATTTCAACCGGTGAGAAAAGTAGCACTTGGAAAGAAGCAAAAGCCATCGAAGAGGGATGATGGCGCCTCTTCAAAAGGAGCAAAAGTCCTCGAAGAGGAATATCCCTTTGACCATTAACAGGCTTTTTTAAGCCGACCCTACTAAAAAGTCTATATACATATCTTACGATACAAAAGAAAAGAAATCTACAAATAAAAAAAAGGCTATGTAGCACTGAATTGTTAACTCACCTAATCAACTACCATGACACTTTTCTCTTGTATTTAAAAGAGGGAGTTAGCGATGATGATTCATCTGCTCCTCTCAACTCCCCTTTACATCTTCTTAAAAAATACATAATAGAAAAATGATGTACCAAAAAATAAATTCTATTGTCCTACAAATTATCTAACAAAAAATAGACCTCTAATAGGTGTATGGCAGAGCTGAGGATGCAGAGGCATGACGTGACCAAGCATGAAGGTGGAGTCGATGGCGTGGACTGAATATGATAATTCCGACGATATCGACTTAATATGTTGAGATAATATAATTTTTTATTCGTAGCAGAGCACGGGCATTGGGCTAGTTTTCTTTGAATTTTAGAGGCATAAATTTAAAGGAAGATTACTGAAGTTATTTATGTACTAAACAAACAAATAAGCTTTTTTTTAAAAAAAAAATTACCAGCAGACTCAAAATCCCCCTGCTGCTGCTGTAACAGAATCCGCGAATATATATAAAGATGAATTTACAATACTACCCCTCGCCCCCTTCCTCGTCGGCGCCGCCCAGCCCAGTCAATCTCCCTCCCCAATCGCCCCGCCTATATAAGCAGAGAGAGAGAGCGCAGCCGGCGTCTCGCCCCGCCATTTCCTCACCTCCTCCAGAACCATCTGACCTAATCCCGTGAGGGGAATGGCGGCGCTGGACAAGGAGGTCGAGTCCTTCCTGGGGGCCTGCGCGGCGTCCGGCGATGCCGCGTACGGCGCCGCCAAGGCCGTGCTCGAGCGCCTCGAGGCCCCCGCCTCCCGCGCCGCCGCCCGCCGCCTCCTCGGCGCCGTCCGACGCCGCTTCGCCGACCCCGCCGCCGGAGATGAATGCTTCCGCACCTTCCACTTCCGCATCCACGACGTCGTCCTAGACCCCCGCCACCAAGGTCCCCTATCCTATCCTTCCCGCAAAATTTTCACCACGCGATTTGCCGAGCCCGTGCATGCGGATTTAGACTTTCGGGTGTTCTGCAATGAATCTGGATGAACCATCCGTTACTATGTGTCACCATTCGTTCGTTGCAGATTCGGCGATCTGGTTGTGCAAATTTTGCGGTTTGGTAAGTATTACGTTTTGATGCGCTTACTGCCATCAGTTATTTCATGACAAAATCTTGGTCCACTCGTCACAAGTTGTTATTATTGGCGACGGTAGTGCTGCGAAGTGGACCAGACCAACAAGCACGACAGTGATCTCTTATTTTGTCCCCAAACTCCATATGTGGTCAAGTGAGCCACCCATTAGATGGAAAGGATTACATTATGTGTGCACTGTACAGTATATATGACAATGATCTTGTTGGTTCTATCCGATCTTTCGGAATCAGGGTAGCCTTTCCTTTGACTGTGCCAGCGTGCCGACCATGTGCCTAACGTGTGATACTGTTGTAAGCATTAGGTGTTCCTGCAAGGATATATTAAAATATTTGTGGAAATATTTTATTCCAGCGGTCCTTTCCCAGGGAACAATTTGTCTCGATTGCTGAATAATTTAGCTTTCATATATATAAAAAAGAAAATGCCTTTCTTGGTCTGTCTGATATATTATGGTGCATTGTTTACTTGATGATGTTATCTTTTAGGCTTGCTTCAGAATTCGTCACTATATAGCACTGTTCCAAACTGCTTTTTGGCTTCTAGCTTCAAACTTGCAGACCAAAAGCTGTTTAGAACGCATTGACTTCTTAATGCGGTTTTTTTTTCTTTTGCATTGTCCATAGAGATATAACGATGTTTTTCATTTTTCCTATTTTTCTTCATTTTCCTTTAATCGAATGCCTCATAAAAAGCTAATAGCCGCTACAATGCTATTTCAACCAAAAGCCATCAGAAAAGGCCGAATTGAACAGGGACATAATGTGCCTCATTTTGTGAGGCATGCTTTGTGAGCTGAATCCTGTCACTTCCCTTCTTTGGCAAAACAATCCTGCCCCAACTTATTATCATAAGAACAAAAACATGACATGAGCCTGGCAAACTTATCGTCATAACAACAAAATAGGACATGCGTGCACCATATCTTCTGTTAATATTGGATATATGAGTAGTATTTTTATTGGAACATCTGTAATTTACAAAATTCTTACATCATCTGGAGTCTGGACCTGACATGAGTTCTAAGTTATTGTTTGGGTGTATAAATTTAAATTTCTGTCTTTAGTTGGCGCAATGGTAAAAGCTTGCCAGTTCACTAGTACATGAACTTTGTCTTGTTCAAGCATCTTTTATTTGGTTTCCATAACTTGACAAATTTATCGACTGCTTCTAGGATTCCAACAAAGAAAGAAGCTTACAATGATGGAGATACCTAGCATTTTCATTCCTGAGGATTGGTCCTTCACTTTCTATGAGGGCCTCAATCGGCATCCAGATTCTATTTTCAGGGATAAGACAGTTGCAGAGCTGGGATGTGGCAATGGTTGGATATCCATTGCACTTGCAGAAAAGTGGTCCCCTTTGAAGGTTGGCATCTCTTGTCATGTAGACATTTTGTTTTATCGTCGTTGTTACAGAAGTGGGAGCTGCAGCATTTAGACATTTACTTAGGTTACAAGATATAATGCTGTTGGACTTTTGGTAATCAACCGTTGGTCTAACTCTCTCGGTACATATGAGAATGAGAAAACAACATCCATTGAGCATACTGCTTCCAAAGTTTGGGCAAGTCACTAATCTAATGCGACATAATTGTTCCTACCATGCTGAACAGTAGGTGTCCTTTGAGATGGGAAAAAAAGAGGAAAATAACATGTACCTTAGTAGTTTGAAATGCGCATATCAGTGAATCAAATTGGTTTGCACTCAGCTCGAAATTACCTTAGTAGTTCAGCATTTATTTTGTTCAGAATCCAAGCTGAGCATTGTTCCTTTCTTTGAAGGTCTATGGTCTGGATATAAACCCAAGAGCTGTCAAGATTGCATGGATAAACCTTTACTTGAATGCACTAGATGACGATGGTCTCCCAATCTATGATGGGGAGGGGAAAACATTGCTTGATAGAGTTGAATTCTATGAGTCTGATCTTCTTTCTTACTGTAGAGACAACAAGATAGAACTTGACCGAATTGTTGGATGCATACCACAGGTACAGTCAGTTACCAATTTACCATTTTTTGTGGAAGAAACTTATAGTAGATCAGAACTGGAGGAAAACGCTTACTCTTAAAATCTGCTTTTCAGATTCTTAACCCAAATCCAGAGGCAATGTCAAAGATTATAACAGAAAATTCAAGTGAGGAGTTCTTGTATTCCTTGAGTAATTACTGTGCTCTGCAGGTATGTTGTAAGACATCTTCTATTTGTTCATCGTTTAATGAAAATTGATTGATATGCGTGAAATTTAAGCCATTCCATTGACCTAATACTAATGGTGATTTGTCTTCAAGTCATTTCTCTGGCTGCAGTAGAGGATCATGATTCATGAGTGTGAAATGCATCTTGTTTATAAATAATGTAACCTCTACTGACAACTTGGTTCCACCAGTAATCAGTTTAACTACAGATGGTTAGGAATGACAGCATTGGCAGTCTATATTGATAGGGGCAAGCAGGTGAAATGCTGGATACTAGGATTTCTTTTTTGGGCAGTAATCCATATCAAATTCCTCACGTCAACTTCCACCTATTGCATAACTTCGTTGTGTTAAGGACAAATGTGTTTAGTACATCAAACTTGCCTATAACAATGAGTTCTGGCATATGGAAATATTGGCAGTGATATTCAAATGCTTATCTGTTGAAGCACAAAAGTTTTGATCAGTTGCTAAGCATTTGATAATCCTTATGCTATGATGTTACACGTAATGTTACTCAAGTTAATATTTCTTACAATGGCTGATTGTACTATTCTGATTTCCTTCTGTTCATTTGTTATGTTTATGAATTTAGTCCATGCGTTACTGCTTCCAGGGTTTTGTTGAGGACCAATTTGGTCTTGGGTTGATTGCTCGGGCAGTTGAAGAAGGGATAGCTGTCATAAAGCCTATGGGTATTATGATATTCAACATGGGAGGTCGACCAGGGCAAGGTGTCTGTGAACGCCTATTTCGACGCCGGGGATTTCACATCACAAAGCTCTGGCAAACAAAAATTATGCAGGTAGTGATTCTGTGACAGACCAGATGTTAATTAATCAGGAAGTCTATTTTGCATGCCAACATTATGTCCCGGTTTGGTCATCAATATGTACTTCTGAGTTGCACAACAGCTTTTAGCAGGGCCTAGAATTTTCAGCTACTACTGTATGATTTTATAGTGCAACGCCATTTTTGTTTGGTATCATTACCAACTAGTTGGGTTATTTGCAGGCTGCAGACACAGATATTTCAGCTCTAGTTGAAATTGAGAAAAATAGCCGACATCGCTTTGAGTTCTTCATGGATCTTGTCGGGGATCAACCTGTCTGCGCACGCACAGCCTGGGCATACATGAGATCTGGCGGTCGCATTTCACATGCTTTGTCTGTTTATAGCTGTCAGCCTCGCCAGCCCCATCAGGTTCCTTTGTGTTCTCTTAAATTTCTAAAAGCAATAATATAATGATGGGAACAGTACTTATTCAAAGAACTTTCAGGTGAAGAAAATATTTGAGTTTCTTAAAGATGGGTTCCATGAAGTCAGCAGCTCCCTCGATTTGTCCTTCGATGATGATTCTGTTGCTGATGAAAAAATTCCCTTCCTAGCATACCTAGCTAGTTTTTTGAAAGAGAATAAGTCCAACCCTTGTGAGCCACCAGCTGGATGTATAAACTTCCGGAATCTTGTTGCTGGATTTATGAAGAGCTACCACCACATCCCATTAACTCCTGATGTAAGCCTTGGTGTATATTGCCTTTACAATTTTGTTCGCTTACTAGAAATCCTTAAGATCTAGCCATTCTATGCTTCTTACTTATGCTTCATACGATGCTCATTTTTTCTTTTGTGGTGTACTAGAACGTTGTTGTATTCCCTTCCCGCGCTGTGGCAATAGAAAATGCTCTTCGATTGTTCTCGCCGGCGCTTGCAATTGTTGATGAACATCTGACCAGACACTTGCCCAAGCAATGGTTAACATCTTTAGCAATCGAGGTACCTTGATTTCTCTCTCTCTCTCTCTCTCTCTCTCTCTCTCTCTGTGAGCATGGGTCTGCACTTTTCCCAACAAACACCAGAAGGTATGCAGGCATGCATCTGGGGCTTATGCGTGTTGTGCAGCACCTTTTCTGTGGGCAACATCTGATCTCTACTACTAAAATAGTGCATGTCCGTTTGCTTTTTTTGTTAAAAAAAATCTTGTTAACAGTGAAAACACATGTCAGTTCTGTGAAAAAATGGATGGACAAGACATTAGTTCTATATAATACAAGAATGTTGATGTTACTGCCTCTTTTTTAAATTTCAGGGAAGAGCAGATTATAACCATGCTGAAGATACAGTCACTATAATTGAGGCACCACGCCAATCAGATTTGCTAATTGAGTTGATCAGGAAACTAAAGCCTCAGGTTGTTGTTACTGGCATGGCTCAATTTGAGGCTATCACCAGTGCTGCTTTTGAGAACTTACTAAGCATCACGAAAGATGTTGGTTCCCGGTTATTCCTTGATATTTCAGAGCATCTGGAGTTGTCTAGTCTGCCAAGCTCTAATGGTGTATTGAAGTATCTTGCTGGAAAGACCCTACCTTCCCATGCAGCTATACTGTGCGGTTTAGTAAAGAATCAGGTGCCTGTAACTTACCACAGCAATTGATTTTCATTGAGTGGACTTATATACCCCGCTATATCAATTAGCCTGGAACTGTATTTGAACTTTATTCTGCATTGCCACGTCTACATTAGAAACACTGTCTAATGTTTCATCTGTATTTGCTTTATCTGATTTTGGATTAAAACTTGCAGGTTTATTCTGATCTGGAAGTTGCTTTTGCCATTTCTGAAGATGTAGCTGTCTACAAGGCATTATCACAAACTATTGAGCTATTGGAAGGGCATACTTCTCTGATCAGCCAGCACTATTATGGTTGTCTTTTCCATGAGCTGCTGGCATTTCAAATTGCCGATCGACATCCACAACAAGAGGTAAACAGGACTCTCCTCCAATTCTTGACCTCACCACGAGCTTCAATGCCTAATGGCTTTTCTTCTTAGTGCACACTCCCATTAGCATGAGTCATCTAGTTATTTAAATCTCGGAATCGGAGTATTTCTCCCTTAGTTGGATAACACCTACCCAAAATGAACAGCTAAATGTATTAGTAGAATGTTTGATTATATTTTTCAATTATTTCGTGTCTAGTTCCAAATAATAATGCAGCCAGGGCCCATGGAATATTTTGTGACCTAAATGTTTTGTCTTTTTTGGTTTCTTGCCTTTTTTTTTCCTTGCTCTTTTTCAGAGACAACCCGCAGAAGTGATATCTCAGAAGATGATAGGATTTTCTAATTCAGCGATGTCTACTCTGAAAGAAGCTGAATTTTTCATTCCTGATTACAAGGAATCCAGTGTCATTCATATGGATTTAGATCGCAGCTTCTTGCCAGTACCTTCTGCAGTGAAGGCCTCCATTTTTGAAAGTTTTGTTAGGCAGAACATCACTGATTCTGAAACCGATGTTCGTTCCAGCATTCAGCAGCTTGTGAAAGATAGCTATGGTTTCTCAGCAGATGGTTATTCTGAAATTATTTATGGCAACACCTGTCTTGCACTCTTCAACAAGCTTGTTCTTTGTTGCATGCAAGAACAAGGCACCTTGATTTTCCCCTTGGGCACCAATGGACGTTATGTCTCGGCAGCAAAGTTTTTGAATGCAAGCACCTTGACCATTCCAACAAATTTAGGTTCAGGTTTCAAAATTGAACCAAGGGTCCTAGTTGACACACTTGAGAAAGTATCTCGGCCATGGGTGTATATCTCGGGTCCCACAATCAACCCTACTGGTTTCCTGTACAGTGACAATGATATTCAAGAGTTGCTTTCTATCTGTGCTAAATATGGAGCTAGGGTAGTGATTGATACCTCCTCCTCTGGTCTGGAGTTCCAAACCCATGGCTGGAGTCGGTGGAATTTGAAAAGATGTCTTTCTGCTGTGAATTGTTCAAATCCCTCATTCTCTATAGTTCTGCTCGGAGAGCTGACCTTTGAGCTGACCACGGCAGGGCTTGACTTTGGATTTCTAATCTTGAATGACTCGTCCTTGGTTGACACATTTTATAATTTCCCGAGCTTGAGTCGGCCACATAGCACATTGAAGTACACTATCAGGAAACTGTTGGGTCTTAAGAACCAGAAGGATCAGCATTTCTCCAATCTCATTGTGGAACAAAAGGAGTCACTGAAGAATCGTGCCAGCCACTTGATGAAGGTTAGAATTTTGTAACATCCTGAACTGTCCTCAATTTTCTTCCATTTCTCAGTTCTGGTCCCATCCAAGTTATCTCAGTTCATTGACAGAAACTAGCAGAATCTTAGGTTAATTTCAGTAACTCGAGTTCTCTCCTTGGCAGTTAGTGCATCCAAAATTAGTTGGGTCCACATAAAAATGATATAACTGCAACTAGCTAGATATATTTTGCACAGCAGCAGTTACTTTGAATTGAACATTGTGGAGTTTTCCGGGCACTTTTGACAAATTTTCACCTCATGTTTTCTTTTTCTGCAACGAAACAGACACTTCAGAGCTGTGGCTGGGATGTTGCCAGCAGTTGTGGTGGCATCTCGATGCTGGCGAAACCGACCGCCTACATTGGCAAACCATTCAAGGTCGACGGTTTTGAAGGCAAGCTCGATGGCCGCAACATCAGGGAAGCCATTCTTAGATCCACTGGCCTGTGTATAAACAGCAGCTCATGGACCGGAATACCGGACTACTGCCGGTTCAGCTATGCTCTGGAGAGCGGCGAATTCGAGCGGGCAATGGACTGCGTAACTCGGTTCAAGGAGCTGGTTCTGGGAGGCAAGCCTCAGATGAATGGTAACTAGGGTTTGAGTGCTTCCGTCATCGTGGAAACTAGAACCTGAAGGGATGTAGCCACTCTATCCATTGTTCGCCTGTTTGAAAACCTTTGTTTTATAAAGGAATAATAACAGCACGAAATGTCTGATGAAAATGTATTGGCAAATGGCTTCTACTCTGAAGAATGTATTGGCGTATTTCCTTTCTAGGTTGTCCAGAAGATGCTTCTTTTCTTACTGGTATCTTGCGGCTACATTTTCTTTCAGAATTCAGAGGGGAGGATGTGGTGCACTGGTGTTCTGTAGCTAATAACCAAAGGAAGGCATGTCCGGTGCATCCTTGCCTTTCCCGTGCACCCCTATCCAAAAACCGCTCAAATGGTCGTGATTTTTTATTTTTTAAAAAATGAGAACATTGATATAAAATCATTACCATGCCACAAAATTTAACCTCAAAGTTTGACCACAGAGAAAGAAAAGGCCAATTTTACTGAACCCTCGTGCCACGCCTCCTCCTCGGCGCTGCCACCAATTCCTTCCCTACGTGAGAGAATTGCTATTATAGGACGCGAAACAATGGGCTTCGCTATTATAGGACTCCAAACGTCGACTTCGCTAAAACGACCCTTGAAACATTGGCACTTTGTTATAGATGACATTTGGTCTTTTTAATCTCTTTTCTCAACTAAAATACATGTATTTTGCCATGATGTGACCTTATTGCCCTTCTGCCTCATTCACGTAAGAGATCGACCTTTCGTTTCCTTCGTACGTTTCGTTTCCTTTGTCCGACTCCGACTGTTCGTCTCCGCCGCCCAAAACCCCGACATGGAGCCCCAGCCCGGCGATCCACCGTACGTGCTGTACGTGCCCACGCGCGGCACCTGCCCTCCAAACACACAAGGGCAAAAATGTCATCCCATGGCAAAATACATGTACTTTAGATGAGAAAAGTGATTAAAAGGACCAAATGTCATGTATAACAAAGTGCCAACGCTTCAAAGGTCGTTTTAGCGAAGTCAACGATTGGAGTCCTATAATAGCGAAGCCCATTATTTCGCGTCCTATAATAGCAATTTTCTCTCCCTACGCGGCAACGTCTGGTTGCAGTCCTTCAACTTCCTCCAGCAACATCGCATCTCCCCATCATCGCCTCCCCAACGCATTCGCCCACCGCCTCCTCTCCCCATCTGCCCGCCGCCGTCTCCCTACCTCCACCTCTCGCAACCACCGCCTCCTTCTCTCCCCTGAACCCTCGTGCTGCGCCTCCTCCTCTCTTCGGCGCCACCACCAATTTCATCTCCCATTGCCCCTCCAACCAGCGGCACGACGCTCGACGACAGCGGCCGGTGGATCAGAGAGAAGGGAGCTCGACGATGGCGGCGGCGACTTCCTCTTCCTACGCCCGCCCATGTGGCTCTCCCCCCGCCGCCACCGCCCAGCGATCACTCACCCAGTGAGCCTCTCTACCTCCTCCTACTCTTCGCTCGGCGTCCATCGCGCTGTCTGGCGATTTTGGTCTCCCAAGCTGGTCATCGAAGTCGGTGCCATGGTCGAAGGGGACCGTGGTCGAGGGGTCGTGGTCGAATGTGGTGGTGATCAAAGGGGAAGTGGTCGACGTCGAAGGGCAGTGGTCATCGAAGGGTCATGGTCAAAGAGGACAGTGGTCGAAGTCGAAGCCATGGTTGACATCGAAGGGCCGTGGTCGAAAGGGACAGTGGTCGACGTCGAAGGTCTGTGGTCGAAGGGGACAGTGGTCGAAGGGGGTGGTGGTCGAAGGGGGAAGTGGTCGACGTCAAAGGGATGTGGTTATCGAAAGGGACAGTAATCAAAGGGGGTTGTGGTCGAAATCAAAGATCCGTGGTCAAAGTCGAAGCCATGGTCGAAGGGGGCTGTAGTTGAAAGGGAAAGTGGTCGATGTCGAAGGGCCGTGGTCGAAGGGGACAATGGTCGAAGGGGGCGGTGTTCGAAGAAAGAAGTGGTCGATGTCGAAGGGTCGTGGTCGTCGAAGGGTTGTGGTCGAAGAGGATAGTGGTTGAAGGGGGTAGTGGTCGAAGTCGCAGATCTGTGGTCGAAGTTGAAGATCTGTGGTTGAAATCAAAGCCGTGGTCGAAGGGGGAAGTGGTCAACGTCGAAGGGCTGTGGTTGAAGGGGTTGTGGTCGAAGTCGAAGATCCGTGATCAAAATCCAAGATCCTTGGTGGAAGTTGAAGCCGTGATTGAAGGTAGTCGTGGTCGAAGGGGGAAGTGGTCGGCGTCGAAGGGTCATGAACGTCGAAGGACAGTGGTCGAAGTCGAAGATCCGTGGTCATCGTTAAAGCCATAGTCAAAGAGGGAAGTGGTCGACGTCAAAGGGCCGTGGTCGAAGGGGCAGTGGTTGAATTGGGCAGTGGTCAAAGTCGAAGGGGGCAGTGGTCGAAGTCGTGGTCATGGTCGTAGTTGTAGCGCCTGTGGACATAGTCGTAACGTCATGGTCGTAGTCATAGCGCCAACCCGGAGGGCACCTGCTGTTCGTCCGTAACCTCTGCCGCTATGAGTTCCCCCTCCAGTTGGACATCCACGTCGCCTACCCCCATGTTACCCCCGAGATCGAGCTCCCCACCCTCGACATCAAGACCCACAAGATCTCGTACTCCTCATAGATTGTAACATGCTTTTGGCCACAAGGTGTGATCGTTCGCTTTCGATTTACGACCACGAGCGCTGGTCGATGTGTTCTGACTTACGACCACAAGGTGTGGTCGATGTCTTTCGACTTACGACCATGAGCGCTGGTTGAAGTCGAAGATCCGTGGCAGAAGTCAGAGCCGTGGTCGAAGGGGGAAATGGTCGTCATCGAAGGGTCGTGGTCAAAGGGGACAGTGGTGGAAGGGGGCAGTGGTCGACGTTGAAAGGGGCAGTGGTCAAAGTCGGGGCCCGTGGTCGTCTGGTCGAAGTCGGGGCCGTGGTCGAAGGGGGCCATGGTCGACATCGAAGGGCCGTGGTCGAAGTTGGGGCCAAGCAAGTCGGGCGGGCCGAGCAGGCTGGCATCAGTACTTGGGCGATAGGACACAAGCGCATCGGAGGTATGCTAACGTACGACCATCAATGATGGTCGACCGCTCCCAACCTACGATCATGCACGATGGTCGATGGCTTCTAACTTACGATCACGAGATGTTATCGACGGCTTCTGATTTACGACCACGAGCACTAATCGATGTGTTCCAACTTACGACCACGAGGTATGGTCGATGTCTTCCAACTTACGACTATGAGCACTAGTCGATATGTTCTGACTTATGACCATATGGTGTCCTCGATGGCTTCCGACGTACGACCACGAGGTGTGATCGATATCTTCCGACTTACAACCACGAGTACTGGTCGATACGTTCCGACTTATGACCATAAGGTGTTCTCGAGAGCTCCAAACCTACGATCGATCGTTGACCGATGCCAATTTATGACCACCAGTGATGGTCGACTGCTCTTGACCTATGATCACGCGCGATGGTCGACGGCTTCTGACTTACGATGACGAGGAGTGCTCGAGGACTCCCGACCTATGACCACGAGGTGTGGTCGATGTCTTCCGACTTATGACCACGATGTGTGATAGACGGTTTCCGACTTACTTGACGGATTTGAAAACTTTTAAAACATGTTTGTATGCATATTCTAAAAAATTTTACCACCCGTGAGTTTTAAAACATGTAGTATGATAAATTTTAAGAATCCATAGCAACGCACGGATATTCAACTAATATACATTGAGTTTTGAGTTGAAAATTTGTATGGGGATGCACGAAATTTTGATACCGGACGCACCCCTCGTACCATAGTGTAATACTTCTATAATGTTGGAGTTTTTTTCAAATACGGGAAATGATTGCAAGATATGTATGCTTGACACATTCGTGCAAATATGCCATCCTTTTTTAAAAGAAAAGAAAATCGGCCGGGAGTGAAGAATTCGACTAACTGATGCGGATGCTGGGCAATTGCGCTTTGCCCCCATGTTGCAGTGTACTGGATGAATCGGGGCCGTGCCATTTCAGGCGCAAGTAAGTGCAAATAAAACTCTCCACTGAGAATGGCTTAAGAAATCTTCACTTGGTGTTCTGAAAATAGTGTTGCTCGAGGACTGGGCAAAGGCCAAAGAGGAATTCCTGCAAAAATTGCAAACAAGCCCTCAGTAGGATTTGAGCGAAATATAGACACTTTTCCAGGGGGTTCAAAGACAAAAAAAGGCCAGGGAGGGGCCCGAATCTCAAAGACACGAGCGAGCGAGCGAAACCCTAACCAACCGAAGAAAGAAGCGCACGCACTTCCGCCTTCCCTTCCCTTCCACCGCGCGCCGCCGCCGCCACCGCCGCTCCCTCACCGACTCCGTCTAGGCGATGGCTGCTCCTGAGAGCTCCCGCGCTGCGGGCCCCGTGCTCCTCTTCCCGTCGCCCTCATCCTCGCCGTCGTCCGCGCGGGTGGAGGCCGTGGTCGTGCTCAACATCTGTGATAGCTACGTGCGGCGGCCGGACCAGGCGGAGCGCGTCATCGGCACCCTCCTCGGCTCCGTCCTCCCCGACGGCACCGTCCACGTCCGCAACTCCTACGTCGTCCCCCACAGCGAGTCCGCCGATCAGGTTAGATAGAATCCCCCGCTCCCTTTGCTTCCAGTTCCAGCTAGTGTTCAAATCTCCGCAAGGCGCGCATTCGAACCCGAGATCTAGGGTTCATTAGTTGAGCTCGTTATTCTGACATTGGTAATGAATATAGGTTGCTCTGGACATCGAGTACCACCATAACATGTACGCGTCCCACCAGAAGGTGAACCCCAAGGAAGTGATTGTCGGATGGTGAGCACCATGGATTCTTCTTCCTCTTGTTGGTGATATACCATTATCCGTTTGCTTCTGTTCATGTTACCTCGAATGCGGACCATATGCTAGCGTAACGATAGAATTCTTCTTGCAAATTGACAATAGTTGGGTTGTATTGTTTTCTCGTGTGCATAGGTTGTCGATCGTGAGGTACTTTGAGTAGATGAAGTTTATTGATCATATCAGACACACAGGACAATCTTAATGTTATGCTTCTTTTGATAGCAGCTAGAGCTATCATTTCTTTTATCTGAAGGTTTCACGATCCAAACCTGTTTTATCTAGTGCTGTGGACTGACATAATCACTCTATACGGTCATCAATGGTAGCACCAAATACACACCTAGCAGGGTCATTAGACCTTGATTTCTTGAGAGTAAATATTCCTTTACGAAAGAACGGTCGACGGTTGTTATGAAATCAGCACCGTTAGCTCAGTTCTACAAAGTGTCTTTTCCAAACTTCACCTTGCTTGCGTGTTGATACCTTCTATCTGTTTGCAGGTTCTCGACTGGCTTTGGTGTTTCAGGGGGGAGTACGCTTATCCATGAGTTTTATTCAAGAGAAGTACAAAGCCCCATTCATCTCACTGTTGATACTGGGTTCACTAAGGGGGAGGCTTCCATCAAAGCCTATTTCTCATCCAACCTGTCTCTTGGAGATAGGCACCTTGCTGCACAATTTCAGGAAATTCCTTTGGATCTAAGGATGCTTGAGGCAGAAAAAGTTGGATGTATGTTTGGCATTTACGATAGTTAATCCATCATGTACTATATGTAAATTGTTCCCATTAATCTGGTAGTTAACTTTACATTACTGAAATTTTTACAGTAAGATATAAATTGCTTAGAATGACAAGTAGATTACATTGAGTTAAAGGAATTATTCTATTACTAAGTTCAATAACTCTACTTTCAGAAACTTTGAAAATAGTTACACTTTCAAAATTTTCTTTTTTTTGGTCTGTCCAATTAGTGGAGACTAGCAAATTTATGAAACATTGCCCTGCTGTTGGAGGAAAATAATTTAGTTTTTGCAGTCACGCTAGTTAGTTGTTCTATTAGTACTTGGAATGCTTAGTGTTGAAATAGTCACAGCAGCAAATAATCTCTAGACGTCTTAATAAATACTTATCTGTTCTACAAGCAAAACCTTTTTAACTGTTGTCATTTTTATTGCTTTTGTAAAAGTTGACATCCTGAAATCTACAATCGTGGAGAAGCTCCCCAATGATTTGGAAGGAATGGAGTCTTCAATGGAGAAGCTATACACTCTTATTGATGAGATCTACAAATATGTTGATGATGTTGTGGTAAGAACCTTTCTTGCAAAATTTCCCCATTTTCTTTGAATCTTGATGCTAAATAGCTCTCTCTTTAATTTTTGCATCATTTATAGGAAGGACGTGTGACACCGGACAACAAAATTGGGAGGTTCATTGCTGACACTGTTGCTTCTATGCCAAAATTGTCTCCGGCTGCATTTGATAAGCTTTTCAATGACAGGATTCAGGTAAAATACTTTTGCCTGTAGATGCCTCTCATAAATGGCTACCTTGTCCTTGGTTGAGTTGCTAATCAATGAGCATGTTACCCTTTTATGTTGCAGGATAATCTTGCACTGGTATACCTGTCAAGCATCACAAGGACGCAGATCAGCATAGCAGAGAAGCTGAACACCGCCGCTCAAGTCCTGTAATTTCCATGTAGCATCTGGGTGGCTGACTTCATGCTATTTGTGTTGGGTTTTCATTTGCCGGAATGAAAAATGAGAATGTGTTGGCAGAATATGCATTTTTGTACCTGTTATCTGAGGCCTAAAGAAAAAAAATCATTACTATGTTTGAGATCCTAATGTTAGTACTGATGGAGGCCGAGACCTTTGTGTTGGATAATGTTGCTTCTACTCGAATACTCTTTGTAATGCTTATTTTTTGTTGTCTACAATCTCAGTGAATGGTGGCGTCAATATTCTTGGTTTTTTTTTTTTTACTTTTGAGCCAGAGAACAACTATCTGAAATAGGAGTGATGATCAGAGAGAGTTGATCATGTCTTGCAGGTGTACGCCTGTACCCATGGTTGACAAAATTGGGCTAGTTTCGGTTAGGTTTCAACATACGGTCCTGTAATGTTACTCCGTTGTCAAATGTTAAGCTCTCAACTCTTCCGTGCTATATCTACTGGAGTTTTGAAACCAATTTGTCACTCTAACCTACGGATCCACAGAGTAACAAGAGTAGATCCCGAGATCTGGTAAATTGTGTGGTTGCCTGTTGGTTCGACTACTAGTGTTAATCTGAACCTTTGCTGGTTGACACGAGCTAATACGCTATAGCTCATTCGTATTGATTGATTTATCTGATCTCCATTATAATCACAAGACAGAACAACGAGGGTGTTGAACAGTAGAAGGCATATCTTATCCACTTACCTCACTAGACTAGAAAGCCAATCACAAACATTTTCGACTGCTAGTTGAACACATTTTCCTGTTGCTCGCCACATTCACTTGTGTTCATGCTCATTTTATTCTCTCGTTCTTTTCCTTGATATCCTGAATGTTTTATTAGCAGGGAGCAAGCGGAGCACCAAAGAGGCATCTGTTGTGCTGGAAGCAAGAGGTCAAACCTCGCCGCCGCTCGGCACCTCGCCGCACAGCCTGTTGTGGCTGACGTTGAAGTAGTGCAGGTTGGTCAGGTTCGCCACCACCGCCGGGATGCGGCCGTACATCGTGTTGTGACTGACGTCGACCGAGAAGAGCTGCTCCGGGAGCTCCACGCCGGACAGGTCCAGGGCGTTGCGGGACAGGTCGATGGACTGCGTCGGCTTCGCCCGCCCGAACAGGGCCGTACATCATGCTCAGGGATGCTGTACGTGTCTGTGCTAGAAATAGCAGCTCCTGTGGGTGTGAGCTGCACTGATGCACAGGGCTTTCAGTCATTGATCAGTGGCCTCTGCAGGACTATAATTATGTAATGTATAGACACTTGCAGAGCTAGCCCGTTTGGCCGGACTTGGCTTCAGTTTTTAAGGTTTCAAAGCTGTTTTTCTGGCTAAGCGTTCGGGTTTTGAGGCCTAAAAATAAACTAAAAATTTAAAACCAAACCCCAAATAAACTATAGATTTGGAGTCTGCATTTCATAACTTCTCCGGAGCGTGACTTCAAAGCCAAAAAAAGAGCAAAAACAAGGCGCGACGTACATATAGCTCATACACATATATTTGACATGTGTTTGGCAGTGACTGGTCAAATATAGTCTGATAGTAGATTGCATTGATTCTGACCAAAGATCGGTAGCCCAGCCATTATTAGGCGAGTACGCACGGACCGCACAGCCAGGAAGATACACAGCAACCACTGTACTTGTGTAACAACCCAAATTTGACTTCAAATAAAACTTGTATAATTTTTATGAGTTTTAAAATTTTTTATGGCATTTTTAAATTTTTCCCCAAAGCCTTGCCTTGAACTAAACGTTTTTAAACAATTTCCTTGGCCCAAAAAAAATCAAGTTTGAAAATTTTAGAATTTGTTTTAAATCCCTTTTGTGCTGCAACCCATTTCCAAAATTCAAGTTCAAACTTACATAAAAATTTTAAATTTAAATTTATTCCCAAACCTTTTTCTTTTCCTTCTCGTCCCTCAAGCCAAAACACAGTTGCTGGCTCGCTCTCCCTCTTCCATCTTTCTTCCTCTCCTGCAGCCCAACCAGCCCGCGCCACATCCCCCACGATTCCCCAACTCTCTCTTCCTTTCTCCCCACCACAGTCCAGCCAAGCTAGCCTGCCCACGCACGTAGCCGAGCTCTCCCCTCTCTGCCTCTCTCGCTCTCGCTGACAACCGGGCCCCTGGCCCCACCTGTTAGTGCAAGAGCCATGTTCATCTTCCCCGGCAAGCTATCTCTCTCACTTGTTTCCACACCCATACACACGCGTGTCGTTCGGCTCAAACATGGATCTCCATGTCAACCTCTACAACCTCGAGCCATGCACTCTCTCTCTCTTGTCACCGCAACATTGTCACATCGCCGCGCCAGCCAAGCATCCGTACTTGTGCTCCCGCTCTCGATATCTCACGTTAAACTCGGCCCCATGTCCTAGTCTCCTCCTTCCTTCCCTCCTCTATTTAAGCCATGGCCAAGCACGTTAAAACCCTCGCCCACATCTCCTCATCATTTCCCCAAAGTTTCCCTCTCTTCTCCATCTTTGGTGGAGGTGAATCAAGCTATCTTACCGAACTCCAGTCGCCAGTTTCACAATAAAACTCTTGCCGTCCGGTGAGTTTTCTACTGCCATTGTCTTGTGCATCAAATTCGCCTCGATCCCCTCTTCATGATGCTCATCTTGCCCGTGCTCATTTTCCTAGGAAGGCCAGAACGCCGTCATTTCCACAGTGTGATCGTTGCCGTCGCCCCGTCCTCTTCATCTCGACGAGCTTCAACCTTGAACGTCATATCCAACGTGCTCGCCTCGTTCTCCTCTTCTTCTGTGCTGTGCACAAGAGCCGCCGAAATGCACCTTCTTCTGCGTCATCGACTCGGACAGTGTACCAACCTTGCCGCCGCCAGCGACCTCCCTTCCTCTCTGTCTCGTGGTGAGTCCTTCCATTTTTGTGTGTTCCCTTATGCCGCAAACACAGTAGGCTAGTCATCGTAGCGCCTAGATGCCCGTAGCACTGCCGCACTGCTTTTTTAATTTTTAAAATTTAATTACGTGAAAAAAGTTTACAACAAGTACAGTGAAAAAAATCTCAAACAGCACCAAAAAAAACCCAAAAGCTAAAAGTATAAGCCAACTTGGACGCCACCTCAAACACATCCTGCAGAAAAGCAACGGTGCCATCTGAATATATATCTAGTGCATGACAAATTGACAGAAAGCTCCTTGCCAGGATTATTGCCGTGTATATAGCCCACTCGTTGATATGAATATCATCAATGCTTGGACAGCTGCGAGTAGTACTAATTAATTAAGAAGAAGCAAGGGAATTACAGGCTCTCATATCCGGAGACTAGGATGCATATATAAACACACAGGCATGCTCTATATATCATTTATATATATCTGATCACATCGACTCAAACATTACATCAGCATTGCTCGAATCGAACGGCATATTTTGTTTTGCCATTGCCATTCGAGTGCGTGCGTGTAACTTTGTGGTTTTATTTAGATACCGAGGGAGCCTAGCTAGTTCACTCATCTCCCGGTTGTCAGTACTAGGTAGCTGTGTGTGATGCGCAGAGCGACGTCAATGGCAGGGAGCAAGCGGAGCACCGCAGAGGCACTTGTTGTGCTGGTAGCAGTACTGATCGAACCTCGCCATGTTCCCGCCGCTCGGCACCTCGCCGCACAGCCTGTTGTAGCTGACGTTGAGCAACTTCAGGTTGCTCAGCCTCGTCACCTGCGCCGGGATGCCGCCGTGGATCTTGTTGTGGCTCACGTCCAGCGTGTCCAGCCGTTCCGGCAGCTCCAGCCTGGACATGTCGAAGCTCAGGTAGTTGCGGGACACGTTGATTCTGATGAGTTGCGGGAGCGCGGCGAGCGACGGAGGGATGGCGCCGGTGAGATAGTTGAAGGAGAGGTCCAGCGACTTGAGCGCGGTGAGGGCGCCCAGGAACGGCGGCACGGGGCCCGACATTGGCAAGCAGTAGCACTTGCACCAACTCGATCGCACTCCGTAGTGAAGTGAAGCCTACCTTCCAATCCAATGAGGCCATAGCAGCCGAAGACAGGAAAGAAGAACCGATCGACTTGCTGATTAACTTTGTATAGTATAGATAGTTTTGGCCCAGCATGGGTAATATAATACTGTAGCATACATTAGTTTTAGAATGTTGCCCATGTTTTGTTCCTGGCTTAGCTCAATCTTCCATGTCAGTCCGTTTTTAGGATAAGGCTTTCCTTACTGCGTGCATGTTACTTTATAAACCGCATGCATGCCAACTAAAGTAATTAGTAACTTCTCTCCTGTCCATTAATGCCTTTTGAAAACTCCGCTGGACTACACGATGCTTTCAACTAATTTGGACGTGCGTATTGGCCGAATCTTAGGCCTTATAATACACGAAAACTAGAGTTTTAATCCCAACATTGTGTTTTTCGTTAGGTAGACGTTATTTATATCTCTAGAGGCGTCATCTTTGACGAATCTGTCCTCCCGTTTGCGTCCAGTCCAGCACATCGTATTGCTCCCCTCTATGCATGCTGTAAGAATCGGATATATCTCTTATTATAAAATCGATAAGATAATACGAAACCAATAAAGAGAAATCAAAAACACGAGACAGAGATTTAACGTGAAAAACTCTTTTAGATGAAAAATCACGGACGCACAATCGACGAAATCACTATATGAGGAGAAATTATAGAACGCTCTCGGCGTATATATGATTCTACTTGTCTCTACCAGACAGCTTACAGAGGATACAAATAGCCTTGAAAAAAGTGTTCCAGATAAGGAAAGGAAATAAAATCCTAACCGACAACAAAATAGAGACATATCGAAAACTAGAACAGTAACCTTTTTGGAGATGGGAACAACACCCCGTTCGGAAAGTCTCAAAAGATATCGGTAAAGAGTTGTAATCAGATGCTTCTCGAATAGCCACGTCTGACTCCAATCAGCTCACGCATCTTAAAACATCACATCTGATGTATGTCGATGCAAAGTCCATCATAAATATAAAGATGATCCTAATTATAACATCCGATCAACTTGCATTGATGAGCAAAATTTGATAATACCCTTCAAACGGTCGAAAACCCAGTACAGATCTCTCTCGAACTGTTGATAGAGATTCGGTTAATTCCGATCAAGGGGAAGCAAATGAGGCCAAGCTAGCTAGGGTTTGTCATTTTAGGTTGTGATTTATAGCTTATGATTGTAATTTATAGTTTTTGGTCTTAGTATGAGTGTTCATGCGAATGAATCGAAAACTCGATAAACTGCTTCGAAATGGCAACAAAGAAATTATCTTATTTATTTATTCGAGAGAAGTTATAAGTCATAAATTAAAAAGAACAGATCTGATGCTGGTGGTGCAGGACATGGGATGCTGACACGATCATGCAACAATATTGTCCAACCAAAGGTGTTCACAGATGGGACTGTACGCTATTCCCTTAACAAGAAATCGTTCTTAGCTACCTCATGTCCGACAGAACCAAGTTCATATCAAGAAGCTGCTCTATATTCACAGTGGAAGCAGGGGTGGGGCCAGAAAAAATATAGCCTAGGTATGTTTAGTATGGCTAATCTGTCATTGACGAGTCAGTACGAAATTAACAATCACACATTCACACTAGTTCTAATTAACCCTAAGTAATCTCAAAGAGTCGAAGTCCAGTACATATATGTTGATTAAAAGTTACAAGTACATGCATAAAACCATGACGGTACCTCTCTGCTAAAGCTTATATAGATTGTAGATATTTTACGATGATGAACAGGCCTAGCATCAGCGAGCGCTTCACCTGCACAGATTTGACCCCTCAAGGTACGACGCGGCATTACGCCATCAGCCTTGAGGCAACAGGTCAAGGCGCACGTGCAACCACCCACGTCCGAATAAACATTCCGCTTGCTGTCTAGAAACCAATGTTGTAGGGCATGATCGACAATGCATCATGTCTCATCCATGCAGCTTAACCACATCCAATCCAACCTAGTTAATAAGCATCCAAATGCACGACACAGCCAAGGATGCTATTGTCCGTCCTCATTGCCTAGTTGCTCTATCCAGCTTGCCGCTCTCAGCAATTACAATTTCCATTTACCAGCATGCTCACCTATCTTGTCTTTTTACAGTACACGACTAACAAAACTACATGTTACATCCCATCTTGTGTTGAGAGCAAAAAAAAAAAATCACTACTATGGACAAACCATCAAAGCTTCTCCACATATTTCGGACTCCCGGTGTATCAACTTCCAGGGCCCCCGCAGTCCTTGCCCCCTTCTCCGTGAATTTATACACCCCCAACAATGAATGCCGTGCGTTTGGGGAGATTCAGATGACTTGCCGCACAATGTTTCCTTGAAACGCAAGGGGGTTTCGCCAAACCAGATTGCCTCCGGTTATGCATAGCAATGAAGGGACAGCATCCGCTAAGTTTCGCAGCTCGCTTTGCTATCTACCGACGAGCCAGCTTTGTTTAAATATAGCACCTTTCCTGAGGTTGCGGGCATGCCCTGATGCAGAATCACCTTGGTTTCGGTAGCACTGCAAATAAGTGATAAAAAAGTCAAATACATGTTTTATGTTACTGCTATTTCTTTTTTTGACGAACACAGCTGTGAAACAACAGTCTAGCTCAAACAGTTCCATCTGATTATTAAAGGGGCAACTGGGCTACCATGTAAACCCACAGATGTCCAATATACATGTTGCTAAACATAGCCAACCATATGATGGACAATGCAATCTGTTTTCATATGAACGGGTTCATCTACAATGCATTTCGGAGACCAATCCAGCGTGTGCATTTGGGTGACCACCAACCAAGTCAAGTTTTCATGCAAAGAAGTTAAGAGTAAACCAAACGACAGAAATTGTTCAAGTTGACATACCCTGTAGCATACAACTGAGTCATCTGGATACATGACAAATAGCTTGGTGCCAAGGCGAGCTCGACATGAATCACAGATACTCTCATCAGTTAGCTGCACATGCCTTGATCTCTCTTCTAATCTTGTCAACCGTGCATCAAGGTTTGTTGCACGTGATAAATTATGAACTATCTAACAACAGGTACAGAAAGACAAAGTAAAACTGTCAAGTCAGACCTCACATAAGTTCGAATTGGAAGCAGGTCTGTGTTAAACAAGGAAAGATCCACAAAGAAGAAGCAGACATATTCTTCAAATGTTCAAAGTTCAATAGAAAATTCTGGCTTAAAAACAGGAAAAGAAGATGCTTACCTGCCCTTGACGAAAATGGTGCACCCGAGCTCTCAGCATTCGCAAAATTGTATCCGATGCTAACTGAAGAGGCATATCAGCAGATAATCTCTGGCACAAAATTGTGGTTCAGATTTCAGAATTCTCTCTGATAAAAGTAGCGTTAGGATGATCGCAATAAATAAGGGGGGGAATGCACATGGCAACAATTAAAATATGTTTAACTGATGTATTAACCCACATTGGCCATCTCACAATGCACTAACCTTTCTGAGAGGTTACACATTCTGAATAGTAATACAAATAAAATGATGGGCGGCTCAGTTTTCTACAATCTGAATATAGACTTTCCAAGACTAATACAAGAAGATTGACAAACAGGTCATCTTGTTTATCTCTCAACTAATCACCTCCTAGATGAAAGTAAGCATCTATAGGCCCTATTTGGATGGGGGATTATGATTATGATTATTCCCTGGATGTTTACGGGCTAGTATTAGGAACCCAAACAGGTTCAAACAATTTCTTGGGTGGTGATGGTTTATAATCCTGTCTGCTCACTTTTCGGATAGAACAACAGGCACACCGCTTTTTCAGACCCCTTCCACATGTTCATAGATTACCAGGGGCTACAAAACACTAACCCCCATGTCAACTAGCATGCACGCAATAACATTATCAAAGATTTTATACCCATATTGGTACAAGAAATTAGTACCTCCAAGACTTGTAAGGGATCCAAAGATTCCCCATGATTATGGAGAAGTCGAACAGCAGCTGTAAACATAGGCTCTTTGCCATTTTTAGGATCCAAATACAAATCCAACAGCCTGAGTTCGAAGGAAGATGGAGACAATATGAACTACGGAGCAAAGATAATTTCATAGGATCATGATAAAAGAAACTATACCAAGAATACTAACGAGTCAACATAGATATACTAAATTCAAATAAGAACATACTGAATATAGGCATCATCTCGACCAATCTCTGCACAGTATTGCTCGGCAGCTTCGCTATCCTCCAGCTTCCTTCATCACAGACCAACCAACAAGACAGTCAAGACAGCAGAGCTGTAAGCTCTAAGGGCATAATATGTCGGGACTTACAAGTCCAGCTCAACAGAACATCACTACTGCTGCAACTTACAAGTTACAACAAACCAATAAATAATAAATGCAACATAGGATGAACTCAACAGCATAGCATCTTACAGTGCTAGTATCTGAAGTACAATGTTCTCTTGGCCCATCTTCCTATACAATATTGCCTGCCAACAGAAAAGAAAATTTGTCTCAAGCATCTGAAATGTTAATGATGAGAGGACTACCATTCTAGCAAGCAAGCCTAAAACTAAATGGATATAAGACAAAAACAGGCAAACATGAAGCGCAAGAAGGAAAAAGGCAAATCATAACATCACCTTTTCCAGCCATAGCTCAGATTCTGCTATCACATCAAGCACTTCTTCTGGATCATACAAGTCGGAAGCTTGCAAAAATAATTGCAACTTTTCCCTCAATAAATAAATGAATTGTATATCAGAATTAATTTCCTTATAGTTTTTCTCTCCATAATTGGACTCCGCATGAACTGCTTCCATGGCAGACTTGGCCAATGACAGCGCATAGGAAGTGTGATAATGAGGATCATCGAAACTCTGATCCTCAATCAACCACTGCAAATATCTGCACAGCTTGACCAATTCAGATTTCATCGTAGCAGAAAGGATTTATTAAGCTAACATAATTATCATATAGAAAATGAAGCATGTTCTATTGATGGTTGACAAATCTCAAATGATGAAGAAAAAAATAGAAGAGAACAGAAAGCACATACCAAGACACAGACAACAGGTATCAAAGAACAGGTGTAAAAATAACTCTATTTGACTAAGAACCAATAAATGTGAGATGCATACAATACACAAAGTTTCAAATTTTGATATGCTATTTTCAAGCCTCATTATGTTAACACTCTTGATAGTGGATTTAAGAATACATATAATGGCACTTGATTATTATTACAAAGCAATATCTACTCAATTAATCTGGCATGGAAAGATAAGATTTCCAAGCAGTCATATCAAGGTTCAGGTCACTCTACAGAGGGTGCTAAATTCCATCGAGAGAATGAGCAATTAGTAAGAACAAACTACTTCTTTAATGAACAAACTACCAGCACAAAATATACCCATAATTTAAATCTACTACTTTTTTCACATTCATATTTTTTTTTCACCTGGAACATTGGAGGATCATCAGGGGATCTTAAAAAGGTTTAAAACTAGTTGAAGATTTCATGGATTCATTATATGTAATGTACCTTTGGTGAATCCCAACCTTCTCTGAATCAATGGCAGCAACGACCTTTTCTGCAGAATTCCATCCAGTCAAATAAATGTTAGCAAATTTATTACACAGAAATATTTTTTTAGTGTCCCTAGGTATAGTAAACACACCATTACAGAATGCAATACGAGCAGTTTTAATGGCAATGTTTTTTAGTCTAAAAAATCACTATTTGTTAAGGGGGGAAAGAAGTCCATCCCTCTGTATTCCTACTACCACCATGCTCTAACATGCTCACAAGTGAAAAACTTGAGACTGTGTTGGTTTGCCATGAATAAATCAGTAAGAGCTTACTGATAAAGTGATTTATTTGAAACAAATCAATTACCAGGAGAAAGCTGATTTTCCCTCAACTCAGATGTTAAAATTGCAATTGCGAGCTCTTGATCGATATCTGCCACCTGCATGTAAATATTCAGTAGTTCACAAAGTAATGAAACAGCTCATTATAAGATCACAGGTTCTTAACCTGAAGCACATACCCATCCAAGATGTTCCAGAACAAGATCCTGATCAGATGATGCTTGAAGTATCTTAGAGGCTTCAATAGCAGCAATTTCCTCACCGGACTTTTTATCAACCAAAGTTTCAAGAGAGTTGGTTTCAGACAAATCAGCACGATCCTTCCACAAACCGGTGCTGTAATTCCTGGCTAAGATACGCCAGACAGCAAGAGCTTTGGAGCACATTTCTTTACTGCCATATAGGAATGCAAGTGTCCGCAAATGTCCAGAGTCATCCAAAAGTGATTCTAGTTCCTCCTGCACCACCCATAATTTTTATAGCATTAAGTATGCAGCTTTCTTATTTTGCACTCATATGTGATGAAAGCATAAGAAAAACAACAAACTATGTTCTCTTCTCAAATAAGGAGTTAACATCGATTTAAGTACTGTAGCATGCATAGTACTCCCTCCAGCTACAAATACATGTTGTTTTGGATATAGGTGTAGTCAAACTTTCAAAACTTTGACTATCAATATCTTTTTAAATATTTAAATTGGACACATGAAAATATATGTGTAGATTTGTCTCAAAAAGTACCTCCATAATATTATAATTTTATTGAGTTTTATAGATATGTTACAATGGAAATTAGTGGTCAGAGTTGTGTTTTAGAGACCGTGTCGATATCCAAAACGACATGTATTTGTGACTGAAGGGAGTAGTCATGATGCTTAAAGGAATGCAGATGTCTGAAGGAATTGTACATACCACAACACAGCTATTCTGAGATGATGCAAGCTTCTCCATGTCATCAACAAGATCAAGCGCTCTATAAAGATACATCAGAAGAGTATCAACTCCTTCCATCTCCGGAGAAGACAAACTCTTCTCCCGGGATGCACATAGGTACCTAGATCCGTATAGCATTCAAACATTGGCTGTTAGATGTGGCTTCATTGCAATTCACAATGAATATAAAACACCATGGATAAATCGAACCTGATAATATTTCTGATCCCTAGTTCCAATAGATCAGCTCTGCTTGGTGGATTCGAAAGGAAATCTTCATCCACAACTGTGTCCACACCGGCCTTTTTGAGAAACAGTGCTCGCTGAAGTGTTACCAGCCCATCATCAATAACCTCTTCAAGAGGTTTAGGGGGAGGATGCAAGCCCCAATAACGCTTTCTTGGCACCTACAATTTTACAAAATATCTTTTCTTTTAAACTATCGCAATTAAATGGATAGCTAAAGGCAAAAGGCAGTCAGTACCAACGGAAGATGGTAGGATTATCCAGGGAATGTAATCAATAGGTAAGGCCACAACACTTCTGGAGAATGCTCTAGGAATCAACAGATTAATTTAAGGTTAATATCTACTAAGCAGCCAGCTGAGCATCGAAGGAAACCCTCAAAATTCTTTTCATAGTTTCAAATAATGAGTTGAGAAACTATAGATATTCTAGCCAATTAAAATTTCAAGAAGCTCCTATCTACAATAGCTTTACGCTCAAATTTTGTGGAAATGGTTCGTACGCTGAAAATTATTGGTATATATCAGATTTACTGGATCATATTAAGAGCTAAATATTATTTACTGGATCATATTAAGAGCTAAATAGTTTCAGCATTCAACATTTACTTTCTGCGTACAGAAGGATAGGTTAACAGAACATAATGAGGCAGGTCTTGCAGATATCAACTGGTCATGTAAATTACAGGCCAATTTAGAAACGGGCAAACAGTTATCTCATTTACAGCTTCCCAATTAACATGTGGCAATGTGGCATACCAGATCTGACCAACGATTAGGATCCTGCATGATGAATGGAAATATTTCCGCTGGCTGCATAGTCTCCGAGAGCAAGAAATGATTTACAGCATCCTCAAAATGCAAGTCAAAAAACAACAAGAATCCAAGTTGTGCATGCACAAAGGAAATCATATCCTTTGAGATTTCACCATCAGATGCAAACTCTTCTAATAAGGAAATAGCTTCCCTATAATTCTTTCTTCGTAATGACGCCTTGATCTGCTCTACTGCAGATACTTTACGGTAACAAAAAACCTGGACAAGCCAATCAATTCATCTGTTAGTATAACGTGACTACAATCTGCATAAATCAGAGCCAGACCACACTTAAAAACTCATTTAACTTCTAGAGTCTAGATAACCAATGGCACAAAAATTGAATAAAAGAAGGTAGCTTGTTAATTGTCAGCCTCATCTGTGCAACTAGTAGCTAGTATATACAACAAGATTATGATTAAACAGCAACCTAGTGTAATATTTCACCTCGTAAACTTATTGGAAGCCACAAAACAAGTGTAACTTGCTGTTCTACATACTCTTTAGTTTCAATTCATGTCAATTCTAAGTTGGGTGTTCTTTCATGCTCATCTAATCATGTCCATTCAGTAACACTGCATCTACTTAGCATCTAAATTTTTTTTTTAAAAAAGGCATTAGTTGTCACAGTAGGCAACGCAAAGGTACTTGTCGAATACAGCAGCACATGATTAGAAATTTGGGAACAAGTTACACTAACCGATGAGTTAACGTGCCTACGTTACCTTATAAGCCGTAGCAATAACAACTACATCCCCGCCACTTGCATCATCATCGCTCGCCACAGTCAAAACACCTGGACCATTCCTTGCAATGGGAACAGTCTGCAAGTGCACCCCGTTCCTCCTCCTGTACACGTCCACCATATTGTCCCCAGCCACAACCATATAGGGAAACACCTCAACTATGCAATCCGGTGTGCTGTTAAACACCAAGCTGCTTCCGACCGGGTGTCCGAACCGGTCAACGACCACCCCGACATTGTCCACCAGCAGCATCACCTCCTCACCCCCGGACAGCGGCTTCATCCTCGGAGAGCTAACCGACTCTGGGAGCGTGAATATATCCACACTCTGGCCGGTGATGCTCGAGAAGAGCGAGTAGCCCGAGGGAGTGCCGACGAACACTGAGTCGCCGACCCAAGCGAGGGCCTTGACGCCATCGAGCACGGCGATCTCGCGTGTCTGCACATCCAATTCGTCGGCCTCGTGTAGGGTCAGGTCAACGAGGAGCAGCTTCTTCCCGACGGAGACTGCTAGAGAGCAGGAGGGGGAGGAGGGGTCGGTGGCGCGCGCGGCGACGGCGGCGACGTTGCGAAGGGACCCGAGGCGGCGGACGGGGCGGGAGAGGAGCGGGTCGGCGAGGAGGAGGATGCCGTCGGCGAGTACGAGGACGCGGGCGACGGAGGGGAGGGGGAGGATGGCGGAGACGGGGCGGGTGGGGCCGATGGGAAGGAGGCGGAGGAACTCGGGGGGGTCGAGGGAGAAGAGGAGGAGCTTGCCGCCGCCAGTGCCGAGGTAGAGTGATTGGGCGGAGAGGGAGGCGGAGCGGACGGTGAGGGGGGAGGAGGCGGGGAGGCCGGCGAGGGCGGCGGGGTCGAGCGTGGCGAAGGGCTCGAGGGCGACACGGGAGGGAGGGGGGTGGGATCCCATGGGTAGCAGGCTGGTTGATTTGGGTCCCGGGGTTAGGGTTTGGAGAAGGGAGGCGCCATTGGCAACGCGGCGCACCAGAAAAGTTGAAGTTTTTTTTTTTTTTTTTTTGATCCCGGAAAGCTTGTTTCCATTAAACACTATCTCCAGCCAGGTCACTGGAGACCAAGCTAGAAACAAAGGTGGGGACTTGACTCATAAACTCCATTGAGCCAGAGCTAACCACACTCGCCCCATACACTGCAAGGCGATCAGCCACCTTGTTGCAATTTCTCGGACAATGCCGAATGCTACAGTAATCAAAGGAAGAACCAATAAGATCTCTGATTTGCTTGAGGAGGCTTCCATCCACACTTTGATCAAGGTCCGGCGAAGTCAAGCCCCGTACTAGGTCAGACGCATCAGATTCCAGGATAATTCTTGACATTCCCAAATACGCAATCCTCTGCAGACTGTACAGGGCCGCCAGAGCTTCCGCTTGGAAAGGGCTGTCCACTCTGCACAGATTGCCACAACCCCCCTGAAGAAACTCACCAGCACTGTCCCTAGCAACAAAACCCCAACCTCCCTGACCCGAACCAGCTTTAAAAGAGCCATCAATATTAAGCTTGTAGACATCTTTCGGTGGCGGCTGCCAAATCTTGAGATTGACTTGTTGCTGACTTTTCGTTGTTTTCCTTCCCTTTTCAAATTCTGACACATAGAAGGTTATAAGAGAACAGAGCTCAGGACAGGACAATCTTTTTTCTCCAGCAACCACCTTATTCCTCATCGACCACCACCTCCACAAAAGAACCACAATTTGTATCTGGGTTGGCTGTGGAAAGCCCCAGACTCTCCTCAGCAAGTCACGCCCAGAATGACATTCTGCTAAGGTAATGCGACACTCCTCCAAATTTAGCCCTCTCCAGCACTCTTTTACTTCTTTACATCTGAAAAAGAGGTGCCCACAGTCTTCATCCAGCCTATGACACATGGGGCACAGGGTATCCTCCTTCATCCCCCTGCGCCTTAAATTCCGCCGAACTGCTAGACTATTATGGGCTACGCGCCACAGAAACATTTTCACCTTGTTTGGGACCTCCATATTCCAAATTTTATCCCACCTGAACTGGGAGTCCCCGTATGGGTGTGGCTCAGCACTTGCTGCATCTCTACCAAGCTCATACTCCCTATTCTGAATCGCCAACCTATATGCTGACTTAACTGAGAAGATCCCCTTCTGGTCAAAGTGCCATGCCGGTCTATCTACCAAGTCCTGGTTCACTCTCAATTTTAGGATAGCCTCAGCATCAAACTCTGAGAAGACATCCTGCACTAAGGTCTCATCCCAGGAACCCAAACTCGGGTCCATCAACTCAGCCACCTTGGTCAGAACCGTTGCCCCCCTATTGGTAACAGGACGTCTTGTACTGCCGTGTGGGATCCAGGGGTCCTTCCAGATATTCACCGACTCACCATTTCCAGAAAAGTTGAAGTTGGGAGACGGACCGAGATGGAAGACGACTGATCACCGGGCCGGCTGCTCAACTCAACTCTAGTTGGTGTGTGCGTTTGACTAGGGATGGCAATCCAGCAGAGGTGGCCAAATGGGCCGGGCCGTGACGGGCCGCACCACGGCCCGTCACTGTAGACCCGGCCCGGGCACGGCACGGCACGACGGCGAAGCGGGCCGGGCCGGCACGGCACGGCGAGGCGGGCCGTGCCTGGGCCGAGGGCGCGGCACGGCGGGCCGGCACGGCACGGCCCGTTAAGAAATCGGGCCGTGCCGGCCCGGCACGGCACGGCACGGCACGGCCCGCCCAACGGCACTAAACGGGCCGTGCCGGCCCGGCACGGCACGCCCGGCCCGTTAATTTCAAAAAATAGCCGTTTTTTGTGACCGTTGGGGGGAAAAAAATTCGGAAAAAATAGCAAAAAATTCGGGAAAAATCTGAAATTTTTCCTATAAATAGGGGGGCATCCGGCCTCCATCTTCCACACCTCAAATCTCATTCTTCTCTCTCGGTTTAGCTGTGAAAAATCTGAAAGTGTTAGCGCAAATTTGGTCAAAATTCGGGCAAAATTCCGAAAATTCAAAAATCTTCAAATTTTTTTGTGAGAGCTGCAAAGGAGGTAATAATGCTGTCTTATTTCAATTTTTTGGTATTATTTGTTGGTTTAATTTTTTGTTATTATTTGTAGGTTTAATGGATAACTACGATTTTCAACTCTCCGAATACGGGCTCACGGCGGAGGATGTGCAATCGTTTCAACAAGCATATCCATCCGCGGAAGGTCCACATGTACAAACTGGAGATGCCGAAGAAACGACGGCCCCGGTGACGCAGGGTCCAATCGATCCATCTTCTGCTGGCTCAACAAGTGCATCCACGACCCAAAGCACGGGTGCAAAAAGAACAAGAACTAGTACATCAACAGTTTGGAATGATTTCGACAAGAAGATGAAGACCGACAGTGATGGAACTGAAGTGAGGTATGCTGTTTGTAAAATTTGTGGTAATGAATTGACTGCAAAATCTTCAGGTGGTACGGGTCATCTACAACGACATGCTGCAAGCTGCAAGAAAAAGCAAGGAATACAAATGCGCCAGACTAACCTGCAATATAACCCCGACGGCTCGGTACGTACGTGGGAGTACAACCCAGAGGTAGCTCGGGAATCTCTTTGTAGATTAATTGCTTCTCAAGATTTACCTTTAAATTTTGGTGAATCTGATGCTTTCCAAAAATATATTAAGACTGCTCATAACCCTCGATTTAGTACTGTATCTAGGCAAACAACAACTAGAGATTTAATTAAATATTATAACAATTGTCGTGATAAATTGAAAGAAATGTTTCATACATGTACATTCTCTATTGCTTTGACATCCGACATATGGAGTGGTAGGGCTAGAGAGGACTATATTAGTGTTGTTGCTCATTATGTTAATGATGACTGGATAATGGAAAAAAGAATTATAGGATTTAAATTAATTAATGTTTCACATAATGCTGAAAATATTGCAGAAAACATTATTAAAGTTGTAGAAGATTTTGGTCTCACGGATAAGATTTTTTCCATAACTTTAGACAATGCAGCTGCAAACACTAAAGCTATGGAAATTCTTACTCCTTTGTTTAATAATTATGCACAGTCTTTCTTATTGCATCAACGTTGCGCTTGTCATATTATTAATCTTATTGTTAAATCCGGTTTAAAAAGATTAGATGCTTGTATTAATTCTTTTAGAGATGCAATTTCATTTATTAATTGTTCTAACCAACGAATAGCCGCATATAAGAGTTTTTGCGTAGCAATGAATGTTCGTCCTAGAAAATTTGGTTTAGACATGCCTGTTAGATGGAACTCTACTTATCTTATGCTTAAACATATATTGCCACATAAGAGCACTGTATCTGTTTTCCTTCACACCCAAAGTCATCAATCTCGTAGCTCCTCAAGTAGAACCCAAGTTAGAGACCCTGAACTTACTGAGGACGATTGGGATGTTGGTGAAAAAATATTTTCCTTTCTAGAAATTTTTCATAAAGCTACAGTTTGTCTTTCTGGAGTATACTACCCTACATCTCCCATGATTGTTCATAATATTGTTGAAATTGCCACTCACCTAAAGGCTTTTGAAAATGATCCTATACTACGGGATGCTGTAGGTGCCATGAAATCTAAGTTTTTAAAATATTGGGGCGAAATTCCTATTTTATATGCATTTGCTTTTATTTTGGATCCTAGGGCCAAACTCCAAGGATTTATAAATGTTTTACAAGTTTTAAGTGAGGCTACCGGTTTAGACTATTGTTCATACTATACACAAGTTAAGGATAAATTAAATGAGGTATATAATAAATATGAAAATAAATTTGGATCTGTGCGTTTAGAAAGACCCCCGGTAGTCCCTAGCACCTCTAGGGGGGCTATGCAATGGGGCAAGATTTTTGGTTCTTCGTCTAGTTCTCGTGCAGGTGCAGGTACACAGCAGTTAGGAGGAGGAAGGCGACAAAACACTGGAGACCTATCAAGCTATCTCAACAGTGATAAAGTCAGCTTCGAGCAGGAGTTGAACATCCTCTCATGGTGGCAAACCCAGAAGGTATCATATCCAGTGCTATCCATATTAGCGCGGGATGTGTTGACTGTTCCTGTCTCTACAGTCTCCTCGGAGTCAGCATTCAGTCTTTCCGGAAGAATAATCGAGGAGCGACGAACAAGTCTCTCCAACGAGATGGTCGAAGTACTTATGACCGTCAAAGACTGGGAACAGGCTGAATCAAGACTCCAACATACTGCAGATAATAAATATTTAGAAGAATCTTTTGAGAATTTGTATTTAGATAGCAATGAATAGGATTTTCAATATTTTTCTTTCACATGTGGTCAATAATGAGCTTTATAGGCTGTACTCTTTTTTCTTTACCAAGGTTTTCTCAAATTGAGTTTTTACTTGGTAAAGTTTTTAATGAGGCAGCCATCCCATGTAATTTAATAAATTAATAAAGCTCATTATATCATTGCAAATATTTATTTTTATGATTAACAATGTCTACAATTTTCTATATTTTTTTCTGAATTTTCTACAATTTTTTTGAATTTTCTACAATTTTTCTTAATTTTCTACAATTTTTCTTAATTTTTTCTTTTTTTTCGGCTAAACGGGCTAGACGGGCCGGCACGGCCCGTTTAGCGTTAATCGTGCCCGGGCCGGCACGGCACGGCCTCGGGCCGTGCTTGGGCTCCCACCGCGGCCCGCGGGCCGGCACGGCACGGCCCGTTTAATACACGGGCCTTAACGGGCCGTGCCTAAACGGGCCGTGCCGAGCCCGGGCCCGTGCCGTGCCGGCCCGGCACGGCCCACTGGCCACCTCTGCAATCCAGCGAAACGAGTACGGATAGTGTTTGTCTATATCTATAATCTCGATTTATGTTTACGGACATACCTGCTAAGGATAACGGGTAAAGAACCTCGCCCATACCTATCACCTGTGAGTACCCGTCGCCCATGGGCATATCCGTTTACCTACGAACTGAGAGTTGCCATCTGATAATTGAACTAATAACACGTACATATAAGCAGCAGCTGTTGCTAAGAAATATAATAGCTATTAAAAAATTTTATAACAATCAATAACAATTAGAGATATGTAAAAGTTCATAACAATCAATAGCAATTAGAGATATTGCTATGGTTGCGCCACCTGTCAATCTATATCGTGGGTAAATGGGTGGGGTGGATACGGGTGAAGCTTACCCATACCCGTGCCCGTTTACCCGACGAGTAGAGCATTCCCCCTATTCAACTCCAACTCAAACTCAACTCTAGTTGGTCTATTAACCTGGGCGGTGATATTTTGCTCAGGCTGCTGAAAAGGCGAGGAGTTCTTGAAAAATTAAAAAAGAATCCTAGCATGCTCATCGCCAATATTTTAGAAGCTCAACATGGACCATAAATCAGTAAAATTAGTTAGTTACAGTAATTTTATATTTTCACATAGTCATCAACCCCTTCTGTTTCAATTGTTAGGTCTTTCTTCTCTTGCTTCACAACTCCCCAGTGTACTATATAAATACTATGCATAGGCGCATCAACATGCTAGACTAAAAAACTACGTTAAAAATGCACTGACCCTGACGATCATCATCGGGCAATCGGCAACAAGGTAGCTGCATGTTTGAATGACACCTTCCATGTCATGACTGGTGGGAAGTTTTTAAAGTTTATGAACTAGAGGAGGCCGCTGTTCGCCATGCCAAAACAGATTCTCCCAAACAAACTACGCCTTCTTTGCTATGATGTTCCTAGGATTTTATGACATCGAAAGAGAGAAGATCTAAACTGCCATGAAACCTGTAAGCAGTAATTTTTTCTCTGACATACAGTAAATTGTATCGTAATATATTGTAATTTTTAGTTTGTGATGTATTTTCAAATCTCATGTTTGTTGTTTCCATTTTCAAATAAAAGTCCAGTGATGTGATAGCAACATGCATAGATGGAAGCACTCGAGTTTTCAACACCGCTTGCCGCTAGTTATGTTTTCTTATTTACTCTTATTTGGCTAGAAGTGGACCGGTTCCATGTTTCAAACATTTATTTTAGTTTCAGTTGGTTCTTTAATAAAGTACTATTGCAATTTTAATTTTCTTGTGATTTCTATTGTTGCTTTTATTTATTCTTCACTTTGGCGATGATGTTCCATAATAGTATCTCATATTGGTATATAAGATGCTACATAGGAGTAATAATGGATGGATAATGATTTATCATAATTATGTTTATATTTTTTGCTGGATATCAGAATGATTTATCATAATTATGTTTATATTTTTTGCTGGATATCAGAACGAATACCAATGTCTCGGATGTGAATACAAACATTAATAATACCGAATACGATCTCTCTCTCTCTCTCCTTTGGTAAAGTGCATGTAGGGCTGGCAAAAAAGCTCGGGCTCGTGAGCTAGCTCGGGCTCGGCTCGGGCTCGTGAAGGTTTGGCTCGGCTTGTGAATGAAACGAGCCGAGCTGAGCCAGCAAAAAAGCTCGGGCTCTAAACGAGCCGAGCCCGAGCCAGCTCGCGAGCGGCTCGGTTGGCTCGGCCCGAATAGGCCCAGCTCCTTCCACCGAGGCACCAACACCTCACGGCCTCAGCCCTCAGGCCCTCGCCCCTCAGTCTTCCTCCCCTGCCGAACCGTCTGCTGAGTGCCGATGCCTCCTCACCTTCCCCACTGGCCGCCACTCCCTCGGCTCTCTCTCTCCGGCTCTCCCTCTCGGTTTCCCTCTCTCCAGTCTCCACTCACGCGCCCCTACCGTCGCTCCCGACTCTTTGCCCTCGGCGCCGCACCTCGGGTCCTCCGTCCCCGGCTCCATGCCTCCCCTCGGCGCTCGGTCTCAGCTCCTCCGCCCCGGGCCCCGGCTTCTCACTTCACGCCGCCGCGTCGCACCGGTGCAGCTTCCCCCTCCCGCGCCTCCTTGCCTTTCGGCGCCGCCTGGTGAGCCACGGCCCAGCCGCTCCCGCCTTGCCGCTCGGCGCCGCCCGGTGAGCCATGGCCAGATCCGGCCGATCTGGTGCTTTTCTCCAAATCCTACCCCGATCTACCGGTTTTGGCTTGCTAATTTTGTTTGGTTTTGCCCGAGGTGTTGGGTTGGGAGGCAAGTTGCCTCGGCTGGCCACTGCCGGCTAGCCGCCGCCCGTACACCGCCCGGGGGAGTACTCGGTGGCAGCTAGCGAGGTGGCTCGGCGCCTCGGCCGACGGTAGCACTCAGTCGCCGTCCTCGTCGGTAAGCCTCCTCTCGTATGATTGATTGCTTAATGTCTCTAGTTCACTATTGGCTATGCTTGGATGAATGTGGGATGAATCTCTGGGGTATACTGTTGGTTGGCTGATTGCGAGAAAGGGTTAGGGTTTGGCTGGTTGATGATGCTTGCTTGCGGTGAGGTTCTTCTTGGCCGTCGGTTCCCCTCGGTGGCTCGGTGGCTGTCAACTCTGTTGACTGTTGGTTTGTATTGTTGGCTCGCGAGCCCTCGCGAGCTGACTCGAGCCGCACCACGAGCTGAATCGAGCCCACAAAAAAGCTTGACATCCTAACCAAGCCGAGCCGAACCGAGCCTCCATTCCACCAAGTTTTCACGAGCCGAGCCGGGCTCGTTGTCACCCCTAAGTGCATGTCAAACGGGACCTCCAGGTTCTGTTTAGAACGCGAGAGTTTTTCACGATTCTTATGGGGATTGGGCGAGAGTTTTTCACGATTCTTGTGGGGTTTGAACTATTTTCTGCTAAATTCATGCGAAAATCCTGTATTAGTAATAGTAGTTGGCTCATTGGTGGAGCTACACCACGAAACATTCAAATGTTCTCATATGAATGAAGGATTATTGTATCCAGGTGAAAGCCAAAGGCGCAACCATCAGCAGCGTAGCATTGCAGTTTTAACCAACTTATATATCAGGCAGCAGCAGCGAGGCAATACCATTCCGAGGCGAGGAACCGAACTAACCTGATACACTTTATACAAGCCAGAAGTGTTCAGCACACGCTATATATATACGAGGCTTAACATTGTTCTGATCTACACTAGGAAACATAATCTTCGACATAACTACATATTCTCAAAAAAAAGATGGCCGTAACAATTTGCCAAGATAACCCCAGCGACTTACGGCGTCATCCCGATGGCTGAAGCCATCCCGTTTGCGGCCGCTGTCGATCCGATGGAATTGATGTTGATCCCCCCAGCTTCTTTACAGATTCGATCGAGCATAGCTAGGAATTCCCTGACACCCGCGAAAATTCTGAACATGTGCGCTTCATCATTGGCTGAATCGCCATGGAAGTACTCTGTCATCTCCTTCACAGATGACAAACAGATGCTCTCCTGTGCCTGAAGCTTGAGGATCTCCTCCTCTGCTTGCCTTAGAAACGTGCTCATGGAGTTGTGGAAACGCCGGGCACTCTCTGCTGAAGCGAGCATACTGTTCAGCCTCAACACATCATGGATCTTTCCAAGCCCTACTCCAAGCTGCGTCACGTTTCTGCTAAGCTTCACTATATCAACAGATGCAGCTTTCTTAGTATTGGTCAGCTCAGCTGCGAGTTTGGAGATAACCTGGAGACCATGCTTTCTGCATTCGACATCGTACTGCATAGTGCTTGCGTTCGTCATGCATGTCGCTGACCCAGAGTGCATCGGATTGTATCCTTCAGGTTTCACAATTTCCTGGACAACAAATTGTAGGAGTGCAGCCTTGCCATCAGCTCCTTTGACATCAACTATCTTCAGGAGAGTGTTTGGCTCCAAGGCATGTGAATTTGGTGAGCCTGTATTGATGATACTCATCGAGTTGCCAAAGTTTAGAACAGCCTCAAGGACTTTGTGGAACAACCTGCTGCTTCTCAGCTCCTGACATGCTGCCTGGACAAATAAAATGAGTAAAACCTTCATACATGATAATAAAAGGAAGGAAACAGTAACAGTAACAGTGATTTAAACATTTGTGTAAAAGAGAGAATATTGAACTACTAATATGCCTACCCATGCAACAGAATTTATGCAAGAATTATGCATTTCATGATCTCCAAGTCAAATAGGTAGCCAATAATAGTTTTTGGAGAAGCTATAAAACATTCGGCCAAAGGGCTCAAACTATACCTCCAGAGTAGCGTATGACATCCTCAGCTGATTGACCTCCAAATAAAAGTTGGCAACGTAGAGCATAGCATCCACCCTCTTGAGTGCAAATGGCACATCCAGCATTGCCTTTAGAAAAGCTTCAACCGGACAAAGCTTGGTAGGCGAATCATCCTTGAAATATTTCAGTTTAAGCTCTTCCTCATTGGTGAGAACCATCTGCATGAGCATCCGCAAGGCTTTGACTCCCAAACCATGTGCATTACCTATATCCAGCAAAGTAAGATTACTAGAATTAATAATGAGAAGCTATATCATATTAAAGCTTAGCATGAAAAATTAACATATAATTTATTGAGTTCAAGAACAAGTTAGCTATGATGTTTGCCACAGCTTGAATAAAGTTTTGTGTTAACTAGAATGCGGAACCATAGAGCAAAGATAAGAGATCAGCAGGTGGTTCGGAGTCATTAGCTTAAATGTGCTTAACATGAGTACTTTTTGTGTGTTTCAGAAACAGAATATGCATTAGCTTAAATGCGCTTAACATGAGTCCTTTTTGTGTGTTTCAGAAACACAATATGCGCTTCACTAAAAGCATGCTATGTAACCGTTGAAAAGGCAAAGTTCACACAGAGGCATCATGCATGCAACTCATCATTGATAATGCACCGTGTACTGCTGCAAAATATGGCCAATGGCACCATCAGTTCCAAGGCCCCCACAACAAGCAAACGTTAGTAGTTTCATTCGTGAAAGATCACAACTTTGGCAAACATTGCTGAAAGAAGCCAACATTGTTTGCCTAGTGTAGGAAAGAACAAGCCATATATTAGTAGCACCTTCCAGGAGGGCATCGCGCACTTGCTCCTTGGAAACACCCAATGCCCCTACCGCCATCCCAATGCCATGACACCTCGGAGCACCGAGCAAACACACCTCCCTCGGCGGCGCCGCCGAGGCCGCAGCGGCTGAGTTGTTGAGGTATAGCCGGATCATCTCATCCTTCATGCTACAAAACACGAGGCAGGCATTATCAGAGATTAAATCCAAAAGGCCCGCTAGTTCAGTTGTAGTTGGCGCGTCTTACTGCAAAGCTCCGGGCTTTAGCTTGCCCGAGTGCAAAGGCCGCGACTTGCGCATGTTCTTCTCATCTGAGTCGTCCTCGTCCGAGGGAGAAGCTGCCTGAGGTGGCATGGCCACGAAGGGGCTCCACGCGTGCGCCGCCCCGGGCTCTGCGACAGCCTTAGGCTGCGGCCTTCGTTTTGGGGGCGACGGATTGGGAGCTCGGCCACGGGGCTGCGGGATGGACGGCGGCCGGAGATGGACCGGGCTGGAGCCCAGCGTTGGGGAGGAGGCCGCCTCGGCGGCGGCCGCGGGCACGGTGCTGGGGTCGGAGGCGGAGCTCCGGTAGCCGAACTCGCCGGACGGCGGGCCTACGCGGGGGAGCGGCGGCAGAGGGCGGAGCTCCGGCGATCCCGGCCTGAGATGGGAGCTCGTGGGGGGCTGAGGGGGCGGCTGTGCCGGCGGCGGCGCAGCGAGGGTGCTGGGGTTGGAGGACGAGGTCGGCATTGGCGGCGGCTTGAGGCAGTGGCGGCCCTCCTCGTCGTCGGCGCGATGGTGGGCTGCGGAAGAGGAGGCCGTGGCGCCTGAGCGGCCGCAGTGTCGGAGGCGGCGGAAGAGGTGGAGCGAGAGCAGCGCGGAGAGCAGGAGGAGGCAGAGGGAGAGGAAGGAGAGGAGCAGCGCCTGGAGCACGGGGAAGCGGCGCGCCCCGGCGGAGCCTCGCGAGGTGGGGGCGACGAGGGTGGAGATGTTGGCCGGGAAAGTGTGGAGGCCGCTGTCTCCGGAGGAGGGGGGAGGCGGCGGCGAGGCGTAGGCGGGGAAGAAGGGGTAGTTGGTGAAGGGGTAGGCGTCGGGGGCAGGGTTGGCGGAGGAGGAGGTGTACTTGGGCGTCGGCGAGGTGGGGGGTGGTGCCGGCGGCGGTGGTACGGAGAGGGGTGTTGGCGGCATTGTACGTGTGGGTGTCGTGGGTGTGGGCGTTGGCGGTGTGGGGACGGGGGTGGGTAGCGGCGGAGGGGGGAGGAGTTGCGGTGGTGGGGTAGGACGAGGCGGCGGGGCGTGGTGGTGGCGGTGGGGCGGCAGGAGAGGGGCGAGGAGGAGCCGGCGGCTGATGCTCGTTTGGGGGGCGTGGAAGGTGGAAACGGCGATGGCAAGTATTATCATTAGGAGGAGGAGGAGGAGGACACGAGGCGAAGCCGGCGTTGGCATTGCGCGATCTGCTCTGCTGACTCGCTCCCCCTCCCTCAGTCCCTCTGGTGAGCAGAGCTAAGCTAAGGTGGTGGGACGGCAGCCAAGCAGCAGGTGTCGCTGCTCCTGGTCATCGCCTCTCCCTCTCTCTTGATTCTTTACTCTTTATCTTGGTTAGTGGTGGCCATGGCAGAAGAGAAAGAGCCTCTGCCTCTGGTTCTGGTTCTGGGTTCTGCTGGTCTTGGGAAGGGAGAAAAGAGCTAGGCGTTGGCTGTTGCTCACTAGACAGACATGAGGGAGTGGGAAAGGGCGAAAGAGCAGCCGCATAGGGTACTTTTTTTTGACGATGGGTGGGTGTCCTTTTTGGGGCTAGGTGAGGGTGTAAATGCTTTGAATACAGTCAATGCTCAATATTATATGGCTCAAGGAAAAAATAAATGTCTCAAAAATACCTTATCATTGTCAAAACTACCCTCGCTTGTATCATAAAACTATATTTTAAACATCTACTTTAGAGCAAGTATAATAAGAGGTTGTTAGTAGGCTGAATGCTGAGGTGGAGGAGAAAGAGGAGGAGAGAGAAGAGAGGTGGGCTGTAAGTTTACAGCCAGCTGAAGCACAACAACCAAGAAACTTTGTGAGAGAAAGGGGTGGGTCATACAGCCTTCAGCTGGCTGTAAACTACTATATCCATGGGCTGATAAGTGGGCTGTAAGTGTCCATACAGCCAGCTAAAGACTGTATTATTAGCCTTGCTCTTAAAGGATCACACTTATTTATAATTTGGCCCCGCTCGGTTGGCTGAAAAGTTGTGGCTTATGGCTGAAATTGCACTGTAGCGGCTGAAATTTTACTGTAGCTAAAGGTGACTTATTTGACGTAATTAAATTTTAAAAATAGAAAAAAATATGCTAACTCATCACAGACAATACAAACGAATACGGAAAAAGAACCAGCAAAAAAGCTCAAAAAAGCCAAAAGTTTAAAAAAAAGACGAAATTTATGAATAGTGAAAAATCAGCCAAAAGTTAGAAGCTGAAGCCAAAATAAGTGGGGCCAATTCATAAAACCACACTCCCATCACATAAAATGGGTATAATAGGCAAGGCCCAGATATTAGGCACGCACTTCCCCCTCATCCGTTGCTCCCGTACATGAGTATTTCTAAATTCTACCCACATTGTTAATTCGATGTGGCTTATTTACACATTTACAAAGACATTGTTGAACAAAATATACCTCAAAAAGATAAAGGTAGTATGTTGTTGATTGGCCGAGTAAAAATTGAAATCTAGGATAGTACTGCTATTGATAAAGAAGAAGATGATGGCTAAGATGACTCTAGATATATTTTCATGTGGCAAAGCAGACTACAAACTAAAAAGGATTCCTAGACTACTTATACATTTGTCTCGAACCATGTTGATCTTCATGTTGACCCTTAGCATGGAACTAAATCTTTCAAACCCTAAATAAACATGTTAGTCCCATATTCACATAATACCATTAATTATCAAAATCATTTTAGAGGACTAGATGCTTTCAACAGTGAAATTTTCTCTTTTTTAAAAAACTTCTTTCCTCACTTGCACTTGTTTAACTTATTGTATTCTTCTCTATGGACTAGCTATTTATTTATTCCCTCACATGCATCTAGACGAGAGCATATTCGGGAGTTTTTGCCATATATAGTGTCTTTTCACTGCGTATTTATAGAAATAGCTGTATACGAGTGGTATTGAATAAAATAGCACTTCTGCCATTTTGTCACTGGACAGCAGCGCCTAACAATTGATAGGTGACCTGCCGTCTACCCACAAAATGATAGGTGATTAATCTGGCTAATTAGCCGGCTAAATTACCTGTCTAAATTTGTAATTTTGCGTAATAATTTTTTGAATTTGTAAATATAGCAAATGAGCTCAAAAAATTACGATATTTTTGGTGGAGCTTCCCAATGTATCGTGGTATGTTATGTAATTTTTTTTGCAATTTTTGAGGCTATTTGCTACTTCTAAAAATCCTTGGAATGACGCATAATTAACCAGACAATTAAACAGTTATGCGTCGCTCTAAGAATTTTTAGAGGTAGCAAATGGTTGTGAAAAATTATGATTTTTTTGTGGAGCTTTCTGATGTAGTGTGCTACGTTGTGTAATTTTTATATAATTGTTCACACCGCTTTGCTATCTCTAAAAATTATTTGAGCGGTGTATAATTAAACAAATGATTAAGCACAAATACTCAGGGCTAATGATCTACCATCCAGCTACTTTGTGGCGCATAACCCAGAGACCCATAACCCTGAGACCTCCAATGATAACAGCATGGCGCCACTTCTTGTAACATTCGACGTCTTCACTTCCTGGAGTACTCAGTGTGGTCAAAAGATGGCGGGCGGGATTCAGAAGCCTTGCACCCAAGAGTTTGAGTTATAAATTCAATCAACTTACAAATTCTACCTTAAAAACATATCTTTTTTGAAAGATAGTCTCTACTTCTTAAAAGTTTGAGTTGGTGGTAATAGATCTATCCTCCCTTGACTCTCAATAGCCGTCCGTTCTTTCTCGACTCTTCATAGCCGTTGGATCTCACGATCTCCCTTTCCACACGTACGCGACTCCCCAACTGCTCCCCACGACCAAAGAACCTCCCCCATCTCAACTCCCCTTCCTCTCAAATGCGCTCCTCTTTCCCCCAAAATCCCAATCCCCCCTCTCTCTCTAACACGACCACAGTGATGCTTCCACGATGGCGCCGCGTCACCGCAAGAACCGCAACCATGGCGAGTCATCGCTGGAGCCCTCCCCTCGGCACGACAGCCTCCATGGCTCCACCCTCTCATTCCCCGCACGGCACGACCGTGGCGAGTCGCCGCTAGAGTCGTGGGCTCGACTCACTCCCGGCCCTCGCTACCGTCGTTTTCCTCCTCGCCGCCGCTGCTGCAGCGGCCTCCGCTGGTGCCCCTACTCACACTCTCCTACCCCAACGCCAGTCGGCTCGCCTCGGCCCGGCGCGGGATCGGCGACGGCACCCGCCCTAACGCCCGCATGCGCCTCCATGATGATCTCTTCACCAACGGGTCGGTATAGCTCAACCCCCCTCTCGTTGTTTTGTTGCTCTATTGGATCTGAGGCGGGGAGGTTTATACTTGTTGTCATATTGGTTAGGTATTACATGATGAGGCTGTATATCGGGACGCTGCCTCAGGAGTTCGTGCTAATCGTAAACTCTAGGAGCACCCTCACCTACGTGTCCTGCACCAACTACGACCAGTGTAGCAACCACCAGGTGGGGCTTGATTCCAATGCTTCTTTGTCCAGGTCATAGCCCGTGGTCGTGGCCAGTTGTCGTAGCTTGTGGTTGTAGCCTGTGGTCGAAGACGGTGGTCGTAGCCTGTGGTGGTAGACCGTGGTCGTAACCAGTGGTCGTAGCTCGTAGTTGTAGCCAGTGGTCGTATCCTGTGGTTGTAACCCGTGGTCATAGCCTGTGATTGTAGTCCGTGGTCGAAGACGATTGTCGTAGCCAGTAGTTGAAGACGGTGGTCGTAGCGAGTGGTCGAAGACTATGGTCATAGCGAGTGGTCGAAGATCGTGATCGCAACCAGTGGTCGTAGCCTGCTGTCGTAGCCCGTGGTCGTAGCGCGTGATCGTAGCCTGTGGTCGAAGACGGTGGTCAAACACTGTGGTTGTAGCCTGTGGTCATAGTTAGTGGTTGAACACTGTGGTCGTAGGCAGTGGTCATAGTCCGTGGTCATAGCCAGTGGTCTAGGTCGTAGCCAGTGGTCGAAGACGGTGGTCACAGCCCCTGGTCATAGCCTGTGGTCCCAGATGGTGGTCGTACCTCGTGGTCGTAGCTTGTGGTTGTAGCATGTGGTCGTAGCTTGTGGTCAAAGACGGTGGTTGTAGCCCGTGGTCGTAACTTATGGTCCAAGAGGGTGGTTGTAGCCAGTGGTCGAACACCGTGGTCGTAGCTCGTGGTTGTAGCGCGTGGTCGTAGCCAATGGTCGTAGTCTGTGGTCGTAGCTCGGGGTCGTAGCCAGTGGTTGTAGCTCATGGTCGTAGCCGGTGATTGTAGCCAGTGGTCGAATACTGCGGTCGTAGCCGGTAGTCGAACAATATGGTCATAGCCAGTGGGCGAACACCGTGGTCATAGCCTGTGGTTATAGCTAGTGGTCGAACACTGTGGTCGTAGCCTGTGGTCGTACCCAATGGTTGGACACTGTGGTCGTAGCTCATGGTGTAGCTTGTGGTCATAGCCTGTGATCGAAGATGGTGGTCGTGGCCCGTGGTCGTAGCTTGCGGTCGTAGCCTGTGGTCGTAGTCAGTGGTCCAATATGGTGGTCGCAGCTAGTGGTCGAACACCGCGGTCGTAGCCAGTTGTCATAGCTCGTAGTCGTAGCTCGTGGTTGTAGCTAGTGGTTGTAGCCTGTGGTCGAAGACGGTGGTCATAGCCCGTGGTCGTAGCCGGTGGTTGAAGACGGTGGTCGTAGCCCGTGGTTATAGCTAGTGGTCGTAGCCTGTGGTCCAAGATAGTGGTCGTAGCCTGTGGTCGAACACTATAGTCGCAGCTAGTGATTGTAGCTCGTGGTCATAGCCTGTGGTCGTAGTGTGTAGTCATAGCAAGTGGTTGTAACTCGTGGTCGTAGCCTGTGGTCGAAGCCCGTGGTCGTAACCTGTGGTCGAAGACGGTTGACGGTGGTCATAGCCAGTGCTTGAACATTGTGGTCGTAGTACTGTTTGTCACGCGGACACCAAATTTAGCCTCTGAATCACCGTAATTTTATTTTTAGCCCTCTCCCCGAGCGCGGAACTATGCGAGCGCAACACATGTGCAGTAGTGTGGTCGGGGAGTGCATGACTCAAACCGTGGTCGTGAGTGTGGTCCGTGGTTGTGATCGTGGTCATAAACCATGGCTTACGACCACGACCACGATTGCGGCTTATACGACCACGCTCACAATCAGATAAGTACACGGTTTGAGTCAACGTTCTTATATGCCAATGGTCGAAGACAGTGGTCGTAGCGACTCCATAAATCTAAGGTTCCACACTAAGTTCCAAGAACAAGTTAATGAGTAGCTGTATGAAAAGACAAGACTTTTGCCAACCACAAGTACGTCGATGGGGATCACTTGGACTCAATTACAAGTATGATGGGACATACGAGCTGTTTCAAAGGGCTATCTTGCAATATCTGGTGGCCTTAAAATCAGATTACAATGATGACATCATCAGACAGTTGTATGCCACATTGTATATTTTACCAGATTTCCAGCACATCTCTTGGATGACGGGATGCGAGCCACTAGACGCCAACAAACATGAGTTTGAGTTGGCCTTGGGGACTGAGTCCAGCAGTTATGAGAAGGTATATGACAAGCCGACGCTCGAACTTTCTGCCATCTCCCAATATTATGATCATACCTCGAGATTTATTCCAGGAAAGTTGGTTGGATTGCTTCCCATCCCCAACCAAGTCAATCGCATAATCAACCACACAATCTTTCCTAATAGTGGAAATTATGATGCGATTCGAGGCCATGCATGGAACCTCATAAACTATGTTATGGAGGGTCGCAAGTTCGATGTGGTTGATCTCATGATCAGGGAGATTGTCGCCTCGAAGAATGACAGGATTAAGCGCATCAACTATGCCCCCTGCATTATGGCCTTGATCAAGAAGAAAATTCACTTCAGAGGTGTTTGGGTGGCGTTCACAAGGCATATAAGTCTAGGGCTGATCCTCCATTTCCTCCTGCTGCACATACTCAGCCACCTCCGCCAGCAACACCTTCTTCTTCAGTAGCAGTAGCACAGCCTTCAGATGAAGAGTAGTTCTCTCTCTCTAAGATCTACTCTGCCATCCTTCAGCTTCGCTTGGTGGTCGTGAAGTCCGGCGCGTGTGATCTTGCGAATTAAAGAGCGTTCGTTCTTGCATTGGCAACGGAGAATCGCTACGATTCAAAAGAGAGCACGTGAGTATCCAATCCTACGTTGAGAAGATCGGGCAACCCCGTATCAATGATGATATGATGTTTATTTGTATCATAATATGCTGAGCACCTTTAGTTCCATTGACTCTTTTGCTGCTGCTGTTGTTGCTATCTATATTTGCTTTGTTTCTTCTGGAGTATGCTGTGAACTGATATTTTCAGAGCAAGGTATACATATTAAAAGAGTTAGGATGAATATACTGAAGTGGTGACTTATCTCTATCTTTTTTAATAAAAAAATTAGGAGGCTACAACAACGTATTTTTCATTTCTTAAAAATCGGTCCATCATCAGATGTTTTCCTTTGTTAATATTTCATAAACTGTCAAACATGTGTTTTCTCTATATATTTATGTCTATTGAATATTTTTATTTCGTAGCAATATATAGGTACTCAACTAGTTACGATAGAAAAGTGGCTATTAGAAAACTGAAAAGAGGATTATAGGCTTGTCTAGAACAAGAATGCGGTTTTCAATGTCGACGTGGACTAAGAGGAAAGGAGAACACAAGAGAAGACTAGTAAAAGAGGCCTTTGAGACCTCAATTAATTTAAGGATTTGCCTGTTCCAGTTAGGATTACGCTTTCGTCTTCTCCGAGAAGAAGAAGGTGGAGATCTGCTAGATCATAATACCAGGCAAGCAAACTAGTTCCAGTAGCTGCCTGTACGTATTAACCACCACACAACACAACCAACACAGAGGAGGCGAGAGGAGAAATCCCTAACTCGAAGCGAGCAGGAGAGCAGCGCCGCCGCGGCGGGTTCCGGTGCTCGGGGGAGATTGCCCGACATCAAGAGAGCCAGCCCTTATCAAAAGAGAGAGAGAGAGAGAGAGAGAGAGAGAGAGAGAGAGAGAGAGAGAGAGAGAGAGCCAGCCGCCATGGTGCTCGGCAACGTCGCCATCCTCGTCGGCTCCGGTCGGTCCCCCTCAAAACCCCCATCTTCTTCTTTCCGCGATTTCCCAACTTCTTCCTTCCTTTTCGCAATACCTTCATCCCTATTTGCCGATGGGGGTTTAGCTTAGCTTTGTGCTTACTACTGGTTAGGGTTTAGATTCTCCACTGTGGCGGCGGCGGGATTGGGAATACCGCTTCTGTTTACAGTCGAGTCTAGCTTGATGCTTGCCTGGATCAGAGGGAGCAATCCCAAGAGCATCGTGCAGATACGCTAGACGAGGAGACGATGCTACTGTCAAGTAGAGATCCGCAAAGAATCTCGTTGCTCACCAGCCTCCACAGAGTCTAGCAGTAGAATCAAGAGGAGTTTTTGTTTCGTTGTTGGATTTAGTTAAGCCTGTACCACTAGTTTGCACTAGTTGCCATGATTCGGCTGCCTCCTGCTTCTGGAGCTCCCGCTCATGATCCTCTTCTCCTAGGAGGCGAGGCAGCTGTTGATAAGGACACAGAGATCTCTATTGTTCTATGTGCAGCATGTATTTGTAACCTTACCTCTATAATAAATAAACCTGCGGTTCCAGGTGAGTCTAATTGTTTGCAGTTTTGTTTGCAGGCATTATTGGATCTGTTCTTACAAGTGATGATGGGAAACTTCCTAGCGTCGGGGATGTTTTTTCTGGTGCTGCCAAGGTATTTTCTACCTTCATGTCGTAACTCCCCTTACCTTGTGAGCAGCACAGTATTATTGGTATATAGGGGCTACGGCACAATCTTTACACCTTTACATACGTTATCTCCCCTTAGTTTGTGAAAAATCATGGAAAGGAAGGGAAACATGCATCGTCTACCAGCGATCCGCATGCTGCTCAGTTGATGTCTCAGGTTTGTGCATGTATTATTTCGTCTACCTCACAGAATGGAGAACTCTAGATGTGACACGATGCTTAAAGAGCTTCTACATATTTTAGGTCAACTGTCTCAGAGAGGAGATACGGTACCTGGCCACGAGACCAGTTACAGTTGTGACAGATGCTGCTACATCAGGTCGGTTCTTGCTGACTAGTTTATATCTCCCATATGTGTTGCGACTACTATATTTTAGTTATGACTTGTGAGTGAAACAGAGCTTTCACAAAAACAAATTTCACGGTGCACAAATTTTGTATTAGATGACAGTTACATTTGACAGTGCTGACCTGTCTTGCAAAGTACTCCCTCCGGTCACTTGGGGTGCAATCGGTTCAGATATTTCCCGACCAACCGCCCGACTGGATCAATTCAGAGTGTGTTCGGGGAAAATAGTTGGTAACTGGATGGTTTGGCCGGATATGGCATCGGAATCGGATAGTACTTTTCGGAATCGAAATCGGGAGAGTAGTTTTCGACGGATAGGAGAATATTCGGATAATTATTCAGTAATATCCGGTAGAAGATATTCGGTAATATCCGAAGGGCTGCCCAGCCCGTGAGGCCCACTGGGCCATTAGCTCATTAGCCAATAGTTAACCCTAGGCCGTAGCCCCTGGCCCCCCGTTGCTCACACCCTGACTCCCGACGCCGTCGCCTAGGCCCCGACCCTTGACGCCTAGGCGTGGAGGAAAGTCGTTCAGAGAGAGAGAGAGAGAGAGAGAGAGACCGAGTAGGGAGTGGAGAGAGAGAGAGAATGGGAGCTGAAGGAATGGGCTGAAGTAGTAGGGAGTGGAGAGAGAGAGAGAATGGGAGCTGAAGGAATGGGCTGAAGTAGTGTATAGAATACTTCAATACACAGTTGATTTCAATACACAATTGACTACTGGCCAGATTTGTTTGATAATAACTAAATTTCAGAACTCGAAAATAGTTGTTCATACATATTAAACTGAATTAACGGTCATCCACAAACCAAAAATCTGCGCACGGCAAATTAAAATTATATGCGTCAAATTAAAATAATAGCTAAGTTGCAAAAATCTGAAATAAACTAAAATAAAATTCAGGGATCCCACATGGATGCCTTAGTATAATTTATTTAGTTTCTTTTGTATCTGTAACTTAACTCATCACGCGCGTACTAATTATGGGAAAAAGACCGACACCAGGAGGGAGGATTCTATCTGAGTAACCCAGAGACCCATAATTATTTGGCGAAGTAGATAAATGTGTATGCACCTACAAAAATTTAAATAGACATAATTGCATGTATAAAATCGGATAGAAATAGTTTTTGCCGTTATATTTGTACGTGCAACCATTGCTCTGATATGTATGGCCTTTGTTTTTACGTGTTATCCGATGAAATATAGTTACTGTATTGAATCCGGTCCATATTCATTCCGTATTTGTGACCGATACTATCCGCATTCGTATTCATATTTGGCACTATTCATGTCCGACTCCGAGAAAAAAATATGGTATAAGATACAGGATGAGCGATTACCGACCGTATCCACTCCGATTGCACCCCTACCGGTCACAAATACATGTTGTTTTGAACATTGACATAGTCTCTAAAATGCAAATTTGACCTCTAATTTATATTGTAATATATCTATAAAACCCAATAAAATTTTAATATCATATAAGTACTTTTTGAGACAAATCTATACGTATGATTTTCATGTATCTAATCTGAATATTTAAAAAGATATAGATAATCAAAGTTCCAAAAGTTTGACTGCACGTATCCCAAAACGACATGTATTTGTGACCGGAGGGAATAATCATGTGCTTTTAGAGCCCTAGATTTTTTTATCACCTTTTGATGTTTCAGATTCGAGGTGTTTTCTTATCTCAATTCTGAATCAAATAGGTTGGATGTGTTTTGATATGCACGTGTTTCACAGAGCTACAATTGTGAAGCATATTCGTATATTCTGTATCATGCAATTCTGATCTGACGTCTGCATGTTTCTTTCTCTTTCTTTGCCATTGTACTTGACTACTTTCTAAAGTTTTTTTGTTTGGTTGGAGTACGCGGTAACCAAATTTATTTTGAATTTGTTTTGTGTACCAAATAGCACCATGGTGATAGTTCATCACTATTCGTTACTTCATTTATTTAGTGTTCAGTTCTCATTATGTTGTTGTTTGCCTTGGTAGAAATTTTGGAATTGTGACATGTTTCATGTTTATTGCAAACATCTATGTTGGAGCTGATAAAACACTTCATCACAACCTTTAATCATACACGGTTACATAATTTTCATTCCACTCTTCTGATCAAAGTCTTTGAATAGTTATCATCTTACCCTTTTATTTTGTAGGACGTGGTGCATTTACTATAACAGCAGTTGTTGTTGCTGGGGTTATTGGCTATGCGTACATAAAGTGGAAGGTAAAATTTGATTCTTTTTAACTTGATGAAAGAGTACGAATCACGGAGGACAAATATACCATCCTAGATTATCCTAGTTGCAGCTAATGTTATCTATGCCATTCTAGGGTCATGGCCATAGCTGCAAATTGTGACAATCCTATCTACTTTTCATGTTTTACCAGTACAGCTAGTATCTAAAGTTTGAGCATTAATTTACAGGGTTGGAAACTTTCTGATATGATGTTTGTGACGAAGCGTGGCTTATCTGATGCTTGCAATGTAGTTGGGAGCCAATTGGATCAAGTTTCAGATAGTGTTGATGTAAGTTTTTCCGTACTGCACGCGAACTGTTTAGTGCTTCCAACTAGACACCAGAATCACGTTATACTTCCATCTTTTTCTGTGTTCCAACCAAAACATATACATCTATCAATATTCTGGTTTTCACTGTTCAGGTTACAAGGCGACATCTAGCTGGAAGGGTTGATCGTGTGGATATTAGTTTAGATGAAACACAACAGATTATTGAAGGCACAAGGGATGAGGTTGAAACATTGCTGCCACATACCATCTTTCCTTTTCTGGTTTTGATGCATTTTGAAGTGAGACAATGATACCAAATTAATTGACTTGTAGGTCACAGTCATCAATGGGGATCTTAGTGCTTTCCAGGAGGATCTACAGACAGTTAATCTTGTAGTTCAAAATCTGGTATGTGCCTTGTACTGGAACACATTTCTACCTTATTTGTTGGAGATTAGTATCATGCACTGATGCACTCATGTACCGTTTTTGTTTCTCGCAGGAGTGGAGGCTTGGGAACCTTGAATGCACTCAGGTAAGTAGAAGTCCATAGTACCACTGCTTCTTTTGCCCCCAACAATTTCTGCATGTTCCTAACGTTATCCACTTGAATCCTGTTAGGATCGTACGGTGAATGGAATATCTGAGTTGGTTGAGTTCACCAAGCAATTGCCCGTCCAGAATGCTAATATTTGTCAGGCAAGTCGGCCTAGCCTATGTGATTCCTTAATGGTATGTTGCTTATATGATTTTTTACCAGTTCCTCCTCAACTATTGCCCTCCTGGATACTTGTTCTGAAAAGCTACTTCGAATTTCAGGTCACGTCATCCATTCCTCCAGCTATTGGATCTTCTTCAGAGCGAATTGTGAGGGTAAAGACACCTTTTTCACCTTTGCTATATTTGAACTATGGTATGATCATTTGTTGACTATGGGTTTTTTTTGTTGGTGTTTCTTACTACAGGCTATTTCTCTGCCTGTAGCTGAATCATCGCCTAAGGTAGAGGCATCCCAGGTCTGGTTTGGTTTCAGTTTGACGTTGCACTTTACATGTCTAATTGTATCAAGGTGTTCTCTACTAGTAGCCTTGAATGATGATTTTAATTAGTTGTGATTGACATTTCCAGGAGAACCAGGGTTTTCTCAGCAGAGCATCTTCTGCAAGGGAAGGATCATCCGAGGCATCGAACGGAGCCTCGTCCTCGACTGAAGCAAGGATGAGCACACCTAACGCAAGCTCAAGCCGATTCGGTGGGCTGAGGTTAGCTGGACTTGGGTCCTTGCTAAGGAGTTCTGCCAGTTGATGAGGTGCTTAAGTTAAGATGGCACTGCCTGCCAGGAGCTTTCCAAACTTTTGCTTGTAGTTAGGTTGTACAAGTCATAGCAATGACAAAATACGGATACCCTTTTCCTCGAAGAGGCCAGGTTTTTGTAGAAACGAATATCTATCTATGATCCAGGGCGACGCCTAGGCCTTGATGTTAAGATTTGCACTTGCAAATTAGATTTGCTTATATTTATGTGAGGAAGAGACATTACATACTTGAGTCATGACTGGATGATAACTAAGACTTGAGGATAACTTGTGTAAATAAATGTTAGCAGATTGGGTTCCTGCTACCGTATCTGTGATATCTCCCCTTGGGTGGTGGTTGGGGGCAAAGAAGCGATGGAATTGTTAGGCTTTTACATATGTTTATTATGATTAGTATTCCCTATGATTGGTCGTAGGCTCCGATTGTGGAGATGGCTAGCATGCGCATTCTGTCCGAAGAAGACATGGCTTGATGACACGGTCAGTAAATATGATATTTTCAAAAGTACGGTAATATCTCCAAAATCGATATCATCCAACTTATTACTATACTATTACCTTTATTCTTTTTTACTTGACGTTTTAGACATCGACATGATCTCTTATGCACATATTTGACTATTACTTTCTCTAATAATCGATATGGTTTCTTATGCTCACCTTTAACTGTTACTTTTTTTAATAATATGTATTAGCAAAAATTATTGAAAATATAATTATATAAAAATTTTTATGACAGATTTAGTAAGGTTATTTTTACACGATAAATCTAAATATTTTTTATACTATGATCAAAGTATTAACTGCAGGTATGCAGGTATTCTAAGACGTCTTCTATAACAAAGAATTGAGGGAGTAATAACTTTTCCTTTGTTTTTTAGATTACAAGAGAGGAGAGGGCGCACACTCACATTTGAGTACCATACTTGGCTATATACATATAGAAATAATTGGCTATTTACCATCCAAATAAGGTCACTTCAGATATATACCATTGAATAAATCAGTTCACTTTAAGACCATCTATTTTTTTTGAAATCGGGTAAAATACCATTTCATCTGTAGTTTTCACCTCCGTTAATTGTATCTGCGAAAGCACTTGCATATCAGCCTCCCCCACCCATCCACCCCCCCTTCTCCACTACCCTCCCCTTCTCCAGTAGCACCACCACGCTACCCCGCCTCTTCCACCCCGCCCCTCCCCACTTCCCCACCTCCACCACCCCTCCTCGGCCTCTCCCCTCCCCATTCTCCAGCGTTACCACCCCAGCCTCCCCCTTCCTCATCCTCCCCACCCCTTCCCCTTCTCCAGCGCCGCCACCACGCCGTCCGGCCTCCCCCACCCCTCTTTGCTCCCCTGCCTCCACTACCCCTTCGTGGCCTCCTCTACCCCTCCCCCTTCTCCAACACCGCCACCTTGCCGCTCGGCCTCTCCACCCCTCCCCCTTCTCTAGCGTCGTGACCCCGCGCCCATCCTCCCCCCACTCCACCTCCGCCACCCCTTCCCGGCCTGCCCCTTCCTCGGCCTCCCCCCACCCTTCCTCCAGCACCTCTAACCCTACATTTGAGATCAGGCTCTGTGTGCAGGCTCAGGATCTACATTTGAGATCAGGCTCTGTGTGCAGGCTCAGGATGGATGTAAAAGTATGGTTCTCTGTGTGCATTATTGTTTTGAAGAGGTATGGATGGGAGTTAACTTGGTTGATGTCCCACCTATCAGATTGGTATATTGGCGAATTTAAGAAAATTTTAGTAGTATTAAAGCGAACTGATTTTTCTATGGTATATTTCTGAAATAGACACGTTTCGATAGCATATATCCCGAATTTTTCTATTTTAGCCCTTTTTTGAAAAATATTCACATTTAGACCCCTGATAGTTTTAATTCCGTTTTTGGACCCAGGGGGTCGGCGCCGTGGCCCACGACGCCGAGGTCGCAGGCCCGCACCAGCGCGGTGGCCTGCGTGGCGCCGACGTGGCAGGCACCTCGGCGCCGTGGGTCGTGGCGCCGACCTCGGAGCCGTGGATCGTGGCGCCGAGCTGTGAAAATTCAGCAAAGCCGCCGTGACCAGTGGCGCTCCAGCTCGGCGCCTTCAAAATAATCCGTAGCTTTTGGAAACATTCAGAAAATTGATGAACTGTGTGAAACACAATTTTCGTTTTCTGGTACATTTTTTGATGATGTCGTGTTCAATCTGAAAATTTCGGGTGCTAGTATGGTAATAATGTTTGTAACTTTTTTCCTAAGCAGGGAACTCCGATAGTCAAACACTAATTGTTAGAGAAGGGGATAATGGTGTTGCTTATTCATAGAATTCAAAAGAGCTAAAATGGGGCAAGGTAAGAACCTATGTGCCTTAGACTTTTCCATTATATTGCCCATAAGTAATTATGTTGCTACCTCAAATCACATGGTATAATTTGCGAAGTTGAGGATATAGTTTAATGTCTTGTTGTTCTTTTGCAGACATTCATGTGCTTGAAAATGTGAATTTTTCATGTAATGATTTACAATTTTGAACTGAGTAGGCATGATTTCCCTGTTCTTTTCTATATGCAAACTAATCCATTATGCAGATATTCTTTGGAGCAAGCATGGGTGGGCAACATTATGCACTCTATTAAATTGTAGTTTTGTGAAGCACCGATACGCAATACCGTCATACCGGTAGTCTCAAGTGCAGTCGATAATAATAGGATACAGCTAGGCAAATTAAGATCCTCATAACCAATTTGACATACTTGTCCCACTGATCCTCACAACCAATTAAGATCAACCGCCTTAGAATTGTGTCTTTCGAACCGAAGTGAAGTAACCCCTCAACTGTGATGCTCTCCTCGTTTGCATGACAATGTAGCTCCTCCCGGGCCTTACCAACCAACTCACTAAACGACGGCCGATCACTGAATATCAGAGGAAGCCTTCATCACATTGACTTTGAAATTTTGAGAGCCGAACACCTTTTCTTAGAATATAGCATTTGCAACCAAATACTCTAAAGTAAGAGATGTTCGGTCTTCTTCCAACAATGAGCTCATAGGAAGTCTTTTTCAATAGTCGATGTAAATAGAGGCGATTTATGGCATGACATGCGGTGTTGATAGCTTCCGCCCAAAACTTGTCGGAAGTGTTATATTCATCAAGCATTGTCCTAGCCATTTCGATTAATATTCGATTTTTCCTTTCTACAACTCCATTTTGCTCCGGAGTGTAGGTTGTGGAAAGCTCGTACTTTATTCCAAGTTCATCACAAAAGTCTTCAACTTTTGTATTTTTGAACTCGGAACCATTGTCACTTCTAATTTTCTTTATTTTAAAATCAAATTCATTTTGGGCCCTTTTTGAAAAGTTTTTGAAGATCCCGGAGGTTTCACTTTTGTCATTTAGGAAGAAGACCCATGTATATCTAGAGTAATCATCCACAATGACTAAACAATAGCTATTACCTCCAATGCTCTTATAGGTTGTTGGCCCGAACAAATCCATATGTAAGAGCTCTAATGGCCTAGAAGTTGACATGATACTTTTGGAAGGGTGAGAATTAGCGACTTGTTTTCCGGCTTGACAAGCACTACAAAGTCGATTTTTCTCAAACTTCACATCCTTCAAGCCAACCACTAAGTCATGCTTAAAAAGCTTTTTGAGTTGAACCATTCCCACATGACCTAGCCTTCTATGCCATAACCAACCCAAAGAACTTTTTGCAATTAAACAAGTTTTTAAACAAGACTCATTTGAAGTAAAATCTACCAAATAGAGATTTCCAAATCTAAAGCTTTTAAAAACAAGTTCATTATTATTTTCTTTTGAGATTACAACATTTTCTTTTGAGAATGAGCATGTTAATCCTAGATCACACAATTGAGCAACGGAAAGTAAATTGAAATTTAATGTTTCAACAAGTGACACATTTGAAATTGAAAGATCGTTTGAGATAGCAATTTTACCCAAACTCAATACCTTTCCTTTGCTATTGTCTCCAAATGTGATCTTGTCATTGCTTCCACTCTCAAAGTTAGTGAACATTTTCTGGTCTCCGGTCATGTGTTGAGTGCGACCGCTATCCAACACCCAATGCCTTCCACCGGTTTTATAGTTCACCTACAAAAGAAAATCAAGCTCTTTTAGGTACCCAAATTTGTTTGGGTCCTTGGAGGTTAGTGACCAAGGTTTTGAGTACCCAAATGGATTTCTTTTTAGCACCCAAAATCGAGGTGCCAATGAAGTGAGCAATTACATTTCCATTTTTTGATCTTTTGAGCATGTAGCAAGAATCATATAAACCAATGGAATGCATGTTATTCTTAGAACAATCATTTTGAACATGTCCAACACATCGGCATTTTGTGCAAAACTTATCATTTTCCTTTACAAACCTTGGAGGCTTGTATGCCGGCTTCTTACCTTTTTTGGGGACATATCCAAGTCCCTCCTTATTAAAAGAGCATCTTTGGGCACTCAACAACTTATCAAGGGTTTCTTTTCCCTTGTAAGCTCTTTCCAAACTTTTGTTCAATTTTAGCACTTGTTGCTTTAAATTCTTGTTTTCATTGGTAAGCACATTATCATGAACAAGATTTAAAGTATTTCCAGAGTCAACACTAGATGAGCAAGGTATGGCAAGTAAATCATCACAACAAGTAGATATGCTAGACTTTGAAATTTCTATACTAGACATTTCATTCAAGATATCACAAGTAACTCCAATGCTAGTGATAGATTTATGATTTTCTTGGAGAAGTAAATCATGAGCTTCCTTTAGCTCCTCATAAGAGTCTTTAAGTGAAATATGTTCTCTCTTCAAGACCTTAAACTTTGATTTTTCTTTTCCAAGAAACTCATTCAACTCAACTAACATATCCATTAAATCATCATATGAAGGCTCATCATTATCAAGTGATTTTACCTTATCTCCTTTAGCCATAAGGCATGTAGGAGTGGAGAATAGTGATGGAGCCTCCTTGATGGCGATGCCCACAAGCCCCTTCTTCTTGGGAGATTCGTCCTCGCTTGAGTCGGAGTCGGAATACTCCTCCTCGGAGTCCCACTCACCAATATGGGCTTCGTTCTTGCCAACCTTGTGAAGCTTCTTGAAGAGTTTCTTCTTGCCGTTGTAGTTCTTCTTCTTTGATGACTTCTCCTTGTCATCTTTCTTTGTAGGGCATTGAGAGGCAATGTGCCCCTTTTCATCACATTCATAGCAACGAATGTTGCTATACCTCTTGTTGGAGAAGGAATGTCCCTTCTTGTTTTTCTCATAGCTTGTACCTCGGTTTGGCCGTCTCCTCATGAACTTCTTCATTCTTCTCACTAGAAGTGTCAATTCTTCTTCGGAGTCCTCCTCATCATCATCTTCGGATTCTTCACTTATCACCGCTTTAGCCTTGAAGACGGTGATCTTCTTGTTCTTGGAGGAGGATTGCTCCAAGAGCTCTTCCTTGTCCTTTTTGTAGAGCTCGTTGGTGATGAGGTTGCCCAACAATTGAGTTGGTGTCATTCTTGCCAACTCCGGTGAGTTGAGGAAGAGTGTCACCAACACTTCATATTTCTCCGGCAAGGCCCTAAGCATCTTTCGAACAATATCAAGATCGGAAAGGTTAGTTCCAAGACCCTTTAGCTCATTCACAATGTTGTTAAGCCTTGAGTACATCTCATTGATGTCTTCATGGGGCAACATTGTGAATGTCTCATATTTGATCCTAAGCCGATGCAATTTGGCCTCCTTGACCGTGGATGTCCCTTCGTGTATTTCCGAAAGGGTAGTCCAAATAGCGTGAGCCATCTCAAGATTGCTCACTCTATTGAACTCATCCGCGTTCAAGGCTCCGAATAAAGCATTCATAGCTTGGGCGTCTAAATGAGCGTTACGCCCGTCTTGTTTCGTTGGGTGATCCGGATCAAGAGCCATAACATAACCCTCATTTACGACTTTCCAAATTTGAGGACTCATGGCCTTTAAGTAAATAGACATTCTAATTTTCCAATAAGCATAATTTGAGCCATCAAAGAAAGGTGCCTTTCCTATTGTAATCCCCTCGCTAGCCATCCTTTTCTCTCTAGACGGTTAAGGCTAAAATTGAGAGACCAAGCTCTGATACCACTTGTAAGATCAAGGAGGCCGACTAGAGGGGGGGTGAATAGGCGGTTTTAAAATTTTCTTCTAATTTCTATGAACAATTTTAAACTTAATGAGTAGAATAGAGCAAGTAGACAATAGCACAACTAAACACCCTAGATAATGCTCAAGTGATCACAAGAGAGAGCAATTGACTAAGAACAAGATCAAAATGCCTAAGACACAATTTGCTATTCTAACTATGCAAGCAATCAAGTAATTCAATTCACGTAAATTGCTTGAATGAAATTAAGCACAAGAGAGAGCAAATCACAATTTGACACAATCACTTTTTACCGTGGTGATCGGAGACTTGCCGGTCTCCCCTAGTCCACGTTGAGGTAAGCCCGAACGAATCGGACCAGCTCCACGAATTTGAGCCTAATCACCTTGATCACTATCGGTAGCCCTTTCCCTCTCCGGGTAGGCGAGCTCCAAACCTTCACAATCCTTCGAGCCTTCTCACAATCTTCTTGAGAAGATCACCGGAGCCACCAATAAGCCGTCTAGGTGCCGGCAAGCACCAAGAGAATGAACCACGGTGGCTAGATCACACTCAAGTGCCAATTGGATCAACCTAGTATGCAATGCACTTGAATTGTGCTCAACTACCTCTATTGAATGCTCAAGAGTGCAAGAGAGGTGTGAGATGTTGTTCTAAGCTCAAATGTGTTCAATGGGGGTTCAACCACATGTACAAATGCTGGTGGGGTTGTATTTATACCCTCACCCACCTCAAATAGCCGTTGCAATAAATAATCCTGAATATTCAGGGAAAATGGAACTACCGCCATTATATGGGCGGTACTTCCGGATTTCCGCCGCCTGGTCAGAACGGCTATGTCAGACAGTCAGAAGTGACCGTTGGACAATGAGTGCGGAACTACCGCCGTTAAAAACGCGGTACTTCCGGACTTCCCGGAAGTTCCGTTCTCCGTCCTGGTACTTCCGATATCAGCGAGGTCAAGTCTGGTTCTGGGCGCTCTCTGGAAATAAAGCTCCGCTTGGATTTCCGGAACTTCCGGCCTAGCGGTAGTTCCGCCATTCAACCCGCGGTACTTCCGTTTTCCGAGAGACCAAGTTAAACTCCGGGCGTTCTCTGGAAATAAAGTTCCGCTCAGCTGCCCGGAACTTCCGCACTTGCGGTAGTTCCGCAGTTTGAACGCCGGAACTACCGAATTTTCTGACAATGCACACTTTTGAATTAATTTTGATTTCTAAGTGTATGCATGATCCTAAATTGATCCACAGGGCACATTAGCATATGATTTAGCGAATCACCATGATTCCTCTTAATAGTACGGCGTCTATCCTATAATCCGGTCTTCCAACATATCTCCAAGACCGGTAAAAATAAAATAGCCCTAAACTATTTACCTTGACGCCCTGAGATCTTTGAATCTTCGTGAAACCATTTTATGTGCCTCTTTCTTTGCCGTTGAGACTAATCCTTTTAAATGCTTAACACACAAATTAGTCCCATATTCACATAATGTCATTAATTACCAAAATCAATATTTTTAGGGGTCTAGATGCTTTCACCTTGACTAAGAAAAGCAGCAACAGATGCAGTGTTGTGAGATATAATATATACAAGTAATCCAGTGTTCCCCTCTAATTATATTAGATAGTGCTTAGCAGTTACTACTACTACCATCAACACAAGTGATGCTCCACCGCACGGTCAAGCTCTCCATCGGATGCCGCTCCTACGGCTTCAATTATCTCAGGGACATCACCATTACCTCCCCCTCGCAAATCGACCTCAGCCTCATCGGCGAAAGCGAATGGAAAATCCAAAGGACAAGCGAAATGGAGGCTTATACTACTGCAAGAGAAGAGTGAGATCTCACCTCAACCAGGGGGCGGCGGCGGCACCAGGGAGGCCGGGGACGCGGGCGGAGACGGGAGACGGCGGCACCAGGGAGGCCGGGGACACGGGCGGGGACGGGAGGCGGCGGCGGCACCAGGGAGGCCGGGGACGCGGGTGGGGACGGGAGGCGGCGGCGGCACCAGGTGAAAGATCAAGCTCCGTTTAAGTTGGTTTTGGTGTTAATGACAAATGCCATTATGAGATTTCGATGTTAATAACAAATACTTCTATATTGTTTTGGTGATAATGACAAATGTATATATGAGACTAATATGTTTGTTCAAGTATATTATAGTTTAGTCTCATTTGGATGAAAAGTTGAAATGAAAGAGGTATGCATTCAAAATCACTTTCTCATATGCTAATGCATTCCTTAGATCCAAAATATAGATTGAACTCCTCAAATAGTTCAAATGAATATGTGCATATGTTTTTCTTCATATAGATTTGTATGCACACATTTAGGGGAGCTCTCTCTATGTTTTGGAGTTTCACTAGTATTGATCCATGTTTCCTTTTAGAAATACATTGGGATCAAACTAGGATCATGCATTCATCAAAAATCAATTTCAAAACAAAGTTTGTGCTCTGTCTGGACGAGCGGTAGTACCGCAGTTTTGAACGTCGGAACTACCGGAGAGCGGTAGTTCCGCGCCCAGAAGCGGTAGTACCGGGGAGCGGAAGATCCGGTTTTCGAGCGGATCCTTCTTTCCAGAGAGCACCCTCCGGATGCATTTGAGTTTTCGCGGGATCGGAAGTACCGGCGATTTGAACGCCGGAACTACCGCAGGTTGCGGTAGTACCGCAGTATAGAGCGGTACTTCCGGAGTCCGGAAGCTCCGGAGGAGAAGCGGAGCCTTTTTTTCCAGAGAGCGCCAACTTTGGGACTTTTGGGAATTCGGCTCGAGCGGTAGTACCGCATTAACTCTGCGGAACTACCGGAGAGCGGTAGTACCGGAGTTTATAACGGCGGTAGTACCGCACATTGAATTCAAATGATTTTATATTCAATTTATTATCTCATTATTTGTTGAGATTTGTCATGAATTACCAAAAAGGAAAGATTGTTGAATCTAGTTCCCCCCATTATGTGTTAATGGTGAAGTTTGGTAATTGATGACAATTGTTTTGTGGACTAACGGTTTCCATGAGTTAGATGAATAGGTTAGGTTCCACAAAAGAGGATGACTTGGGATGACTTCATGGGTTGAATATCATCAAGTCAAGATCAAGAAGAAGTTAGCTTCATGAGTTGAAGGCTATCAAAGAAGAAGAACATGTGTCATGAGTTGATGCATGATCATGTGTTGATTAAGTCAAGGAAGATCATCATGTGTTGATGGAGTTGATGAGAAGGATGCATCATGAGTTGATGCATATCGAGATGATGACCCAAGGCAAAGGTATGACTAACTAGGGCTAAGGATGTGTTCCTAGTCTTTTACCGGTCTTGGTGTTTGGTTGAAAGACCGGATTGCTAGTATAGGTTGCCGTACTATTAAGAGGGGTCATGTCTAGTAGTTTGAGTCTCATCATGTGTTGATAGCTCAACCTCACTTGCTCTAGCTCATCTTGGCATGAGGCTTGCATTTGCGAATGTGTTTTGCAAATGGTTGAAGCTCATGTGGCAAATCCTTGTAACATGTGACTATACTTTGCAAATGTGTTTTGCAAAAGGTTGAAGTCCATGTACCTATTCCTTGTGACATGATCTAAGTTTGCAAATGTGTTTTGCAAAAGTTGTAGATCATGTATAATCCCTTGGCATGGTCTAAGATTGTTTATTGCTATTTCCTTTGGACATAAGACCATGAGAGTGACTCTTTTGGATCTCTTTTGATTTCTGCATTGATCTAATGTGTTTGAGATCATGCAAATAGATGGGTTGTGTAGCCCTTTGAATAAGCTTTCCATAGAGTCCAAGATCACTCAATTCCGACATCGGAGTCAAAAGTTATGACCGTTTTTCTGAGTGCTGTCTGTGCTGAAGCGGAAGTACCGCACCGACTTCCGGTACTACCGCAGAACGGTAGTACCGCATTTTATAACTGCGGTAGTACCGCAAATGGCTGACTAACGGCTATTTTTCTAGCCGTTATGGTGGGGAGCGGTAGTACCGGTACTGTAGCAGCGGTAGTACCGCAAAATCCTGTTTTTGACTCCAACGGCTAGTTTTGAGGTGTGGGTTATAAATACTCCCTTGTGGCCGGTTGGGGTAAGGTTCTAGGGACTCCATTTCACTCTTTTGAGCTAGTGTGAGGCTCTCCACTCAATTGTGCATGTGTTGCACTTTGTGAGAGAGGAGAGGTGATCTAGAGTGCATGTGTTGCATCTAGAGGAGGACTTTGTGTCCGGATTGAGCTTGTGCATTCGTTGCACGTGGTGAGAGTCAAGTGAGGGACTTGACTTGTTACTCTTGGAGTTTGCCGACTCCTAGACGGCGTGGGAGGCGTCGTGCCCGGTGATCTTCTCAAAGAAGCTTGTGAGAAGGCCCGGCGTGTGTGAAGGTTGGAGCTCACCTACCCGGAGCGGGGAAGAGCTACCACTAGTGGATTTGAGGTAGAAGGCTTAATTCGTGGAGCCGGTCCAATTCGTTTGGGCTAACCTCAACGTGGACTAGGGGAGACCGGCAAGTCTCCGAACACCACGGTAAAAAGAGAACGTGTCATTTGTGGTTTGCTTTCTTGTGCTCTTTTTACATTCAAGCAATTTACTTACTTAGCATTATTTTGATTGCTTGTAAACCTAGGATTGCAAACCTTGACCTAGGAAGAATTGTTGGTGCACTTAGGCGAATTTATTTGTTGTAGGCGCTATGTGAGCTAAACCAAATTGTTTTTAGCTTCCGCATTATATACTTGGTTTAGGCAAATAGAAAAGGTCTTGAATTGCTAATATTAATTTGAAGAAAATTTTTAGACCGCCTATTCACCCCCCCTCTAGTCGGCCTCCTCGATCTTACACCAGGGGGCGGCGGGTTCGGGCTTTGGACGAGCGCTTGTGAGTTAGGGCAGCGCACCAGAGAGCTCGGACAGAGGGGAAAAAGGCCGTGTGGGGCCCGCTGGCCAAAGCTCGGCGCCACGACCCACAGCGCCGAGCTCGGCGCCACAACCCACGGCGCCGAGCTCCCTGCCACGTCGGCGCCACGCAGGCTGCCACGTTGGAGCGGGCCTGCGACCTCGGCTCCATGGAACAGGGCGCCGAGACGTGTTACCTCGGCGCCGTGGGCCACGGCGCCGACCCCCTGGGTCCAAAAATGGAATTAAAACTACTAGGGGTCTAAATGTGAATATTTTTCAAAAAAAATGCTAAAATAGAAAAAATTCGGGCATATATCCAAAAACCTTACACACACACCACACAACGCGTGTTGGCCGTGGCGAATGAATTTCTTCTTTGTTGGGCGGCGGTATCAGTAGGGATGGCCCGGGCCGGGCCGGGCCGGGCCTGACTAATAGGCGGAAGAGAAGAGAAAGCCTCTCCTTAGCCCTTGCTTGTTGATCCCTACTTCCGCCGCCTCCAGAAGCTTCCCCTCTTCCTCACCTCCGGCTGCTCCGGTTTGGTCTCATGGCCGACGCCACCGCCGCCCTCTCAGGTGCAACACCCACTCTCTCTCTCTCTCAAACAATCTTTCCCTTCAGTTTAGTTCAGTGCGATTTCGATCTGTGGCCGCAGTTCGGAGCAAGGTGCAGGCTTTCTTCGAAGCCGCACGCGCCGGCGACCTCGACGCCCTCAAGAGTGGGTTCCTGCCGACCTCGACCCCTTCCCTTTTCTTCTTCTTGTTTCCATTCGATTTCCTCCTCACGAGTAGCTGCCTTGCCGGCGCTTGTTTGTTCCCTTTCCTTAATTTTCCAGAGCTTGTTGCGGCGCTCGACGAGGAGGGCAAGGGCGCGCCCGCCGTTGCCGCCGCCGTGCGGGATGCCAACAAGCGCACCGCGCTGCACTTCGCTGCCCGCGAGGGCCGCACCGAGGTCTGCGACTTCCTCATCGACCAGCTCGCGCTCCCTGTCGACCCCAAGGACGATGATGGTCAGTTGCTACCTACCTGCTTACTCTTTAGTTTTACTTCTGATGATTCCTTCACGAGGATGGATGGCTTCTGTTCAATGCATGCTTATTATTATTATTATCGTCATCATCGTGTCATCAGCTCATCTCATCACCACCAGGTGAAACTCCACTCATCCATGCCACACGGCAAGGCCATCTGCAAACTGCGAAGTACCTGCTTGACCATGGAGCCAATCCTTCTGTCGCCACTAGTCTCGGAGCCACAGCCCTACATCATGCCGCAGGAATAGGTAACAACATCAATTAATCATGCCCATAACAGCGGCCAACTCATGATATAGATCATCCATCTGTCCTTATTGTCATTCTTTACGTTAAATATGTGAAATTGTTGAAGCGTTTTGTTTCGTTTCTTTCTACAGGAAACATAGAGCTTATGAAGATGTTTCTCTCCAAGGGAGTTGATGTCGAATCAGAAAGCGACGCTGGTACTTCTCTCATATGGGCTGCTGGCCATGGACAACAAGATGCAGTCAAGCTTCTGCTTCAACACAATGCTAAGGTAGTAGCTGCTCTATACATTCTCTTTCCCCTGACACACCTTTCGACCACCAATTTATTAATATCAGTTTTCAGTCATTCAGTGCAATACAATACTCGTAATTATGTGGTGATTTTAATACCAAGAAGCAACTATCAGCAATACAATACTCTTAATTATGTGGTGATTTTAATACCAAGAAGCAACTATCTTTAACCACGTAAGGGTGAATAAGCTTGCTATTGCTAAGATGCTGTCATTTGGCCCTTGCAATACCGGTCTCCATTATCTTCCTTCCATATTGGACAACCCTTTCTTCTTGATTTTGCAACTATGAGGAGCAAACACCTGTAGCATGATCCCCCCCCCCCCCCCCCCCCGAGTTCTTGTATACGAACTGAAGTTGGTCAGGTGGGCTTTTTTCAGCTTTTGTGCTCATGCTAGTTCTTCAAAACCTTGTTGTTGCAGCCAAATACTGAAACTGATGATGGTATCACGCCATTGTTGTCTGCTGTGGCTGCTGGTTCCCTTCCATGCTTGGAAGTTCTAATCCAGGTATATCATCTAATTTGATAAGTAAAAGACCTGTTTTCCTTGCTTTTATTTGGAACATTTTCTTCACTTTGATGTCATGCCTCAGTCTTGTGGTAACTGGATAGTGGATACCCTGTTTTCTTGTTTGACAACGTGGTTTGTGCCTCAGGAATCAAACAAGCATATACATGAATAAAACAACACCCATTCCTTGTGTGCCTACTTATTAGTCTAGCTTAGATTACTGCGGTGCAATTCATCATGATTGTGTACCAGCATACAAAAGTTTAAGGAAGATACTCTAAATATTTCTTTTCACCTCCTTGATACTGTTTCTGTTCTTGGGCTGATCTAATACACAGTATTGTTCTATATACCTGGTTATTTCTACACCTAGTATTATCTATGTTTTCTTCCTCCGAAACTAAAGAATCTCCGATATAGGCAGGTGCAAACCCAAATATCAGTGCTGGTGGAGCAACCCCGTTACATATTGCTGCAGATAGTGGAAACGTGGAAGTAATCAAATGCTTACTAAAAGCTGGAGGTGATCCCAATACTTGTGATGATGTAAGTTGTATGTCATGTTAATTTATACTTGTAGTGTTGCATTGAATGTCTGCCTTCAGGTTCATGCTATGTATTAACTGATCGAAAAGATCCATAATATGCACCTAATCTTGGCTATTTGTATCCACACCATGTCTGATAACACCGCACATAACTTGCTGGTGCAGTGGTGCTATAATATCCTATATTGTTATATTACAAAGTGTATAATCGTTGAAAGTTTGTAACTCTTGTCTTGCGTTTGTTTAGCTGGATTGGGCAACTGTCTTTTGCTGGCCTTTGTACCCAAGCCTGAAGTGACGGCTGGGGGAATCAAATATCCATTTCTATTGAAAGTTAATCCTTTTTAGGCGGTAATTATTAGGCTCTTCATCTCTTTCATGCACCATGATGAAGCAAAAAGTTTTGTGCTGTATAATGACATTTCATTGAATAGTGCATGGCTATTCATTGATTCTTCTTGTCGTACAGCCAAGTGAAGCAAACCTCTGATTGCCTTTTTATTTCTCTCTCTCTCTCTATAGGATGGACTAAAGCCAATACATGTTGCTTCTTTGAGGAATAACCGTGAAGTTGTGGGACTTCTTTTACCATTGACGTCTCCAATCCCAGGTGTTTCGAATTGGACAGTTGATGGAGTTATAGAGTACACATTGTCTAAAGCTGCCGAGGAAAAGGTGCCACCTGAATCTCCTTTTCACTATTTTGTATCCTCGTAGGTTCGTGCATCCCCTTACATTGCAAATTCTCCGCCTATCCTGACTACATTTTGCAGGCGCAAGTAAAGGAAGCTACATCTCAGAAAGCAGCCAGTTTGCAGAGACCACAACCTGTTGAGGTGTGACATAATTCCTATCGTCCTAAATAACAGTTGGCTCACGACGATCTAACTGTTGATGTTAACGGTGCAATTCTGACAGCACTTAATTTGTTGTGCAGGTGTCATCTGAGGCAAAAAAGAGATCGTTGGAGGCCAAATCGAGAGGTGATGATGCCTTCAGAAGACAAGACTACCTAGCAGCAGTGGATGCTTATACGCAGGTAAAAATCAATTTTCCACCTTGAAAGTGGCAGTGAGGGGAAAGAAAAAAAAGGCAACCATGTAACTCTGGAACTAGATTTTTTAAGTTCACTTAGATATATTGATGCAATCCCAAGCCAGCCTTCATTTCTCAAGTGCCATAAGTTTAGCGGATTAAATCTCTTGAGATTTACATTGGGATGAAAAATGCATTTCAGGCTATTGAGTTGGACCCAAATGATGCGACATTGCTTTCAAACAGAAGTCTTTGCTGGCTGCGGGCAGGGCAAGCTGAGCGTGCCTTGGAGGATGCAAAAGCATGTCGAGCATTGAGGCCAGATTGGGCAAAAGCTTGCTACAGAGAAGGTGCAGCACTGCGCCTGCTGCAGGTTTGTCAATATCAGAGATGTGTATCACTTGGGGATTCGTTTCGTGTCCATTTATCTTTAGACGATGGCATATACATGACCCAAGAAGCACGCTTGTGGTGGTGACGCTTGCAGAGGTTTGATGAAGCCGCGAATGCGTTCTATGAGGGGGTACAGCTTGAGCCAGAGAACAAAGAGCTCGTGAGCGCGTTCAGGTAGTAAAGACTTGCCTCCTGTCAAAGAGAAAGAAACAAACGATTGTGCTAGCATTAGCTAGACATGGCCGAGCTATGCTTTGTTGTTTAGATACTGAGGATGTTTTTTTTGGTGTGACAACACAACAGGGAGGCCGTTGAAGCCGGGAGAAAGTTCCATGGGACGGACAAGCCAAATACAACAACACTGGGAAATTGAGAACGAGATGGTGTGAGGAACTAGGTTGTGCTTGCTTGCTACCGGTCTGCCTTTTTTTTGTGTGTGTGTGGAATGGCATCGGCAATCCCTTGATTTGTTGCGGGGAGAGGGGGAAGAATGAAGGTGATGATGTTTGGAATTTGATTAGGAACTAATTTGTGAGTGGTTTTGCCACATTATTTTGTAACTGAACTGGGGCTGTATACCTGTATGGTGCTCTACTACCATGGTTATGGTATGACCACAAAGAGTTTAGGGAGTAATAACTGTTCCTTTGTTTTTTAGATTACAAGAGAGGAGAGGGCGCACGCTCACATTTGAGTACCACACTTGGCTATATACATATAGAAATAATTGGTTATTTACCATCCAAATGAGGTCACTTCAGAGATATACCATTGAAAAAAGTCGGTTCACTTTAAGATCATATTTTTTTTTGAAGTTGGGTAAAATACTATTTCGTCTGTAGTTTCCACCTCCGTTACTTGTATCTGTGAAAGCACTTGCATATCAAGCTCCTTCCTCACCCGTCCGCCCTCCCCTTCTCTAGTGGTGCCACCACGTCGTCCGGCCTATTACACCCCGCCTCTCCCCGCACCCCACCTCCCCGGCCTCCCCCTCCCCCTTCTCTAGCATTGCCACTCGTTGCCTAGCCTCCCCTTTCCTTGTTCTCCCCACCTTTCCCCCTTCTCCAGCGTCGCCACCATGTCGCCCGGCCTCCCCCACCTCTCTCCGCTCCCTTGCCTTCACTACCCCTTTGCGGCCTCCTCCACCCCTCCCCCTTCTCTAGTGCCGCCACCGTCGCTTGGCCTCCCCCCACCCCGCCTCCGCCACCCCTTCCTGGCCTCCCTCCACCCCTCCTCAAGCACCTCTATCCCTAGATTTGAGAATGGACATTCTAAATCCGAAGAAGAAAGATTGGTAATAATTCCACCTCATTCTTTTCCTTTGCAATATTGCATTATTTGTGTACTTTAGGCTGGCTTGAATTGCCATAAAACCGGTTCTCATTCTTTGGACTTGCATGAAATTTCGATTCTTCTGGCTGTCAAGGCAAAATTGATGTTGTTGTTAGGTAAAAATTACTCTTGCTGCTGCTGGCCGAATTCCTCTAAAAGGAATATCTGCAGCTGGCCGAATGTATGCATTGAGAAAATTCATGCTGTCTTTCCTCAAAAAAACGCTGTCTTTGGTAATTTGTGGTGGTGACACCTGCAGAGGTTTGATGAAGCCGCGAATGCGTTCTATGAGGCTTGAGCCAGAGAACAAAGAGCCCGTGACCGATCGATTCCCACGCGGCCCAGTCGCTCCCTCGCCCGAACGGCCTATTGGCCCATTTCCTCCCACGGCCGAACGGCCCATTGGCCCATTTCCTCCCACGCCCCGCTGATTTGGTATCGCCGTCTCGGAGTCGGATGCTGCACGAGCTCCTGCTTCACCGGCGAGTTCGTCCCGCGGCCCCCGACCTCACCTTCCTCCAGCCGTCCGAGAGGTATGGCAGACCCTATACCCTTCCCCTGCTACGAATCTGTAACCGCGCTGTGGTGTGTCTGATCTGCGAGGGAGCGGGGTCTGTGCGGGGGCGTCAGGCGTGGTGGTCTAGGTAGTTGAATTGGGTGCGATGCGGCACCAACGAGCAGGAGAAATGGGGGAATTTCGCCTAAGCATAATTGCCTCTGTGCTTTATGGTTGTAGCCATCTAACTTAAATCATAGTAAACATGCTTTGTTGAGTCCTCACGAGAAACTTTTTAAGAAATCATGATCCCAAGGCTTTCCTCAAATGAAAAAAAGAGGCAGAGGCCCAATATTTTGCTTGGATCTGAAGGGCACCGTCAATCCCCATCTCCAGACGCTCCTCAGCATCCTCGACCTCACCTCAGGCGGCGATTCCCCCGTTGCTCCTCCTCGTGCTCCCCCATCACCTCCGCCTCACCTTCCGCGGCAGCGCCCCCAGGTCATCCTCCTCCTCACGCTCCCATGGTGGTGGCTTGCGCGGCCGTCTGCATGTTTCCTGCTCCGATAGACTACTAGTAAATAAGATGAACAGGGGGGTTTGATTGAGTGCCTGCTGCGCTGCTCGTCTTGTTTCTTTGTGTAATTTTTGGTTCTAGTTGGTGATTCGTGCTTGCATTATTGCCCATCATGCGTCAGATCCAACAAGCAGGATGTGTCAGATCGAACAACCACCCTATGTACTAGTCTTTTGAAGAAAGAAATTGCAAGCAACAAGTTAGATCCAACAAGCCTAGCATATGTGTCCGAGAGTAGTGAAGAAGACGATTCAATTCATTTTTGGATTTTGATTGATTGCCGTGCCTCTGGTTGTTGTTCCTGTCTGTAACCAAATATTATTCTTGGATTGATGATTTTGCAAAAATAAAAAACCTCTCTGACTCCATGTTACATTGCATCATGCGCTAATTCCTTAAGAAAAGCTCGTACTTCGATGCCGCCTTCTCCTTCGCTCTACCGACTGGCGTGGAGTGGAGATCCATCTGGACTTGGATTGATCTCTTCTTTCGCTGGTAAAGAAGCCCTAGTTTGCTTGGATTGTTGAGCTTTGTCTTGGGGGATCTTTTCTTTGCTGTGAGCAATCTCCATGGTTCGCCGTGGCGGCTCAGCGGCGGTATGTGGTAAGGCGTCATTGGCGGACGCCATAGAAGAGGTGGGGGGGGGGGGGGGCAAAAGTCGAGTCCAGAAGCATACCTCAGATCGGGTTTGAGGGGTTTTGGGAAGCTGAGGAGTAGTCTCTGTCGCCGCCAGAAAAAGTGAGGAGAGAGTTGTCGCCGCCGCCGCCGGATCCACTGCCTCCGCCAGATCGGGTCTCCTCCGTGGCTCCGCCGGCTCCGATCTCCGCTGTGGTGCCGCCTCCTGCTTCGCCAGGCAGCGAGTCTTCTCCGCGGCCTCCTCCACGGCTGCCGCTTGGGGGCGGTGGAGAGTGGCGGCGGGAAGAGGGAGTGGCCTTCAGCGAGCTGGCTCGGCCTCGCCGGCGCTAGAGGTGGAGGAGATGGGGGAAGGAGAGAGAGGGAGAGAGGTAGTGGGGGGTGAAGGAAGAGATGCTGAGCTCAAGAAAACTGGCGGCGGCCGGTGGCTAGGGTTATGAGGGATTTCAGTATTTTGCAATTTAGCCCTCTCATTTTATGAAAAATTGCAATAAAGTCCTTCTCTCTTTGTATTTCTTCTGTTGGACCCTCCGGAAGTCCGATATTGTTGCGGCTACTTATGTGTATGGCGTTGCCACTGGTGAGATGCCGTGCCTCGCCGCACCACCTTAATAATCATGGCAATCTCATCCAAATCTTTCTTTCTGGGATGGATAGTCCAGTCCATGGAGTTTGTTGCGGGTTCATTTGCTGCATGGTGGAGTACCAGTAGCACTTTATTCTCCTAAATTTTTGTGATGCCTCACGTTAGGTCCGCCCCTGCTGCCTCTCTTAAATGATGCAGCATTCTAACTGCTTTCACAATGCCGATGACCCAATGTCAGATTGTTACTGGATCCTTTGCACATATGCTTGCTATCTCTTGTTATCAATATCCAAACTCGCATCGCATGTTAGCAGCTACTAACCAATTTGCTCCTCCTCAAGCATTCTGTATTCCATGCCAAGCTTTGCTGTGCTCTTATGATAATTGCTACCGTGTTACATCCCTTTTTTAAGTAGGAAAACCCTGTCCAAACTTGGAACCATGGTCTGTTAATTATAACTTCCATGACATTTACCCTCAATTGTTGTTTAAACTGATCAATCGATGCCATCTTCAGGGACAACAAGGGCATTGTCCGTCCTTGTGTTTCTTTCATTCCTTGTGCTGTATTATATGAACAAACTGCTTCTTCTTCAAACTAGCATCTCTCTCTCTCTCTTTTTGTAACTTTGTATGTACTTGACTTGGATCGCTTTGGACTAAAAAGCTGCGAAAAGACCCTTGTAACTTGATTAATGTATGTATTCTGCAATCCTTCCCTCACGATGTTAGTGCAGCATCCAGTAAAGAGCCCAAATATTCATTCATTCCTTGTTTTACAATCAATTATGATACCTTGCTCAAACCTCCTAAGGCCTGAATTATTTTTGGGCAATGATATTGCAGGATCCTTTTCTGCCATGGGTGATTACACAATCCAGATAAGCACCAAGCTAATCGACCAACTCGCTCGTGACGATGAGAAGGTGAAAAGGAAAACCAGGAAACCCAAGCCTAGGAAGGTTGTGCCGCAACATGAAGACAATGCAAAGGAATTTCCAAGTGAACCCAAGGGCAGCCCTGCTCCTGGGTGGCCGCAGCAGCCTCCCATGTATCTACCAGTAACCCCTGGTCCTCCACCACCCCCAGCTGCAATCCCAGAGGTGGAAGCCATCCGTGCTGTTCTGGTAGAGAGCCAAGAGATTGAGCGCAAGGTGGAGAGGCAGAAGGCTGGGATGCTCCAAGAACTCAACAAGAGAGCAAAAGAGCTGCACGACAAGGAGTTCAAGCTGCCGTACCAGAACCCGGCGTTATGCACCGGGGAGAGGGAAGATTGCCTCAGGTGTTACAAGAGCAGCGCACAGGACCCGCTCAAGTGTGCTGAAGCAGTCAAGAGATTTGAAGCATGCGTTCGCCTGGCGAGGCAGAGTAGCAATGCGTAAGCCGATTAGTAGTAGCCCTGGAAGCTTTGTGAGTCGGAGCGACCTGATCATACACGATTTTGCTTTGCTTCGGTGATTCAATAACGTGACCTAAAAACATCTTTCGAGATTTCTAATGGCATTGCATTCAGGCCGCATATCCTTGCATTCAGGACTTCCATTTGTTTCGATACAAATGAAACATGTATTGCGGGTGCAAAGGTTTTTGTCTGAATGGTCTCGTAAGATCGGCATCCGTAGGTTTTGTTCATATATTGGTTTGCCCGTCGTGCGTGCCTCTTCTCCTTGTTTACTGTTATGGTTAACCTGTCCATCATGTTTCTTTTGGTATTTGTTATTATTCTGCTGTTGGATAAGTAGATTCTATCCCAAGAGGATGATAACATACAAAAAAAAAATATCCACTGATGGTTCTTGATAGTCATTTGTTCGAAATGAGCATTCAATTCGACCTGCATCGATCCCTCGAAGCAACTGAACACATGCCTGCTTGGACGACTCGACTCGTGCATCCATCTACAGTTAGGCCATTCTTTTTGAATCTACCAACAGTATGCGTGTCCCTTCTCCAACAATACCGTATAGTTCATATAGTATAATTAGCCAATAGTCCGTGCGTTGTAACACATTTTAAATAAACATAGTATGAATTTTAAATTTAGTTTTATACATAATATGCATCCAATCAACTGCTTAGCACTTTTTCAAGAAACTGTACCTCTACCAAGCTGATAAATGTAGCCTGAAGTGTATTTGCATGTATCTTGGCAACCAGCAAAATCAAAATCAGAATACCCAATAATCTTCAGTTGATCCGATTTCCTATATGTGAGCATGAAATCTTTCGTATTTTGCAAATACCGCAACACCCGTTTTGCTGTGACCCAATGATCTAATCCTGGATTTCTTAAATACCTGCTGATTATTCCAACAATATATGCTATATCTGGTCTAGTGCAAACTTGAGCATACATCAAACTCCCAATCAAAGATGAATAGGGGATATTCTGCATTTTCTTAGCCTCAAAATCATTCTTAGGACATTGGCTAAGGCTGAATTTTTCACCTTTGGCCATAGGGATATCTAAAGGTTTACAGTTCTGCATGCCAAATCTTTGCAATACCTTATCGATATAGTTCTTTTGAGATAACCCAAGTATACCTTGAGAGCAATCTCGGTATATTTTAATACCTAATACAGAAGAAGCATCACCAAGATCCTTCATCTCGAAATTTTTAGCGAGAAATCTCTTGGTCTCATGCAACAAGCCGATAACGTTACATGCAAGTAATATGTCATCAACATACAGAACAAAAAAAATATGAACTTGCTCTCATCGAATTTATGATACACACAATCTTCAATTGTATTTACCTCAAAACCAAAAGAGATAATGACCTTATGAAATTTGTGGTACCACTGCCGGAAAGCTTGTGTAGCCCATAGATGGATTTCTTTAACTTACATACCATTTGCTTCGGGTGACCGACCACAAAGTTTTTTTGGTTGCTCCATATAAATTGTCTCATCAATGTTTCCATTTAGAAACACAATTTTTACATCCATCTGATGAAGCTCAAGATTAAAATGTGCCACAAGTGCTATAATGACACTAAAAGAGTCTTTCAAAGAAACCGGAAAGAAAGTCTCTTTATAGTCTATGCCTTCTTTTTGATTATATTCTTTAGCAACAAGACGAGCCTTATATCTTTCCACGTTGCCTTTTGAATCCCATTTGATCTTAAATATCCATTTGCAACCAATAGATTTCTTTCGTTCTGGCAATGGGACAAGATCTCAAACATCATTGTCTTTCATGGATTTAACTCTTCATTCATGGCATTGATCCAATTAACTAAATTAGGGCTTTGCAGGGCCTTTTGGACATTGATGGGATCTTCTCCCAAAATTTCACCACAAGCCTCATTTTCTTGAAGGAAGATAATGTAATCATCAAAGATTGCATTAGCGACTGAGGTGAGCCACTGAGGTGGCCGGAGCGATGCGAATGCAGTAGCGTGAGATCGCGCCTAGCAGCAAGCGACAAAGAGAGGCAAGAAGTATATCCTAATCGATATGAAGATGATTAACCACCACAGCGGGTTGCAAAACACACACATATTAGCTCTGATACCATTTGTTTGCATAAAACTAGCATTGATGTAAACCAGTAGACCGAAGAATCCAAAATCTCATATGCAGTAATAGCAACACGCTAAACATATGTAAGCACAGAAGCATACCTGATGATGACACCATCGATGGTTGTGATCTTTATCTGGAGCTGAAGAAGTGCTACTCTTCTACCAGGGTTTGATCTTTCTCATCAAAAGCAAGCCACAAGCTCCAACTACAGATGGGAATAGATTGGTATGGCTAGTTATCCTGACGAGAGGACATGCCCCCTATTTATAGACTTTTGTATCGGATTCTATCCCAGTCCATCAATAGAGATAGATTTTAAACCAGACTTTATACAAACACGAATTTCAAATCCATATTATCCTTATTAGATGCTCAGGCTCTTAATAAATACTTTATTCGATTACTTTATATATTTGAGCCATTCAAAATGAAAAACCTATATACACACACACTCATGTAGATCCATATGTTAGGAAAATAATCCAACAGTATTACCTAGCTAGGGAATCAATATATCATTGGTCATTGGTGGCCGTACGTGGGGCAGTCCATCGATGGATGGTGAATTGCTGATGGCCGGGTCGGATGGATCAGCCACGGACGGCAGCCTTGTTGGCTGCTGCAGCCGCGCGAGTACTGGTTGGCCTGGTGCATGGTCCCCGCCGTCGACGTGGGGCAGCAGTTGCCCATCACCTTGCAGTCGATCTTCGACTTGGCTGCCGTCAGCCCCTCCGCAGCCGCCGCCTTCCTCGGCAACGGCAGAGTCACCGTCTCCTTATCCAGCGGCACCGCCGTCTCCTCCGCCGCCGCCGTCAATGCCAGCAGCACCAGCAGCAGCGCCAACGCCGTCGAGGACACACGGACCGTGTATAGATAGATACTAGCTATTGACTACTACCTTTTATTTCTTCCTCTGTTGGATGAAGTGAATTGGCGCCTAAAAATTGGTTGGGGGTAGAGCAGTTAGGTGACACTGACTTGACTACCACCTTGTTTAGGAATTTGACCTTTGATTGTTCCTTTCCATATGTTACCATTTTGCTACTCCATCCGTCGATTTTTATAAAGCGCCCACGTCTTTCACTCTTCAAACTTTGTAATGTTTGATCAACAATCATATCAGTAATATTTAGGTTTAGTGACACAAAAGTGCTGCCGTTATATTTGTATGTGAATGTGTACTTCTGCATGACTATGATTTTCTAGTTGCTAATAATATATCATAAAATGTATCAATGGTCGAAGTTCAATTTTGAAGACCGTACCAAGTCTACCACCGTGCCCTATAAAAATCAACAGAGGGACGTAGCTCTGGCTCATGCTAAAATTAACTCTAATGTTTTAGAGAGAGCAAAAAATCATTTGCATGTCTATACATGTCTTTTGTAATCATTGTGAAAGTGAAGTCCTGCACAGACAGAGAGAAGGAAAGAGATGTTGTAGCCCTCCATTTTCCCCTTGATTTGTCCATGGCGTCTCAAAAGAAAAGTAGCCTGCCTAGCTTGAGACTGACTTGCCTTGCTCTTATCTTGAGTTGAGACCAAGGTAAACGCTCCAGACAAGCTAGCAAGCGCTCAGTGGTGAGAGGAATCTTCTTGTCATTTCCAGGAGAAGGATAAGGAGATGGTGTGGTGGTCATGCATACGTATGAATATGATGTTTAGAAACATGTAAAGCATACATCAACAAACTTTTTTTTGACAGTAAGTATTGTTGGAACACAACACCGGGAAAAAAACTCATACATCGTACTCCATCGGGAACTCACATGATCACAGAGAAAGAACACAATTATTTAAGGTGGAAGAGCACAGAGCAAGACTATGGTTTTGGTGCTCAACTGCTACTTGTATAAGTGTGTTCTTCCTCTGTGATCGCGTGAGTTCCCGATCGAGTGCGATGTGTGAGTTTTTTTCTTGGTGTTGTGTTCCAACATTTGGTGTCAGAGCACAGGCGCCTAACATTTTCTTGAACTTAATGGTTGTAGAAGTACACAGCCGATATATGATGTATGAGGGGGAGAATGTTAAGAATAGTCTTATATCGGTTGTGAGAAGGAAAAAAACAAAACATATAAGTGTGAGGGAGATTTCACCCATAAGACTAACCTTTTGGGGAGGAATGCCCAATATCACTTATAAGTCTGCAAGTCTGTTATTTTAGGGTTTGCATATGACAGCCCGTTAGCTTAGTTATATTCAATCCATTTGGACCTAGAGCTCGAGAAATAAACTCGGTTGAGCTATGCATATGATAGAGTCCGCACCAACAAGTATCATCTTGCGCATATACGTATCATAAATAAGAAGTGATGATAATTTGAGATAAACAAATGGATGGGAATTAAGAGCCTTTTTTCCCCTAGATACTACTAGTTAGTATGTTAGGGCAGTAGCTAGCTGGTATGGTAGCGGTTGGCTGGGCAATACATGATCGATACTGTCAATTAAGTTGATTACGATGTGAGAGCATGACCTAACAAACCGGTCGGTCTCTACCTGTCCTCAAGGGGGTAAAGCCAGCACTGCAGTACTCTTGAGCTAGCCTTTAACTCAGTACTTGCCCTCTCCTGCTGGACTCTCTCGAATTGATTGATGCATGCTGCATCAGGTGCAGTTCATCTCTCGCACGCAAACCCTGATTTCAAGCAGCTTTAACGTAATTACGCACGCACGACAGACGACACGATGTAAGAAGAGAAGGCAATCGCGCGCGCGACATCACGTACTAGAAGTATAGATGAGCAAGATCGAGCAGTCAGAACTCAGAACATGTAAAGAAGGAAGGAAGAGAGAGAAACAATTAACAACATGAACAGACAGACAGGTCGATCTCCAAGAAGAAGAAAAAAAGAAGAAGAAATTAAGATCAAAGATGATGTAAATTGCATGTGTAGGTAGCTAGTAGTAGTCCGAATGAATTAGTCGGTGGTGATGTGTACTCCGATGACGATGACGAAGAGGGTGATGAGGGCGAAGTAGATGATGGCGTGGACGAGGATGGCCATGGCGCTGGTGTGCAAGTTGCCGAACTCCACAAAGTGGTGCTTCCCCGGCAGCTGGATCAGCAGCCCCGGCGAGAGAAGCACGAACAGCACCACCGCGATCACCACTGGGCCCCAGTCAGCCATCCTATCTCCTCCTCCTCCGACGACGACGAGCTCTAGCCTAGCTGTTTCCTTTCTTTCTTGGGACGAACAGCTCGATATATTCGAGCAGTAGCAGCTAGCAGCGTAGCAGCACGAAGGCGGGACTCGTCGACTTGGTGGTGGTGGTGGAGTGGAGGGGAAGATGAGGTGAGGTGAGGTGAGGTGAGGCGTTCTCGCGCGTTTGGTGCTGCTTTGATTGCCGGCCAGTCGTTCGATCGGTTGGTGCCGTCTCGCTTTCGTTCCCACATGCTTACGACCTCCGCGCTAACCCTAATAAATTTTTCTATGCTAACTTAGTACTTGTTTGAAAAAAATTGAAAAAGAAATGAAACATACTCATTTTTATTTTTTTTGTTTGTCCTGTTGATTTCAGCTTGCAACCGGTCGTCGAAGTAACAATTTTGCTGATTAGATGAGTCACCAGAACATCACTTGTTTTTAATTAATTTCTTTGTAACTGACACTGAGGTTGAGGTCTGGACCCTGGACACCTCTGTGATGTGCATGCTGAGGTTAACTAGCAAATGTTCATTGCGTTACTCATCCAACGGTTACTGTTAATTCCTTGTTTTTTTGACGCAGACTGTTCTGAATTCCGCAGGTTTAGCATCTCCGACGGGAGTTCAATGGAGCCTCCGTGATCATAAATGGAATTCGGAAAAACCGATCGGTGTATTTTGTTATTTGAATATAGTCAGGTCTTATTACTGCTGGACTTTTTGATTGCTTAAAGAGCTCGATCAAAAAGCAATATGAACTGATCAGAGGTTATAATTAAGATCATCTTCAACTCCGTAACGGACTCTGCATCAACCTGCATTAGATGTGTAGTGCTCTAAGATGCGTGCGTCGACTGGAGTTAGACGTGACTACTCGAGGCGTTTTATGAATACAACTCTACACCGTTATCTTCCAGACTCTCCGAGCGGGTTGTTGTTTCCGTCTCCAAGAAGTTTATTATTTCAGTTTCCGATAGGTCTCTATTCCATTACTGATTAGGGCTATATTCATTTCTTTATTAGATACTATGATTTCTAGCATATATGTACACTTTTAGTCGTATGGTTAAGACACGTTGAAGTTTTTTATGCTTGTAACTTCTTCTTATATAGTGATTTTGCCGATTGTGCATCATAGTTTTTTTTTTACCAAAAAGAGTTTTTCACATTAAATCTATATCTCGTGTTCTTGATTTTTCCTCATTGTTTCATGCTTTGTGAGAATACCCCTTTCCCCTTTAGGGGATATAGAACTAAAAGAGCCAACCGAGAGAGAGAGCTACTGAATAAAATGAGTGGACCTGGGTCTCTCGCACCTCTTTTGGAGGTTTTATATATATGAATAGGATATGATAGAAAATTTCTTAATAATTGTAAAAGATAAAAGTATATTAGTTTATTCGTTTACACACATATTACTATATGAAGGCTGGACCACCATCATAACACTTTGTCTTATCGGTTTCGTAACCAGCAGTATCCGATCCAAACACCGATGGTAATTGGTGCAAGCTAAGGCAGCTCCAACCAAGTACTTAATTAGTTAAAACAGTTTGTTTGGAACCAAGGAATTTCGTAGGACTTTTACCAGAAGTGTAATCCCTACAAAAATCCTATGAAGCTAAGTTTTAACTTGAGAGAGTCGGGTCTAATTTTGAGAGGAAAAGTAAGACCTGGTATAATATAGTTACCTCAATCCCATGGGGGAAAATAACTGTGTCAAACCCTGAATCCAGCATATTCTAGATGGAGCTAGATAAAAATCCAGTGCAACAGGAGCTGGAATGGAACCCGCACTCAACTAGGAAAATCTGGTATCTTATTAGTTGCACACTTGCACTAATAACCGTAAGGAAAGATGACAACCAATCCCAAGTTTCTGGCTGTGCTTGCATTTGATGTTTCGTTTTCTATCAAGCAAAAAAAGGAGTAGAGGATTGACCAAGGAAATATGTTATGTGAAAAGAGCGAAGGATACGCGACCAAAAGCCACAAAACAATGTACTGGTGGTCCTGGACATGACCTGTGCTTCTTCTCGCACAAATCACAAATCCACTGATTTGATGCCTGAATATGCTGCAACCATTCGAAAAATATAGCGGATATATTTCGACTTTCATAGGGAGAGTAATCAACAAGAATAAGGAAAATCATAATATGCATGATAGGTTAGCAAGCAAAACAAATGATATATTCGAATGCTTCTCTTGTATGATCCAAGTGTTGAGACAGGCACCATTGATTGTTATGCCTGAACATTTCCTCTGATGCCCAAATTCAGTTAGACCAAGCTAAAGCGTATTGAGTGCCATAGATTGCCAGTATCAAACAAACGGTTAAACTGTTAGCTGGAGAATTAACCAAAGTATTGTTATTCTCATATCGACAATAATTAATCATTGTTTTCTTTCCTGTCAATTCCTTGCTTAACCTTTCTCTCCAGGATCAAACTAACCAAATCGTCAGAGTAAAGCAAGGAATCCCCCCCCCCCCTTTTGTGCCTAGGCAGCACAAGATTGTCTCGATTTTTTTAAATAATCATTTTTATTCAGTGTTACAAAATTATACCTGCGATTTTTTGCAGTTTTGACCATGAGTCGCTGCACAGTTAGGCGACTTGGGCTAGTCGCCCAATTTTTGGCCAACACGTGTCCAAGTCGCCCAACCGTTGGGTAACTAATCCATGTCGCCCAACGGATGGGCGACTTTGCCCTTAGTCGTTCAACGGTTGGGCAATGTTGGATGATATTAAATAATAATGTAATATTGTATTAATTCGATGGAAATAATTGCGTGAGAATAAATGGTAATTTTTGTAGGTAAAACATTTAAGAAATCATGTTTATAGTTGTTTTTTTTAAATAAAAGGATAGACAATATCATTTGATGCATTTGTGATTTTCATAGATTACGAATGGTCATAAACATGCCAAACTCGCAAAATTCGTATGTTATGTAGTACAAGAAATTTCTAAAGAATTTTGTGAAGACGATTGAGATAGCAATAATTCATAAGTAGGAAGGTAAGTAATATTATGATGTAATAGATAATTCGTACACGGAAAAAGACAAAGCAAAACATGTACACAATAAAAAAAAGTACACATAGCAGGAGGAAGATCCACTACTCGCTACTAGCTACACTACCCACAACACCTCCTCCGTCGTGTCCCACCCCAGTTGGTGGCTGCCCGTACAGCCCCGTTTGGGCTTCCTCAGCGTGGGGTGTCAGGGTTTGGGTCCCGACGGGGTGAAGCAGTCAGGAGCCCTGCTGACCCATGCTCCCTATGGCTCGGGGGTCAACTGCACCTGTGGCAACGTGGGAACTGGGGCACTGCTGAGCTACTACCCAGAAAGGACCTCCGCCTGGTCCTCCACGAGGAAATCGCTCAAGTCCCGGACATCCTCGCGGGGGGATAGGTGAACTCCTGATTGTTGTGTCATTTCTATAGGACTGGTATTGTTCATTCGTGCAATATTTGGATGCGAAAAAAATCTTAAGAGACAAAATATACCTTCCAAGTTATATTTGGATGCAAAAAAACCATAAGAGACAAAATATACCTTCCAAGTGGGTCATAGTGTAGAATCAAGGATAACCGACTAGAGGAGGGTGAATAGAGGTTTTAAAATTTTTCTTGCCTTATAATTAATTTCTACAATTTTAATATGGCCAAGATTTGAAGCAATTGAAACCTACACAATTTTAGTAAGTTTACGGCACTACAAGAATAAATCTCTACAAAAAGCTCTAACACAAGTAAATAATCACAATATGCAAAATGTACAAGAGCTCAAAAAGAGATAAAAGATACCTAATGAGCACACGATGTTTTTACCGTGGTGACTGGAAACTTGCCGGTTTCTTCTAGTCCACGTTGAGGAAAGCCCAAACGAATTGGACCGGCTCCATGAATTAAGCATCACCTCCTCAATCCACTAGTTGTAGTCCTTTCTTCACTCTGAAGGTGGTGGACTCCAAACCACTCACAAGTCAATGCCATGCTTCTTCACAACCTTCTAGAACAAGTCATCGCGCAAACTCCACTAAGTCGTTAAGGTGCCGGCAAACACCAAGAGTAAAAGAACACATGCTTCGCTTGACGATAATCAAGTGCCAAAGGATCAAATTAGAGATGCAATGCACTTGTTTGGCTCAACCACATCAAATAGATGCACAATGAGAAAGAGAGGTGTGGAGTGAATGCTCAAACTCAAAGATGTTCAATAGGGTCTATTCTTACTATCCTTCCGTTTGGACCGGGGCCGAGAGTTGGTGCTCTCTAGAAAAAAAGGTTCCGCTTGACCTTTCGGACCTTCCGTGCTCCGGAAGTACCGTTTGAGGCTACCATTCTATGGTAGTTCCGCTGTTGAAACTCCGGTACTTTCGTTTGCCGCAGACTCAGAATCATCCCGAGGATGCTCTCTGGAAAAAGGCTCCATTCGGATAGCCGGAGCTTCTGGGAAGCAGAAGTACCGCAATTTGCACGCCGGTACTTCTGGTTGTCTGGACAGAGCACCGAGCGATTCCGAGGGTGCTCTCTGGAAAAAAGTCTCCGCTTGGTTTTTCGGAGCTTCCGAGCGCCGGAAGTACCGCTCAAGGCTGCGGAACTTTCGCTCTACGGTAGTTCCGCCGTTAAAACTTCGGTACTTTAGTTTTTACAGACAGAGCATAGATTTGGCTATCAATTTTAATTTTTAATGAGTGCGTGATCCTAAATTGATCCAAATGGCACAATAATATGCTATTAAGTTACTTGCCATGATCCCTCTTTATGGTACGATATTTAGCCTATACTCCGGTCTTCCATCCTTTCTTCTAAGATTAGTAAAAATAAAAAGAGGGTCCTAGTATATATATACCTTTACCTTGAGTCACTTTGATCTTCATATTGATCCTTAGCATATGTCTTGTCATCATTTTATGGACTAAGTCTTTTAAACACTCAATAAACATGTCAGTTCTATATTCACATAAATTCATTAATTACCAAAATCATTTTTAGGGGTCTAGATGCTTTCACATGGTCTGTCGCCAACTATCGTACCTACCCTGGCCGAACAACGTGTGCTACTGTGCCTATGCAAGGTAGGGGTCCACGGATGACGACAACGCCGGTGTGTACAAGCGTGCCCACCCTGACCCTCCGGCTTGGCCCGACGGCGGCAGTGTTGGTGCCTGGGGGTAGGCATGTAGCCATCATCATCACGAACAATTTTATCGTATTCTAATCGTCATGAACAATTTTAAATCTATCGATGTCTATTAGTTATTATAATAATTAACAATACTTATTACGGAGTTTCTATAATTTATAAGTGACTAACAAAATTAACTGGGCCTTCATACGCACAACAGAGAGATCTAAACAGCAATACAATTATTAATAACTAAATTACTATTAGTTTGTACACTATAAATTTAATGATTTCAATTGCTATCCTACCATATTTCAAAAATAATTGTACAAAAATATACACAAAACTCACAATCATCGATGCGCAAATCCCTCCTCCTCTCTTCCTCTCCCTTCCCTCCTCCCTCCTCTTCCTCCTCTCCTCCCTCCTTTCCTCTCTTCTCCTTTCCTTTCGTCTTCTTCTCTCTTTCTCTTCTCCCCTGTCTTTGCTATCGGCCGAAAGAAACAAATGAGCAAGGCAAGCGCCCGACCGCGCAGCTTATGGGTTATACCCCATAGTCGGCAAAGTCGCATAACAGTTGGACGACTAGGGGTAAAGTCGCCCGTCCGTTGGGCAACATAGATTAGTCGCCCAACGGTTGGGTGACTTGGACATGTGTCATCCAACGGTTGGGGGACCAGCCTAAGTCACTCAACCATGCAGTGACTCATGGTCAAAATTACAAAAAATTCGTAGGTATAATTTTGTAATCCTGAATAAAAAATCATTATTTAAAAAATTCAGATTATCTCCATCAGTTCCCCTCTTCAACACAGCAGTAAAATAAGCTCTTCTTTGAAACAAACCATTCTACTCACCTTATAAGACATGGATGGCACATGCGTATCAATATCATAATGCCAAGTGTTCAACTCTGTTACAATCAAACTGTGCGCTGATGTGGTGTCACTGCTGCTAGTCTGGCCGCTTTTCGTCGCTTGTTGCTAGTTTCTTCAGCTTGTCGTTTGCTCTGTACAGTGTTTAGTTGCGTAAGAGGAATGGATAAAACATTCGCATGATGCGTGAGTGCTGCCATCCTACAAGTTTCTACATATATTAATTTATGTCTACGAGGGAACAGAGCAGTATGTATTGTAGTGCATTCGGTATGGTCGTGAAGTTGTTACTCGATCATTGAGCCAGCATGAAGTTGCTCTTGTTTATTTACGACTTAATTTAATCCCTCTCTTGTTTGTTTGTCTTTGATCATTCTCATCCTCCTAAGCAGAGGTCAAGCAAAGCGGCTGTGCCTATATCACTCTTGGAATTGAATTTTGTTAGAGCCGAATATTGTTAACAAATCGACCACTTTCGTTTGTTCAATTGACAGTTTGCTTTAATCATTAGAGATGGATCAAGCCTTTTGTTCAGATGACATTGTACACACTGCCTAGATGATATCATTAGGTGATTGTAGTTAAACAGCAGTCAGGATCGATGCAGCCAGTCAGGATCCTCTGCTTAGGAGGATGAGAATGATTCTATCTTGTGATTCGCTGTAATTGTTTTTAGTCAGATGTGAAGTTTGAGTCGAGCAGCACCATCCACAAGATAGAAGAAATTATGAATACAGCGAAAGCTATCTGCCCCTGCTCGCAGGATGGACGCATGGTGACTCGCCTGTACTGCGTACATAATGTTTTGCTTTGTTCTCTCCTCGCACTTCCACATCCATCCTCATGTATGGCGACGTAACAGCAAGCTGTAGTCTTCTATTGCCACGAAAAAAACTAAAGCTTACATTTTTTCTTCTTCTTGAGACCTCTGAATGATTTTCCAGCAACCTGAGCTAGCCAGCAAAGTTATTATTTTCAAATGCTATTATTTTTTACATGATGATGCAGTGAAGAAACCCGCATGCTTATGTACAATACAAGGAAGAATTTTCACTTAAGGCATTCAGTATTTCACATAGCTATCAAAATCCAGTTACATGCAATTGTGTACAGCAAAGCTAAGAACTAATAATTAATCAAACGAACATCTCTCGCACGTATCATGTGGGCAGTGCATACAAACTTTTCTTCTCCAAGAAAATTAAAGCAAAGGTCGATGGATCTTTTGATTACATGCAGAGCAGAGGAGCTAGCTAGCTAGATCCGAGCTCCATGCGGACGTCGATGGCGACGAGGAAGACGGCATCGAGGGCGAAGAAGAGGACGGTGTGGATGAGGATCGAGACGGCGCTGGTCTGGAAGTTGCCGAACTCGATCACCCGCGACTTGCCGGACATCTGACCAGTGGCGGAGCTAGGATTTTGACAATAGGTGTGAACTTAAGATACGTACATCCTAAAATAAGTTTAAATAACATAGTACGGAAGTTTAATATATGTAGCTAAACAATCATTTAAATATTTAAAAGAACCCTAACCCTAATTACCTTTGACCAGCACCATTAGCAATAATCAAAATTTTAATTAAGAATTATTGCAACGCAGTAACTACAAAGGAATGAATTATAACCTTTCACTCAAATTTAAAAAAACTAGACTAAACCTAATTATTATAACCTTTTTCCAAAAAAAAGTGCATAAGAAAAACTAATTTCTAAAGTTACAATTGCAATAATCTATTAGCAAAGCTAATTGGTTCATTGCATTCCCTTGCCTTGTTTCTGCGAGTAGCCAACATTAGAAACCCAAGCCGGCCATCTCAAACCGTCTTCTTTTCTTTTGCAATCGGAGAGCAATTCAAATAACAATTCAAGGGAGAATAAAAAGAAAAAGGAGAAAATAGTTGCCGCCAGTACCCTCAGGCTACTAGAACCAAATAGAATGGTGTTTTTAGAGGTTCGCAGATCATCTTAGCCCGGTCGGCGTCTCTCACCATTAGTGGGCCTCATCATTCGGCAATTAAAAATCCAAATCCCACATTTTCCAACTTACCTTAGCCCGCAGAAAATCCCAGAACAGTACTCAGCCCACGTTTAGGACCACTGTTCTGGAGCAACAGAGAACCAAGACTCAGGGGAGGATAAGATCAATGCTGCCCAGCTGTGCACAGCCAAGCTCCAGCCGCAGCAGAGAGAGGAGGCCGAAATCTCCTCATATATAAGCCCCAATCCAGCCAATCGCCCACATCGCCCACTGCATTTCCAGAAATCACTGATAGCAAACCAGCCAGGAGCTCACAAGCACACAGAAAGTCCCCAAGAACAACCAAGAACAGCCAAGAACACCAGAACCCCAAGCCAAGCTAGCTATTCCCATTCATCTCTGCTCTCGTTCGAAGGCCAGAGAGCTAAGCCACCACCAGAGAGGAGTGTCGGAGAAGGGGAGGCAGTACATAGATGAAGAAAGGCGAGCGAGGACCATGGGACAAAGAGGTCGACAAGGTGGACCACCACAAGCAGAGACCACCATAAGACGACGTCCCCGACCACGACAAGTACCTCGACCACACCTTCATCTACGTCTACGACCACATGAGGACCGTATCGTGACCCCCACCAACTGAGCACATTCCATTCTCAGTCAGACACACAAGTAGGCCCACATCCCTCCCATCTTTTCTTCCCTTTTTGGTTTCATCTCGGGTAAGCACACAAGACGCTCGACACTACTCCTCCTCGGCTTGTCCGGTTGAGCCAGGTAGCTGAGAAGGAGGGAAAGCCCACCTAGCCCAACCAGTTGCTACCACAGCAACCGGTGGCCGTCCTAGCACCGTGAGCCCCCTCAGGTTTGGAGAACCGCTCCTGGGCGTGAGAACCCCAAGCCCGAGTTTCGTTAGCACAACCACTAGGATTCCCCAAGACAGGAGATGGAAACTGCACCCCGCTCGGAGAGTTTCAGAAGATAACAGTGAAGAGTTGTAGTCAGAAAACACCTCGAGTAGTCACATCTAACTCTAATCGGCTCATGCACCTTAGAGCACCACATCTAATGCAGATCAGTGCACAGTCTATCATGGGCACGAAGATAATTTCAATCATAATCTTCTACCAGTTCGCATTGATGAACGAAATCTGATCGAATTCTTCAAACGGTCAAAAAGACCAGCAGTGGTTGGACTTGACTAGATTCAGATAACAAAATACAACACTACTAATAAGAACCAGGATGCCAGGCAAGTACTGATTAGTCACAAATATCAAATTAATCAAGAGGTTCATTTAGTCCTTACTTTAAATATAGTAATAACCATTTCCATTCCATTCAAACTTTAACAGTTAACACCATTAAAACAACTGCTACATACATTTCCTTGTGGTTGGGGTCGCACAAGTATATGAACATGCAGATATGATGCATGGTGGCTCCAGAATTTTACTACTGGAATATATCCCATAAGCCATGCATGAAGTTCAGATGTGCAAGACAGACAAGGGATGTTATTCATACGAAAGCTTTAGGCATGTTCGTATTAATGTCTAAAAACTATTTTTATATAGTAAAGGGAAATTTTACCATCCTTGAGGGGGAAGAGGTACCAAATTTGAGCCGTTGATCACACTGATCGAACGACTGAGATTTGGCAGTACCTAGTGGTACCGGACGCGAGGTACCAAGAGGTACAAGGTACTAAGAGGTACCAAATTTTGAGCCGTTGATCACACTGATTGAACGGCTGGATCTAATTTGGTACCTCTTGGTACCTTGTACCTCTTGGTACCTCCTCAAGGATAGGAAAACTGCTCTATAGTAAATAGCTTTTCTGCAGTACCTAACTTTCAAACGGAGTGTTAGTTTCTCTACAAACTATTACTATCCATAAACTAAAACCAAAAACTAATATGATCAGACCCTCAATTTAGATCGATGGATGTTATTCCAAGTTGCAACTAGTGGTCGCATGATGATGTGTGGCACTTTTTTTGTCACCACTAAACAATATAAACGGCGATGCATCTGCTGCTCTCCTAGCTAGTACAAACAATTCATCAGTAGCAACCACCACCAGTAGTAGCAACAGCAGCAGCAGCAATGCTGCAGGGTCTGCTGCAGTAGCTAGGGTACACATTGCAAATGGACGTCAGGTTCTGCGCCATCTGCATCATCTGAATCTGAGCTTGTTGAGGCTCGTAGAAGCTACCACCAAACTCCCCTTGCAGCTGCAGCTGCTGCATGATCGCCTGCACCATGGTGCAGATAGCCTGCCACCGAGACTGCGCCGCCATCTGCCGGAGCTGCTGGCAGCCTCATGCGCGAACGGACGAACGGCAGCCTCGCCGTGCTGCACTGCCGCTTCAGGAACTCCCTGCACGGGTTCATCTGCTGCTGCTCCTTCATGGTCTGCCATGGCACAAGATCTCTGCATTCGATTCCTCGGTTGCTTTTGGTTTTGCATTTGCTCTGCTGAAGTGTTTGGATGTTTTTCAGACTGATCATTCGGAATGTTTTGTAAGGTGGCGCTCCACAAATGTGATTGTATAGTCATCAAAGTTACCTTACTGCACATATGATCTGATGGTTAGGAAAGCTTGATAATTAATATGACTCATGCCTCACTTTACATATCAAACATTGATCTGGATTACATCCTTTTGTGAAACTAAGTTTGTAATGTTGTGTAAGCTGTTTGACATAAATCAGATTAGCGTGGCTTGCACTTTACATGTGAAGGTTGCTGTCAACTCCATGCTTTTGTGAAACTAATTTTGTGATCTTGTGTGAGCTGTTGAGATAGATCAGATTAGTAAAGCTTTACATGATTTCACCAATTTGATTTACATGTGAAGGGTTGTTCTAGACTCCATTCTTTTGTGAAACTAAGTTTGTAATGTTGTGTAAGTTGGTAAGATAAGATGGGATTACTAGAGCATGACATGACTCATCAATTCCCTTTACATGTCAAGGATTTGTTGTGGAGTGACACTAAGCTTGTAATGTTGTAAAAGTTGTTAACATAAATCAGGTAATGCTTTACACGACTTCCTCAAGTCGCTCTATGTGTGTAGGGCTGTTCTGGATTCCATTCTCTTGGTAGATTAAGTTCGTAATATTCTGCAAGTTGTTGAGATAGATCACGGGGTTTCTTCAACTGAATTTGTCGAATATCGTCATTGTACAGGATGTATGCTGTATTGCACGGCAGCCTCCTCTTTCAAGTTAGCTCTTCCAACTCCTTTTTGTTAGTGCATATGGATTTTGCGCATGGAAGAGAGGAATTATTGGATGCTCTGGGGGGCTAGAGATACTGAAGGTTGATTTTATATTTGACAGTGCTAACTTCACAGGGGAAGAACACATCGAAGCAAGCCCGAGATTGAACTAAGTCCCAAAAATTCCCAAAGAAATAGATACATTTTTTCCTTGGGAGATGGTTGTGAATAATCGAGAGCATTTACGCATGCAACCTGTGCAGCAGAATTGGTTTACCGATCTGGAAAAAAAAGATTTTTGGTTTACCATGGAGTAACTTCAGCTTGCGTAAGAATGAATGGACAGACACCCATGCACTTCATCAATCCACGAGAAACGCTCAAGGTACTTCATCTGTCATGAACAAAACTACAAAAGGCATTCCCCTGACCCTCAACTGGGTAAGGAAAGCAAGCACATTTATTCCAGCCGAACAAGAGAGGTATGCCGTATGCCTCAGATTAGAAAATCTTGGCTTCAACTCAGCATTATCTCTAACTATGTGGAGAAAGTTCACTGCGAATTCCGGCAGTGCAAATATTGATGTTCATTTGAGGAAGATGGTAACCATCCAACACTTAGACCACTGGAAGCTCCCCACACTCGCTGATTACTACTTTCTTCTTCGGACGGTCCCCTCTGTCAGTCTCCTGCGACTCGATCGTCCTTAAGATGTCCATGCCTTCAAGAACCTGGCCGAAGACAACATGCCTCCCATCCAGCCACGGTGTCTGCGTCCCAGGTAGCAGCCATACCAGTTTGGGATTAGTTCTCAAAGTAGTACATGAGCAAACGTATTTGAACTTTGGAACAACAAAACAGAAGCAGCAGTAAAAGGAAATCATTTTGCCTTTCATTGATTTGAGGAAGCTGGCAATTACCTTGACAGTGCAGATGAAAAACTGGCTGCCATTGGTGTTTGGTCCAGCATTAGCCATGCTGACCACTCCAGGTCCAGCATGAACCACTAAAAACATTTTTTTTAAATCAGTAATTAGTATGTGATTGGAAGCACAGATAGCAAGATCCAGACTAGTTCAATGCAGCACATACATTTGAAGTTCTCGTCCTTGAAGGTGCGGCCATATATGCTTTTCCCTCCAGTACCCTGAAATCATCAATTTCTATTCATGCACATGCAATAGTTGAAAGCTGCATGTTTCAATTTAGGCTATCTCAATGTTCAACTGACAAAAAAAACTTCACCCATGCATAAGTTAAGTGAACATCAAAGGGTGGACAACATATGACTTGTATTCCAGTGAAAATGTGGATCAAACACAAAATTATGTGCGCATCAATATGGAAAAGGACTTGATACCAATCTCCTTAATCTAACCATGAAACCACTGATCACAAACAAATAGGGATGTAAATGGATGCATGTAAGCTACAAGCCCCTATGACAAGAATTTTGAAAGGTTGGTACTTGGTACATAATGCAATGATAGTATAATGATCCAAAACACCTGTATAGGACAACTTTTCTTTCGTTCCATAAGCTAAATTCTTAAACGGCACAAAATACTCAAATTGTTAAACTACAATTCAACAGCCCCAAAAAGAAGATAAATATTTAGCCATAATAATAATAATAATAATAAAGATGAAACAGGTGCAGTTGTACAAATAAATACATGAACTCGTTCAATCTTGCGAGCAAAGGTATTTGCATGGTAGCATGTGTGAACAGTCATCGCCTCTCTCAATATAATCTGTAAGATGGCATAAAGACGCGCCAGTGCAACAAACTAGAATTAATGGAAGTAGGTAAACACATACGTTGCCCTTGTCAAAGTCTCCTCCCTGGATCATGAAATCCTTAATGACACGGTGGAAACTGGATCCCCTGTATCCAAACCCTTTTTCTCCTGCACAAAGAAAACAACTTGTCATGCACCTCATCAAGGCAAACATATCCTGTAAAGATGGCATAACAGAAGAGAGCTCCAACGGTCCCTCGTACCAGTGCAAAGAGCACGGAAGTTCTCTGCAGTTTGGGGAACATCATCCCCATACAACCCAATGACAATCCTCCCAACGTTCTTCCCGACAGGGTTTCCAATGCTTATGTCAAAGTACACCTTGTTTGTGATTTTGGACTGAAGTTCTGCTTCCTGCATTTGCAAGCAAGAACTGCATCACCACCATGAAGACAAAGTGTATATTTGGAAACCATGGTCTCCGATCCTCTCGCACCTTAAAAATCGATATTTTCATACAGCGGGTGCAACCATAAAGAGTGGCATCCGCACACACCAAGGTGAAACCCACATTTTCAGTAACATACAAGGGCATATTTGTTCCCTCGCATCACACCGCTAATGACTAATGTATACACATATGGTCCCTTGAAGGTTGCCAGTCCAGAGCCCAACGGGCTTCCTAGGGTCTGAAGGTGCAATTATTATTATCATTATTTTCAGAAAGACAAATCGGTGGTAAACCTCCATTTGCAGTTTTGTTTCCAGCAAGTTGAGAATTTTCACATGCATGTACATGAATGAATCTTCACGCACAAAGGCACATACTGACATACATGTCATTGAAATTGAGCGGTCTTATTAAACTGGAGTACTAGTAGCAAAGGGGAGAAAAAGGTTGCAGCCCCAGTAGGCAGGTACAGATCCCACCTTGGGCTCGGCGCTGGCGGAGGTGACGAAGCGCGCGCGGGGCTGGGAGGGCGAAGGCGCGAAGGGTCCGGAGGAGGAGACGGCCGGGGAGGGGAGGCGGCCGCCGCGGAGGGGGAGAAGCGGCCAGGGGCTCTTGGAGGCGAGCAGGGCCCGGTGTCCCGCCGGGCGCGCGATGGCCTGCAAGAAGAGCAGCGCAACACAAGGAACGATTCAGAGGCCACCAAGGAGGAGGAGGAGGGGAGCTCGATTACCAGCGCGGCGAAGGAGGTAGCAGCCGCCATCGATGGATAGGAGGTGGAGACCTGAGAGAGAGAGAGAGAGAGAGAGAGAGAGGATAACCTAGGGCCAGGCGGAGCCGCAGAGGAGGATGAGGAGGAGGAGATATTTATTTTGGGCGTTTACATGAATGTGCACAGAGAATACATAATTACAGAAAAGCCCTTGATTAATCGTCCACTATATCTTTTTCAGCTTGCCCTTTATAATTTTTGAATTCTGTTTTTAGTGTCATCCCTTATGATTTTTATCTTATAATTTTTAAATTCTATTTTTAGTGTTATTTTTATAATTTTTTTAAATTTTAACTGTTTATAAGAGAGATTAGGAAGAGCAGACAAGTTGTATACGATATTAAGATCAGAAGGCCAGGAAGCATCATACGCAGCACGAATCTACTCCCGACAAGCAGCAGCAAGGAGGCAGCCATGGCGCATCCCTCCCTCCTCCTCCTCCTCCTCCTCGTGGCGCTCGCCTCCACGGCCGCCGTCGCCGCAGGGGACGCGCCGTTCGTCGTGGCGCACAAGAAGGTCGCCCTGTCTCGCCCCGGCCCCGGCGTCGAGCGCCTCGCCGTCACCCTCGACCTCTACAACCAGGGTTCCGCGTGAGTCCTCCCTCGCCTCGATCTGATCTGCGTCTTCCCCCGCCCACCAGATCTGAGATCTCCTCGCATCCGTCCAAGGGGACGCGTACGCCGTTGGGATTAGCTATAGCTAACCGATTTCCTCCATGAACGTTCATCTTCATTTCTTGGCGACCTTAGCGCATTCACCGTACCAAAGGGGAGGGGATGCTGCTGCTGAATTTGCAATACTAAGGGGTATCTGATGATTTTTTTTTTTTGTTTCCTCCCTCTCTTTTATCATGGAGTAGTGCTTAGATGAAATCTTTGTCACTAATTCTCAGATGGAAGGGGAGGGGAAAAAGAAAGGTGTGGCCTTTCTTTAGTCAGATAGCATGCCTTCACACAAAGCTTGTAAAACAAGTGTATTTCTGGTTAGAATTATATCTGAAATCAAGAATTGTGCTCAACACTCACTCAAAGAGATCAACTAGATAACTAGACTCAATATGATATGTCTAGAGGTCTGATACGATGTTTGTGATTTTTTTTTCCCTCCGTTTTAGCAGCTTTTGGACTCTATGTGAGTGCCTACATCTTCCTTTTTTCCGTCTCCAAAGGTGTCTGACACTCATGCCTGCCTGATTCTTTCTAAGTTCAAATATGAAATATATCTCCTGCCAACTGCCATGGCATATATTCTTTGCGCTTATTATTTGATTCTGGTCCACTATTTTCCTCATCACTCTGGAGCCTAAAATTGCATTCATATTCACATGGGCAATTCATGATCAAATACCTATTTAATTTCGCATCTTACTTTCCCTTTGTTGTTTTAGAAAAGGGAAGGCAAACGTTCATGACATTCTTCATTGGCATCAGCACTAATTTATTGTAAACTCTAATTTTACAGGACCGCCTATGATGTTAGCCTGAACGATGACTCTTGGCCACAGGAAGCATTTGAGCTCGTCTCTGGAAGCACATCGAAGATAGTGGAAAAGCTTGATCCGTGAGTACACTTCCTAATGCATTGTCCTGCCATTGCCATTCCAGCACTTTCCCTTCATAATTTACCATTTGTACTTCCAGCGGTGCTACTGCATCCCACAACTTTGTCTTGGAGACCAAAGTGCAGGGAAGATTTCAGGGTTCTCCTGCGGTTATTAAATACCGTGTTCCCACAAAGGCTGCACTTCAGGTTTATTTGTTTTACATATTTTATTTTTTATGTAGTATTTCTGCAATTGGTGATTGCTTTATGTTTTACTAGAGAACATAAGTGGCATGTTCAGAGAATTGGTTATACTATTCCAGGTATCAATTTGAATTTGATTGCTAAATGCTAATCAAATGCGTCGTCAGAACCACTTATACATGGCTGGTGATTGGTACTTTGGTAGCGGGCATCAGATGAACTTAACAGAGCTTTTGATTAAGGACTACCCCATGTGATTCCCTTAGTCCATGGATCAGTAGTGAGGGGCTGAATCTGATGATCTTAAATAGCTGATTAGTACTTACCATGCTGAATATCATTCTGTACTGTCTACTGTGTCGTTTGGCAATGTTCTGTTCCCTGAGCTTAAATAGCTCATTTTCTTTTCTGAAGGAGGCCTATTCAACGCCCATCCTTCCACTTGATATTCTCGCTGAGAGACCTCCACAGCAGAAGTTTGAATGGGTCAGTTATCATGTCATTGCATTCAGTTTAAGACTAAACCCTTTCATTATTCTAATGTTCGAGTGCTCTACCTTTGGTGCTGTCACTTGACTTCTGGACATCCACCTTTTTGCGCATGGACCTTTTCAGGCAAAGGTAATTTCGTTATCCTTTGTTTTTGGGTCAACATATCTATTGCATCTAAGTAGGAAACCAGAAAGCATCTATTCAGCACATTGTGAGCTCATGAGCTAACAAACCTTTCATATGCAGAGACTTGTTGGGAAATATGGGTCGCTGGTCTCTGTTGTTTCCTTTGTTGGCGTGTTTGTCTACCTGGTTGCAAGCCCATCGAAATCTAGCGCTGCAAAGGGAAGCAAGAAGAAGCGCTGAATCTGTTTGTTGGTCGCCTTTTTGTAGCAGTTGATTTTCATCCCAAGAAACAAATTGTCACTCTTTAAAGCTTTGAGTTGTCCCCATGTACTCTAATATGAAGTAGCCAGGATCAAAGCGACTATGTAATTTGGCACCTTGTACTTGAGCATCTCATATGAAGCATGAGCTGACTGACTTCAACCAGAGGAGTAGATTTGATACAACTTAAATCATTCAATCGATTTACCGTTGAGGTCTGGATTTCTGATTTCCTTTCAGCGATGAATATTCACGCAATGCCAAGTGATTATGTGGATATAGCGTATAGCTTTGTTTTTTTCTTTCTCGCATCCTGAATTTCCTGATGTGCTGTCTATTGTCTATGTAGCATTGGATGCTAGATTTTGGTGGTTCTTATGTTTCACTGAAACTGTAACATGAGTTGGTACTTGGTAGTGCACAAGGAAATCACATTCTCATATATATAATCAAGAAAGGCAAATGTACGGGGTTATGTTTCTCTGCCTCCTGATGTGCCCAGTTCAGTTCCCATTCTATTTACTGCAGGAAGGGATAGAACCGGTCGCTTGAAAGGGACCACATGCCAAGTCCTTGGTTCAAGGTCTAACTAAGCATGGCACTAACACATCTTCTGTTCTGAATATCAGGAGCTTATTGTATGACACCCTGACCCATCTTATAAGTCCAGAATATTACCACTACTCCAAAACACTACCATTTACTTTCATTGCTGCTAGATTTAGACAATGACTCCTTTATTTAAATATCAACATTACCTTAAGCCACAATGCTTAATGATGAGCATTGAGACAAACGTACAATTTAGGCAACTATCAAAAGGAGATGTGATAGGAGATGTGTCACACACGTCTAAAGAAATCACTAAAGGTGGTGTGCAAATCACTGTTTGTACGTGGATTTCTTGTGCTACTTCCGTCCATACATGTCACCTTCAAAGTTCACCTAAAATAAATAAATAAGGGTAAGTTCAAAGACTTAGCAAACACATAAAAAAACAGTGGTGTCAACACAACAATTCAGTAGATTCTATATCTGTGGCTATAAACACAATCTCTGTAACAATATCTATGTCTCGTTTCTTTTATGACATTCAATGTCCATATGCACTCTTTTGAGCTAATACCGGTATAATTGAGAGAACACACGTCAATGTTCACCCTCTACCTCCATCTCGCAGAGGTGTCTACCTCTGTAGGTCTTACTCAAAAGCGCTCCATATTAGTCATATAGCTTTCTCACTGACCTGTATCATGCACTCCAGACTAACTATATGACTTACTCACCACCCTGACTCATGTGCACTGTGTATGATGCAACATTTTTCCAATGTTGTCATTCAATCATATGCATCACTTTTGGAGCATGATTAACATTAAATTATGAATATCATCTCATAAAATAAAGAAGGAAGGAATAAGTACCAAGTATCCATCATAACCCGCTATTCTATCATGCACTTTTCTATTTAATTTTGAGGTCGATGCGTAGACGACACCAATCCATAGCCTCCACCTGTACAAGCATCATCCAGTCTTAATACACTATAGTGATACATACACAGAGACGAAGGCATCGTTCCTATGCGAAAACCCATCACAAGCATTAGAATGCTCTGGGTTGAAGATTTACAAAGAAAGGGTTTTATCGTGCATGCGAAATCCTTTCTCTTCTTTTTTTCTTTTCTTTTCTTTTCTTTGTTTCCCTTCCCCTCCCCCTTTTCTTTTCCTTCCTTTTCTTCTCTCTTTTCCCCCACCACGCCTTGTGTTCGACTAATGCACCTAGGCCACCTTTTTTCTTTCTCTTCTCTTCTTCCTTTCCTCTCCCTCTCCTCTCACTTCTCCTTACCTCCTTCCTCCCCCTCGGCTCCTCAAATCTTGGCCGTGGCCACCGGCGCGCCACCTTCTCTGTCGGATCCCCTGCGCCGTTCTATGATTTCCCCCTCTACGCCAGCTCCCCTATGGCTTCATCAATCTCGGCTTGTCCTAGGCTCCGAGTAAGGTTTTCTTGTCGTGGGGTTGCCGGTCACTAGCGGCTTCCCCGCCGCCTATTCTCGGCTCCTCTCCGTTTTCCCCTCGGGCTCACCTTGGGTCGAGGCTTCTCGCCGCCGTCAACGCCAGCTCAGCTCGCTAGGGCCTTGGTCCCCTGCGCGCCTCCCTTGACTCCAGCTCCACTTGGCATCGTTATGCGCCTCCAAACATCGCCTCTGCTCCGGCAAATGGTGCCTTGGGCTTGGGCCTGGTCATCGCACCATCCCTCCCTTTTCTTAGTTTGGTTCGGCCATGGCCGAGCACTAGGGCCTCACCGTCCTACGGCTCTTCGGGTCTTCCTATGGTGCTGTGGGAGCTGGTTCACCTCCGCCAGTTTACCACCTCTTCTACCCAGGATGGTCCACTCTTCCTCTCCTTACTACATGCATTTTGGTTTAGCTTCTACTTTCGTCTTGCTCTATTCTTATTTATGCTCGATCTTGGGAACACCTACGGTAGCCGCTGTGACGGAACTTGGTAGGGAGGGCATGCGCCGGGGAGTATGCTCTTCCTTCCAAGGACGCGTGGCAGCTTCTATGGGCTCGCCGCTGATGGCGTTGGTGTGTGCCATGCGGTCATATCGTGCTATGGACAAAGGAAAGAGGTTGGGGGAACTTACTTGGTTCGGGTTGGGTGGGGACAGGAAAAGGTGATGAAGATAGCTGTGGTGGTGGTGACGCTCTCCTGCATTTCCATCAATCTTTCCCGCCTCCTTGTCCCAGTCCGGTACAGCGTGGTTACGATAGTCCTAGGTAGCTTTAGGGTTGTCATGGACTCCGTCTTTACGCTGTCAGTCTTCCGCAACTCCCTATGGCCTCCCTCCTCCTTGCCTCCTTCCTCTGCTTTCATTATGGTGTGGATAGCTTCAGCTCCCTCACTGCCCTTGGCTTGTGGTGGCTTCGATTTGGCTATGTGGTTGTGTTTGACTTCGGTTTGCTGTGAGCCTTGAGCGTGCTGTCAACCTTGGCAAATGGAATGAATGGTGGATGTGAGGCCTCCTCTGTGTGGTTGCTTATGAAGGAGGCATGGTTGGCCAGCTTCTCTCTCTTGGCTTTGTGCAATGTCCTAGTTACCCTCACCTTATCTCCTTGGCCCTCTTGGTTGACCGTGTGCTGGGTAAAAACTCTTGGAACTTTGGTTCATGGGGTGAGCTCGGAACTATTTGTCAGTTTTCTACGATAGAAGGTAAGTTGGTAAAAAAAATATGGGCGGTGGATTCTTTTTGCTGCTGAATGATAAGGCCCACTTAAGTGAGAGACGCCGACCGACCCTGGACGGCCTGGGAACCTCGATGAGCGCCATATGATTTGACATTCTAAAGCCAAACGGTTCTGTCGGCAAAACAATTTATTTCTCCCTTAGAATGTTTTCAACTTTCGCTTTTCTTTTATTTTAGTATTACATATTGTCTGTTGATAAACATAAAAGAATGTACGGCATATCGACATCAACATATGGATGAGTTGGACCAAATCCAGATGTGGATGAGTGATTGTTAGAGAGTGATGGGTGATAAAGTATCAGTCACCCAATTAGTGTGTTGGGTTTTAAAAGACAAGATGCTTGCGGTTGCATACGGCACAAACACAACACAGCTTAGTAATACACCCCTAACAAGCAGTCAAGCAGGGCAGGATTCCTGTGACTGCCGGCCCACCAAAGCAAGAAGAAGGCCCCTGCCTGATGAGAGAGAGAGAGAGGGAGGGAGGGAGAGAGAGAGGGAGAGAGGGAGAGGGAGAGAGAGGGGGGGCAGTCAATTAATGGAACAGAATGCTGGTCTCACATTATTATATAACCTGCTAGGGAGGCTAGGCCAGAGCCCTGAACTGAACCCCAAACAAGGAAACTCCCCTCCCAATCAGCTCAGCTCTTACACATAGATTATTATTGCAAATTACTAGCTAGTACCACCATGGAAGGCTTCTCCACCCAGCATGAGCAGCAGCTGCACCACTCATCAGCTCTCCCCTACTGCTTCCTCTCTGAGCCTGAACCCCTCCCAGTCCCAGGCTTCCCTGCAGGCAGCAGCAACCTTGAGGCAGCAGCAGCCATGGCCTATGAGAGCAGCAGAAGCAGCTCCCTTGACACCAGCTCAATGTCAATGGTGTACTCACCAGTGCTGCTGCAGCTGCAGGAGAGCCGCCCTTCTTTTGAAGCTGCTGCTGGTGGTGACAAGAGAAGGATGGTTGCCATTGGAGGAAGCAACACCACTTCACTGGGCTCAACTCAGGAAATGGTCAGCAGTTACACATGGCATCTTTTCTTGGCATGCACACATAAGAGGAAACTGCAAATTTTACCTATTCACCTTTCTATGTTCTAGCGTATCTTCACACCTGAAAGGGTTAATTTATCTTCTTCTCACATGAACCATTCATATATTTCCGTCTGATTATGGAAATGGAATATAATTTACCATTTGTTTCCTACAACCATGTATAAATGCTTGTTGCACATTATCTGAAAAAGGTACATATTACTGCTTGCATAGTTTTTACCCTACAAGTGGAAATCTACCAAAACCTGAAACTCTGAAAGTACAACATATATATACATATATGCAGTAGTGACATTTTCCTATGGAAGTGTATAGTACTCCTTCAGAAGTGTCGATGTTTGTTGGGCCAATTTGCTATTGATGTACTACGTAAGGTAATCTATTGCATTTGTAGCATCCTTATCTGGTGCCGGGGGTTACTCTTGTGTTTTACCATTTAGGATGAAGGTGGGGGCAAGAGTAGAAAGCAGAAGAGGAGCAATGTGGGTGTGAAGGGACTTCAGGAGAAAAAGGCTAGGGGACACGGTGATGTGAAGGCCAAGGAGGCAGGTGGGGAGCCACCAGCTGGGTACATTCATGTGAGGGCAAGGAGGGGCCAAGCCACAGATAGCCACAGCCTTGCAGAGAGGGTATGCATGTGTTATCTAATCTGATTATCTGAGTAGTGGCTAATCAATTGCCCAAACAATCATAGTTTTATCATCATAAGAAAGAAGGTTAATATATATATATATATATATATATATATATATATATATATATATATATATATATATATATATATATATATATATATATATATATATATATATATATATATATATATATATATGTATGTATGTATGTATGTATGTATGTATGTATGTATGTATGTATGTATGTATGTATGTATGTATGTATGTATGTAAGCTTTTTATCTATTGTAGGTGAGAAGGGAGAAGATCAGTGAGAAGATGAAGATGCTACAAAGCCTGGTTCCTGGTTGTGACAAGGTGAGGATATAGGCCTCACTTTGCTTTCACCACTCATTCATGGAATCTTGACTTGTGTTCCCATTGATTCTAGCTAGGATATGCCTGCCTAACCGGTCCATTGTGTACGTGCATAGGTTACAGGAAAGGCCCTCATGCTGGATGAGATTATCAGCTATGTGCAATCGTTGCAGAACCAGGTTGAGGTAATAAATATATCATCAGATCAGAAATAACATGAACACTCAATGGCTTGAAGTTAATCCGTTCTTGTGAACTCTTTCAGTTTCTCTCGATGAAGCTTGCCTCTCTGAACCCAATGACGATGTATGAGTTTGGGCTGGACCTTGATATGTACCCAAATGTTCCACAGGTAAACTCAATAGTGATAACCTCAGTCCAAAAGCAGGCATCTCTGAAGAATTCTTTGCTTTCAGTTTGCTTCTGCCATGCAAGTCAAGCAAAGCGATGAATGTAATATACCTAGTTAATTTACCTACGGTAACTTATGGTTCCCTCTGTATGCTTTAGGTGCTAAAAATGGCACAGATGCCACATGAGCTGGTGCAGTGCATGGGCCAAGGCAACCATTTACCCACTGGTGCACCACACACCTCACTTGAGGAGGCTCAAGGACCCACAGGCTTCGCTCAGGTCAAGATCGATCATGAAATCTGAATCCCTTTCTCTCTACATGAGATCAATCTTGGTTGTGTGATGGAAAGAAATTCCACACAGCACTCGAGAGGGCACAAGAGCTAGCTAGCTAGCCTTAGCCTAGCAGTAGCAAAGAGGGTTCATGACCATGTCAAGGTGATGTGTTGTGAGTGACACACATGCACTCACTGCCTTCCCTTTTGCAGGATGGCGGCGGCAGCAGCATCATGCGAGTGGGAGGAGAGCAAGGGCAGGAGGGCGCTCAGCCTCTGCACCAAGTCGAGTTCAGCAGCATGTGCTTCTTTCAGTAGGAGGAGAAGCCCTCATTTTGGTAAGCTCCTACTTGCCACTTCCAGCTGGCTATTAGGTATAATTAGGTACTTTGCTGTCCCAGGTTAATTAGTCTACAAATCACACTCTTGTAGTAATTAAGATGCTTTGACAATAATCCTGACTGATGATGTGTTGTTTCATTTGCCAAATCATTGCAGCATCTGTACAAAGGATGACCGATGTGTTAATTAGCATGCACGTAATCTAAGAGATGCATGGAGTCAGGGACTCAAGAGGTGAAGTGAATTGAAGTGAGGAAGCTGAGCAAGAAGAAGGGCCAAGGCCGCAAGCAGCTGACACACTTGAACTGAATCAGAGGATCTCTCAAGGATGCCATCCCTTGGTTGTCTGTTGGTCCATTTGTACCGTCTGCGTCAAGCCCCACTCCCCTACCGCTATCTTCACAATATCATCAGTACCAAGGCATGGCGCCCGCCATTAGTTCTTGCCCTGATGTCTCTAGTGTGTTTGCAGCGTAGGAGCAGTACCAAAACGAGGACATGTACTGTTCCCTTCTTGTTACTCCAATGTGACTTTCAGCTCCTGCTCCTGCGTGTGTTGTTGCATGTGTAGATATGTACGTATGCATCCATGCATGCCCTTGCAATGTGTACTTGCTGCAGCCTGATTGATAGCATGATATGACTTGGCCTCCTGCCTCCTCCCTCTTTCTCTGCTTTGGTCCATCGATCCATCCATTGAAAGCCTGAAGCTTTTGAAAGCTAGCTAGCTTTCTCGGTACTCCTATGTGCGCACAGAAAAGTGGAATCTTTGGCCAACCTGCCTGCCATGCCATGGTGGGAGTTGAAATTGATAGGAGATGGATCATTTCATAGGCAGGAAGCAGTGAGTTGGAGAGAGCTTTTTGTCTTCCCAAAGCTGCTGACCAACACCTGTCAGATAGATGCTGGTCTTGAGCCTTGACCAAGTTACTGCTACTGCTACTACTGCCCGCACTCCTCCACAACACTGCACTGCATCTGCCTCCCCTCTCTCCCTTTCTGCAAGTTACTACATGATGATGGTCGCTGTAGATACTACGTCGCCATTCATGCAATGCAGAGTGCAGACTGCAGTGATGCACCTTTTGGAAAGAAATTAAACCAGGGCTGGGACTTCAGAATTCAATGTGTATCGTGCTCTCGAGTTCTTTCTGGAGTGGTTGGTACTAGCATTGAAAGATATGCACGTGCTGGTCTCTCTGTCTGCCTGCGATTTGCTAGTGAAGTACTAATAATTAAGCACTCGGTTTTGATCTGCCATTACGTCTTAGAAAAGAATGAGCTGAGCTAAGAAGAGTATATAGTAACTGTTAGAGATATAACATTGTAACAGATATAGAAAGAGATAATACTGGCATGGCTATAGATAGAATAGTTAGAGTTTGTTTCCTTGTAATCTGTTGTAATCCATCTAGCCTCCGGTTGGTTCTCATCTATATATGCATATCTTGTAATCTCGCCTGATTGAGGGCTTTCATTAACACGTAACCGTCGCTCCGTTCGACGTTCCAGCGCCTCTGAACTTCTCACATGGTATCAGAGCTTTGATAGCTATCCATGGCTGGTTCATCGTCTACCTCCTCCAACTCGCTGTTTGGCTTCCCGATCCTGGAAAAGCTAAACAAGCAAAACCATGTACTTTGGTCGGCGCAAGTTCTTGCGGCGATCCGTGGTGCACGCCTTGAGCAACATATCAACGGCAAGACCAAAGTTCCCGCTGCAGAGATTGAGCAGAAGCAAGGCGACAAGATTGTGAAGATCTCAAATCCAGCCTATGAAGACTGGTTTGCTGCAGATCAGCAGGTTCTCAGTTTTCTCTTTGCGTCTCTTTCAAAAGAAATTTTGACGCAGGTTGCTGCCGCAAGAACTGCAGCGCAGGCATGGAGGGAGATTGAAGATATCTTCACGACAAAGACTCGTGCGCGTGTGATCAACGTGCGCTTAGCCTTGACAACAACTCGGAAGGGCAGCATGTCCATATCTGAGTATGTGGCAAAGATGAAAGCCTTGGGAGATGAAGTTGCAGCTTCAGGGAAACCAATAGATGACGATGACTTGATTGCGTACATCATCAATGGACTGGATGAAGAGTTTGATCCAGTTGTATCTGCAATTGTGGCCAAATCTGAACCGGTCACAGTTGCAGACCTTCATTCACAACTCTTGAGCTTTGAAAACAGGGTTCATCTTCGCCAGACGTGTCTTGCAGCCGCAGCAAACCGTGGACGTGGTGGCAATACAGTGCGAGGTGGAGGCTATCGCGGCCGCGGAAATCGGGGTCGTGGAACTTCTGCCGGACAAGGACGGGGTCGTGGCCGCTCCGACAATCGCCCAACGTGTCAGGTTTGTCATAAGAAAGGCCATGTAGCATCTGACTGTTGGCACAGATATGATGAAACATATGTTCCGGAAGAGAAGACAGCAGCCGCAGCATCTCATGCATATGGTGTGGATACTACATCTCATGCATATGGTGTGGATACTAATTGGTATCTAGACACTGGGGCAACAGATCACATAACTGGAGAACTAGAGAAGTTGGCGACAAGCGAAAAGTACAAGGGTAATGACCAGATCCACACTGCAAGCGGTGCAGGTATGAAAATTGAGCATATTGGTCATTCTGTTATTACTACCCCAACACGTTCTTTATATCTTAGAAATGTTCTACATGTTCCACAAGCTGCAAAGAATCTTGTTTCTGCATGTCGTCTTGCTGCTGATAATCATGCTTTTCTTGAGATTCATCCTAAATATTTTTTGATTAAGGATCAAGTCACGAGAAACACACTTCTTAAAGGATGGCGTCGTCAAGGTCTCTATCCGCTTCCTTCATCATCTTCAGGAAAGCAAGCTTATAGTGTTACGCCGTCCTTTGCTAGATGGCATGGTCGTCTGGGTCATCCCTCCACTCCTATTGTTGCTAGAATCATTAGTAATAATAAGCTACCATGTTTAGCTGAGTCCAATAAAGAGTCAGTCTGTGATGCATGTCAACAAGCTAAGAGTCATCAGTTGCCATACAATAAATCTTTGAGTATCTCTCGTTATCCTTTGGAACTTGTTCATTCTGATGTTTGGGGTCCTGCTCCTGATTCTGTTGGAAGAAAGAAATATTATGCTAGTTTCATTGATGACTATAGTAAATTTACCTGGATCTTCCTTCTTAAGCATAAATCTGAGGTGTTTCAAAAATTCCAAGAATTTCAAAGCCTTGTTGAGAGACAGCTCGGCCGTAAAATTATTTCAATGCAAACAGATTGGGGTGGAGAATATCAAAAGTTACATTCCTTCTTTGACAAAATAGGAATCTCACATCGTGTTTCTTGTCCACATACTCATCAACAGAATGGGGTTGTAGAAAGAAAACATCGTCATATAGTAGAGATTGGTCTTGCTCTCTTGGCTCATGCATCTATGCCACTCAAATTCTGGGACGAAGCGTTTCTTGCCGCCACATATCTCATCAATCGCTTGCCTAGTAAAGTTATTCAGTTTGAAACTCCATTAGAACGTCTGTTTCAACAAAAACCGGATTACTCTTCTCTTCGTATGTTCGGTTGTGCTTGTTGGCCCAATCTCCGTCCCTACAATAATCATAAGTTGGAATTCCGATCCAAACAATGCGTTTTTCTTGGTCTTAGCCACTTGCATAAAGGTTTCAAATGTCTCGAGGTCTCTACAGGACGAGTGTATGTCTCTCGGGATGTTGTTTTTGATGAAACCGTTTTTCCTTTCTCCCAACTTCACCCAAATGCCGGTGCTCGCTTGCGTGCAGAAATTTCTCTACTTCCCTGTGATCTTGTTCCATCTAATCAAGGGGGAGTAGTACAGAATGGTCATTTGCTTAATTTTTCACCTAATACTAATGACTGTTCTAGTGGTAATTCTGCAGAAATAGAAAATCCTGGTGCGCATTTCAGGGTATGTGAAAGAATGCCGGTTTTAGCGGGAAATACTGCCTCGGAACTGGTACTGCAGCCTGAGTCCGGGCAGATGGCTCACTTGGAGTCAACATCGACGCAGTCGGTGCATGCAGAGCAGTACGTTCAGGCGCCCGATCTTGGCCACCTCGCGACTGCCAGATCATCGAGCATGCATGGAGAGCTGCCTTCCGATGTGCTTCTTCAACAACTTGATTTTGCTACGTCTCCGTCTCATGATGACGAGTTGACGGCAGAAGTAGCATCACCCGGGGGAGCATCTGAACACGCAGCAGAGCAGGAGCAAATATCCACAGCGCACACACCAGAGCAGGAGCAGATAATTACACGGCCAAGAACACGCTTGCAGAGCGGCATCAGGAAGGAGAAAGTCTACACAGATGGAACAGTTAAGTATGGTTGCTTTACATCTTCTGGAGAACCTCAAAATTTATCTGAGGCTCAAAATGATAAAAATTGGAAAGAAGCAATGGATGCAGAGTATATGGCACTGATGAAAAATAAAACTTGGCATTTAGTTCCTCCTAAACAAGGTGCTAATATTATAGATTGTAAATGGGTATATAAGATCAAAAGAAAGTCTGATGGAAGTTTGGATAGATATAAGGCCAGGTTGGTTGCAAAAGGGTTTAAACAACGATATGGCATTGACTATGAAGATACGTTCAGTCCAGTGGTCAAGGCTGCTACTATTAGAATTATCTTATCTGTTGCTGTGTCCAAAGGATGGAGTCTGCGTCAACTTGATGTTCAAAATGCTTTTCTCCATGGTGTCCTTGAGGAAGAGGTATACATGAAGCAGCCACCAGGGTATGAACATTCTTCTCTACCTCATTATTTATGCAAATTAGACAAAGCCATATATGGACTTAAACAAGCGCCAAGAGCGTGGTATTCAAGGCTGAGTACAAAACTACTTGAATTAGGATTTAAGTCTTCCAAAGCTGACACATCGTTATTCTTCTACAATAAAGGAGATATTACTATGTTTGTGCTTATTTATGTAGATGATATAATTGTTGCTAGCTCTGCACAAAGTGCAACATCAGCTCTATTACAGGATCTCAACAAAGAATTTGCTCTGAAAGATTTAGGGGACCTCCATTACTTTCTTGGCATTGAGGTGAATAAAGTATCCGATGGTATAGTTCTTACACAAGAAAAATATGCATCTGATGTGATTAGAAGAATTGGAATGCATACTTGTAAGCCTGCTAATACACCCTTGTCTGCTACTGAGAAACTCTCACTTCATGAAGGAACACAGCTTGGTTCTAATGATGCTATGCAGTACAGGAGTATTGTGGGAGCATTACAGTACCTGACATTAACTAGGCCAGACATCTCCTTTGCAGTCAACAAGGTCTGTCAGTATCTTCATGCCCCAACCACAGATCATTGGTCAGCTGTGAAAAGAATTGTGAGATATTTAAAAGGATCAGTCAAGATTGGACTCAAGATCAGTAAGTCATCTTCTTTACTTGTTAGTGCTTTTTCTGATGCTGATTGGGCAGGATGCTTGGATGATCGGCGATCAACTGGAGGTTTTGCTGTGTTTTTGGGTTCTAATCTTGTTTCATGGAGTGCACGCAAACAGGCAACTGTTTCGAGGTCGAGCACAGAAGCAGAATATAAGGCACTTGCTAATGCCACAGCAGAAATTATGTGGGTTCAAACCTTGCTTCACGAAATTGGTGTGCAAACGCCAAAAGCGGCAAAGATTTGGTGTGATAACATGGGAGCTAAGTATTTGTCTGCTAATCCTGTGTTTCATGCTCGTACCAAACATATTGAAGTTGATTATCATTTTGTACGAGAACGTGTAGCACGCAAGCTGCTAGAAGTTGAATTTGTTTCCTCCAAAGACCAGGTCGCAGATGGACTAACTAAGCCTCTTCCTGTTCGACAGATGGAGATATTCAAAGGCAATCTAAATCTCTCGAGTTCAGATTGAGGGGGAGTGTTAGAGATATAACATTGTAACAGATATAGAAAGAGATAATACTGGCATGGCTATAGATAGAATAGTTAGAGTTTGTTTCCTTGTAATCTGTTGTAATCCATCTAGCCTCCGGTTGGTTCTCATCTATATATGCATATCTTGTAATCTCGCCTGATTGAGGGCTTTCATTAACACGTAACCGTCGCTCCGTTCGACGTTCCAGCGCCTCTGAACTTCTCACAGTAACATCCAGTTCAAAGACGTACGTTTGTGAGACAAGAAGCTTGGTCGTGAGTAATGCAGACAAGCAAATCTCAGAAATTATGTCGTAATCCTACGACCATCGGCTAAGACTGTACAGTGGTGATCATTTGGTCTTTTTTTATGACTTATGGCTGAAAAGCACTGTAACTGATTGAAAAAATACTGTAGCTGACAGAGACATATTTAGCATAATTAAATTTAAAAAATTAAAAAATATAAAAAATATGTTAGCCCATTACGTATAATACAAATAAATACGAGAAAAAGGAACCGGCAAAAAAGCTCAACAAAAAACCAAAAATTCAGAAAAAGACAAAATTTATTAATAGTGAAAAATAAACCGGAAGCTAAAAGCTGAAGCCAAAATAATCACAGCATTAAATCTAATCGATTCCATCAAGGGAGGTATCACTCGATATATCTGCAGGGTATCACAATATCAAGTACGTACGTGTGCTTGATTGGCCAGCGGCCGGCCGGTCAGGTGACGCGCGCACGCATGAGGCGTCTCCATTGATCCATCTGGACCTGATGAATTCGGCTTCGGTTTTTGACTTTTGACTTATTTTTCACTATTTATAAGTTTCGTCTTTTTCTGAACTTTTGACTTTTTGTTGAGCTTTTTTGCCGGTTCTTTTTTTCCCGTATTTGTTTGTATTATACGTAATGGGCTAACATATTTTTTATATTTTTAAATTTTTTTAAATTTAATTATGCTAAATAAGCCTCTGTCAGCTACAGTACTTTTTTCAGCCAGCTACAGTGTTTTCAGCCGAACCGATCACCACCTAATCATCAATGGCATGCAACGAGATACGTCGTATATCATGCATGCATTGAGAATGAGATGCATGCATGGAAGAAACAAGCTACCAAACCTTAACATAGTACTTAACAAGCTACTAGTGTATAATTAAGATGATGAGATTGAGACGAGATGGATGAAAAGCTAACTAGCTAGCTAGCCAGTGACATGCATGCCAACAGTATGAGTATACTGAACACTAAACTAAAGACTTTAATCGGCTAGCCAACTTGTTGCGACAACCCAGGATTAATTGAAGCCAAGGCATGAGTTATAATAATAAATCTATAACAAAAAAAAGGTTGTGATTAATCCACACAAATCTGTGCGTCCAGATGCCATAAAAATCAACTCAATTAATGGTATGTTAAACATGCTGAAACAACAGGTTTCCAATAGGTACACCATACGGAGCACAGCTCCCTTTGTCATTATTCCCAAATCTAAGGAGCCATCACGAAAACAGAATTTAGGATGGCATGTCCCAGTAAATTAAATTTACAACGTGCACAAGTGACGACGATATATCCTCTTCCAAAAGCCCTAAACAAACAATGGGGAGGAGAGATTTCAAAGTTTAATTAATTGTGGTGCTATATGAGGAAAGATACACTGAAATTCTTCATGCACAAATTAAACTTCAAGTTTTTTCATCGAGCTCAACCTCCACCATAGTTTAACTACGAATGGATGCTTGTGGTATTGTAGACAGTCCCAGTTCTTCCTCCAGCACCAACAGACAAAAGAAAGCAGCAAGTTACTACTGGTGGAGCCATTCACTGCAACTGTAACCAAGTATCGGACAGCATTTAACTAGCTCTAGAGTATCGGACGGCATTCAAATAGTTTTGGAGTATCGGACAGCATTTGAGTAGCAGCGGAGTATCGGACGGTAGTCCAATCGGCTTTATGTTGGGTGGTCCGAACGGCCTTGTATCGTTAGTCCGAACAGCTCTGTGCTGGGTGGTCCAAACGGCTTTGTCCGATCAGTAGACTTCAACCACGTCCAACTTCGACCACGTCCGACTTTGACCACGGCAGCCTTCAACTACGGCATTTTCAACTACGACAGAATGACCACGCCAGGTAATCGATAAGCTTCAATCTCGACCAGCGAACTGGTCGTAGCTACAGTGCCTAGTCGATACTCGATAGTCGTAGACTTGATTGGTCAGTACTCGATAGTCATGGACTTTACTGATCGTTACTCGATAGTCATGGACTTTAATGGTCGATACTCAATACTCGTGGACTTTACTGGTCGGTACTCGTTACTGGTATTCAATACTCGAAAACTTTGTGATCGGTAGTCGTAAACTTTGCAGTCTACTAACGTTGTCTTAGGCTTTGCGGTTAGTTTTAGGCTTTTGCAATCGGTTGGCATAGGCTTCACGATCGGTACGAGTGCCTTGAGTACTCGTGATTGGCCAGCGGTATGACTAGCTGGTGCATGGTGATCGGTAATTGGTGAACAGTACTTAGCTGGTTGGTTGCAGTGCTCGATGGTCGATACTCGATGATTCTGGTCGGTAGCGATGCATGGTATTCCTGAGTGTTTGGAGTGGAGCGATGGTAATTCCCGAGTACTTGTTTTCGAGTATTCATTGAGCTAGCGGTCGTATTAAGATATCTAAGGCTGATTTCTGGATAGCGATGAAATTTGTGATCATGGACGACCTAGTTGGTGTTTGTGGATGGCTAAAGGTGTGATTTGAGTATGCGGACTAATGACGGTCAAGTTGAAAAGAACTTGTGCCGGAAAAACGTTTATTTGGTTTTTGTATGTGCAGGTGGGCATGGAGATGATCACGGTCGGTGACGAGGAAAACCAGGACTAGGATGGGGAGATCTGAGGTCCAGACGATTGAGGATGCCATGTGTAGTGGTCGAGCTAACGATGGAGCATGTGGAGATCAAGTGATGCGTGGAGAAACTACGGGTGGTGCGGTCCTGAAAGCTTCGACATAGAAGTTGATGAGGCGTAATGAAAATACAGAAGTTGTGATCCTAGAGGCTTCGTACATATTGTGTTAGAAGTTGTGGATAGAGTCCATAACTGAGAAAATTGAAAGTTTGAATAAAACCCGTGTTGGGAAAGGTTTCGGATCCTTTGATTTGAGGAAGAGATATGATTTCGTATTTGTGTTTGAGTCGAACACGTTTTAGGGCTCTATCATATAAAAGCGGGTAGAGACTAAGGGTTTTAGTCGAGGTTTTTTTAGGAAGCTTTTTATGCTAGGGTTTTTAGGGTACTTGTGAGGGCGCTTTGTAAATCCACGAAGATCCAGCAATAAAAATTATCTTGAATCAATCTGGTTCATGATTTCTGGTGATTACTGTTTGGGCAAAGTGTACGACTACGAGCAAAGTTGAGCATCAAGTGTTCGTTTGAGCGGTCGGATTCTTCATCGACTACGTAGAGATTGCAAAAAATGAAGGCTATCATTCATCCCTCTAATTACGCCAAACGATCCTACAGAACATTCTCGCAAATCACGTACGTGCTGCCGATTTGGTGGGGCTGCTGCATGACTAGTTGGTGCAGCAGGTAAGTTAAGCTCAAAATCCAGATTAGGTTCCTTGTCTGGTTGAAGGTAAGATGGGACTGGTCTTGATTCAAAGTCCATGTCGGCTTCCCAAGCATCAAGCTCTGCATTTTTCAACAAATAAAATGAGGGCAGCAAACAGAGAACTGTCTGTCTTCATAAGCTTTCAGTAAATCAACACTTTGACAAAAGTGCCAAAAAAAGTTTCAGACAAAATCCTTGACCTAGGGCCTACAACCAAAGTGCCAAAAAAAGTTTCAGACAAAATCCTTGACCTAGGGCAGCACCAGTTCCCACCCACTGGGAACTGATATAAAACGGAGTGTTTGCTAACTCAACTTCAAATACAAATTTAAATTGAAAGCCGGTTCCTGGCTGGTTACCACTGGTTACAAATTTAAATCATCTAAGAATAACCAAATACCCCCCCCCCCCCCCCATAAGTTCTTCCTCATCCATGTCATCAGGCACATTGCAGCTTCTACCAAGAGTTTCTTGTATTTCATTTCTCACATCCATAAGATCCATGCATGTATAGATTCAGATGCAATTGAAAAAAAAAAGTAAACAGGAAAATAAGCAATCAAATGAAAATATATATAAGCTGAAAATACTGAAAACATGAAGAATCTAGTAAACAAAAGTATGCTACATACATCTATATCTTCAGGCTTGACAGTTTTCATCATCCCTTTCAGCTCTTTATTGGCAGCCTTCATTGCAGTCATCTGTTGAAAAAATGCTTTTAACACAAGTACGGGAATCAGGACGGATCTATCAGGGAAATCAAACTTCAGAGAAAACTGTGAAAACATACAGTCTATTGAGCATCTTTTAAGTCCCTCTGCCGCAAAGGCAACTTGGTCAAGATTATATGTTTGGTTGTACAGCATGTCACGTTGTCCTTCATACCTGTAGGGACAGCATATGGAAGTATAAAGATTAGAACACTAAATTGATAAGCTTGTTGCCAAAAAACAAAAGTAACAGAAAAGACCACCAAAAGTTCAGTAAAAATTCACTGAGATTAAATGCTAAAGGATAATCAGCTTTCGTAACTAGTGCCCTTTTAGATGATGACCTCGCAACATTGATACTGCCGATGGACTTCAACAACAAATTTCTTATAGTTTACAAGCTTTGGCATCCTTGTTCAATTGTTAATGTAAACAATGTGGGAAAGACACCTGATTTGATTGTCCCTAAGCGCAAAGCCAACGGAAGTTGCGGGGCAATGTGAAGATCCATAACTCGTGTAAGACTGATTGTTAGAGGCTCTTTTAATAAATTAGAGTGCTGTTGAACAGTGGATGTTGGTCATTGCGTAAACTGTGATGTGTGGTAGAAAAATGCCCTTGAAAGGGCGATTGCTTTGGTTCCAGTACAACTTGTTATGCTCTGTTTGGTGATTCAGTGTGGAGAGTATAATAGTCGTAGAAGACGTCTCATGTATCTAGTAAGATAACAGATGGTGAAAAATCCTGGCTAAAATTGTTTGGTAAATGGGGCCTTTTCTTTAGGATGCACCGCAATAAAAGAAAAAAAACTGATCCTTGGTGGCTAAAGATTGCATACAAACAGCATTAAAGAGAATCCTAGGTGATCAGGCCAGGGCAGGTCAGGGAAACAAATACTCATTATTAGCTATATGTGTACTCCACCCTGTCACAAATATTCGTAGTTGACCGTCGATTCCTATCGTAGAATTTTTATTTAAAAAAACCCAATAAAATTATAATATTACAAAAATATTTTTAAGAAAAATCTATAAATATGATTTTTATGTATCTAAAATAAATATTACTAAATATTTAAAAAGATATCGATAGCCAAATTTTTGAAAGTTAGGCTACAGATATCCCGGCCGGAGGGAGTATCTAGCTTGCAAAAGGGAAAGATGTGACAAGGAAGGATGTCTCATACATGCTTAACATGTAGCACTAGCGAAGAAACAGCAGACGATGATGGTAGAAACTAGTGATAAGTTGTATGTATACATAAGATGGCAATATATAATGGAAAAGATAATTAGATGCAAAAGAGGTAGGTGGATTAGATAGATAGATAGATAGATGTGACTAGGAGGAGAGGAGTTGGACAAGTGCTTACATCCTTCGCTGCTTGAGAATCCTCATGGCGGCGTGTCAGGGCCTCGTCTTCTTGATCTGCTCCTTGTACCGGGCCAGCTCCGCATCGAGCTTCTTGATCTTGTCGTCAACCGTATCGCCCTTCTTGTGGACCTGTGATGGCGATGATAAATCAATCCGGATTCCGGAAGCAGGAGAAGACGGAATGGGATCGGATGTAAGCCCATTCCGTCTGCTACCACTACTCTAAAATCGTACTATTTATATCTATTGCTATTAGGATCTGTAGCAATTTTTCTGTTCAACTCAACGACATAATAAGCTCACACGCTTATCGGTGGGTATTGAGGCAACTGTTCCCATTTACCAGCTATTAGAAGAAAGATAAAATCCACACAATATAAAGCAGTTTCAATAAGATACAATCTTAAAGCTAACTATCATAGACTGACATTAAAGTCTGATCATGACATCTAGAGGTGATATGTGAATTACTATTACACGTGGGAATATATATGTCCTAGTTCCGCTCATGCATCTCGTCTTCACTATACACCAAAAAAACAACAAAGTAAGGATGGATTCAAAGACTCAACAAATAGATGATAAAACAATGGCATCAATATAGCAGTTCAATCAATTCCATAATTGTGAACTGTAAATCATAATCTCTTTAACTGTATCTCTTTCTCTGCCACCTTCATGCAATGCGATGTGTCTGTAACTATAACTTATACCAGAATAGCGGAGTATTCACCCGTCGATAAACCACTCAATTGTCGCATCCTCTTTCATACAGGGTCTCAACCTCCACTCCCGTGGAGTACCTACCAAAGTAGACCCTGTATATGAGTGTAATGCATGATGCAGTATGCTTCCAATGTTGGCATTTAATCATAAGCAGCACTCATCAAGGTATGATTAGTACGTGATCATATTCATCATCTCATAAATACTATAGATTATGATATAAAAACACGAGTAGTAAGCATTCATCACAATTCACTGTTCTACTATGTACTTACCTGTTCACCCTTGTGAACGATGTATGAATGGCACCGCACCTGAGCCTCCACCTGAACAAGCACCAACCTACCTCAACACATCATAGTAATACATGCACATATTCTAATGGCGGCATTCCTATACGCAAAACAACACATGGTACACTTTTTCACTAGATACCGTCTTGTTGTTCCAATACTCGAACGACCGTGTCTTTCTAACCCGAAATCTAACATAACAAATATTCTGGGTTTGGTAGTCTACCCAACTTACTCTCATAGGCCTCATTGTCAAAATCTACAGACTACATCAGTTAAACCATTGTTTTCAGTCTCGAAAACTGTGGTATCCCATCCTGGCTGCAGGCATCTCGAAGACATGTCTCCCAAACCATACCACCGAACTTGGCGTTCCAGTCTTCTATAGAGCTCTAGAAATTACCTCAGTTAATTAGTCTATACTAATCAATCCATACAAATCATTCGCTCACCTCATTAATCACAAACACTAATTAATTGCTTACTCTAATCATTCACTAATTAGCCTTGTACTAATTAGCGACTCACTAACCACTCACTGAACACTAGTCGATCACGCATGCACTGACACGTCACTACACAGCCAGCGCTCTTTATTAGTTCTGCACACATATGGCCACAACACCATCGCACAGCACATGAATTCCAACGACTAGCCATGTTTTAACCATTGTATGCTCCTATCTTGATATTACGCAATTCGACCTCTGCATGACCCAATCTCAATAATCGACATTTTAGCTTCTATGCAAAACAATAAATAAGTGGGGGAAATGATTTCGGGGCATTACCCTAGCCTCGAATGAATGGATCGAGGCTCTTCCCTCATTTCCTTGGTTGGATCTGGCGTCGGTCTAGACTTCCCATTCTCTTCTTCTCTTTTTCCTTCTTTTTCTTCTTTTTTTCTTCTTTACTTCCCTTTTATTCTTTCCCCTCACAGCCAACTCCTCTTTTTCATCCTTTCCTCCTCTTCTTTTCCTCACTCAATGGCCCGGCTTCCCCTTCTCTTCTCTTCCTCCCAATCGGATAGCTTCTCCCTTCTTCTTTTTCTTCTTTTTTTCTTCTTTACTTCCCTTTTATTCTTTCCCCTCACAGCCAGCTCCTCTTTTTCATCCTTTCCTCCTCTTCTTTTCCTCACTCAATGGCCCGGCTTCCCCTTCTCTTCTCTTCCTCCCAATCGGATAGCTTCTCCCTTCTTCTTTTCCAGCCAACATCTCCTTCCCCCTCCATGATTACCCCCTCTTCCCTTGGCTGGCTGGCAGCAGCCACGGTGCGTGGCCAGGCGGAGCAAGGGCAAGGGCGAGCGGGTTGGTTGGAGGGGCGGCGGCACTGGTGGCTGGTGACGGCAATTAGCAGGGGAGTGACACTCGATGGTAGCGCACATGAGTGGGGCGACGACGTCAGCAGCAACAAGAGGAGAGGGTGACGATGAATAGCTAGCGGAGGGAGACAGCGGTGTTGGCAGCCACCAGAGGATGGCGAGCGACAGCGCTGGTGAGCCGGGCGACGGTGGCAACACGAGTGAGTGGAGGCAGCGACATGGGGCAAGGTTGGCAAGGGGGGGTGAATGGATTTTGCCTCCTCCTAGCTGGGTTTTATGAGGGAGTGTGTTTGGGCTGGGCTAGACCAAAGCTAGCCCAAACTCACTTCTCTCTCTCTTTGGTATTACATCGGATAGGCTGCTAGGCTCGGCTCCCAAGATAAGGAGGAGGAGCTTCTTTTGCTCCGCCACAACTCATAGCCAAACCACTCTTTCTTCTCTTCTTTGTTGTTTTCTCTCGTTTGATCACACCGATTGTTACGATCACCCCGATCGCTGCTTTCTTACCTCTCGTTACATTACTTTGCCCTTTTATACCCAAATTCTACGACTAAGAAACGGACTCGATTACGACTACGACACGAACTCAACAATCCGACTCGAACTCGAATACGACTACAACCACCAACTCGTACACGACCATCACCACCAAATTGAAAACAAGATTACTAACTCTAACAATACATTTGAACAATAGTTTTAGCTATTGCAGTCTATTTTTGCTTGGGGATACGCATGTGTTTTTAATATACCCCATAATATATCTTGTTTCTATCCTTTAGAACACTTGCTACTTTGCCTTGCCCTTTCCAATTGAAAGGAGTCAATACTTTTCTGCAGACATTTAATGGCATGAAATGGGAAAAGTTCAATCGTGAAAAGGTGGCATCGCTGGCATATGCTAGAATCCAAGGCAGGAGTGTTTCGATTGCTCATTTTCAGAATTCTAGCCTGATGAACGAAGACAAAGGGTGCCGTCCTATGCTTCTCCACAAAGACGGTCCAAATGTGGGGGATCAGGTATGAGTTATTGTGCTCTCGGTACCATCTGTATGAACCTATCGATTATAGATAGTGCACACCATACTGATTTTTGAGTCGCACATGCATAGGGTCTGCCCGATTTTAGGAAGCTGCCAATGCATGATACGTCACAGAAGTCAGCTGAACACTTGCATACTCCATGCTCGCCAGTCACCACACCCTCTCACCCTATCACACGAATTTAGGGCCTGTTTGGCAACGAATGCCGGCTTATGACTTTTGGTTGAAATTTTTGAATGTTGGCTGTTTACGGTACAGATTACGGAGAGAGAGATACTTACATACGATTTTTGTTGGTACAGATGTTGGGCTTTTAACGTGTACATCGTTTAACTTGTAGACCCCGTCTTGAGAAAATATTCCGTTTGAAAGTTAGGTACTGTAGCAAAAATCAAAAACCGCTAGCTTCGGAGGAAAAGAACAGACCTTTAAGCTCTTGCTTTTATGAAAATCTATTATGTCACGACATCATCTAATGACGTGAAATGATTTACATGGAGTTCCATACATTCTTCTTCTTCTTCTCAGGAACCTTTCCCCGTCGGGAACAATGTCCGGCCCAGGTCTGGGAGAAACAGGCCGCTCCTTAGTTCAGACACTAAAGTTGAAAGTCCACCAACCTCACCTAGCCAAGAAAATTCTAGCGGCAGAGCCAACACAAGTCGGCCTTCAACTGAGGACAGCTTGGAGCAAACATAATCAGTATTTGCTCACTAACTGTAGACAGCATGAAGAACCTGTAATAAATCGTCCCCAGTTTTGCTATTTATTTTCTCGTCAGCAAGGTTGTGACTTGAGTGCAACGATTAATGAAAACTCTGCTCTGCATGAGGCCTCGTTTCAAACAACAATAGTTTTCAAAAACCAAAAGTCGTTTGGAGCGCGTTGGTTTCTTAACGAGAATTTTTTTTCTTAGTGAATTTATTCATCACTAAAGCCGAAGTCAGTAGTAGTACTATTATGAAAAAAAATCAAACCTCAAGCCCCTCTTTTTTTGTTATATTATATATGAAGATATAATGGTGTTTTTTTTTTGTTTTCCTTTAATTGAATACATTAGGGAAAAAAGCTAACCATCGTTGCGGTACTATTTTAGTTAAAATTCACAGCACTTTGTCTGTTGATGTACGATTCTCCCTAAATTATGCAAGAGGCCCTCAGTTTTGCCCTATGAAACTATGGAGTCTGGACGGCTACAAGTACGGAGAAGAGCAAAAGGCGAAAGGCGCAGAGGTGCTGTGTTTTGGGCGAGTAAAAAAAGATGCAACTTGTACAGTTGTGCTGTGAGAGGTGCTAAATGATACTAATTGGCTTGAATGTTTTAAGAGTAGTTCATTTTGCTCAGATTAGCTTGCCTTGTTTTGGTGAGTATGTATCTATGTATGATTGTGTGCAACCAGCAAGCTTGGGTGTGTAAAGACTTGTGTTGATGACTGACCTGTGACGGCGGCAAACATTAACAACCTGCCGTAGTGCCGCTGCATTTCCTTTTGCGGTTTCTTCGGCCAGGAATCTGCATTTGCTTCATTGTCGTTCCAAGTTCTTAATAGACTTGATCGGACCGCAGCTCTCATCTCATGTATCAGAGGAGAGCCTGCACAAGAGATGGCAGCAATATACCTCATGATGCTTTGCTTGCTAAGCAGGTAGGTTAGAATTTAGAGAATATGTCACACAAATATCACTCTAACCAACTTTTATTTTCAAATTTATCCTCTGAATATCCATTTTGTAAATTCAACCCTCTCCTATAGACCTACCACACACAGCAGCATTGCAAGCTCGATGGCACTGTAGGTACAGTATCCGTGCTGCGCTGCTGTAGCTCACCAGGTCTTCTGCCACGCATGACAACTTGACAAGCAAGCCCATTGGAGAGGACTAGATTTACAAAAACAAACATTCCAAGGTTAATTTAAAAAATGGCTAGAGTACTATTTTCAAACTCAATTCGAATTTAGATGCAGCAGCAATAAATAAAATAAACAGGCACCCACAGCATCAGATAGATATATATATTCGACCTGGAGACAAGCAGCGGCAACAGCAACACTACTTGTGCTTGTAACGGAGTTTAAGCATCATAGTAAATAGTTCAAGCATATCACCAATATCCATCCATATATCCATGCAGGCATGGTATTAATTAACTAAAATCGGTTCGGTTCACCCAAAATAAGTGCGCGCAATCCAGTTCGGTTCCCACCCCCAAAAAATGGAGCCTGCCTTCAACGAGATGTGGCTTCTGCTGCTGCTTCTTCAATGGCATCAGCCTCGGCGCTCCTCCGCTTTCTACGACCTTCAGCAACCACCATCCGCCCTGGTACTGCTCCTGGTCCTTGTAGCTGGACTGCAATCGGCTTCACCACCAACCTTGCAGCTGCTCCGCGGAGCCATGCGAGGGCTGCTCGCAAAGGGACTGCCGTCAGCTTCACCACCAGCTTTGCCACTGTTCCTGGTCACCCTGCGAGGGCTGCTGGAAACAGGAGTGCCGCTCACAGCACTCTCTTCAACTGCCGCAGCACTGGTCTTCATCCTTTTACCGCCATTTGTGGTGACTATCTCATCGCCACCTTTGCGCTTCTTCTGAGCCTTCTGACCACCTTCTTCCTTGTTGTCAACCTTCTCAGAACCCTTCCTCATATGTTGTTTCACTCGAGTGCCACTCACAGCACTCTCTTCAACTGCAATATCCTCTACAGCAGCACTGGTCTTGATCTTCTTGTCATCTTTTCCTTTCTCATCACCTCCTTTGCGCTTCTGAGCCTTCTCAACTTCCTCCTTGCTTTCAACCACAATTTTGATGACAGGACCATCAGCATTAACATCTGAATCCCCATTCAGGCACCCAGTCTTTTTATCCTCAGCACCACTGTTCTCTTGTTCATTCAAGCTGCTATCATAGTCTTCCTTCTCTAAAGCATCATCATTCTCCTCATCAGAGCCACCATCACCAGGTTCCTCAGCATCGTTGCTGCCATCTGAGGTCGCCTTGATATCACCTTCCTCAGCAGCCTTTCTTTGCAAGGACTCAATCAGATCCATCATCTCTCGGTTGATCTGTAAGAAAAAATTATCCCCAAGCATGAGCAAGAGTACTTTACAAGTTGTAGGCTGTAGCATGCTTTAACAGACTTGTACTTAATCGTACCTGTGGATTCTGTACGAAGTCACAAATATCAGTTGGGCAGGAGGGGCACTTCTTTACAATCTTCTGTGCCCGTAGAGTCCGACCACCACGGCTTCTTTCCCTCATAGACGACTGGCTGTCATATGCCCCAAGCAAACAAGTCTTGCAGAAGTTATGAGCACAGGGAGTAGTAAGTGGTTCTTTTATCACTTTACGACAAATGGAACAGCCAAACTCTGGACCAGGCAAACAGAAAGCAGCTTTGAGAGAATGCTTCTTTTAAGCCAAACACAACATTGCAATTCTTCATACAAGTAAAAAGCACACAACACAACACGAACCTTTCAACAGCCTTTCAGCCACAGACAGGTGAGCACGCCTTGCAAGACTCCGGATTTCCTTGTCAGTTTCAGGATTCCCTGTTAGAACAGGCTTCCTGCTGATTGGTGGAGGCTTCATCCATTTCCAGCCTTCATTCTCCTATGACGAACCAATAGAAATCAGTGATAACATAGCACACTAAGTCTGTAATATTGCAAGAAGAATGAACACAGGTACAAACATCATAGTCCCACGAAGGAGTTCCTTTCCTCTCAGTTATGTCAGTTGCACCTTGCAGCTCCTTAATCTTGGGCAGTGGTCTTGGACGGTCACCATGAACATCACTTAAAATCAAATACAACCACGTCAGAGAAGAATGCCCATTATTCTTAAGATCAAAGTACAGTCTCAAGACAAAAGGCAGGTATTTTGTCAAACCTGGTCCAAGGAGCTGGTTCGTTGTCACAGCGAACAAAGAGATACCTGCAGACCTTGAAAGTACCCTAAGGCAGAAGTCATAAGAATATCCATTATTTTTCATAAATTTTTTAAATTGTCAGCTGGTAGGCAGCTGTGCGGCACAAAAATACAGAGCAACATCTGCAACCTGTGTACAGGAGAATGAAATTACCTGAATACCAACCTTCCTCCAACATTTCTCAATTCTGTAAATTCCATCATACCTCACACCAGATTCAGGAGCATATGAAGAACGCTTCTCTTTGTGGGACCTTTTTAAGAGATTGTTATCAGACATAAGTTCCAAAACAGGAAGACTCAAAGATATGAAGAACCATAGGTCAGCAGAATATTGAATGGTCTCTATATTTGAGACAATTTATAACAAACAGTGAATAATGGATCAAGGACAATATACAAGTAGCATCTGTATAGCTACATCAGTAGCCCTACAAAAATATTTCCATGTCAAGCAACCAACAAATATCTATAAGTATGCAGCAGTATACCACAATACCATCTACTTATAGGACAAAATTGATGCTTCAAGTATACGCATGGCAAAAAGAACATACCGCACAACCCTGACAGGGTAACCCTTCAAGCAACTAATACGCAAAGCAGCATTCATCTTCTCAAATTTCTGATCTGAGGATTGCTCCTTGTTTGTTCGCTTGTTCCCACTTAGATCTCTTCCACCGCTGCGTTGGTACAAATTATATTACAGAAAAATAATAAGTTGCCCATATCTGGGAGCGGTCAAAAAGAAAAAAAAATAGAAGGATAGCAAGTGATAAAATAAGTAGACCTTCCAGTGTAAAGAAACCACTCCCCATGGTCCTCGTCATCTGCATACCCTCCTGAGAGTGCTACTGACTGAGCACCATATGTGGACTGGCCAGCAATACCAGCTACATGAGGAAAATGAGCACCCCATTGCCTGCACTCAAGGCGATCTTCCCATGTTTCCCCAACTAGAACACCAATGTTCCTTCTGGGGTCATTTTTTGCAAGAATGGGACCAAGATGATCAGGTGCGATAGTCACAAAGATCTGACCACTCGATGCATTCGCTTTCCCAGCCTTCTTAGCCCTCTCAGTAGTAAAAGCCTTGTCAGGTCTATCATCATTTCGTATGTAATGATATGCGGATGCCGAGCCAGCTGAGTTAGCATTCTTTGAAGTCTTAGCCATACGGATAGCTTGAACTAATGCTGAGTTAATCCTTGGTTGTTCTGCCATTTTGGATGGGATCTGTGTTCGACATTTTCCACACGTCCTTTTACCATTCTGAATCCACTTCTCGAAGCATTTCAAGCAGAAGTTATGGCCACATGGTGTCTGCAGAAGACAAAAGCAGAATGTAGTGATTAGAAACAGTACCCAAAAATGCACTTAATGGTAGATAAAATAGTAGCGGCAGGGGTAGGTTTGCCCTAAGTAAAATAATAGATCGAAATAATAATACATACAAAACACTGGAAGCAATCAATTGCGAAGCAGACAAAAAAACAACTACCCAATGGGGAGTGACAGATTGACACACTGTATGCAAAAGTGGCCATACAATAACTCAATTAGCATGCATGAGTTACTTTGGAAGAATTAGCTACTGTTTCCTTTCAAATATAGTAAGGGAACAGACCCATTAAGAGGCTTGGCAGTTGGCATAGCTCCAACACTGTAGGAAGCAACGGTTATATCAAACATCCATTTATCCAAAGAGAAGGCGTAACTAATAACTTCTAATTAAGATTCCTAACCAATAGGGTAAAGGGTGTTCCACATGATCTAGTCCAACTGACCAAAAGCGGATACCACTCACCAATACTAGGCACCGATCATTATGACAAATTAAGTACAAATAGCTGTGAACCTCACAACTACCATATTTAGGCAAATTGACAAGTCTTCTCTGAGTATTACGATGAAGCCGGTTGGTCGAACACATTGACTGGAAACTCAGATTTCTCTTCGACTCAATGACCATTACAAGAATCACACGCATAGATAAGTAGTGAACTCTAGTGGTAATGCAACACCCCAGTACCAAAATGTCAAGGGCAGACCACGGAATATTCGTTGCAAGACTAGCACTTGAAGTTTCTCATGTTTCATTCTAACTAGCAACATGTGATCTCAACTAGCTACTAGCAAGCATTGAGGCAATACGCTTAGTATGCAAAGTGTGTATTAGCATATGAAATTGCATGTTTCATGCTAAGTTGTAAGCTTCAGTGTTGGAAGGCACGAAAATACTTACAAATGTATGACCATACTACATAGAAATTATGCAAATACAATCCAAGTGACAGAATATTAGCCAATAACAGTGCGAACAAACCTTTGCAAAACCCCTTCAAAAGTAGGAGACCCAATGCTATCTAAAGAAAGTGGCAGCCAATGAGCCAACAATACATACAGATGGCTTTCCTATTCAATTACCATGTGTTCATCATCTACGTTCGCGTGTGGATGCAATTAGCATGTTTTCTTTTCTTACTATCACACGCTGAAATGAGATCTGGCCTGTGGCCAGATGGTGGGGATGATGTTTAACCTCCCGGCCCACCCAGGTTCGAGTCCTAGGACCAGCACGGATGCTCACCTCCTTTTTAACGAATTGGCACAGTGCTTGCCTTGTTTCAAAAAGAAATAGAAGAAATGACAAGCATGAATTTGATGACCACAGTTGACACCCTGCGACTAGATGGCAATGTGCGTTTAATACTAGGTGTTAAAACAAATTGCAGCAAGTGAAATCCATCATGCTCCATACAACTCACAGCTTATCGTTCGAATTATTGTCAACATGCATTTGTTGAAGCCCATGGAGCCCACAATGAACAGTGTAATCTAAGCAAGCTTACAAGCTCATGATAAGCACTATGGTGCCACTAATCTCAGTCATTGTAATCAAGCACTCAAAGAAAAATTCTTAAACTCTAGCAAGAGTTATATAGAGAGATAGAGCTTGCACTACGATCTGAATGTAGAATATCTAGAGCCCATTTCATGTCGCATACAAGGCAGACCAAGAGGCACCACATTATCTCTCTCGAAGACACCCCTGTATATATAGAAAGTTCATGTTTGCATCGTAAGGTAAAATTTCGTGAACAAACTGATCCTTCACATTCTAGCCTATAATGCCGTCTCTGGAGAAATGACTGCATTGGTGCGAATCATCCATTCACCCTACAGAAGGATGGCAACCCAAAAAACTTCAAGGAAACCCCTCCGTGCTTTACCATCTTAGCGCACTGCCAAGAAACTTTTGATAAGAAATAGCTCCCTGCTTCATGAAAACATTTCATCAACAACAAAAAAGAAGTACGGATTTGGTATCAAGAAAAACCAGCTTGGTGCTTCATGTAATCATTCCGGGCTCATGAAAAATGAAGAGGTCATTACAACTTATTGCCTGCCAGCTACACTAGGATAAGGTGACAATGTCGAGACAGAAAGCTATCACTATCAGAGGCAATACGTTGAAACAAAAGGAATGCAATCACTATTTCAAAGGATAGGGATATAAGATTATGAATCACGAATTTAAAGGAAAGAACAAGGTTGGACCAAGCATAAAAACTGCACGGTCATATGAATGAAGCTAAAGCACCATAAAATAGAAATTATGCCGCTTCATTTGAACAGACATGAATTACAAATATAAACAGCGGTTGTAACTTGCGAAGGTAGGGATCATATGTGCAGAAGTTACGCAATGCTGAACAGTACTCCAAAGCTAGCGCTTTATATCTGGTTGTGTTGGGGGTGTTTCATCCTGCAAATGCGGTTTTTGTTCTTAACAATTGTATGGTAGGTTGGATTGGGCCGCCTACGGCCTAATACTAGCGGGTTGTAATCCTTTATTCCTATTTGAATAGGAAGACACGCAGATGGGATGATATAGCAATTACAAAAGGAAACAATGATGGTAGAGGACGGGTACACGGATGAATGAATACCTTTGAAGCGTTGAAGAAATGTTGGATTATTTACAAGAAGCATAGCGATTGCAATCATCAGTTGAAATGAAGGGATCTTGGCATAGAAGCGACAGAGGAAATGGGGAGAATGATAGGACATGATCTAGGGAATTAACTAGTGGGGAATGGAGATAGCAGCTACTCACGGTGACGGGGCGCTCCGGCAGCTTCATGCAGAAGACGCAGCTGAAGTTTTTGCCGACGATCTCGAGCACGTCGTCACCCTCCTCCTCGTCGTCGGCGGCGGCGGACGGGCCGCCTCCGAGCAGCGCCTGGCGGCGGCGCGCCTTCTCCTGGTCTGAGAGCGTGGTATCGGCCTCGATGGCGCGGATGGCGGCGACGAGCTGGCCCCCGGAGGCGGGAGCGGGAGCGGCGGAAGAGTCGCCGGAGCAGTCGGGGCAGCTCCAGTTGGCGGCGTCGGCGAGGGTGGGGGGGTTGGAGAGGCAGGGGGAGTGCCAGGGGGTGGCGCAGGTGGCGCAGCGGAGGAGGTCGACCTCGGGAGGGGCGGCGGCGCGGCAGAGCATGCAGACGCCATCGCCGTCGCAGGGGAGGTCGGGCATGTTGGATCGGCGGCGGCGGCGAGGGAAGGGAAGGGAAGGGGGGCTAGGGTTATAGATGAGATGCGAGGCGGGCGGAAATGGATGGGGCAACTTGGAGGGAGGGAGGGAGGGTTTCAATTAAGTAGTGTTGGGCGGATGGTGCGGTGGCCCACCTGTCAGGGACTGCAACATCAACAAGAAGCGTACAACAAACATTTGGGGGAAGAAGCGGCGCGCCCGCGCGCCAATGAGCAACGAAAACGGGGGGCGGGATGGAATGACCACTTTGCCCCTCCTCCTCCTCCTCCTCTCCGCCTCAGTCCACCACTTCCGTACACTAGTCTAGTCTAGTCTAGTCTGCCCTTTCCTCCCTCTGCCCCACGACATTAGATTAGATTATATTATGTTACATCACCTCACCTCCGGAGTGCGCTTCTTTTCAGTTTTGAATAAATAAAAAGTTATCATGATAGATTTTTAGAACGATTTATTGATATTCGTTTCATTCGTATAAACGCTTACTTTATGATTAAGGATTTTTCAAATCGATTTATCGGTATTCGATTTATTCGCATAAATGCTTACGCTAGGACCAAAAACTATTATCCCCGATCAAAACTACCAACCATAGCTAAAAAGAACTCACACTAGATGTAGCTCCAATTGACCTTAATGTGAGCATAACTTGATCATCGACAACAGCAAGAATTTAAACATTTAAGTCATAAGTCATAAACTATTAGTCCAAAAGAACTCACCCTAATTCTTTCTTTTGTCCAACGCTGCATGCTTTCTTTAATGGACTGCGGCCTTCCTTTTCTTGGTGCTATGCGGCCAGCAGCATGTCATCTAGTGACACTCTTTCTCCCTCACCTTCCGCTCGACATCGTCTTTCGCATTAATTATTCTGCCTTAGCAGCATCTCTATAACTAAGAGTTAAACAATTATATAGTATCAATGTTCTTTTATCCAAATAACATATACTACCTTCTTTCTTTTTAGTGACACCTTAGAATCCATGCTGCTAAACTTTCTAAAATTTGACCACTACTATATTTAAAGCTATCCAGATCGACTACATCAAATTTATACCATTTGATTCGTCATTAAAAATACTTTCATAGTATTACAATTTTACTAATATGTAATAAGATAAAATTACAAAAGTGATGATCAGAGTCATATCTCGAAAATTATTTTAAAAAAAGTCAAAATATCACTTTAAAAAGAAAACGAAGGGAGTACTAAAGAATGGATTCACCTTTATCATTATTGGAGTCTAAGTGTAGGCGCTGTATATGTATGTGTGATCATCGAGATGTCCTCGTCATTTACTGCATTTTCAACAAAGGTGCTCCCCTTTTTTACAGACTCAAATTTTTTGCATGTAATTAACTCCGAGTTTTTGCATGTAAGAAATGCCTTCTAAGTTACTTTCCCCAATGCTATGGAAACGACATGTTTGCTCCAAAATATATTTGTCAGGAATGTTTGATCCCATTGTGGTTTATTAAATCATTCTTTCATCGTGGGGGGTGCAAACGGATCGTGACAAGGACCGATCCAATATCAAATTCAATCAACACCGAATCTGGAAAGGAAATTCAGTGTCTGGCCGGATTTCAGTACCGGATAGTTAGTATCGGATTCAGTAACAAAATTGAGAACGGGCCAGGATAAGGACCGATCTGACATCGAATCCGGTCATGACTGAATTTGGAAAGGAAATTCAAGATCTGATCGGATTCGATACCAAATGGTTAGTATCAGATTCGGTAACGTAATCGGGAGTGCTAGCTCATCCCCAGTAAACCCATTCCCACACTCCAGCCAGGCCAAGCCCCATCCCATTTCCATTTCTAGTCGTCCTACCCAACCATATCCGAAACTCCGAATTCATACCCGTATCCAACCTTACCATATCTAACTCTGAATCCTAGGGAAAATATGAGTTAGGATATGGTATGAGTAATATCCTTCCAAATCCAACCCCGTTTGCACCCTAGTAAGATGCATGTGGTAATTACTAAATTACTTTCATGGCACTCATTTTTTTGGCAGCCAACAAACATATGACTAAACTTTTTGAGCTTTCCCAGATAACACCGAATACTTACCTGATTTCACTCTGCTTAATGCTTCGTCAATTTTGCAACGAGCTGGCCCTCGGAGGCGAGAGCGGGAGTGGCGGAGGAGTCACTGGAGCAGTCGAGGCAGCTCCAGTTGGTGGTGTTGGCGAGGGTGGGGGGTTGGAGAGGTAGGGGAGTGCTAGGGGGTGGCGTAGCAGAGGAGGTTAACCTTGGGAGAGGTGGCGGCGCGGCAGAGCATGCAGATGCCATCACCGTCGCAAAGGGAGGTTGAGCATGATGGATTGGTAGTGGCGGCGGCGGCGAGGGATGAGAGTGAGGGGACAGGACAGGAGCCAAGTAGCCTAGCAGCCTAGGGTATTAGATGCGAGGCAGAATAGGCAATCGTTGGAGGTAGGGAGAGGGTATTAGATGCGAGGCAGAATAGGCAATTGTAATTGATTTAGTAATTAAGAAATAATTTAATCTGTGATTGTATCTGCTTGCTTATTTTCAGAGAGCATGGCTAGCATTTCCTGAGACTAGCCAAAAAAATGATATATTGTAGCTATAGAAGAAACTATCACAAGCAGTTTAGTGGCACAAACCGTCTATGATATACTACCACATCGATCACAAAATGGTTCCATAATAGAATCGTTTTTGATATGTTCCACATCATAGATAATTGTATAATATATCCATCTATGATGTGGTAGCATATGATAGATGGTTCTTTTATAGAACTGTCTATGATATTAATATCACAACGGTTCTTTAATAGAACCGTCTGTGATACTTCATTCTATAAGTAGGGCCCTGTTAGGGTTTGTGCCCTTACTCCTCACTTGCGTGCACTTGTCGCTAGTCTGCAGCCTCCTCAAGTGTTGCATCCTCCCCAAGCGCCGCCTTCCACATAGATTCGGCACCGCCTCCCCGTCCGACCGCCTCCTCACACAGTTCTGTCGCAGCCATGTCTCCCCGTGTCTCTGTCTTCTTTTAAATCATCTATTGTTCATTCTCTGGTCATTACTTGGCTATTTGGTCCTGCTGATCCCTGTGTTAGATCAGTTCAGTGGTTATTTTTTGGTCTCTGTGTTAGATCCTTGTCATCCTGTTAGTTCTCTAACAGTTTCTGTGGTTGGACTAAAGATTGTACTGTCATTCTGTGTTCCACGATAAGGAATTTGTTCTTATGCCATACAATGAGCGGTTCCATTGGATTTTAATTGTAATTGTACCAAAATGGAACAGGGCAATATACCTTGATTCCTTAAGTAAGAACAAATCCGAGTACACAGTTATCGGACAATTACTTAATAGGTAAGTACATTTTCTCCATACATAACTATATTGTACTCTTTATTTCCTTTTGAATGACTAATCTAACTTTTTCGAATCACGAAGCTAAATTTTTTGCAGTGCCACCAGCAGTAGTCGGGCAATACGTGTGTGGATTCTACGTTTGCCACCATATGAGACTACTCCTCGATTCCTCGAAGATCACCAATTTTAAGGTTTAGCAATCTTCACACATTTATTTAATACTTATCAGATTATATATGTATGCACATTGATATTCCTATCGATAGGCTGCGCCCATCTCTACAACTGCATTGCAACAGCCGGACTTTGTACAAATTCGAGGAGAGTGCGCGTTCTTTTTTATGTCTAAAGTCGTAAATCCAAATGGAGAGTTCCACATCGTACAATAATTGTTTGCTTGGCATAAGATATTGACATTGATTGTAATCTTGTATTTGTTAATGTATATTTTATTTCATTTCATATCAATTAATTGATTTGCGAAATGGATGTTTTATGTTTGCGAAATGAAGTGCGATGTGAATTGGATGTTTTATGTTTGTGAAATGAATTGAGATGTGAATTGGATATTTTATGTTTGTGTAATGAATTGAGATGTGAATTGGATGTATACATGTAGGGGTAGAAAAGAATATCACAGACGGTTTTTAATGAAAAGCCGTCTGTGATTATCAGCTACCACAGACGATTTTTAATGAAAAGCCATATGTAATTATCACCTATTACAGACGATTTTTAGTGAAAAACTGTCTGTGTTTAACAGCTATCACAGACGGTTTTTAGTTACAAACCGTCTGTAATATTTACAGCACAGACGGTTCGAAAACCGTTTGTGATAACCTTCGATTATCACTGACACATAAATTCAGACGGTTCAGAAAACTGTCTGTAATGACGTTTTTGAACTGTCTGTAGTACGATTTTCTGTAGTAGTGATAATAAATCAGATGATTCAGAAATTGCCTATGATAAGGGTTTAGAGCCGTCATTGATGACTCTCTATATGGTAGTGGGAACAAAAATCAAGACTCGACGCGAGTAGTACCATTAGTAGTGCAACAGTAGTTACGTTTGCAACACAGATAAGAGACCTTCGTGCCTGCGTGGCCCATGTAATCAATCAATCATTCATCCATTCATTCTGCCCAGGAAATCAGGACTACACTAGCTTAATTTACACCAAGACGTATGCACAGTTGGATTACAATATTTACAAGGAGTTGCTAATGAGAGCAATTGTAATTTACAAATGAAATGAATGGTGTGTTACATTAAATTGAGTACAAATGAAGGAATCCAATGAATCATGAATTAACGCGATCGATCAGCCAGTACGTCGACCACTACGTGCTGGGAAATTAACAATTAAGCTCGATCGACCGGTATTAGGTGCTTGTTAATTAACTTCAACTGGTCGATCGATTATCAAGCACGCACCGATCAAAGCTAGCAATGAAATCAGAGTACATAGGTACGTAGCTTCCTGCCAGCTTCGAATTGATGCGTGCCATGGATGGGCTTGAGGATCATGAACGATCTATCTGACAATGGCCCTCGAGTGCCTGAGGATCATGTGGAAAGACGTCGTCGTCGTCGTCGCCCGCCTACCGCCGCTCAACGCTCCCTTGGCCTTCTCCACCACCTGAATTCATCCATTTGATAGACAGACAGATAGATAGGTAGGTAGATTGATCAGAGAACAAATACATCAGACGTGCGTACATATCGCCGCTAATTATAATCGTATACTCATATCGATCGAAGATGTTAGCTGTGCGTGCGTGCATGCGTACGTACCTTGCCCAAGTTATCCCTCTTGCAGGAGCCATTGTTGATCTTTTGAGTTGCAGCAGCAGGAGCAGCTGGAGGAGCCCTTCTCCTGGACGGCGGTGCTGCAGGCGCAGGAGGGGTAAACGGCGTCGACGTCTGCAACCTATTACTATTAGGCGTCGACCAGCTGCTGATCATGTCGTCCTGTGCCCTTCTCCTCGTCCTCGTCACAGCGCCGCCGGCGTAAGCATTACTGCACAGCACATCAGGGAGGCTCGACTCCTGCATTCATGCATTAATTTGATGGAGTAATAATCCATAGAGTATTAAGATTAATCACGCGCTCATGGAAATTAAGATTTGGTAGCAATTAAATAAGATTTGACCGGGATTAAATTACCAGCAGTAGTACGGTGGCGCAGTGCTTGAGCACCTCCAGGTTCATGCGGGCATCGTCCAGGCTCCTGCGTATATGTGACATGGCATGCATGTCATGTTACCAAATGATCGATCGATAAACATGCATGCATGATAGAATCAAGCATTCAAGCATGTTCCTCAGCATGGAATGTTAAACACGCAGCATATGCATGCATGATATATAGTAGAATCAAACTAAACATATATACCTACCTGTGCTTCTGCTTGCCGATGCCGAAGTAGGACGCCAAGGTGGCCATCTTGAGGTCGCCGGCTCGGCGTCCGAACGCGTGCGTGAGAAGGTTGAGGGAGTCGATGACGCCGACGGGCTCCGGCGCGGGGCGGCCGATGTCGGCGAAGGCCTCCCGGATCCTGGGGCAGTCGAACCTCTGGATGTTGTGGCCCGCCCAGACGCGGCCGTCCAGTATGTCGAATATCTTGTCCGCCACTTCCTCGAAGGACGGCGCCGAGCGGATGGCCTCGTCGTCGCCGGCGAGGAAGCGCTTCGACACGGCGGACAGGTCGCCCGGCCGGATGAGGGTGTCGTAGCTGCCCACCTCCACCAGCTTCCTGGGGCAAACCAGGATGGCCCCGAACTCCAGCAGCCACCACCGCCGCTCCGACGACGGCGCCGTCGTCTCCACGTCGAAGAAAGCGATCTCGTCTCTCATCTTCGATCTCCTTCCCGGCCCTTTGCTTGGTTTCTTGGTTGGTTGCTTGGTTTCTTGGCGTGTCTGGCAAACTCTGATCAATAGCTATATTATGTATGGTTGTTGGTTCGATCGATCGTACAATATATAGCAAGCAACGATGAAGCTAGCTAGCTAGCTGAGCATGCAGGGCAGGGAATATTTCTTCGTGTTAATTAACGTACGTTGTTTGGCTTTGGCTTGTAGCTGAAGGGTATCCATATATGCATCTTGTTAGCTTTTCCTAGCTTGCTTGCTTCACTTGGCGTGCGTCCGTTAATCTTTGCTTTGTGGAGGTGATCCAGTCTTCCAACAGTGGAAGCAACATTATGTTTCCCAGGGAAGAAGGAAAGGGAGGCAACTCCTAGGCTAGCTACCTCCTCAAAACTTTGCTTCAGGCTGCTTTAGTTTCAGTTTCAGCACGACGTACGTACTCAACATAGCAGCTGCTGCTGCTCTCTGCTCTTTTGGATCACTGTTGATGACTTTTAAACATGACGGATAGTTTTTATATGTGTTTTTAAAACAACAACAGATAATGGAAATACTGATATGAAGCACGCACACCGTTTTATATTCCTAAAGTTAATTAAAAAATCTGATTATTTTGCTTTTCAGAGAAGCCAAAAACCTGAAGTTATCTTGCATGCATGTACGCAAGATTCCAAGCTTCAGAAGCATGCCAAGCTCCCCTCAATACATACTATACATGTAGAGCTTTCGGCCAACAATATATAGTATGTTTTTCGGGATAGACTATTGCACAGGCGATTGAATTTTTTTTATCTTTCAGTCACCTAAAGTTGCACTTTGAATCACCTGAAGTTGAACATGTTTTTTTGGAGGGGAGCTGCAATTTTAGTTGATTGAGAGTGCAATTTCAGATCACCTGAAGTTGCACTTTGAATCACCTGAAGTTGAACATGTTTTTTTGGAGGGGAGCTGCAATTTTAGTTGATTGAGAGTGCAATTTCAGGTCACCTGAAGTTGCACTCTGAATCACCTAAAGTTGCAGCTGTTTTTTAGGGGGGCTGCAATTTTAGTTCATTGAGAGTGCAATTTCAGGTGACTGAAACATAAAAAAATTTCAGTCGCCTGTGCAATAGCAAAACTGATGTTTTTCACGTGGCCACCAACTCCCATGCATGAACAAATATATGCTCTGCTCGTTTCAGCTTGAGCTTCTGGTTTCTGACTTATTTTTTATTATTCATAAATTTCGTCTTTTTCTAATTTTTGGGGGTTTTTTAGCTTTTTTGCCGGTTCTTTTTTCTCGTATTCGTTTGCATTGTCCGTGATGGGCTAACATATTTTATCTATTGTTAAATTTTTTAAAATTAGTTATTCATAAAGAACCAGTTTTTTGCTGGTTCTTTTTCCTGTATTTATTTGCATTGTCTGTGGTAGGCTAACATGTTTTTCCTATTTTTATTTTTTTAAATTTTAGTTAGGTCAAATAAGCCACAATTAGTTACAGTGTAATTTCAACTATAAGCATTTTTTCAGTTGAACCGAGTGACACCTAATTCTGCTCTTATTTGGAGCACAATACATATGTATATTAATCTCCGTTTGCATCTTGGTTTACAAAAAAGTATATATAGCCGCAAACACCATGATACTAATATATACGTGGTTCCTCCAAAAAAAAAGAAAGAAAGTAATCACGTATAATTCACCGTAACGTCAAGCTTTATTCTTTTTCTGCTTGACCATAATTTTCCAATCGTACGTGCGTGCGTACGTACGTATCTAATTAATCTGCAAGAAAATAACCAAGAGGAACGATTAGCCAGCTCTTGAGCATTATATTATTTCCAGCACGTACCATATATTGAGTACGCAACAGCAGTATTTGGTGAAGTGAAGCCAGCTGCAAGTCCATGCACAACATTACTTGCATGTCTAGTGTAAGGAATCGACCGCAAGGAAGTGAGATTCCCGGTTACTTTTGGACATGGTATGCTTGATCCAGCAGCGTACCCATACATTAATTGTTAAGAGTTGCATCATCCATGTCTGGGACGGACGTCGTCAGCCGCTTTGCTTCCGTGCATGGGTCACCGTTCTGAGCACGCACCCCGGCCAGCGACCAACCGTCCAAGAATATCCTTCTCCTCCTCTTCTGGGAGATACATGTTTGCCAAACTCTGACGCCAGCTTAGCTTCCTGCATGGTCTTCTTGCAATCGATCAGCTCGTACGGTTGAAATTCTCCTCCTGACTGACTGCTCATCAATCTCTCTTCTCTGTTGGAACGTATAGTAACTGCAACTGCTGCATGGGTTGATCACATTGCTGCCTCGAGTACTTGGATTAATCCCCTTGGCGTCATTTAGGCTCCGCTGTTTCAGTTCCAGCTTCTGAATTCTGGTTTATTTTTCGTTATTCATAAATTTCGTATTTTGCTGATTTTTTTGAGCTCTTTTGCCGGTTCTTTTTTCCCCTGTATTCCTTGGCGTTGTCCGAGATGAGCTAACATATTTTTTCTATTTTTAAATTTTTTAAAATTTAATTACGCCAAATAAATCACCTTCAGCTGTAGTAAAGTTTCAGCTAGCTATAATCTATTTTCAGCCATAAGCCATAGCTTCTCAGCCCAACCGAGCAGGGCTTGTCCCTCTCAAATGAAATGAGAAATTGAAGGTTTTATATTGATCGCGTCGGTCTTCTATCTTGGTCCCAATTAACTCCCAAAACATTGTTGCATGTGCGCAATTGTCACAGCAAAAAAAAAGATAGGAGAAAGTTCAACGAGAAATTGAATGGTTTATTTTTCACTATTTATAAATGAAATGAGAAATTGAAGGGTTTATACTGACCGCGTCGGTCTTCTTTCTTGGTCCCAATCAACTCCCAAAACATCGCTGCACGTGCGCAATTGTTAGTCAACGACGATAATTGCGTGCCTTGTCCAAAACCTCCAGTGTTCGTGGAACTTAATTAATTGTGGGTCATTTCAAAACCCACAATTAGATAAGACAGGTGCTGGTTTACTTAACTGTAAATTGTAGCTGCATGCCAATTACTCTACTGAATTTGCTGAATTGAACAAGGAAATGCAAAAGCCATCAACTAATTGCTACTCCATCCATGTCAACAAAACGAGCTAGCTTGCTTAAGCAGATAATTTACGAGCTTAATTTCCATAGCAAAGGATTGGCAAAAAATTAAACTGACATTGGTTCGGTTCCTTGATTTAACTGCATCACAATTCCTAGATATACACCACTCTTCCCAATATATGCTATATACTGCTTAAATGATATTGTTATACCTCCTTATCCTTTCAAATATATTCTAATACTGATTATAAGATACTCCAAAATGAGTTGCACGAAAAATTTCATCAAAATCCACTCTTTATACCATAATTTGTGTATATACTCCTTTTATATATAGAAAATGGTATATAGCAAAAATAAAAGACCCGATAATTGTTTTTGACTAAATTGCATCGAAATATCTTAGAATTAATATTTAAGTATATCAACAATGATAAATAAGCATAATATATTTTTTAAATGGTATATTAGAAGTGAGAATATGTACTCTTGGGAGTATGACAAATACGGAAAAAAAGTCGCGAAAAATTCTAATTTTTTTTTGTAATTTACAAATGAAGTATGTAATTCATTTCATTTGTAATTTCACCTTAAATGATATTTTTATACCTCCTTATCCTTTCAAATATATTCTAATACTGATTATAAGATACTCCAAAATGAGTTGCACAAAAAATTTCATCAAAATCCACTCTTTATACCATAATTTGTGTACATACTCCTTTTTAGCACTCACCGTACACTAACACTAAAAAAGTCACGAAAAATTCTAAAACAAATTCTAGATATACTTCATGGTCTACTCTACATATGTATAAAATTTCAAGTTCAAATTCATTTTATGCTAAGAGTACCAAAAAAGAGAATTTTGACAGACTTTTATCAGAAGTTTTCCTTTTTTGGTATTCTTAATCTAGAATGAATTAGAATTTCAAATTTTATACATAAGTGGAGTAAACTATGATGTACATTTAGAAAATTTTCATATTTTTAGTTTGAGTGCACGGTAAGTGCACCGTAAATGTGAGTGCATATAAATGGTTCCATACTCTTAGGAGTACGTACTCTCACTTCTCATATACTGTTTTAATGGTGTTATTATACTTCTTTTATCTATTTGAGTATACTCTGACAATGATTATAATATACTCCAAAGTGAGTTATACAAAATAATTTAGAAAAATTCACTTTTTATTGCATAATTCGCCCTCTCGGCCCACGGGCTGACACGACACAACCCGTTTAGGCTAACAGGCTAAACGGGCTATGGTTAAAGGGCCCGTGCACTAGCGTGGCCATATGGTTGAAACTTTGATAATTAATAATATTTGAGTTTTTTTAGTAAATCATTGTCATAGTCAATATTTCATCTATGTTTTCATTGTATGCACTAGCATGATTCTAGACTAGTGCAGAATACACAGAAAGTCCAGATTTGCATATTCGAATCTCGATAGAAGAGTATGTACCCCTAGCCTCCCCTAGCTTCGGTTGGGGCACCATGCCTGCCTGAGATCTTGACGTAGGTTGCTCGGTGTCTTGGTCGGTATTCGACAAGATTGCAAGAAGAAGAACTAAAGGCTTGGGCTTGGAGTTAGTTAGTTGGAGCCTTACCTAAATCCATGCTTCGGCTGGGCTAAGTACCTAACCATGCAGCACAAAACACATTACACACCAGCAAGCAAAGCCCACTTCCCACATGTGGCAAAGCAAATGAACCAATTCGGCTTCTGTGTGGCAAAGCAAATGAGCCATATCGAAATCAAATCGATTCTATGTGGCTTCTAGGTGGCGGCGGGCAGCTTGGAGGTGGGCGACTGAAGCAGGCACCGCGGTAGGAAGGTCAGCCGACAACCATTGGGAGTGGGGGCCAAGGTCCACCAGGCACCCAAGCGGCACCAAATCTGGAGAGCTCTGCCGCACCGGCCGTGGAGGAGAGGGGATCTACAGACTATCAATCTAGAGAGCTCCAACGCGGAGGAGAGGGGATCAACCGTTAGTGGCTCTGTGGGCCTACGGATGTGCCTATGAGGGGCTAAAGGATATTGCCTGATGCCCTCGCCTCTGTCGGCTACTAGGCGCCGACCAACCCCCTGACAGCTTGAGGAAGGGAGGGAGGACTAAGGGAGGGTCGAACGTCAGAGACTTGGAGGGAAAGACCGGAGCCTATAGGGAGGCCGGTCTGCCGGACTGCCGCCAGTGGAAGGGATCAAGGGAGTTAGGGAGGGATGGATTTTGGGATTGAGATTTAAGACTTGAGAGCTATTTGATTTTGAAGAGCCGGCCTACAGACACTGCCGTGCGAGATTCTGAGGAAGGAGAGGAACTCAAGTACTCAACTACTCAAGGAAGGAATCTGGTGGAGGGAGTGGTCTTCCCAAGTTAGGCACTCACTTTTGCACAGCACTTGGGCATAGGCCGGTAGGCGGCTGACGGCTGTCGAAGGAACTTCCAAAAATGGGCTGTTGCAGGATGCTGTCAAACTTTGTTCTCGACTTCACACAGGATGCCGTTCTGCCTTCCAAGGAGGAACATTTCGCAAGTCCGAGAGAGACTCTTGGAGCAGTATCCGCCGCCGATCAAGCTGAATGCGCCTCAGCCGCCTTCACCTGCTCCAAAGCTTCCGCTGACAGACATTAGGATGAACCTACGAGAGAAGTGCTACCTTCCTTGCATCGAAACTCCCTTGAAGTAGAGGTGTGATCTGAGTACCTGGCTCTGGCTGGCCGGATCGGCGTCAGTAATCAGCATGCATGGCAGGGAGAACGAATGGGACAGTACCTCTCATCAAATGCATTTCTGGCACTGGATTGACATCTTTTGTGACGCATGCACAACGGAATAAACGCCCAACTGAATGATGCTTGCAAGACGGGTTTCTGCCAACAGTATCAGTCGATCACTGAGGATGAGTGCATATAGCTCAAAAAAAGTCCCTCTATAGCTTGCATAATGACGCGAGTGGTAACTTGAAGAGCTAAACACAGGCTTAGAAGATGACTTGCAAACAAATTTTACAAGCCCACAGCAACTTAGAAACAGCACGGCCATAAGAAATTTTTTCGTTATGTTTTCCAGCGCATACAGTAGCAGCATTAATCTAAACGCAAAACCACATATCAAGATTTTATTGCAACTTACTTGTATTCCATACTTAGCCACCCTGAAGCAGCAGTAATCCAAATATATTGGTCGGAAACTTCTGGCAAACTCTCACATGTTACCAAAACCTCGCTTAGATTGCTTCCCCGTTGTTGGCAGCTCTTATATCTGCTTAGATAGCTTCTGACTGTTCTTCAATCTCGCTACGTCCAGCATCACTTGCAGCACTGCCATTAACTGGCACCTCGGCGACAGCAGCAGCAGAACTTGGGGCACCATTCACCTGCATCTCACCAGCTGCCTCAGATGTGTCGCTTGACGGTTGCTTTGGCAGGGACTTCGGTTGACGTATGGCGGCCGCCGCTTCTACCATGACAACACCTGGAGGCTGAGGGGGAACCCAGCGGCGCTGCGGCGGCGGCCTTTCCTCAACCCCACTGCTGTATGCCAACGGCCTAGGCTCCTCTGCCTGAAAATCAGGGGCTTTCCCATTCTGATGATACGAAGGCCCATAGTTGTCCTGAGCTTCGGAGTATGACCCATCATCACTCAACTGGGAGTTGGATCCATAACCAAGCCTCTGCTGTGAGTATTGCTGCGTCTCCCATGGCTGTTTTTTTTATGATAAACAAAATATTTGAGTCAGTTCCAAGTAAACGGCAGTTCTCTTACTTGCAGCAAAGACATGGTTCAGCACCACACCTTGCTCCCAGAAGACCTATCCCCTCGCTGTGCGGTAGATATTGTCTGCTGAATGCATAAATATAATCAGGATGACAGCTCACGCTCTAGTACGGAACATTCTCCCAGCAGCAAGTTAAATGGAAGATGGCAAAACTAATGCTATTATTCATATACGCTGATAGATGGGAGCATGGTCGAGGTAAGAATATGTGTATCTTGCTACAAATCAGACAGTGTTGAAGAACTAAGGTGTCAAAGTTGTTCAGTTTATATAAATAAATGAAATGTTACGCTAGCTCAGATATATATCTCATTAAACAGCCTATGATGGGCTAGTCAGATGTTATATATGAAAAAAGGAACATATGGCTGATTTGCAACTATATACATGCTAGAGAAACAAATATGGTTGATTTGCAAAATTTGGTTACGATTCATAGGAATCAGTTAAACTCAATTGTGAAACTGTCCAAAGATAGATAGAAGGTTATGTAACAGCCAACAACAAAACCTGTCCAAGAAAGCCATGCATTGTACAACGCTAAATTGTGCCTCAAGGTGTCAATCCAGCTAATTTCAGCAAATAGCCTGATCAGCTGCTTACCTCCACATAAGATCTTGAAAATGAGCCAGACGTAGGTTCAGTAGGTGCTAGCACAAATGAAGGCCTCCCTGCTCAAAAAACAAGCCAGACAGTAGGAAACAAGAAACAAAGAAACAACAGGCTGGGCAATGCAAAAAAGATCTTCACAAAAGATACCAACCTGAGCCAAAGTCATTATTTGGAGCACCATACATATTAGTTTGCTACAAAAGGGGAACATGGGTCAGAAATAGAAGAACTGTCCAAGGCATTAGCATATTAGTTGAATCGTCGAACAGAATGAACAACATAAGTGCACACCTGAGAAGCTCTCCATGGAGTGTTAACTGGCCCTAAACATTGTGGTCAAACAAACAATGATACGGTGAGATCCTCATACCTATCAGGGTCAATAATTATATTTAAACCATAAAGTGAGCTTTTCTAATAGAGGACTTGCTACAAGACATGGCATTGCCACAACATAAGGTGGATCTCTTCTGATACAGCGGAAAGAAATAACTTGTCATCTAACAAGGGTAAGGTTTTTCTTAAGGGTAAAACAAGGGTGAGTTGACTGGCAAAAAAAAGTAAAAGGAAAGAAAAAACTGTTAAATGATGGGGCAAAGGTAGGTTTTGTGGTTTTTAGCATGGTTCCCACTGTACCTAGACTAGCTTTGCAGAACAACTTGATGCAAAGAGAGAGACGCTGAAGCATGAAATGCTACATAAATTTTGATACTGACCATTCCTTGCAGCAGAAGGGACATGCTCTTCCAATGGCCGGTACTGTGAAAACCTATTCTCCCTGAAAATATTCGTGGACTCCCTGCTATGGTTTAATGACTCACTCAAGGATTTTAACTCTCTCGCTTGGGAATCTAGCGCTTGTGTCAGAGTCACAAGTATCTTCTTTTCTGCAGACAAGAAGGCAATGGCAGAGAATGGATATAAGACAATCTAAAATATGAAACCAAGGTTAAATGAAGTAGGGTTGTCGGCAACAAGGAAGTGATAAACTATGAAGAAGCATCGCAGAACCTTCATCCTTTGAAGCAAGCAATTCTTGATTTGTTTTAGCAATAGCAGAAACAGCCGACGCTGAAGCTTTCACAGCCTCAGCAGTTTCCTCATCAATCTTGGGCCTAAGTTGCTTGCCCTCAGTTTCATCGCCTTCAGCTATGACCTTACGGATCCAAGACTTTAGCCTAGGAAGGAGCAATTTCTGTGCAACACATGCAAATATGGTTTAAGGCTCATTTGCTGAGTTGATGAGTTTGAAAACCTGTAGATGGTCACCAGAAATACCTTGACAAAGACAGCAGCACTAGCTCCAAATCCAAGCAATAGCCCTGCAGCGACGAATGCACGGTACCAGCTGAACTTGGGATGCGTACGGACAATGATAGGGCCGGCAGTTACAGGGACTGTTGCTGGTTGCACAGAGTGTCCTGACGTATAAGGCTGCACTCCCGTAGACTGGTTTGGGCTGTTGGCTGCGAGCAAAGAAAACAGCATACTAGTTTATGAGAAGAGCACTAAAGCGGTTACATGGCCTGTTGATTATTGTTAGACTTTGAAACAAAAAGGAGGTAGAGAAGTAGTACCACAGCAAAAAGCAATTCGAAGCTTGAGGCTACTAGCAAGAACAGAACAGTTGTAACTGAATTTTGATCAATCCTAGTTTAGAAACTGAATGTTTGATGTTAGAATGAATAAAAGTGGCAATCCATTTTTGCGGTCATGGTAATTTATGTAAGATGTCCTTGCAACACAGGAAGCAAAAAAAGATGCTCCTAATCTGGATTTTGTTGTATTGTGCGTCGCCACACAACAAACTGTACCGATAAGATGTCTGGATGATTTATTTTAACCGAATTTATAAGGCCATGATAAAAGAATCAATGGAGTCTCCTGCTCTTTCTCTAACTGGATATGCAACATGTAATGCAACAAGTAAAGAAGAAGAAGAAGAGAAGAGGAGGAGAAAAGAATGTGGTGGTGTCTTACCGTGCAGCGATGGCGAAGCAGTAGTAGCAGTGGGCTGCGGATCCTGCAGTGTTGTCGATAGTAGAAAGAAGATTCATGACATGAGAGTTGGTTGGATCGGAGGAGAAGAGGGGGGATGGGATGTGCTACGGACAGGTACTCGTCGGAAGGCCTCGTCGATCTCGTCCTTGGTGAGCCCCTTGTTGTCGAGGAAGGAGCGCCTGTACAAGACGGGGGAGCCCCTGACCTTGGGGTGGGAGAGGAACTTGACGGCGTTCTGGACGTAATCCTCCCTCATTGGCGGCGGCGGCGCCTGCTCGAAGACCAGCTGCTTGCCCTCGCCTCCTCCTGCATCTGCCCCTAGTTGCGACCAACCGATCCAAGTAAACACAAAGCTTTCGAAGCAAAGCAAAGCAAAATTTGGAAGCGATGAATTCAGACGACAAGAAAGCTGCAGCGATAGAGAAGGATTGGATCGGAGGGAAGAGGGAATCGGACCTTGCTGCTGCAGCGGCGGCGATGGGGTATCCTTGTTGCTGGGGTTTTGGGAGGCCATCGCCTCGCCCTCCCCTCTTCCCTTTTCTTTCCCGGAAATTTATCGATACAAAGATCAATAAAGAGACCAACGTCAACTATATCTTTTGTAGAGTATTACTATACAACACTCGACTGTTTTTGACGACAAAAATAGTCAGATTGATCTAGGACGTTAGATCTCCATCCAACGAATCCATCCAAAAAAATAACCCTCTCCAAAAAAAAATCTAGGGCGTTAGATCTCTGCCTAATGGTTTAAAATCTGACTGTTTTTATTTAAAAAACAGTTGAATGTTATATATAGACACTCCCATCTTTGTATTCTTATTTGTTAGTTTCATTCGTCGACCGCGAGTATACAATACAACAAAGGCACCTGTCTTGTTTATTTTTCTCTTTAATCCCCACCCCAAAAAAGACAAGAATCCTTGTATGTACGCATGTATTCTACATTCTTGAATTCCTTTTATTTACTTTTATTATGGCACGTTGTATTATTGCTCTACCTACTTCCGGGAGCTAGCTACGATCGATGAAGCTACTGTACGCATGCACGGCAGACACCAATACTACTACTACGTATCATGATCGATCCGTACGCATGTGGACATGTACTGCGTATCCGCGACGGACAAGTATTTGTACTGCATGCTCACGAGCGCATATATATATATATATATATATATATATATATATATATATATATATATATATATATATATATATATATATATATATATATATATATATATATATATATATCATCAGTAATCTGTCAAATCACTATATATAATATATAGCTAGCGCGTGTTAAGGTCCTGATCAACTCGGCTTTGGCTTCTGGCTTATTTTTCACTATTCGTAAGTTTCGTCTTTTTCTGAATTTTTGACTTTTTGTTGAGCTTTTTTGTCGGTTCTTTTTTCCCGTATTTGTTTGTATTATACGTAATAGGATAACATATTTTTTTTATATTTTTAAATATTTTTAAATTTAATCATACTAAATAAGCCTCTGTCAGCTACAGTGCTTTTTTCAGCCAGCTACAGTGTTTTCAGCCATAAGCCATGAGCTTTTCAGCCGAACCGATCACCACCTAATTAACTCCATGTCAACCACCATAATTAATCCCCTAGCTGACCTCGACGATGCAGCATCAGAGCAGCTGGCGGCGCACGCGTACATGGCGGTCGTCCACGGCAGCGTGGCCTCGTCGCTCTTGTGGCTCGCCATTGTCGCCGCCGTCCTGATGGCCTGCTACTTCGTTGACATCAAGCGCCGCCTCTCTGGGCGCCCGAAGATCAACAACGCCGCTCGACAAGATCACAAGGATGATGATCAAGAGGCGGCGCCGGCCGAGAGCAGCCGCAGCAGTACCGCGAGCAGCAGCAGCCATCGCCGGAACGCCGCTGCAGCTGCGGAACAAGCTACCGTTACCAAGCGATATGGCGGTGATGACGACGACGAAACGACGGCGACTACCAAGACGGCTTCGTCGACGGCGCGATCGATTCCTGCAGGCGCCTCCTCTCATACTCGTAGTCAGAGCAGATCAGGCGCCGCAAGCTCGCGCCGGCCACCGGAGGACGACGACGTTCAAAGCGACGGCTCATCGTCGGAGTCAGAGTCGGTGTCGTCGCCGTCGCCGGCCGTGTTTTGCAGAAGCCCCTCGCTGTCCGATTGGCTCGCATCGCCTCTCACCACAGACATGTGATACACAACGTACTTACTATGCATGCATACGTTAGCATGCACAACTAGTATTGATTCGATTCACGATAAAATACTTAATTTCATGCAAAACTGAAAGCTTTCAGGCGCAGTGGCATCGATATTACGACTACACCTTCTGCATTTGTCGCAATGAAGAAATCTATTCCCTTCTCTCTCTCTCTCTCTCTCTCTCTCTCTCTCTCTCTCTCTCTCTCTCTCTCTCTCTCTCTCTCTCTCTCTCTCTCTCTCTCTCTCTCTGGGAATAAAAACATGCGATTCCAAGGTGCTACTACCTACTACCAACATAATACACAATTACATCAACATGCAAGCAACATAATACACAATTACACAATTACATCAACATATTCCAAGGCGCTTATGCGTGATGCAAGCAAGAAGTCTAATCTAGAGCAGCAGAGCAGAATACACAATTACATCAACATGCATGGATGGCTATTTTACAGACGACAGAATTAACCTGCCTAGAGCCACACACACACACACACCCAAAAGAAAAAAGAAACCTCAATTATATATCTTTTACAAAATACACAGCAAAAAAAGAAAAAAAAACACGCTGCATAATTAACTCCCCAAAATCATTACACCAGGGCGGCGTCTCAGCGATCTGGTAGCTGATGGCCATCATCAACCACTATGTTGGGCAGCTCAGGGTTCACCGAGCCGCCGTTCGCTGTTTCATGAGAAACCACCGTGTGCCGCCCACTCTCCACGCTCGCGCCGGCTTCGTCGTCGTCGCCGCCGTCGCCATCGTGCCGGACCACTGGACGGAGCAGCAGCCCCTGCAGCCGCAGCAGGTAGCTTTGCCCAGCCGGCTGCGACCTCACATACCTCGTTGCCACTGTTGCCACCTCGCTGCCCGACGGACGATCCGGCTCGGTGGTTGGACGGAGATTGTTCAGTGCGCTCAGGTCGAGGTTGGGGAACACAGAGCATCTGCACCGCGGGCACTTTACATTCAACCGGAGCCATTGGTCGATGCACTCCACATGGAAATTGTGCGCGCACGGAAGCCCACGAACCTGCATGGATTGGTGGCACAAACAGGTGAAGCAGTGGTTCAGTACATATGCAGATACTGCTGCAGTGCTGTGAAATCAAATTCTCTCCCTTAATAGACTCTGCGACTACGGTCATATCCTTTCTGAGGTGCAGTGTGTTCAAATGGAATTCGGGAAGAGGGGCAATTGCTTTACCTCATTGCCAACATGAAATTCTTCAAGGCAAATAGGGCATTCGCTGCAGTCTGTCGGAACAGCTTTCAGCCTGAACTTCGGAAGTTCTTGAATCAGTGCCTCAACTGCTTCTCTCTGCACAGAAGGGGCTATTTACAAACTGCATACTGTCTAATCCATAACGAAATAAATTGATTCCTAACAGAATACTGCCAAATAAAAAGAATAACGAGTCCCAAAATAGCAACAGACGCAAGATATAGCAATTGATACTGTAATGACGTTCTACGGGAGCCCTAGGAGAACATGAACGTTCCAACAATGATCCAATTTTCATGAACTTCCATCAATATGAAACTATATGGATTTTAGTATATTGATGATGACAGTAGACGTTCAATGATGCAGAAGCTCCATGGACACTCACTAGAAGCAGGTTCCAACATGTCCCCAAGCAGAAGCATGTATTTCTCTCAGGGAAGTAAATCGCACCAAGACAATATTGTTTGATCGTAGTTGGCCACCAACTATGGCCCTAGAGCACTTCTGAGATTACTACATAATTATTGAATCGTTCTTTTTCTTGATAGACAATTACTGACGTGCTAATAGGCAAGAAAAATATTGAAATTCGCTTAGCTAGACCTTATATATGACCAAACCGAGAACTAACAAGCACTATAACCCCTTGAATCTACAGCTAAATATAACCAAATAATAGAATCAATCAAGACACACTTTAGCCATAAATTAAAAAAGCTGTTAACCTGGGCTGCTGTTAAATAAAGACCGGGGTGATATGCAGTATCTTGGCCCATTCCTCTCATTTCCAAGCCAACGGCCTCAAAGGCCCAGTCAGGCACACGAATCATGTCAACCAAAACCTGCACAGACACCATATTAGGAATATACACTACTACTAGGAATAAGCATAGTTAGCTCTAGTGTAGATCTAACATAGGAACCTTGTAGATTCAAACAAAATATGTAATCCTGCCTACTGAAACCTAGAACAAGAGCAGCTGAGATGGATAAAGTTTCTAGTATGATTTGTAATAAAGTAAGATTTGGACATACTGAATCGAACAGACAATTATGGAGAAATATGTGCAATAATGTAATTCGATACTTTCAAACTGCTACCGTTGAACATATTCAAAAGATATAGAAGAAGACTCATTGTATGGTTAATTTTACGCCATGGGTTTTGGCGGCGATGACACTGATCTTTAAGGTTCAATCCCAGTCAGTTGTCTGTGGTTGGGCTAAGACATACTAATTGGCTTTTGTTGCCTCTTTATCTTGGTTTTTGCTGCAACTTTTTGTCATGTGAACTATTTGGCCGGTCGGTCTGTAAAACTAGTCATTTACGACTTAATTTTGGTTGTTAATTATATCGTGCTATCCTGTTTATTTAATCGTGTATGGATGTGATATGAGTGTTGCTGTATATGTGTGCTAGCCACTGATCATGGGATTAGCACGGTAAACACATAAGATTCGAAATTAATTTCCCGAGTCCGTCGACAGCTCACTTCCTAGGTGCAAACAGGACGATGTCAACACATAAAACAAATGAAAACATCACCCCATATTCAGAGACTGGAATTCCATGCTGTGCCCTCTGTTGGAGTGCATACCGTCGGTTTAGCCACTGCAACAAAAATAAAAACATATCATCATAAACGTACTCTGTGAACTTGCATATACTCAAATAACATGAGATTTAGCCCAGTACAATCACGGCCATTAGAGTTTAGCAATCAGTGTGTCTTCTGCACTAATTTTAAGAACATCCTATAGCTGATGCAAAGCAGATATGAATACACCAATGCCGAATTAACAACTCCCTAGACACATTGGACGAAAGTTTAGTATCTTCAGTTCAAACGGCACCTGTCCTTGACGCTGTATGTGTGATTGATGATATGATGGCCAAGGCAACTGCAGTCAACTAATCACTCAAGCAGACTATAAACTAATATTGCCTGGGAAGAGCGTATGCTACATCACTAGATTTTGAAAACATGTACCTTCTTAAAGCGAAATATAAGTATAACAAATGCATTAATTTATTTGCGTATTGTAATGATGGATAAGAAGTACTTCCTGTACTGAAGGATTTTATAGCAGTACCTTTCCAACAGCCACACATGCAATACAGGCAAGCCCACAGTAACTGAAAAGCAGCCATATCAGGAAGCCCCATTTTTGTCCTTCCTCAGGCAACTACAGATGGAGTGAATGTGCAGTAAGTAGCAATTCTGTATATGATGATACAAACAATGTTTTTATCCAGAAAACTTACACAGCCTCTTGCAGTGCTAAACCACAATGTTCCTATCACAGTCCAAACCCAGAGAAAGGGGTAGAGAAGAAGTACAAGAACTGACAGGGCAACTATTCTCCCACAAAAGCGAGCATATCTCTGTTGCCATCCAAGATCCCTACAATTTGCCATAAAAACACAAAAAACATTGATTTTCTTTTGCAAAGTATTGACCTCAAATTCTTGAGTGAGTGTGTCTCCGTATGTGTGAGAGAGGGTTGGGGGGGGGGGGTTCAGGTGGAGGGTTAGCTAACACACTAAAATGTAGAGTGAAATCAGCATGCAGAATCTGGTATATGATATAGCAAATAAATCATGTATTGTAAGCAGTGGACACTTAGTACTTTAAGAGGGAGTCTAGTTGCCCAAGTTTATTTTGCCACTCTGAAAAAGAAAATCAAGCACTGATATAGGACACCCAAAGAACCTTGATGTTGAACGCACTAGGTCTGTGTTTAGTCAAGTTGCGAAAGCAAATACTAGCAGTACTAAGCTTGTACCTTTGGAGCTACGACATTCACAAATGTGCAATTGAACTAGCTAGAGGCATGTCTTTACGGTTTAAACGCGTAAGCAAATTTGGTACCGAACAACCGATTTGTATGCATTGTGGGTAATTCTGTTGCTATCCTTTTCCTCCATCTAATATCACTAACATATGGCGATGTGGTGCTAGACTGTGTAGCAAGAACAAGACCCCATTGTGTAAATCCCAGAGGGGCGTCTCCTTGGAAATTGGTAGGCATTGCGTAGACATGGTCAAAGTAGACAGATTAGAGAAGTGGAAAGAAGAAGTCTTTCTTTATAAAAAAGGGGGGAAAGAGCGGGGTGGGCTTACAGTCCCATCCCGGCGGCAAGACCATTATCGACAAACATGATAAGGCGGAAGATGAAGACGGTGGTGTAGTCGACCTGGCACAAGAAAAGAAAAGGGCATATCTCAGTACTAGTTTGGAAAAGGGGGGAAGAAAGAAAGAAAGAAAGAAAGAAAGGGAGTCTGACCACGATCCATATGTGCAGGGGGTGGGCGCAGAGGCGATACCTCTTCCAATTGATGGACACGATGATTCTGATGAGCAGGCCAGCCCAGCCATTAAGGAAAAATCAAGCAGCGGTGTACTGATGAATGAAGTGGAACTAGAACATAGCAAGCGTGATCGAAATAAAGGGAGCAAAATAATTGGGGGGGGGGGGGGGGGGAATCAGGAAAGGATACACGCTGGTGGCGAGCATGGAGAGGAAGAAGCCATCGTACCTGCAAGCAAGCAATCGGAACCGAATGAAGAGCAGAGCTTGAAAGAGCGGAGTGACTACAAAGGAGAGCGCGTAGCATAGCATAGAGAGAGAGAGAGAGAGAGAGAGAGAGAGAGACCACTTGAAATCGACGCCCCGCATCGCCATGGTTAGATCTGATCCCGATCGGAGGAGCGCGGTGTCGGCGGCATCCGCATCGGCCTCCGCCTCCGCCACGGGGGTTTGGCTCCGGCTACCGGTGGGGTGGGAGAGGAGAGGGGTGCTCGAGGCTTGGCGAACTACTACACCTACCCACTCCCAGGTCCCCAACCGCCCGCAGCTTCTCTTTCACTGGCCAATGACCTGCGGGGTCCACCTGTGGGTCCCACCTGTCGGTCGGATCTGGCTTTGCTCATCGTGTGTGCGCATATATTGTTGGTGGCCCTAGCGGCAACACAGCACTACGTACGGATGCGCTAGCTCCTTTCTTGTTCTCTCCCTTTTTTTTCCTGCAAAAATATTTCCCTGTTACTCTAAAAAATACTGTAGGATCATTCCTGTGCATACGATGTTGTGTAATTTTGGTGTTTACTAGCTGAATGTCCGTGCGTTGCTACGGATTTAAACAAAATTAGAATATATTTGTATGCATGTTCCAACAAATTTTACCACTCGTTAGTTTTAGAACATGTAGTATGATAAAGTTTTAAAATCCGTAGCAACGCACGAGCATTCAACTAGTAAATACATAGAGAAATGAATTTGAAACTCATTCCACCATGGGTGTATTGGAAATTATTTTGAAATCTGTTGCCATACAGGTATTGCGATTATGGAGTAATTTAACCAAAAAAATGTGTAAGGTATGCCCTTTACATGTAATCACAATGTGGATCAAAAACCTTTGAATCAATCACCATTATATGTTTTTGTCGCATTGTATTATTGTTCAAGAAACAACCTCATCCCATCTCCAGCTATAACATACTACAAGAGATCTTTTTTCTTCTAGTACCAAACCACATATACTCTTGTTTCACTGATTTCTTGACCTACCCCTTGCCAAGATTTGCCGGAACAGGTTGCTTGCATCACCAATGTTAAGATCCATCTTAGGTATTTATTACATTCTCTGTCTGAAACAAGACCTTTGTTCTGGTTTTCTTGATTAAAAGTAAGGCATGTATCCCTTTCTGCCTCCAGAAACTCATAGGTTACAGACATGAAATACATTTACTGGCCTTCAGTAGAGGTTTTCAACAGACTAAGCAACAGTCATATACTTGGTAAGGGAATTTGCAAAAATTACATTAAATTCTTGATTTGCTAATCAGTATTAATTCTGGAAAGGTAAAGAATGCTCAAATACATGAGCTCAGACTATGAGCTTTTCTTTTTTTTTTGTTCCCCAAAAAAGAAAACGACAATTCTAGATGTGTTAACTAGAAATCGCTTTGAATCTTTTGTTTGTCACAGAGATTAATCCTATGACTTATATAATTTGTTCAATAATCTACACATCAACATGATATAAGAAAACAAACTTTACCTGAGCTTTAGAATACTATGTGGAAAAACTCCTAGACAAATAAAATCATTTATTTCAAATCCCAAAATCCTGCCACCTAGCCAAAAAGGCATATAGTTTCCAAATCATCATTTCATGGACGTATGGCAGCAAATTAGCAACGGATATAAATTGAGATGCAAATAGTCATGATACTACAATCTTTCTGTTACTATTACATAATTGTTTTTATTTTACAATACAGTAATACTGTCTTAATTAAGCATGTCTAGAATATTCTTGAGTCGGCAATTCTCTTCTAACAAAAATAGTGACGAAAGCCACAATTTTTTTTACCTCAAATGTGAAGCACGTTGTTAAAAATTTTATAAAAAAATTTAGCCCTGCAGTCAGTACCTCTAGAGAATTCCAAGTTATGTTGAGGAACGCTGGCAAGTCTCCGTTGCAGCGTTACCTAAATAGGCCAGCACACTAAGGGGCTGGTACCACACTCCAGTAGTCTGGAAATCAAGTCTCACTAAAAAGGAATCAGAATAATGTTGTTCAATTTCTCTTTCAGAGTTGTTCAATGAGCAGATATTAATTCCAACCAAAAATGTGTTTATAAAAGGAACAGAGAGAGGAACTCTCTTCAGAAACACATCCATACATCTTGCAATTTGCTTAGCATAACTACCAAGTACCAATAAATTTAAATTTTAAAACTCAACTTAATAGACCTCAAAATTGTAGAGTTCCTAATAAAGTTGGCATTTGAAAAACTATTGTATATTGCTGCAGTAACAGTTTAGAATTGTACCATTGCTGCAGTTACTGAAGGCATGATGTTCTGAAAATCTGAACACATAACAAATTAAAATAACAATATTTCACCGAAAAGGGCAAACTTACAAAATGCTTGCGTGAATTGCAATTAGGTCTTGTCCATAGATTTTGTAAGTTTACTGACTGCTGTGTGCGATGCTAGATTAAAAGGGATGGGTATGTTTAGAATTTTTGCAATTTAAACTCTAGAGTTCTACAAAATTGCAATTAGGTCCTTCTTCCTCTTTGGATTTCTTCCGATTTACTCCTCCAGAACTTTGTTTTCTTCGGCTTACGATGTGTGTAAGGCGTCGCCTCGCCTCACGCCTTACCGCTTAAAAGGTGTGAGGGAGGTGGGTCGCCTTACCACCTTAATAACCTTAGCGTATTATCTACACCAATGATATCCTAATAATTTAATTCCTACGCATATTAAATTTTCTCAGGGACATTACCTAAGCATAATACACATCTTTTTAGCAAGGATTTCTAAATTTAGCAAAATTTAGCCGGTAACTTTTATTTCTGCCTATTTTATTTTATTTCTCCTTTTTGTTTCTTCTCTTTTTTTTCTTTTTCCCCTTTCCTTTTTCTTTTTTTCCCTTTCCTTTCTCTTTTTCTCCTGGCTCCTCCCCCACCTCCCAGATCTGGATGCCTCCCACCGTCCCACGCGGCTGCGCCCGCCCTCGGGTTCTCCTTCCTCCCACGCGGCCGCGCCCGCCGCCCGGCTCCTTCGGCCTTCGCCCGCCGCCGCTTCCCCCTCCGGCCCCTCCCCGGCTCCGCCTCCCCCTCCGCCCCCTCCCCGGGACCCCAGCTCCCCCTCCCCGCTGCGGCGCCGCCCCATCCCCACCGCCCCCTCCCTCCCTCGGCCCCCCCACCGCCCCCTCCCCCGCCCCCTCCCCCGCCGCTCCCCCTCCCCCGCCGCTCCCCCTCCCCCGCCGGCTCCCCTCCCCGCACAGAGGAGGCCGGATCCGGGCGGGAGGCGTCGGAGATGGCCAGATCCGGGCGGCGGCGGCCTGGATCTGGTGCGGGGTCGGCCCCTCCCCGGCTCCGCCTCCCCCGCCGCCTCCCCCTCCGGCCCCTCCCCGGGACCCCGGCTCCCCCTCCCCGCTGCGGCGCCGCCCCATCCCCACCGCCCCCTCCCCCGCCGCTCCCCCTCCCCCGCCGACTCCCCTCGCCGCACAGAGGAGGCCGGATCCGGGCGGGAGGCGTCGGAGATGGCCAGATCCGGGCGGCGGCGGCCTGGATCTGGTGCGGGGTCGCCGGATCCGGCGGCGGAGAGCGGAGGCGGCCGGATCCCGGCGACGACGCGGGCGAGCGCGACCACGACGGCGGGGGCGACGGCGGCGGCACGCGAGCGCAGTCGGGCGGATCCGGCGCAGCGGAGGCCGGATCCGGGCGGCAAGACCAGCTGTGGCTGGATCCGTGACGCGGAAGCAAGTGGCCGCCCGAAGAGGCGGCGGCGGACGGAGATGCAGCGGCGGTGAGCGGTGGCCGCCCCCGGGAGGAGAGAAGCAGAGAGAGGCCCCACATGTCGGCGCTTTTTTCTGTGAGAGGGTGGGAGAGCGTAGTACGCACCATCACCCTCAACTCGTTCTTTTAGGAGTAGATATTTTACACATCATGTTGTGTAAAATTCAACCTTGTTAGGAAATGGAGTAGTAACTCAATGCTTAGCAAGCTTTATCTCTTCTGTGCATGCAACACCTAATTGGCTTCTTAGTGCACGTTCATATTAGTTTCTACTTGAGAAAACAAATACCCAATTAAGTATTCGACTTTGCAAAACGGCTTTTCTACTCCTTTTATTTCCATCTTACTCCGGTGATAAGACAGGGGATTACGGACGCATCACACATTACATTTCTTTCACTCCCGTCTCTACTCTCCTTCACTTTTTCCAACGCTCACCCCACTTATTCTATAAGACATCTTTTTTCAGCCATTATTATTAATTTTAACTAAAATATATTGATCGGAGCTAATATTCACAAGGCCTTATTATTGCTTTTGGCACGCAAAAGAAAAACCAAGGCGAAATGATTGGCACAACAATAATGCCTAATGCATGGGTATGAATAGATGGGCACGCCGAAAGATGATGATGCCTCCTAGACCTCAATGGGTTGTGCACTCCATGGGACGCGGGGTGATTAAGGATTAAATTACCCACCCCGTACGCGTGATTCATTCCCTAATGACTCCTCCTCAGACTGTATCTTCTCAATCGGTGGCGATAGTACCACTCAAGATAAAATTATAAGAAGCAATGGCGGTTAAAGACGATTTGGAGCTAGTATTATGGAGCTTGCTTGAACTAATCAAGATCACCGCACCAAGAAAAATAGAAAATAAAGGAAGAAATAGAAAATTAATTTGGAGTGCCGAAAGACTCGGGTAGGTTTTTTTTGGCTGATGACTTATTGCTTAAATATTTAAATTCTGACGGTTCGCGACAGGTAGTATGTACAGAAAAATAGTCGCATGTGATTTTGACTGATACAACTAAACTCAGTATACTTTTTACTACAATCTTTTCTATGGACCCTGTTTTGAAAAACGTACCATTTAAAATCTATTTACTGTACATAGTACATGCATAAACCAACTGAAAGTCGAAAAGAACTTAACCTCATAATAAGACGTGCCACGGTCAACAAGTAATCTGGTGAAATGGGTCGGACCAATCGTGTCGACTCGAAGCACGATACTATTAGCTCGGCTCAGACACAACACAAATAGTAAATAGACCGTGCCGGTCTAAGCCGATCGGATGTGCCATAGTTGGGTCAGGCCGGCCCAAGCACGACACAATAACTCTTCTGTGGTAGCGCAATAAAATTGTTCTGTAGTTAATTTATTTGTGTTATGATTACTGTGCTCTTATAAACACGGACGACTGATTTAGCAATAAAATTACTTACGGTTAATAATTAAATTGCTTATAATTATCAATAAAATATTTACGATCGTCTTCAACGAACCATCAATGGTTCGGCTCCGCTCGTTTCGGCTTCAGCTTCTGACTTTTCGTTTATTTTTCACTATTCATAAATTTCGTCTTTTTCTGATCTTTTGGCTTTTTTGAGCTTTTTTGCCGTTTTTTTTTCCGTATTCGTTTGCGTTGTCCGTGATGAGTTAGCATATTTTTTTCTATTTTTAAATTTTTTAAATTTAATTACGCCAAATAAACCACCTTCAGCTACAGTAAAACCTCAACCGCTACCGTGCAATTTCAGTCATAAGTCACGGCTTTTCAGCCCAACCGAGCGCGGCCAGCCATATCTCTTTTTTGTGTGATAACTGGTCAAACGGTAGATATATGATCCATCTAATACAGTATGGTAGAGTAACTTCTATACCGGATCTAATCGGATACCCGTGGTGTGGTGTGTCGCACGAACCATTTGGCCAGATCTGTCAAACAATGAAACAAGCATACCTCAGTACCTCACCTCGCCTGTGTCTCTCTCTCTCCCCTCACCTGGGCAGCGGAGCCAGAGGCTGCTAGGGTTTCGCCTCCTCGCATTCCCCTTCCACCTCCCATCCAGCGCCCCCCCGCATCCGCACTCCCGGCATGGCCGACTCTGACGAGCTCGGCCGGAGGCTCGCCGCCGACGTCGACAGCAGCAGCTCCAACAACCTCTTCCAGGTGATGCGCGCCGTGGAGGACGCCGAGGCCACCATTCGCCAGCAGGTCCCCCCTCTCCCTCTCCCTCTTTGAGTTCTCCATTCCCATTTCTCTCCCCCAATTCCTCTCTCTCTCTCGATCTCGAAGGAATTCTTCCTTAATTGCTCACTACTCCTCCACTTGCTATGAATGATGAATCTCTCTCTCTCTCTCTCTCTCTCTCTCTCTCTCTCTCTCTCTCTCTCGCACACACAGCTTGAGGAGAACAGCCGCTTGAAGGACGAGCTGATGCTCAAGACCCGAGAACTCGACAGAATTGTAAGTCCTTCCTTTCACACCACTAACTCATGAGATTCCTCTACCCGATCCACCGAATCCGTCTCCCTCTCTGCCCAAGTGCCCAAGTCCAAGGGCTGCGTGCCACCGTCCACAGCTGCTAATGCACACTACCTTCTGCTTATCGATCGAGTACTGTAATTGTATATAGGATGATGAAGCCTCCCAGATTTGCGCTTTCACCTGACTGCCACTTATTAGCAGCAGCGGATTCTTTGCGACAGACCTGGCTAGACACCTTTTCTTTATCTTTCGCCCGAAACTGTAACAGGCTTGCAATTGACACATCATCTACAAAATAGAGCATATAAAGCTCACTATTGGTTGGTTGGTACCTTATCACACTACTCATGGTACACAGAATTTTGCTCATTTGTAAATGACATTGAGACAGATATGCATACATATCGCACAACTGGCTGTGATTCCTAACTAAAATGTCCCTTTTCATGCTCCAAAAGGAATCATATTCCAGTGTTAGTTCTTTTGCACTCTAGCTTTGAGCTGTGCTCTACTTTTATCTGCTGCCAGAGGTCGGAGGCGACGAATCGAACTTCTTTTGCTGGGGTGGGCATGGGTCAGGATCGCACTTTTGAGGCCTACGGAAACACCTTTTCAAGTGCTGCGCATGGGAATAAGACAGAGGCCTCAAAATGGTTCAGTTCCACATCTTCGTCACCAAACCCTCAGAGTACTCTAGCTAGTCATCAGAATGGAGCTGTCGAGCGTGGAGAGCAGATGTTGCAGGATGCCATCAAACTAAAGTACCTGGATGGCAACCAGTCCAATGGAATATTGAGGAAATTATCAGGGGAGCAGAGTGCTGCTGAGAGTGGAGTGCCATCGCAGCTCTCTACTCCATCATCTCGTTCCCTTTCACCAGCTAGGTACCTCCACGATGCAACATCACCTAATATTTTACGTCAATGTGCGCATCTTTTGCTTGAAGAACTGTGATATATGTAGAGAAAAACCTTTCCTTAACAGGCACCGCAAAGAAGGAGAGTATGATTCTAGGTTCAACTTAGCTGGACAAGGTTTATTGCCTGTTTCAGAGATGAACTCAAACATCATCTTGAAGCAGGTATATATAACTCGCTTGGTCCGTCATTGGCACATATGTGATCTGCTTTTCCTGATGAAGATAATTCCTTCCACAGGATCTTCTTGCAAAGGTTAAAGAACATGAAGAAGAGATTGCACAGTTGAGAAGGCATCTTGCAGATTACTCAGTGAAGGTGGCTATGCATACAAAGAATCATTTTCTTTCTGTCACTTCCTCTGTCTGTGGCATTTGACGTCTTATGTTTCTTGATAGGAAGCCCAAATACTCAATGATAAACATGTTTTGGAAAAACGCATTGCATATATGCGCATGGTAAGTATTTTTTTTATCTTATCAGGTACTAAATACTCTCTTGGAGTACACCATGCTATTCTACAATACATTTGTTGTCAGGCATTTGATCAGCAGCAACAAGATTTGGTTGATGCTGCATCGAAAGCTTTATCCTACAGACAAGACATTATTGAAGAAAACATCCGTCTGACATACGCATTACAGGTAACTGTTTTCACTATTATACTTTCTTTTAAAATCCAGAGAGCCAATTAACATTCTCAATGGTGATGTGCTTGCTTTTACCCCAAGACATATTTTTGGGACCAATTCAGTGCATCAGTTTTTCCTTATAGCTCTAGTTTCTGATGTAAACTACATCATTTATAATACAGAACTGCTTTTATGTTCACAAAGTATCCAAAAACTTTTAAGTGGTATTTTAGGGCCTATAAGCCTATTTGGCAGGAACAACCTATAAAATAGGAGAGTGGTTCTTTAGGCTCTTACTCATTTCTGTTACATAAGCTGATTGCGTTGGATCGTAAAGGCCTTCTCATCCCTAAAAGCTAGCTCGTGAGGTGAGGGACTCCCTCACTTTTAATTTAGGTCTCTTGCCCTTTCCACAACTAATGTGGGACTATTCCAATAGATTGCGTATGATGCAATGGGTTGTTCTTATATTATTGATTTGTTCTTTGTCAAATTTCGGTGATGTAACGCCACACTCTACTTTTGTTACTCCATAGGCAGCACATCAAGAGAGATCAATTTTTGTATCTTCTTTATTGCCTCTTCTGTCAGAATATAACCTGCAGCCTTCTGTTCTTGATGCTCAATCAATTGTTAGCAATCTGAAGGTATGTACCACTTATCTTATGTGCACTTGACAGTATTATTTGCATGCTTTGCCTTGATTAAGCTCCAAGTTTTCACCAGATAAGCTTGTCCAGGGTGAACTGGGAAGCTTCTTATGGGGCTTAAATATGAAATTTTAGGTGTGCTGAGAGGGAGCTAGACTAGCTTATTAATGGCGCTTTGTGGTTATGCCGCATTTACTGAGAAGGAGCTAAATCTGCTAAACTAGCTTCTAAACAGAGATTCTGAGATGTGGACTTTTTAGATAATACAAATGGAATATTTGGCAGACAAGAGACAAATATGCTTTCTACCATAGAGATTTTATGTGTTGCTTAAGGAAAAACGTGGAGCTGCTCCAAGCAAAACCTCTTATGGATAATAGCTACCTCTCCTATTCCTTTTTATTGTTTGTCATCGATATAATAATATTGCTGCATTTTGGCCCTTTCGTGAAATAATCAACGGAAAGAAACATAAGTAGGTTTTGTTTTGCAAGCAACTTCTATGGTTCCATTTATTCCTTGCTTAATCGAAGCTGAGCATCCATTAGTTAACCTTTTGTTGATCCTGTATTTTCTTCTTGTAGGTTTTGTTTAAGCATTTGCAAGAGAAACTCATTATTACTGAGGTGAGCCACGTTGAGCATTGGTTAAATACATTTGCTTTTTTGAGACAATAGCTAGTTAGCTACTACGATCCTGCAGCCTGGCCAGTAGTGAGCTTATTATGCTTGCACAGCTTATCGCCGATAATTTTCTCACAGCACTGAAGTTGCCTTGTGTGCAAACTTGGATGGTGCAGGAGAAATTGAAGGAATCACAGTACCAGATTACTCCATGGCGTGCTGAATCTTCAAATAATACAAGTTATCCTGTACAGTCACCTTCTCATCCCCCTGGAAATGCATTGGTTACTACGGTATGACTCCACACTCATTTGTCCTTTACCCTTGGAATGCATGCATATTCTAAATTTCTAACTTCTCACATTTCCCAGAGCAAAGCCAGCCTTGACATTGTGCCCCAGCAAGCATATTCTCATGTACAATCTCCAATTTCTTCTCCTGTTCGAGCTAGACGTGATTGGGATTTGTTGGGGAATGAGAACCGTCAGGTCATCCCAAGTGAGGTTGCTGCAACAAATGCAGACCATGACAATGTCGGAAGGTCCTCTCCTTCAAGCAGGTTGTTGTTGTTGCTCTATTGAGAGTTCAGTAGGATGACTTCCTTAGTTATGTACCTTTGTTATTTAGTTTACAGTTTTCAACTTGTGTTATCTGCATTACTTTTGTTTCAGTATTAGCTTCCCTTTTTGCTAGACATGCATCCCTGTGTCAACAGATATTTAGTGTAGTACCTAGGAATTGTTTATAAAATTAAATATGTTGTGTTCAAGCATTGACAAGTGAAAAGGTGAAAGCAGTGTATCCCTCTTGAGTTATTTCTTAATCCTGCCTATTTGCAAATAACTGAAGAGTTTCATGCCCTTGGAATACTAGTTTAGCCATGGCCCACCATGCATGAAGGTATGATCTATGATGTAGCACTGTGTTCAATCTGTGATGGTTTTTTTTGTTACACTTGAACTTATGTATGGGAACTTTAGCAAAGTGCTTTTGTTAGTCAAACAACTGATCATATACAGTTAGGAAAAATTGGATGTCTTACCAGTTTTGATTTTTTTTTTTGCAGCAACCAGGTTACGAAGGATGTTGTAGCTCAAGGAACTGAACATGATTCTCGTGCTGTCCGATTTAATTTTGAATCCCAGAATCATAACCCATCATTCAAGGACCTTGTCAGGAGCGATGTGTCAGAAAATATGGAGGGAGCTGAAACCCAAATTCCACAAGAACCTCCTGCTCAGTGGGGTCCTGGAGGCTCACCTAATTTGGCATCTGGCATTGATGATGCCAACCCGCCATACCCTTATCTTCCTACTGTCCTTGAAGAGCCTAGTTCTTCTTTGTCTGAAGGTGTTACATCTTTATGTTTGTGCAATTTCCTTCTCCAATCTCTTCAGTTCTAATTGTAAAGATCGTTTTTCATGAATATGCAGCTGCAGAGGATGATCCACTGCCAGCCATAGAAGGGCTACGAATCACCGGTGAAGCTTTTCCTGGAAGAGAACTTCAAGCAAGTGGGTACTCCATCAACGGCACCACAAGTTGTAATTTTGAGGTGCGCTTTATAGCTGTTGTTCTCCACATTCTGACAATCCATCATTTTTTTGGTCTTGTCGAACTCGTTTTTAGTTTCATTACAATCTCCATGTTTACGAATTACTTTTGTGCATACAGTGGGTACGCCATTTGGAAGATGGATCAGTAAATTTCATAGAAGGTATTTTTTCTTCTTCGCTTGACATACAAGAAAGAAGCGAGCTGCTTGGAGGCCTTTTCATTTCATTTTGGATGTACTATGAGAAGATTGTAATTAGGAAACATCTTTGTTCCCTGATGTAGGTGCAAGGCAGCCCACATATTTAGTTACTGCAGATGATGTCGACTCTTTACTAGCCATTGAAGTCCAGCCTCTAGATGACAGGAAAAGAAAGGTAAATCCTCTCATCATGTGGTGATCATTCTTACGTGGCATCATGTTCTTTCTTGCACTTTTGGAATCAATAGCTTTGTCTAGTTTTTGTTCATTTTTTGGAATTAGATGAAGGGCACCAGTCTAAATGACTTCTATTCACATCGGTGACTTGTAGACAACATACTTTGAGAAGCAATTGTATGAAAAATACTATTTCCATTTGCTGAAAACCTGGGGCAGTTCATTATCATCATTTGCAATAATGAGAAGTGGCTATTTGTGTGCATTTATGTGACATTTTTTCTTTATTGGTTAGAAGTAAATGTTTAAGCTGAGCAGCTTCTATAGACTATAGGCTGGGAGTTATATACCATTATGCTTTAGATTAATTAGTAGGGTGCCCGGACATGGTTGTTGTTTGAAAACTATAAAATGATTGACCGTAATTACTTTCAGTAGGACAATGAAAATATTTAATTTTATCTGAAGCCCTTTCCTTTTCCTATTGTAGGGTGAGATCGTGAAGGTTTATGCTAGCGAGCAAAGAAAAATTACTTGCGGTGAGTTGACTGAGCGGATTTATTTTTCTTTCAGTAGGCAGTTTGAACATTCTAATTTCAGATTTTTTTAGTTTTAAATGATGAAGTATATGAGCTCCATGCCCCTTGAAAGAATTCCTAGAATAATGTTAGTTCCATGATGGTTTTTCAAGCACAACAAGAGAAAATAAGCATGTTACGGAGCAGTGAAGTAGAAGGGTTTTATTTGGCATACATGGTATGTACCGGAATTTGAATGATCATTGTTGTGCAGATCCTGAAACAAAGGAGCTCATCAAGAAAATTCTTTCATTTGGGCATGTGTCTTATGAAGTTCTGCTACCTGTATGTTCTCTATCCTTCTATAGTGGTCTGCCAAAGCATTCGCGCTACACTTTTCTGATGTCATATAACCATTGAAATATTAATTCTGTAGGTTCGATTTTTAGATATGTGGGAACCAGCTGTATTGGCAATAAAGAGGGAAGGTTACAGCATTAAGTGTAATGGACAGCGTGGTGTTGTTATTACTGAGAAATTCCAGCAAGCCACTGCTGTATGGTTCCCAAAATTCATTGTCCTTAAAATTACTCTGTTCTGACTCCTGATTATATTCCGTTCAGTCACAAAAAACTGTCATTGTGGGATTTGTGTGATTAAATTTTTATGATTAACAATATCTTTTTAAATAGATTGGCTTCATGAAATTAAAATAGCAGTTTTTTATTAAAAAGAATACTTTCATAAAGGTATAGTTTAGTAGGTTTTGCAAATATAATAAAAATTGGTGGTCGAATTTGCAGCTTGAAGACCACAAACAGTAAAAAATTGATTTTTTTTTGACGGAGGTAGTGATTGTTAGTTTTTCTTTATATATTTTCGTACTACTGGAATCGTTTATGCTGAACAGAATTTTGCATTTCATTGCTTGTTCAATTTGTAGTAATTTGTGACTAATCTTGTACTACATTTCCAGATCAATATCCCATATGGGCGTCCTACCGAATTTTCAATTCAGTCTGCTGATGGTGTTGAGTACAATCTCAAGCCTGCAGAAAATGCCCCGTGAGTTTCATATTAAGTCACTATTTGCTTCAGTAGAGACATTTTACAGCAGTTTTATGGTACATTCTACATTGAGTTTATTGTTCCTACATGTAATCATCAAACCTTTATTTTGCGCCGTATTGGATGCTATTGAAAGAACACCAGGATCAGTTTATTGTTCTTTCCCAATCATTGCTCCCAATGACCATAGTCTTCATAATATAAGCCCAGCATTGAGTTCAACAGTTTGTCCTTGGCAGTCATTCACTTCTATTTTTGTATGACTGCATCTGACACCATTGACGTTGTTATTTGTGCCTTTGTGGTAGTTCTTTTAGAGTGATGGCGTAGGTATCCAGTATACTTACTAACCGTTGGGTTTATAAATTTTCCAGATCACGAGATTCCATTGTTCTAATACTGAGGCTGTTTAGAATGAAGGTACGCGCTCATTGTCTCATTTAAATGTCAAACATAACATTTTTGCTTGTTTCTTCTATTGTCATTTGGTGACATTTTTGTCTTAATGATCTCTTCAACTGGCTTTTGATTTGCATCTTCTATGCTGAAGTTCAGGCACTTGTAGTTAATCACGTTCCGTGTTTTCTAAGGATTAGATGATGTAATTTGTACTCCCTCCGTTCCAAAATATAAGACATAGTTTGTGCGAGTTTGTTTCAAAATGTAAGGTGTGCATGCAAATTTAGCAACGTTGTTCCTTGTCGCCCTTATTGATCACATCCCCCCCCCTGTATTTATAAGTAACTCACATAAACTATTCTCTCTCACATTTCCAAGGTGTTTATAGCATGGGTAGCATGGTCATTTCCTCTTGGCTATCTGTTGGTTTTGCAACCTTCTTAATTGCCATGCCTAGCCAAAATACGCCTTATAAAAAGAAACAGAGGGAGTACTTTGTACTGCCAATTTGTCACAGTGGGTGTTAGTGCCCACCAGAGGTCTGAAAACCATTTGGAACCAGCTAATAACTGTTGGTTCCCAGATTAACCATCAAGTTTCATGCAAGGTCGTGCAAGCAAGTGTGGTGCAATTCCATGTTCCGCGTTGTTGAATGGATCATTTGAGGTCACTACCAAATCCATGGTCACCTTGCTTCTTGTGGCCTACTTTGTGGCTGCTGCAGCCCACATTCTCACATGAGATGATACTTACATCTGCCTTGATGCTTTGCTGCTTAACCAAAATGTCAGAAAGCAGGACATACCAAGTGGTCGATACTTAATACATGTCAAGTCTCAGAAAACCAGTTTTAACTTTAGAGAAGAACTGTGGCGCAGGATCCTATTTTTCATGAAATGCACGATCCACGTTGCACATAAACTTCTCTGAAGTATACCTTCTTTTCAAAATATTAGTTTGTGAAATCTACTAAGTTTTTTTTTTTTAAAAAAGCTGGGCTAGTTTGGTGGCCTGATCTAGGCTAGTTACTGCCTTTTTTGGCCCCAGGACGATACTGGGAACCCTGGTTACGAGTTATGAGCAAAGAGAAGCTTGGCGATTGGCGATTACTGATTTACTGATAAATTTGCACGTCTTACTTTGTGATTGAACCGTTTTCTGTCCTTTGATGCTTCATGAAGTGAAAATGTCTTGTTTTTGCAGGCTGTTGAGAAGAGTAAAGGAAGAAGAAAGGGCATCTTCTTCAAGTAGAGGAATTCGCGTTGTATTTATGTTTGTGCAAATCTTTCTATGTAGTCCCTCGCAAAAAAGAAGAAGAGAGAAACGAATCTTTCTATCTAATCAAAGAGTTTGGTGTGCTGTGTGTATTGCACTGTATTTGCTGTAAAGGATTGGTTCATTATACCCAATTTTGCTGTAAAGAGAATCAATGGAAGAAGCTCCTTGTAAGTGCAGTTCTGTAATATTTCATTCCATTCATCTCCTTAGCTCCCCTGCCTTGGCTAACCTCGCTTGCTTAGACGAATGTGATTCTAGCTTCTAGGAACTAGGAAGTGCGTGTGCATATATGACATGCCTATCAAACTTTCCGTTGCAGCTTAAACAACTTCAGGCTGTGACTATGTGATCTTGTTTCCCTTGTAAATCTGGATTATACAAGATGCTGGATTCTTTAATCCTGAGTGCGTCACTGATAAGCAGTTGCTATCTTGTTTTGGTGTAGCAAGACACGTGTTTTTGAACACTTCTTTCCTTATTTTAACTACACAATTTTAGATTGGTATTCATCTAAATTTAATATATTACTAATCAGTACTTTTTTAATAATTAAAATCAACATAAGAACATAAATTAGCATTTTATTTTTTATCTGGTTCAACATTTTACTTTGGGATTGACACAAAACTTAGCTTAAAAATGATTCTCAGTATGCCCTCTACAATTTTGCCCGCCCCCAAGCTCCCACTGGTAAAATATATATTAGTAGTATATAGTGGAAAAGGTGTATGTAAATATGTAGAATAAAAATACACATACTATATAGTAACTAATATTTACTTCTATAAATAATGTAGCCTTACTGAAAATCTGCATATCTATCTATAATATAACGCAACCTATTTATTACTCTTTTCGGTCACAAATACATATTATTTTAGGATACGTGTAGCCAAACTTTTGAAACTTTACCTATCAATATTTTTTAAAATATTTATATTAGATACAAGAAAAATCATATGTGCATATTGTCTCGAAAAGTAATTTATGTGTACATTTGTCTTAAAAAGTACTTTCATAATATTATAGTTTTATTGGGTTTACAAATATATTACAATAGTGACCAAAGTGCTGCTTTAGGAACCGTGTCGATGTCTAAAACATGTATTTTGTGATTGGAGGGAGTACTACATAGCTGGTGAATTGTTTATTGTGAAAGTTATAAATACCGTAAAAAGTCAACTAGAGTTTGATTTATCCTCTATAAGTACTTTTGTGATATACATCCCCTTGCAAATGCATAGTTGTTTGAAATGCTCTTAGCATCCTCTTTCCGCTGACTCAGCTGATTTTTTTTTGTTGTTGATTATGGCTCTGTGGTGTGCTACCCTAAAAAGCAAGTATTTGCATGGTTGGGAATTTGCAATTTTCGCTCCAAAAAATAGCGGGAAAAGAGGAGGAGAGACTGGGAGCAGCGACTTGGGCGGTTGGGCCAAGGCCCGCTGTGCTCGCATGAATACTACTCGTGCTCCCCTAGACATTATCCCCTATCCACCCCCCCCCTCCCCTCTCCCCATCCGGCGGCCGATCCCCACGAGCCACCGTCCTCCTCCGCGCGGCTGCGACGTGGATCTGGTACTGCTACTGGCGTGGAGTAGAGATCCATCCGGATTTGATTCTTCTTCTTCTTCTCGTTTTCTTGGTAAGGAGGAACCCTAGCTTTCTTGGATGGATTTGGGTTAGATTGTTCTAGGGGTTAGTTGCGGATTTGTTTGTTGCATCCATGGTTCGTCCGATCGGGTTCTTCTATTTCTTCGTCATCGCGCTGGATCGATCCCATACATAGGATCACTGCATAGTTCAAAGAAGATTCTGGGGATGGGATGCAACTAGACTAGTGTAGATTAGTAGAGTTTTAGTCCTCCGCAAGCTTCGGTGTATTTTTGGGCTCTCCTCCTACTTCGAACCCCCATCGATCTTGCGTCTTTGCTGGGGTGGGCGAGGTAAATGTTTTCGAGGATGATCAAGCCGTCGTTTTTAAAAACTCCTCCTTTTTTCTTTCTTTCTTTCGCATGTCTGCATTTGACGAGACAGGGCTACGGCTCTCGTTAGGCAAATGGCGGACTCCGGCACTCGTAGGCAACCAACTTTTACCAAGGTCGAGCAGCTCCGCCCGGGGACCCATGGCCACAACCTTGTTGTCAAGGTGGTCGACTCCAAGATGGTCGTTCAGAGAGGTCGTCCGGAGGGAGGCCCTCAGGGCAGGCAGATGAGGATTGCCGAGTGCTTGGTCGGGGATGAAACCGGCATGATTGTCTTCACTGCAAGGAACGAGCAAGGTACTGCCTCCTTTTATTTGCTCCAACTTGATCCTTTTTGTTGCACTGCTGCTTGTGTATGCTTGTCTTGTACCAAGTAAATCGGTTAACTATCACAAATACTACTCGTATGCACACAAAGTGAAAGTTCAGTGCTTTAGTTCGTCTACTCTGGCTGATGGTAATCACTTTCTTGTTTGTCAAAGCTAGCATAATTCCTAAGCTTCATCTTCTTTGGCTTGTTTGATACTACACCAATTATTGTTCACATTATTTGTTGCTCCCTCCATCTCTAAACGTAGGTTGTTTTGGATATTGACAGTTTGACACGATCTCTAAATGACTATTTTGACTGCTAACTATATTTTAATATGAGCCTACTCAACCCAGTGACACCAAATTCATGCTGTTAATCTGTATACTTTTATCTTTTTTACATAGTTGCGACGGATCTCAAATAAATGTACCATAAGTTTTAAACGTAAAAGAATGCATAAAAAATCCTTAAATGTAACAACTTGCATACACACATGTGCAGAGCATGCAATCCTATGCAAAAGATCCTACAAATAGCCTAATAACATGCATAAACATGTACAGACGATGCAACCCTATACGAAATATCCTACAAATAACACACACATGTGGAGAGGATGCAATCCTATACAAAAGATCGTACAAATAGCACACACTGTCTACGTAGATGCATCCACAAAAGATCTTTTGAAGTTAGGAGGGCAGATGAGAGGGATGATAGAACCTACCATCACAACCACCTCTTTATATGAGTAATAAAAGATGATGGTTAGAACTAAGAATGTTTTGACAACTTCCATTTAGAGCTGGAGGGAGTACAAATCTTCTCTGTGAAAATTATGTTTGACCTTTCGTCAATTATTTTTAGATGTCTATAACTCTATATGACGAGTTTACTTGTCAAACTCATTATTAAGCGGACATCATGGACTGGTCTGTTATTTTTTTTTCACATAATCCATCAACTTAATTTTGCACATGGACTTGTATGTGTTGTCTTGCGTGTTAACAGATCAACTTACAAATGATGGCTGAAGATGTTATTTGGCAAATTAGTCTGTTAGCTTTTTCCCCCGCAACAGTTCTTACTGCATTTTGCACATATGCTTGTTTCATAAATGCACCTTTCTTTTTGGCTAGGGATAAATGCTGTTGTTAGCTCTACTATGATTGCAGCTTTGCACTACTTGTGTCCAAGATATATATGCTGTTAATCCTTGTTTGCAGTGGATGTAATGAAGCCTGGGACAACTGTTGAGCTGAGGAACGCAAAGATTGACATGTTCAAGGGCTCGATGAGGCTTGCAGTGGACAAGTGGGGGATCGTGAAAGCTGCTGAAAGCCCAGCTGAGTTCACCGTCAAGGAGGATAACAACCTGTCCTTGATTGAGTTTGAGCTGGTGACGGTGGTGGAGTGAAAGTTTTGTGTAGGAGGATGTACCGTGGTAGAAGCAATTCATCTTCACCAAGCAATAAGCCAGTCATGGTTGACGTTTTTTTTGTGTAGTGGATGTCATCTTTGATTAATTATCCGAGGGGCTGTTGGATGGCATTGCTGAGATACTAGATTGTAGCCAGTCCCTCTGTTAGACCTGTTACCATTATGCATTGAGTTGCTTATTGCCGTACTATAATGCCTGCGCCAGTGGTGTTTTGCTTGCATGGACACTGCAGCAGGGATTCGCTGCAAGAGAGTGCTGATTTTGATGTATAAATAATATACCGTACTCTCCATGGTTTATTAAGGTGATGAACTCGAAAGACTATCGCAGTATTCCTTAAGCCTGTCTTCCTAGCCTAGCCTCGCTAGGAAGACAGGCTTAAGGAAAGCCTTTCCTTTGTGGTATAGATAAAGAACAGGATTATAGGATTGGTCATTTAGCACATTATTGTTATTATTACTAGATTCCATAGTGGTACAATACAGAGTGGAAGCTGGGCCACGCCCCCCAGTTATATAATTGTAGATATCATGCTGTTTGTAGCCTTTTCGAACCAAAGCGCTTTGTAATGGTGCCTGTCCCACTGGTACCAGCTCGCGTGCAACTAATAATTGTGCACACATCTCATTCTTTTTATTTTACTCCAGTACGGTCACAGAATGAAGTCTTTAAAATACATATAAACATTCTATGCTTTAACTATTAATGTTTTTATGAGTATGTAGATGGATTATATAAAGACAATTCATATAGATTTGTCTCTTAAATACTCGTGAGACTATGCGGAAGCCCCATGGATCCCTATGTGTGGCAGTTAGTACCCGCTGTGCTCTTACCACACACAATGCACCTTACGGCCAGGTGACCATTTTTCCTTTTACTGTTCTTTCTTTCTTTCAGCAACACAAATATGAATGAGAGCATCCAAATGTGAAATTGATTTGTTCCAGTATTCAATTCCAAATATTAATTTGAATTGTTTTGAGCGTGGAACCAAATTGTTCCAAGAGTTCAATGAATTGTTCTGACGGTGGAACGACTTGTCTAAGCTCATGGAATGAAATTGTTTAGATGGTGAAATGTAATTGTTCCAAGGGCTCAATCAAATTATACCAGATGTGGAATTGAACTGTTCCAAGTGTTCAATTGAATTGTTCCGAACATGGTATCAAATTGTTCCGAGTGTTGTGACTATGAGTGTGGTGCACAAGTCAAGCCAAGTGACTTAAGTGGTTTAGAGCAAGCCAAGGTGGAAAGAATAAAGTGGATTTGGATATTAGAGCTTTATGTTATGATTCACTTTAAGAAGCTTATGTAAGCAACTTAAGTGGATAGGACCCGTCTGTGTTGTGCTTAACGGGTGCCCATTTAAGTTAGGGTTCATACCGAGTAAACAAATTTGAGCTAGTTAGGTGTGGTAAGTAGGATAAATGGTGCGGATGGCTTGGCCTCCACTATGTAAGTTGTAAGAGGATGGGGAGGTATGACTCCCACTCAAGCCTTTGAGAGAAACTTAGCCCACATGTAGGTTGAGAGAAAGGGAGATCATGAGTGGGTTGCCCTAGTGGCTCTTGTCCTCCACAGGAGGTGCCTTAAAGATTTCTTATCAAATAGTAATAGAATCTTTAAATTTGTTCTAGTGTCTTTTTCTCCCGTACCTGTTGATTTCTTAATTTGGTTGTGTCCTTCCTTCTCCCTTCTCTTTTGGTTTTGTTTTGTGTCAATGATATATAAGAGATGAGATAGGCATTATGTGCTCAAATCTCATCTATCTAGGCTTGTTTGAAACATGTTCTTGAAATTGCTCGGTTTTGAGTCCAGAAGGGTGAAATCTCCGGTTTCTTGTTTCATTGGGTTTTGGTTTCATTCTTACTATGATTTAGGGGTGCTATGACATCTAGGGAAGCAATATTGGTCATCTTTACTTAGATTCTTCCACGAGCTACTCAAATTCATGAATTCTGGCTTGACCTCGGTTTCTAGTTTTTTTTATTATATCTACTAGACTTTCTCCATCGAGTGTCATTTTGATTTGCTTTTTTGGGTGCCACGATGGGTGAAGAGCTTATGTACTTGGTCCTATGTTGATCAAACGTCTGCACAGCAAGTTTGGTTAAGTTTGTCTCGTGCTGCGGTGTGTGTGTTTTTGCTGCATGGTTGAATCCAATCTTGACAGCTTAAGAGCTATTTGAAGGAGAATTTACGTCCCAAAAGGGCAGTATTCCGCAACTGTTGGTAATTGCTACAGAAATCCAAGTCACGTCCGTAAAAAACATATAATAAACAAAACGGATGCCTTGATTCTACAGTGAATCATCTTATGGTTGGTTTTTTTGATTTATGACTTATTTTTATAGTACTTAATTCTCAAATGGAGTATCTTTTTAAGACAAAATTTATAAATTATTGTCGTAGATACAGTTCCGACTTCATCTATATAACTAAAATCCCACGTAAGTATCTCTTCGTACTTTCTCTCGTGAACCATCAGAACTTATAAATTTAGGCCCTGATCAATATGGCTTCAGTTTCTGGCTTCAGCTTATTTTTGCACTATTTATAAATTTCGTCTTTTTCTGAAATTTTGACTTTTTTTTGAGTTTTTTTACCGGTTCTTTTTTCCTCGTATTTGTTTATATTATACGTGATGGGCTAATATATTTTTTCTATTTTTAAATTTTTTTAAATTTAATTATGGTAAATAAGCCTCTGTCTGCTACAGTGCTTTTTTCAGCCAGCTACAGTGTTTTCAGCCATAAGCCATGAGGCTTTCAGCCGAACCGATCACCACCTTAAGTTAAGTTACAGCAAAAAAAATCCACTATAACTTTTTGGGCTGCAAGACACATATACTCCTACATTTATTTAATTAGAATTAAATTATCAAACAAGGAATAAGGGGAAGCGAATCATTCAGCACAAGTTTTGCTTTGCACTGTAACCCCGCAAGCTGAAGGGAAAGAAGAATCCACTCGACTCCCACTTGCTCAGGACTCAACTTCTGACTCTAGCCTTTCCAACCTACCTTCTTCTTCCACTTGTTGAGGCCACAGAGAGTGAGAGAGAGAGGACAGAAATATCTTTGAGGATTCACAAGGGATTTGGGATAGATTCTGTACTCTGTAGAAGAAGAAGAGGAGGAGGAGGTGAAGCAGGGATCTGATGAAAGAAGAAAGAAAGGGAAAGCTCCCATCTTTGTTTCTTTTGCCATGCCCGTCAAATCAATTTCTTCGTCTTCTTGCTTGCTAATTCTTAGGGGGGCGCCATGGCTCACAAATCGGAGCCCAAGCAGCAGCCGAGATAGCTACTGACAAATCGGAGCCTCTCATGGCAGCATCCGTGCCGTCTCCTTCCTCTTCCCCGGCCATCGCCTTGCCTGCCTCCTCCACGGCGCCCGTGCCGTCCAATCCCAACGCCATCCCGGCCGACACCACTTCCACTTCCACTTCCCCGCCGGCGCCGGCGCCGCGGCCCACCCCTCCGCCTCCATCTCCAGTGCTTGCTGCGTCGCCACCGCCCGTGTCGCCGGCTCCACCGCCAAAGCCTTCACCTTCCGCGCCACCTCCACAGGCAGCTTCGGCCCCCCCGCCATCAAGCAATTCACCATCACCCTCGCTTCCTAAGCAGCCCACGCACTCGCCCACACCACCAACAGCGCAAGCGCCTCTGCCGCCAACAACTCTCGCTGCTCCACCGACAGCGCAGTCCCCGTCCCCCGCATCACCTCCTTCCGGAGGTCCTACGCATACTCCTCCGGCCCTGCCGTCAGCACCGGCAAGTCACCACAAGCCATTGCCCACACCTGCCACTGCTGCTGACCCGGCTAAACCCAACGCGGGCAGACACCCAAGTTCCAACAAGTCGTCCAGCCCTGGTGTCCGGGATGGGAGCTCCTCCGCAGGCAACGGTCTTAGGGATAGTGTCGTCATAGGTGTCGGTGCAGTGCTTGCCATCCTTGTGCTTAGCTTGATAGGTGCTGCTATTTGGTACACAAACAAGCGTAGGACTAGGAGGGAAAGCATTGGTTACCATGCTGGATTCATGTCGCCTACTTCGCCCAATTCTTCTCAGCAACCATCAGGTAGTTTGGTGCTGCAATGTGTTGACAGTATTCAAGCTTCTTATATCGTATGTCTAGTAGTATGAAAATGCTATTATCTTCTCACGTTTCTTCAGGTGACTCAGCAAATGTAGCATCGTCATTTGATCCTTCTGTCCAGACCAACTATAGTGCTGGGAGTCCCAGACTGAAAGCATGCCTGTCTGATATTAGCATGGGCAATTCCCGGTTATTCACATATGAAGAACTGTATCAGATCACTGACGGTTTCTCAGCTCAGAAACTGCTGGGAGAAGGAGGGTTTGGGTCTGTATACAAGGGTTGCTTGCTCGACGGAAAAGAGGTGGCTGTCAAGCAACTAAAAGATGGTGGTGGACAAGGGGAACGTGAGTTTCATGCTGAAGTGGAGATAATTAGTCGTGTACATCACCGTCATTTGGTTTCTCTTGTGGGATATTGCATTTCCAATAACCAAAGATTGCTTGTCTATGATTTTGTGCCTAATAACACCTTACATTACCATCTTCACGGTATGGTTTAACCCTTTGCTACATTGTACAAGAGCATTTCCATCTTCTCTGCCAGTAGAAACTGAACAAGTACTGAATCAATCTGCAATCACAGGACATGGAAGGCCTGTTTTAGATTGGTCGGCCAGAGTAAAAATTGCTGCTGGTGCTGCTCGTGGAATAGCATACCTACATGAAGATTGTAATGTCCTTTCTTACTTTTCACCATCTTTACAGTCATCGTTCGCATTTATTTAGGTCTTGTAACCCCCCTTCTTTTTTCCTTTTGCAGGCCATTCAAGGATAATCCACCGAGACATTAAATCCTCAAACATTTTGTTGGATAATAACTTTGAGGCACAGGTAATTACATTCCCCACATGGACCTGAGAAGTGAGAAAAATCTTGTGATATAGTCAATTTGCTGATTGGACGCTATCCATAAATTCCAGGTGGGTGATTTTGGTCTTGCAAGGTTAGCTTTGGATGCTGTAACACATGTAACTACCCGTGTTATGGGGACATTTGGGTGAGTGAAGTACTGGGAGATTTCAGAAGAACATTCATTGTGATCTAACAGAATTAATGACAAAAAATAGATTCTTTGTCTTGCAGGTACATGGCTCCAGAGTATGCATCAAGTGGCAAATTGACCGAGAGATCTGATGTATTCTCTTTTGGTGTTGTTCTCTTAGAGCTTATCACTGGTCGAAAACCTGTTGATGCATCAAGACCATTGGGTGATGAGAGCCTTGTTGAGTGGGTGAGTTGTAGCACTGAACTTATTGCTTAAAATTGTTTTCACTTAATGACTGTCGATGGTTTGGATCTGATTCTTAGCTGACACGTGCTTACTAGTGAATTTCTGATCTTTAACTGAAGATCTCCCTAGACTGTTCTTTGTTCACTAGGATTGGCTGGAGTTTCTTTGGTCATGTAGTGTACACTTGTTTCTTATGGTTTGGTGGATATACCGATATAGTCATTGTAGAAGTTATAAGTGGGAAATTCAACTTAAATGCTGCATTTCCTTATCTTGTATTGCACTAGTTATTCTGCATGATAACTCAACTAGGCATGTATATTGGGAATAGAAGATTGCAGATATAGAGGTACAGTGTCTTTGCCTATAGCATGTCTTAGTAGCTACGAGAATAGAACCACTGCATGTCAAAGCATGGTCACACAATCATGAATTCATGATTCTGCATGATTAATATCTTGTATTGAAACTTTGAAAGAACCTTACATTCTCCTGTGCACGTTGACAAGTTTTAAAGTGGTTGTGATGAAAACATGACTGTTTTATGGTTCACTGTATGTTTATGCAGAATATGGCCAAACATCTCATAATAGTGATTCTCTTGTTAATGTAAACAAACGTTTTCCACCTGTGGTTCTCAATGATACAATAACAGCATGTCCGTTGAGCAGTCGAACACGAGCAGCATTCAAATAGAAATTATTTGTAACTTCAACTCTGCAAACTCTTGATATTTCTTGATTCCTGATTATTTGCAGGCTAGACCATTGCTTACTCAACCTCTTGAGACAGGCAATTTGGAAGAGTTAGTCGACCCCAGGCTTGAGAAGAACTTCAATGAGGTTGAAATGTTCCGTATGATTGGAGCTGCAGCAGCCTGTGTTCGACACTCAGCATCAAGGAGGCCCAGAATGAGCCAGGTACATATAAACACTGTCTATCCGACCACCTTATATTAGTGTTATCTGGACATGAATACGGGCATCAAATGAGATGTTTTACGGTGCTTGGGAGGCACCACTACTCAAATAAAAACCAACTGTTGAGAGAAGGTGATTTAGGTATGGAATTTTGTAAATGTGGGTAAATTAATTAGTAACTGTTGACTGGACATGATGAGGAATGAGAACACATGAAAGAGAGCCTTGTCCACAAACAAGAAGAGGTGCCTAGAGATCTTGCTCATCCGCGCCAAGAAATTGACATAGGGCTGCCTAGAATGGGTGGGATTGGCAGCATTAAGAATCACACGTTGGCTTTGGTGACGGATAAGAGAGCCTGGAAAATTTTGTCTGCATTAAGGATCAAGTATTCAAATCTGGTCTCATGGGTCCTGATTTTGGATTTAGACTACATGAGCTGCTCACAGTTCGTAACATGTATGATGTCACATGCCAAAGATCGAATAGGGTAATCGTGGTGAACAGGAGGCTTGGGTCCTGGACCCCTGGGCTTGGGTGGTGATGTGATCAGCAACACACCTGAGTCCAGGCGTTACTCTTGATAATTCTTGATTGTTAATGAAGATAGTTCAGGTGGCTTATATCATACCCCTAACAAGGAAATCTAAGATTAACAACTGAATAACAACCAAATCATAACTAGCGAACAACTTAACTAATCGATAGCTAACATGCCATGTGCCTAGCTGTCTTGTGTAATGTCATGGGCGTGGCACGCAAGGCAGCCAGGCACATGTCAGCTACGGCTGCTCCCCTTTAATTAGAGATTGCTTCCTTTAAGTTAGGGATTAGGGCCCTGTTCGGCAGGGCACAAGCCGGCCGGTTTTTGGCAGCCGCTACAGTACCTCACTTTTAAACGGAGTATTTTCTTAAGACGGGGTCTACAAGTTAAACGTAGTACACGTTAAAAGCCCAACATTTGTACCAGTCAAAATCGCAAGTGAGTATCGATCTCTCCGTAATCTGTACCGTAAACAGCCAAAATTCAAAAATTTTAGTCAAAAGCCATAAGCCGCAACCAAAAAGAACAAGCCCTAGATAAGATTGGGTAGGGATTAGTTTCCTTATAGGTAAAACTTAGATTAGATTAGATTGAATTATTTCCTTATGGGCTAAGTAGGCATCCCTATAAAAGAGACAGCATATACCCATTATCGAGCAACCAAGAAATATATCAGAGCCATTAGACTACCTCCCTTCTATCCTCTCCCTGCCCTTGGGGTGCGGCCACGGGCCTTGGCATGGTTGCGCTTCTTGGGTTCAGGGCCACCTAGTTCTTGCACGTGACATAACAAGTGCAACTGAATATAGATTACTCAGCTGGAGCTGAGTTGTGCGCTGTGCCCACACCCAGGTTCCCTGGCTGCATTGGCTGCTGCGTCTTATGCGGGCTTCACTGGTAAGTGCGGCCTCACATGACATATGTGTAGTGTTTGTTAGAGATATATGTATAGTTTGTTATTCCCCATTGTTATGAGGGGTTCTTTGCATATTTACCACCTGTACTTTGTGTATATATACCGGCCCATTGGCCTCATATGAATACAAGCGCTATTCATAACATGGTATCAGAGCCAAAACTAGGGTTTTGGCTTACCTAGGGTTCTGCGCGCCCGTGTGCCGCCTCCGCCGTCGTCGCCGGCCTCGGCGCCTCCCCCGCCCGGCCTCGGCGTCTCCGCTTCCAGCTCGGCGCTTCCCGCGTCGCCGCTGCCGCCTCTACTGCCGTCGGCCCCGCCCGATTCCGCCCGAGCCCGCTCGTCTCCGCTCCTACCCGGTCGCCGGCCGCCGGCCTCCTCCGCTCTGCCGGCCGTCCTCCGTCGCCCGATCCGCCCGCGAGGCTGGTCGGCCGCCGACCCGAACGCCGCCTTCCCGGCCTCTCCGCTCGAGCCGCCTCCCCAGGCCGCGCCGCCGCCTCCCGGACGCCGCCGCCTTCCCCAGGCCGCACCGCCTCCTCCGCCCGAGGCCGCCGTCGGTGAGGCCGCGCCGGCTCCCCCGCAGTCGCCGGCTTCCCCGCCGGCTGCAGCCGCCGCCTGCTCCCCCGCCGCTGCCGTCGCCAGCTCTCCCGCCGCCGCCGTCGCTGGCTCCCCCGCCGCCGATCTAGGTTTTGGCCAGGGGAGAGGTTACTCGGTTTTTGTAAACTGATTGAGAGAAAAAAAGCAAAAAAAAAACGTCGTTCTAACCGCCGCGCCGTTCAGCGCCGCCTGTTAGACTTCGTTGCCTTGGTCGCCGCGCCGTCCAGCGCCGCCTACCAATGGGCACCGTTTCCCTCCCTCGCTGCCCGGTGATTTTTGATGGTGTTAATTACACCGACTTCGTGTCTCACATGCGCATTCACATGCGTGGTCTTCGTCTCTGGGGCGTCCTCTCTGGCGATGTCACCTGCCCGCCTTGCCCTATTCCTCCGACGGAGCCTACGCCTGTTGCATTGCCTCCGACAGCCGATAAGGCTGCTGCTGATGATGAAGCTGATGATAAAGCTGCCTCTGCCTACCAGGAGGCTCTGGATTCCTACAAGGATCGTCTGACCGTCTACACTCAGTGGTACGATGACGACGCTCGGGCTGTTGCTGTCTTCATCGCCAGTGTCCAGCCTCAGTTCTCTTCTGAGGTTGTGGGACTCCCTTCGGCTTTCCAGATGTGGACTCATCTTCGTCAGCGCTACGAGCCCTCTGGTGATGCCCTGTACCTGTCCGTGGTCCGCCAGGAGCACTCTCTTCAGCAGGGTGATGCTATTGTTGACGCCTTTTACGCTCAGAGCTCTGCTGTTTGGCGTCAGTTGGACTCTCTCCGCACTGCTGGCTGTCGTACCTGTCCGTGCTGCCTGGAGGTACGTGCTGACCTGGAGTTTCAGCGGGTTTACGAGTTCCTTACTCGCCTTCGTCCTGAGTTCGAGCAAAGGCGTGCCCAGCTACTTGCACGCCACCCTCGTGTCACTCTCCTGGAGGCTCTTACCGAGATACGCGCAGAGGAGACTCGTCTGAGTGGTGCTGGTCTGATGCCACTCCCCTCTGTGCTCGCCGCTCGTCCGCCTGCTACACTGCCTCCTCCAGCGGCTACCACAGGTGGTGGTGGCCGTCCTCCGTCTGGAGGTGGCCGTCCTCACTGTTCCTACTGCGACAAGGATGGCCACACTGAGTCCCAGTGCTACAAGAAGAAGCGGCATCTTTCACGCCGTTCTTCTACTGGCACTAGTGCTTCTACGACGACGTCTGCCTCGACTTCTTCAGCAGCTTCTCTCACCGAGCAGGAGATAGCCAGACTTCGACGCCTGCTTGCCGCTTCAGGTTCTCCCTCGACAGGTTCTGCAGGTTCTGCTACTGACTCTTCGGGCACTGAGAGACCACCTCCTACACAGTCAGGTACCTCCCCGTGGATTCTTGATTCTGGAGCATCTTTTCACATGACTCCTGATCCTTCCACTCAGTCTTCTATTACACCTCTTGATTCACCTGTCAGTGTTCTTACTGCTGATGGTACATCTCTTTCTGTCTCTGGTCGAGGATCTCTTAGCAACTCATCTTTTCATGTTCCTTCTGTTGCTCATATTCCTCGCCTTACCTTGCAGCTTCTTTCTGCTGGGCAGATTACTGACCTTGGTTATCGGGTCATTCTCGACTCTGACTCTTGTTGTGTTCAGGACTGCCACACGGGAGCTCTGGTTGGTTCTGGCCCTCGGCGCCGTGACTCACAGCGTCTCTGGGAGCTTGACTGGCTTCACCTTCCTTCCGCTGCCACCATCGCCGCCAGTCTCTCCGCTTCTGCCACTTCGTCTACCGGCTCTTTCCAGCAGTGGCATCACCGTCTTGGCCATCTGTGTGGATCCCGTCTGTCGTCCTTAGTTCGTCGTGGTCTTCTGGGGTCTGTCTCAGGAGACGTGTCTTTAGATTGTCAGGGCTGTAAGTTAGGTAAACAGATCCAGCTTCCTTATCCTCATAGTGAGTCTGTGTCTCAGCGTCCTTTTGATCTTGTTCATTCAGATGTTTGGGGTCCGGCTCCCTTCGTTTCGAAAGGGGGTCATCGTTATTATATCATATTTATAGATGATTTCTCTCGCCACACTTGGATATACTTCATGTCTTCTCGTAGTGAGGTCTTGTCTATCTATAAACAATTTGCCACTATGATTCACACACAGTTCTCCACTCCTATTCGTGTCTTTCGTGCTGATTCTGCTGGCGATTACCTCTCTTGTTACCTGCGCAGCTTCCTTGCTGAGCAGGACACTCTCGCTCAGTTCTCTTGTCCTGGTGCTCATGCTCAGAATGGTGTTGCTGAGCGCAAGCATCGTCACCTCCTTGAGACGGCTCGTGCTCTGATGATCGCCGCCTCTATTCCACCTCACTTTTGGGCCGAGGCTGTTTCCACTGCCACATATCTCGTCAACATCTAGCCCTCTTCTGCTCTTCAGGGAGCGATCCCTGTTGAGCGTCTCTGTGGTCTTCTTCCTGACTACTCTACCCTTCATATGTTTGGCTGCGTTTGCTACGTTCTCCTCGCCCCTCGAGAACGCACCAAACTGACCGCTCAGTCTGTTGAGTGTGTCTCTCTGGGATGCAGTGCCGAGCACAAGGGTTATCGGTGCTGGGATCCTGTTGGTCGTCGGATGCGGGTTTCTCGGGATGTGACTTTCGACGAGTCTCGTCCATTCTACCCACGTCCTGCCTCTCCTTCGGCTTCCTCTGTGGAGTCTCTATCTTTCTTGACCTTTCCAGATACACCTATATCTGTTTTGCCCTCGTCCACCTGTCCCACTGAGTCTCCACATATTCCCCCTGTGGCCTGTCCGCCGTTGTCGTCGCCTGTGTCGTCTCCCACGACTCCGCAGGCTCCTCCCACTACAGTACCTTCTCCCCTTCTCTTCTACACTCGTCGACCTCGTATTGAGGATCTTCCAGATGAGCCATCTTCTTCTGATGTTCCATCTTCTTCTGATGCTCTATCTTCCCCAGATGGGTCATCTTCTCCTCGCTATGCTCTTCGCGATCGCCAGTCGATTCGGCCTCCTGCCCGTTTTGCCTTTGCTGGCGCAGCTACTCGTGAGCCTGTCTCCTACCGGGATGCTGTTACTCACCCTGAGTGGCAGCTTGCCATGGCCGAGGAGATTGCTGCCCTCGAGCGTACTGGTACTTGGGATCTTGTTCCTTTTCCATCTCATTCTCATCCCATCACATGTAAGTGGGTCTATAAGATCAAGACTCGCTCTGATGGCTCTCTTGAGCGCTATAAGGCGCGTCTTGTTGCTCGTGGCTTCCAGCAGGAGCATGGTGTTGACTACGACGAGACTTTTGCTCCTGTGGCCCACATGACCACTGTTCGCACTCTTCTTTCGGTGGCGTCTGTTCGCCACTGGTCTGTTTCTCAGCTTGATGTCAAGAATGCCTTTCTTAATGGTGAGTTGCGTGAGGAGGTCTACATGCATCCGCCACCTGGGTATTCTGTTCCTGAGGGCATGGTCTGTCGCCTTCGTCGCTCTCTCTATGGCCTTAAGCAAGCCCCTCGTGCTTGGTTTGAGCGCTTCTCCTCTGTGGTCACTGCTGCTGGTTTTTCAGCTAGTGATCATGATCCTGCGCTCTTTGTCCACACTTCGTCTCGTGGTCGGACTCTTCTTCTCCTGTATGTTGATGATATGATCATTACGGGAGATGATTCTGAGTACATTGCCTTTGTCAAGGCTCGTCTTAGTGAGCAGTTCCTTATGTCGGATCTTGGTCCTCTTCGTTACCTCCTTGGGATTGAGGTTACTTCCACTCCAGATGGTTTCTTTATGTCCCAAGCGAAATATATTCAGGATCTTCTTGATCGCGCCTCTCTCACTGATCAGCGTACTGTTGAGACTCCCATGGAGCTCAATGTTCACCTCCGACTCACTGATGGCGAGCCTCTTTCTGATCCGACTCGCTATCGTCATCTTGTTGGGAGTCTTGTCTACCTTGCTGTTACTCGTCCGGATATCACTTATCCAGTTTATATTCTGAGTCAGTTTGTTTCAGCTCCCACTCAGGTTCACTACAGCCACCTTCTTCGAGTTCTGCGATACTTTCGTGGGACTATCTCTCGCCGTCTCTTCTTTCCACGTTCCAGCTCGTTACAACTTCAGGCCTATTCGGATGCTACTTGGGCCAGCGATCCCTCTGATCGCCGGTCTATCTCTGCTTACTGTGTTTTTTTTTGTGGTTCTCTTATTGCCTGGAAGACGAAGAAACAGACTGCAGTGTCCCGTTCGAGTGCAGAGGCTGAGTTGCGAGCTATGGCTCTCTTGACAGCAGAGATTACTTGGCTACGGTGGTTACTTGAGGATTTTGGTGTTTCTGTCACTACACCGACCCCTCTCTTGTCAGACAGTACAGGTGCTATCAGTATTGCTCGTGATCCTGTGAAACATGAGCTCACCAAGCATATTGGTGTTGATGCTTCTTTCATGAGGACTTGTGTGCATGATCAGGTGATTACTCTTCAGTATGTGCCTTCAGAGCTTCAGATAGCGGATTTCTTCACGAAGGCCCAGACTCGAGCACAGCACAGCTTCTACCTCTCCAAACTCAGTGTTGTTGATCCAGCATGAGTTTGAGGGGGGGTGTTAGAGATATATGTATAGTTTGTTATTCCCCATTGTTATGAGGGGTTCTTTGCATATTTACCACCTGTACTTTGTGTATATATACCGGCCCATTGGCCTCATATGAATACAAGCGCTATTCATAACAGTGTTATCATTATCAAAACCTTCTGCCATCACCATTAATGGCAGCCTTTTGGCTTTAGCTTGTCTTGCCGCATGACCCAATGGCTTTGCGAATTACCCTTTTTTTTCTATTTGGATGGGTGTAGCAAATTACTCATCTAACCTTTCACCATATTTTTAAGCTGATGCCTGTCCTGCAATTGAGATATCTGCCCCACGAGCACCAATAACTATGGAGCTTTGGGTCACTATTAACAAACAGCGGTGGTAACTTCCAAGCCTTGGAGTAAACCCTGCAATCGCATAAAATACAATACAAATGCAAACGGAATGTTATGTCAACTTTAGAAATGGCTTCTGATTTTCAATGGATAGCTTAATTGTGGTTTCCAATTAGAGGGAAAAAAAAGAGATAAACATGGCTATGCGGAGTGTCTAGATAGTAACACTTTCTGATGCATGTTGAAGGAAATTAACATAATTTCATTTGATTTGATAAAGCAGTAACTTGACATTTATATCCTATTTTCCATTGTCTCCTTTCAGGTGGTGCGAGTTCTTGATAGTTTAGCCGATATTGATCTAACAAATGGTGTTCAGCCAGGGCAAAGCGAGCTTTTTAACGTTGCAAACACAGCAGAGGTTAGAATGTTCCAGCGGATGGTGCTGGGCAACCAAGATGACAGTTCCGACTTTAGCCAATACAGTTGGAGCAGCCGGATCTTGTAATCATCATCATCGTCAGCTGCTGCTGCTGCTGCTGCTGCTGCTTCTTGTTCTTTCTGTGCTTTGTGTGTACGTAGTCATTCTTCTTCAGTCGTCGCTCACTAATCCAGGATGTATTGACCATTGAATGTCTCGTGTAATTCTCTCTTTGTTAGGGTGAATTTTTTTTTTCTTTTATGTAGACCACACGAGACAATGCATGTACTCCTTTGACAAAGCTGTCGGTGTGGTTTCGAACATTTCGGCAACAGCGCTTTCTGCTCTAGACTTGTTGGGCTTTCTTGCTCTCGCCTATGACGAGATGCACTCATGAGAGTTTCTGCCGTTTTTTTACACTGAAGACATTAATTTGCTGTTTTTGTTAAGAAACCACTGAAGGCAATATTTTTTTTTTCTAGATTCGATAAGGAAGGAAGAAGAAGCAGCATGTGCGTTACATGAGAAAAACAAGTCGTCTTCAGACTTGAGCCTGTGGTTTCATGTGCTCAAGTCTGAAGACGACTTGTTCAACTCGGTTGGGCGGTCGTTCTTCCTTTCTTCCCATGTGCTGATGGCGACTTTCGGGTCAAAGTCTCAGCCGCCCGCCGGACACGCAAGTTAAAGCACATACCCGGGCCGGGTAGCAATGGTTTTTTTTCTCTAAAATGAACTCCCGAGCCCCGGTCCTCCCTTCAAAGTGTTAAATTAATATCATTTTATTTTGTGTTAAACATATTTAAGTAGCGCTAATTATGTAGTGCTAATTATACGTGATTTATTGCACAGTTTATTTCACTTATAATTAATTAGTACTAATCGTATTTAATTAGTGCTTCGTAAAATTAAGTCTTTAACGGGATAAAATTCAGAATTTATTCCTCTTTCTACTATTTCGTTTTGGGGATAAGACAAGGTCACAGGTGCATTATGCACCTCACTCCTCTCGCTCCTGTTACGCGTACGCATCTCTTCCTCATAACTGCTCGCTTGTAAAGATTAAAATAGCCAAACAATATAGACAAAAGTGCATGTCCTGCCTTTCACAATTTTTTTTGTGCAGTACATAATTAACTCAAGCGGCAAATTTTTATGGCACATAAGCAGTTCAAGTGGAAGTCTTGTGTTAAATTTTTAGTTCATTTAGACAACAAATACTCGCTTGTATGGTTGATAGAGACAAATGACGTAGGAAAAACGCGTGTGTTGACTTCTATTATTTTTGTTGCGTAGTATAGAATGAATTCCAGTGATAAATTTCTATGGCACGTTAACGGTTCAAGTGAAAGTCTTGTATGAAAATTTTAGCTTATTCGGACAATAAATGCTCGATTGTATAGTTGGCGGAGACGAATGGTGTAAGAAAAGCGTGTGTAGACTTCCATTATTTTTTGTTTCGCAGTACAGAGTGAATTACAACGACGAATTTCTATGGCATGTTAGCGGTTCAAGTGAAAGTTTTGTGTGAAATTTTAGCTCATTTAGACAACAAATGCTCGCTTGTATGGTTAGTGGAGGCGAACAACGTAGGGAAAAATGTGTGTGTTGATTTTCATTATTTTTGTTGCGTAGTACGGAATGAATTTCAGCAGCAAATTTTTATACATGTTAGCTGTTCAAATGAAAGTCTTGTATGAAATTTCCAACTTATTGGGCAACAAATGCTCATTTATATAGTTGACGAAAATAAATGATGTAGGAAAAACACGTATGTTGACTTCCATTATTTTTGTTGCACAATATGGAATGAACTCCAGCAGTGAATTTTAATAGCTCGTTAGCGGTTTAAGTGAAAGTCTTGTGTAAAATTTTTAACTAATTCGGATAATAAATGATTGCTTATATGGTTAGTAGAGACGAACGGCATAGAGAAAAACGTATGTGTTGATTTCTATTATTTTTGTTGCACAGTACGTATTGAATTATAGAGATAAATTTCTAAGTCACGTTAGTGGTGCAAGTGAGATTACAACGTGGAATTATCAACTCATTCGGATAATAGCTACTCGTTTGTATAGGTTAAAATAGCTAGACGACGTAAGTGAAAGTGCATGTTTTGCATCCCATGATTTTTGTTGTGCAGTACGGATTGAATTCTAATGGTGAATTTCTATCGCATGTAAGCAGTTCAAGTAAAAGTTTTGTATAAAATTTTCAGTTTATCCAGATAACAAATGCTCACTTGTTTGGTTGAGAGATGAACATTAGAGAGAAGTGTGTGTTTGACTTCTATTATTTTTACATGCCCTGCAGCGCCGTCACCCCTCTACCGAGCAACGAAAATAAAACTATCAATTTAGCACTTTGATTAGCACTAATTAATTATGATTAGTACTAATTAATTGTATTTAGTACTAATTAATGAGTAACAATGCTAAACAGTAGTGCTACAGTATGAAACAGCACTGCCGAGTACTGGAGGCGCAGCAGGAGGCGGCTGCATTATGGCGGGTCAGCAGAGCCCGCAGCCACTCTACCTGTCCAGCTACAACGGCTCAGCAGTGACATATATTGCCTGTTGCGCCTTCTAAGTTTAAAAATAGATTTATTTTTGTAGAAAAAAGTTAGATGTCAAAATTAGAAAAAAAAATTCTAAGAAGACATACAGTACCATAAACGTCATCGTCTTCTTCCTCCGATGATGGCACCGTGGTTGCCTTCGTAATTTCCTAACTGTTTGTTGTCTAGATAACTAGCTGCATGAGCGCGACGCATGCCGCGCTAGCTACCGTGTGGACCAAAGTAAAAGAGACGACAATTCGTAGGGAGTTTCATAAAAAAAATCGAGGACGTGTGCGTAATTTCGGAAAAATCAAAGGACTTTTTCGTAAAAAGCCGAGGACTTGTAAGGACCTGTACGTGAGTAAATAAGGACCTATACGTAATTTCAGAAACCCGCGGGGCGCCATCCAAATTTTTTTTTTAAAAAACTGGGCACAGGGACCTCTTCGCGAGGAAAAATGACCTTTACGTAATTTTCGGAAAATAGAAGGGAAATGGGTCTTCCGACCGTACGCAAAAGGACGGCGGCACGCGTCGGGCGGACGGAGCGATGGGGCGACGTGGAGGGGCTGCGCGGGCCGGAACTCTTCCGGCTTTAATACGGTGACGACTAGCCTCGTAGGCACGGCGGCACGCCGCGCCAGCCACCGTGTGTACTGAAGTAAAAGGGCGATAATCCGTGGTAAGTTTTATAAAAAAAATCGAGGGCAAATGTGCATTTTCGAAAAAGGTAAAGGTGCTTTCCGTAAAAAACCGAGGACCTGTACGTAAATAAATGGGCCTGTACGTAAATAAACGAGGACCCGTACGTAATTTAGGAAAACGCGAGGTGCAATCCTGCAAAGTGAAGGGGTAAAAAAAATTTGCAGGGACCTATTCGCGAGGAAAAAGGACCTAACAAAGACCAAATATTTTGACCCAGAATACGTATTTTCAGGTCAGTCAATAAGTCAAGACATCAGATTTGACCATCACATTAGAAGCGAAGCATCATATTCGTATCACTCATGATTCATGTGATTCTATCCTGCTGACTATTTGTACAAACCGTTGTATATCAGCCCGTTTTGACAGCCGAAACAGACAGATTATATGTGAATACTTTATCTAAATAAAAGCCTATTAAGGAACTACGGATCTATAAAGTCCGTTAACTAGTTTATTTTTATATTAATTATTGAACTATAAAGAAGACCCCCTTCACTTACATAAAAAGATAGAGAGTGCTTATTGTATATACAAGTCTACGAATAGAAAAATCGATCGAGAAGATTGGACTGCATGCTTATGTCCTTGTCTACTTGTAATTGTTGTTTGTGAGTTAAGAGTTCTGTTTGTCGACAACACGACCTGCCAATATATAACACAAACCATTATTATTTACCTTTCTGTCCTCCTGTTTTGACAAGACCTTTCTATGCTTTTTGATAGGGTAAAATCGTCGTCCATTTGCACAGCTATATATGGACCGGAAGGCAGAAACTGTAGCTCCAGGTTAGATAATCATCCTTCTTTCTTTTCTTTTATTGTATTTGGGGGGTGATGCTGGTTAATTGAATGCTGAGACAAAAAAAAATGACAGAAGTAGCCATCAATATCAACACCAACACCAATTCCTGGACCAAAACAAAAGCTTTATTATTCCTAATTTGTATAATGAAAGAACAAAAGAAAGAAAGAAAGAAAAATTAACCCCAAATTAAACAAGGGGGAAAGAAAGAATGTCCAATACTTACAATCCTCCACTGACTCCCAATGTACATTTATCCTCCTCCCTTTGTAAATTGTAAAGTCTAGAAATAAAATAAAATGAAATACTCCACATGCATGCATGTACAGTTAGACCCTCCCTAACTAATATGAGATCTAATGAACACTTGAAGCTAGCAGCTAGGATGCCAATCCTGCTCGATGATATATATTTACACGTACGATGTATTGATGCTACCTATTACAAGCGAGCTCAGATGCTGGTGAATCTGCACTGTAAACTTTGCTGTTGTCGCGGCGAGCCGACACGCCTACCCCGGTGGACCTTACTGAAAACTGGCGCAGGGCCTCGCCGAAACAGAACTCCGGGTCGTCGGAGCTTGTAGTGTCAGCAGCTGCCCGGCCCTTGTGCCGCAGCCACTGAATCTTGTTGTGGTAGTCCGGGAAGAACCACATCTTGATCGCCGCCCAGGTGAAGTATGGGATGAGCGCCGCGGCAGACACCAGCAGGGTGACCACCCAGTAGGATGGCGCGCCCGCCAATGCGTCGACAAACACCGCGAAGTATGTGGTTGAGAAAGATGGCGTGATTGCACCGTAGGCCAAGAGGAACACGTACCTGCGGCAACAACAACAGAACAATTTCAGTTTGACCTTTGAACCGTCTTTCTGATCCACATACTAGTTCACATAGAGATGGATGGATAAATACCATAGAGCAATGCCACCCCAGATGCAGATGTGTTGTATGAGGGTGAAGTAGTTCACTGTGATTGCCATCTGAGCGTTGACAGCCCAGACAACGCATGTATATGTGGTCGCGCCGAGGGTCGAGAGGTCTATGACCTCACCACCTTTGCGGAACGCTTGGTGCTGCAACGAGGCAGCAGTGAGGAAGAAGATGATCACAGCGCTGGCAACGCCGTACACCATCCATCCTAGGAGCCTTGACCATCGGAAGAGCAGGTTCTGAGGACCCTCCTGGTACAGCATTGGGTACTGCATTGCATTTCATTTTCAGAAGTAATGAGGAACTGAGGACGCATTTGGAACACTGATATTTGCAGATGGAGAAAAGAAGAAAAGAAACAACTAGCTAGCTTGGTACCTTGAGACAGAACCGAGCCGAAACATCTTGATCGAACACGCCCATAGCAATCGCAGGAAGTGATGTGAAAAGGACATTGTAGAGTGACAATGCCCACTCATTGTAGAAAGTTTGGCCCGAAAATGATGTGTACGCCTCGTACAGGAACAGGGTCACACCAAACGTGATGTTCTTATAGAAGAAGTAGCAAATCTGTGGATGGATCCATTCAAACGGCAGAGAGGAGATTCAGCCAAAGTACGTGAAAGCAGTCAAAGCACCCATAAATATAGTATGCATGCCGTAATAGTAATGTGCAGGTGTATTATACATACCATTGATGAGATCCTGCTATAGCACCAATGCCCATGGACAAGTAGCAGGCGCTCGAGGAAGCGGAACTGTGCAATGGAAACATCGCTCGCCATGACAGCCTGAGATTGAGGGCATTAAGAGTGCTGATCAGAACACTAGATTCCTTTTCTAGATAGTAGCCTTGATTCAGTTGTTCAATAATGACTGGCAATATCAAACCTGCATTCCTTCAGCACCGCTGATTCCTACACCAATATCTGCCTCCTGAATCATGCCTACATCGTTCGCACCATCACCAATTGCCAAGGTGACTTTACCAGTGCCGGCTTTGACTAGCCTTGTGACCTACATCACCAATGAAAATGGCAGTTTAGAATCCATTCCTAGATATTTCCTAGGATGGAAGAATATGAAGCCTGACTTTTTTCACACACACAAAAAGAAAAGCCTGATGTGCAGGTGAGCTTACAAGAGCTTTCTGCTTAGGCGAAACACGACAGCAAATGACCGATCCACAGCCGATTGCAAGATCAAGGAACATGCCCTTGATGTCGTCTTCCAGCGCATATGTCAGTGACTTCCCATCAATGATCAAAGCAAAGGTTGCACTGGCAGATGCATCTATAAGTTTCTTTCCCTCGTTTATTTGCTGTACCACGCTATCCTTCGATGCCTGCAGTATATCAGAAAATTGGCAGTGCTATTACCGTGAAATAGACCAGTGTTTGATAAGCATGCAGTTCTATGGTTGATCCGCTACAAAATATACTCCACTATAAAACCAGAAATGAACCAACATATAGTATGAACTAAAACGGAAATTATGCAGACTCAACACAAATGCGCAAAAAGCGGCTGATGACTATGAAGAAGCACAACTATGTGTTAGATAAAACCTTAGTAATTGTAATCAGCAATACTTTCCCTACCTTTGTGACAGCTGCTTTGTCACCACCTTTCTCCAAGGCAATGATATCTGGTGTGTCTAATGTGATAGTTATTTGCTTCATTCCTTGTCTGAGTAGACTGCAGGCATATCTGTGAAAACAAGTATCAGATTTTAAGTTATAAAGTTAAGTCTTGCTATAAGCATTGAAACTCTCATAACAGATGGCATACCCAATGTTGATGGCAGTCTCCATCTTATCGCCCGTCAGCACCCATATCTTGATGCCAGCTTTGGCAAGTTTGTCGATGCATTCAGGAACCTAGAAAAAGGAAATAAACATGAGCAAACCAAAGGGATCTCTCAAATTTTCACACATTACCTCATGGAAGAAGATCTGCTCACCCCCTTTTGAAGTTTATCCTCGACAGCGGTAGCACCAAGAAGAATCAATTTCCTCTCTAGCAAATCTGCAGCCTCTTCAATCAGTTCATCTCTATCAGCACTGACAGAATTCTTAGCTGAAGTGAACTTCCTGTCGAAATTTGCATATTCATCCTCATCAAGTTCACGGTATGCGAGAACTAGTGTTCTCAGACCAGCATCAGCGTATTCATTTATGTGCTGCTGGGTCACTTCTCTGTACGCACACTCAGAACTTGACAGCCTTTCGAACATTACACTGCACATGTTGAGAACTTGAGATGAAGTCAAGAGATAGCCATCGTATAAGTAAAGAGAGGAAGAGGAGATGCAATCATGTCATCAGCTTGCATATTTAAACACATTCCAGCAGATTACTGGATATAGTAGTACATTAGTACTAGTACTAACCTGTCAGCTCCCTTACTAAAGAGATATGTTTTCCCCTCCTCATCCTTAACTATTACCGACATCCGCTTGCGAGCACTGTTGAACTCAAGGACATGCAAGAGCCTATACGATCTGCCAAAAAAAAGGTAAAGGTTTGTATTATAAAGTTACCAGGTCACTCCCGAATTTTTACAGGAAAAAAATGAAGTTCAAACCCACACCTGTCAATTTGTTTTCCAGACAAGGGATCTAACTCATGCAGAGAAACACCTGTCTGCGTCCTTTGGTAAAATGTGAATCCGAGTTCCCGTGATGCAACAACAAAAGCAGCCTCATCGGGAGACTCTGCTTCATATGAAACCTTCCCTGATTCTTCGTCAACTTCCGGTATGCATGTGTGGCAGATGGCCAACAACTGGAAGAACATCTCAATCACATCGGAGTGGGGCTGGTTAACCCAGTTACCGTTCATGACACGCTCATCTGTGAAATTAAATCCTTTGACTGCAGTTTTCCCCTCTGCCTGAAAGCGTTCGATGCCATTTTCCATATCGGCGATCAATGGGGAACCTTTTCTCTTCGCCATAGCTCTCTCGACCTCGGTGATACCACGGCCATACGCAGTGCCTGCAATAGAACATTTGATGAACTCCATGGTGTTGCAAGTCAAAGTCCCAGTTTTGTCTGTCAGAATTGTGTCGACCTGACCCAACTCCTCGTTCAAGTTGGATGTTCTAGCATGAGCAGGTGTGTCTGTCTCTTCATGATACATATGGATGTCCTGGTTGATGAACAGAGCCTGCAAGAGCTTGACGATCTCAATGGAGATGTACAAGGAGATTGGGATGAAGTTCCCATAAAGCATCATGGCTGTCAAGAAATGCAGTATTGCTGATATAGCTGCCTTATTTGGATTGAAGAAGATGGTAGTGTCATCAGGCCTAAGGTACCATCTTTTCATCCTGCCATCCTGCAGATCATCTTTGGTTGCGATGCCAAAGAAAATTGAGCCGATGACCGCAATTAGGACAAGTGAAGACAAAAGGAGGTAAATGATCCAATCCATCTTCTTTTCAATCTTGCTCCTTTTGGATGGAGCTTTCATAGCATTCTGCATGACCTTTGTATCATGGCCTGTGAAAATAACTGCACCGTACACATACTCCGTGTTCCGAAGCTTTGAGTCTCTGAGAAGGAGCTGCTGAGGCGAGAGAGAGTACTGTTGCTCCTCGATTTCAATGTTCCCAACAAATGAATAGAGATGCGCATTTGGGTCTTCGCACCTTATTACAGCCCTGAAACTGCTGAAGCTCTCATCATCCTGCAAGTTGGAAGTTACCTCTAGAGATTGCTTGAGCTTGAGATTTGTCTCTCCGTCAAGGTTCATCGTCTCGACATAGCAAATGGCGTCTTCGTAGCTAGAGGAAAGGAGGATCAGGTCAGCAGGAAAGAAGTCATCTTTTTCGACCTTGATGATATCACCAACTAGGAGGTTCATCCATTTGGTATGATGAAAAGCACCATCCTGGAACACCTTTGCCTTTCTGTTGTTCACCTCGGTATCCTGGATGGAATAGTCATTTTGCTGGTAACTGATGCTCAATCAGAAGTATAGAAGAAAGAAGCATGGTACTGCGATCGGACTGAACTAGCACGTATGCTACATAAATTCTTTCGTGTTGTGTTGTGTTGCTAATGGGACCACACAAACATTCTACTATGATTGCTGCACCAAATGCCTGCCTAGTTGCTGAAGTGAAATGGATTGGTGTACTTGCATGTTTCTTATCCTTGAAGGGAAAATGTATGTCACTGTTGAGTGGAGTGCGTCCACAGCTGATTGGGTCGGTACTCGGAAATGATGGCTTGCACTTAATCATACTATTCTCTTCAGATTTATGGGCCGGTTTCAATTCCTATCCCCTCCAGCGGTCATGTACGGTCTATCATGCATAATAGTATTAGTTTCATGGATGAATGGACCGAAACTACTGGTGCTGTGGTGGTGTTGTCTCCAAATTAAGTTGAAAAGTGTGACATCTTATATAGATCACCATTGCAATTAACAACACCATATAGGAGTGTTCGTTAATCCTTGTAAGCTCAACAGTTGACTTGATGATTCCTCCTTGCTCGATCTCTAGTTTACTTAACCATTAATTGTTGAAAGGAAACTAGAATCGAATCGAGTTGAATCGTAGCAACAAATTAAGCACTGCATATAGTTTTATATACAATTAATTATGAATACCTGCTGCTTCCTCCTCCAGTCCTCGATGGCCTCCTTGATCATGGTGGCGACGATGACGATGATGAGCGGGGCGACAGCGCTGGAAGAGGAATAGGGGGCGAGGCCGTTGTAGTAGGCGAGGCAGCCGGTGATGAGGAAGTAGATGTTGGCGACCCTTCGGAACTGCTCGAAGAGGGACTTGGGCACGAAGGTGGCCGCGTTGTACTTGGTGGTGGAGATGGAGTTGGGCTGATAGCCCATGGCGGCGGCGGCGGAGGCGGTGGCTGCGTGGACCACCCGCGAGAAGCCCGGGCCGCCGATTCTGGAGCGGTCTTCGTCGTCGTCGTCGACGGCGCTGGGCCTCCGGGCGCAAGTGAAGCTGTAGAGCCTGCTGAGCCTCATCTTGCTCCTCCTCCTCCCCCTCCGGCCGTCTCTGTCGCCTCCGGCCATTGCTCTGAACCGAATTAACTAGCTAGATTGACGCAAGAAAGAACCTTGTCAAATTTCTTGTTGGTTTGGCTTGTTTATCCGTCCTAGCTAGCTGCCACAGCTAGATTAACTAGCTAGTATCCGCAGCTAATTGCAGCAGCAGCAGCAGCAGCAAGAAGAAGAAGAAGAAGAAGTTATTGTGCAAGGCTGGGCGGCAATGGCTGGCGATAGGAACGAAGCAATGGAAAGAAGCGAGCGAATTTAATTTATGCAGCGCAGGCGCAGCACAAGGCAGGAAATGGAAAGAAATCGGCCGGCCGGAGAGAAGAGGAGGGAGCAAAGGCGCTGGCATATGGCAGCACAGCCTTGGATCATCTATCTAGTATTTCTCTATCCTTCTTATGCAGCTGAGAGCACAGGACAGGAGACGCGCAGACGAGGACCAGGTAAAGAAGACAAGGCTTCGTCGGAAACTCCGCAGCCAAGGTGGACCTGCCCAACAAATTCAGTCAGTCAGGGAGGCCGTAGCCAAGCCGCTAGCCCCCCCGGGGGAGGGGTTGGTCTTAGACCCGGTTATTTTTAACTTATAGATTTTCCTAAAACCAAATAAAATGACTTCTCCTCTATCGTTCCGAAATAGTTTATCGGGACAACTGCTTTGAAGCGATTTATCGATATTTAGTTCGTTCACACAAGTGATCGTGCTAGAGCTAAAAATTATAAGCTGCAGATAAAAAGAACCCACCATTAGAAATACAACAGTTTTATCTGAGAGCGGGAGGTCTAGGTGGCCAAATGAGTTGGGCTAACTGTACGGTACTATTGGTCTGGCTCTGGCACAACATAGCCTAGGACTAAACAGACCCACGGTTTAGGGTGGATGGCCTGGCACGGCAGGCACAATATTGTGTGGAGCGTGGCACAATCCGTGAGGGACTGAGGGAGGAAGGGGCAGAGTAGGCACGGGCGCATGGTGGCGGCGAAGAGGGAGGCTTGCTACAAGGAGAAAAGGGAGCGATTGAGCGGGCCGAGCGGCGAAGTGCAAGAGGAAGAGGCAGCAGGAGGAAGGAGGTGACAGGGGTCAGGGAGGGAGCAACTGAGGAGAGGAGGTGGTGGTGGCCGAGCGGTGGAGCACTATTTATCTATTTGCATCCTGCATATTGTCTTGCGGAGCACGGTAGTTTGTGCTCACCCTCGCTTACTTAATTAATCCAGAATCATGAGGGTCAGATCACCACACCTTGGGATGTAGCTAGTATAGAAGATGAAAAGGTTAAGAATTAGGTCGCGAACCCCAGTTGGCTGCCTATGGGCAGTCCTGAGGGTCCTATCTATTTGTTTCGTTTATGCTGCTGCATTTTATTGATTTTGGCCTGACTGACCTATGTGTAAGTCCACTATTATATTTACGCTTCCACATGATATGTACCTTTGATGTTCAGTAATGTATTTGTGAGCACTATTTACTGATCTAGAGAATAGTGCGGTAGAATCACAGATGATTCTAGATTGAAAAATCTGGGTCCGAAAAGGCGGTTGGTACATAGAACCATTTGTGATTTTCTACATATCACAGACGGATTTTGGTTGCAATCATCTGTGATAGTTCGTTCTAAACCTAAATTTTTTTTCTATTTTTTTGCTAGCTTTAGGAAATACTATCCATGCCATTTGAAAACAAGCAAATGCACATATATCACAGATATATCATACAATACATAAACACATATATATTGATCACAAATACACAGATATATCACAGATACACAAATTTACTGATTAATTACAAATGAATTCTAATAATATAGCTACAACATGTTTACAGATACCCTAAAATATTGTTTGTCACTAAACATGAGAGGTTTTATTAATCCCCGTCTGAGTGAAACTCCCCTTTTCGATGAATGACCTCCATCATTAAGAAGATGGCGAGCCGCCGTTGAATGTCGGAGAGTTCATTCATATGGACTCCTTGTCATTGTGAGCTTGCAGTCATGTTGTTCTTAATTTAAACGAATGATACTCATATATTTCATGGTAAAACTAATATATAGTCTTGCATACCCTAAAATTTAAATGAGCAAGAGACAAAGTCAGGTTGCTTATGTTAGTATTTCTCAACAATTACAAGAGAAATATTGAAGTATTGTATACTTGTTATTCCAAGGATATAAATCAAATCACACACTTAAGTATATTATATTCTATAAAGTAGATCATGGCTACTATCTCATACTACTAGCTAGCTTATTCCAAACACGTACCTACCTACCTGCAGGTTATATATTTGGTGATGATGCCCCAGACCTACCTACATGATATTACATGTATCCAGCAAGGTTGATTCCAAATAGTAAGCTGTTTGTTACATTCCAAATATACTCTTCTAGAGGGCCTGCTCTTTTCTTCAATGTTTACCTTTCTCTCTTCTACCTACTCGGCTTGCAGATTCTCATCTCTCGATCAAAATTAGTCCATTAGCTATTTCTTCAGAATAAAAAAAATCCATCAGCTGCATGCTGTACTCCGGTTTGCTGGAGCATCAGCATACTCCATATATGTTTCTACAGAAATCTAGAGGTTAGTTGACAAGGCCCCTCCACATGGAGCACGGTGGTTGAACACCCTGCCTAAGCGCTGACGAAACCTCCTCTTTTTTCTGTCCCAAGTATCTGTTCCTTTAAAATCTGAAGCAAGCAATTGAAATCTGCAGTCGAGAACTTTTTTATTAATATATTATATGCTTGGGGGTAATCGTGTGTTGGTTGATTAGTGCTCAATTTATAATGTCACCATCTATCTACGCTTGTTTTCCCAAGAAAAAGTCAATGTGTTTGAGTTAGTTGGATTGCAACTCCCAGATGGTCATTGGCAGCCACCATTGATTGATTTTGACTTTGACTGGAAAGAACAATTTTCAAACAAAACCTCCTCTTATTTCCATCTTTGATGTACCTACATCATCATCCATGTCAAGTTTGGCTCATGCGCAGGTTCCCAGCACGACCTCAACAAGACAGGCACATTCTGCAACAAAGGGTCTGTTTAGGAGAGCTTCATTAGCTCCAGATCCACGAAAAACAGCTCCACTCCACGAAATTTTACCTAAACGCTCCAGCTCCGCGAAATCTGAATCCACCAAAATCCTGGATCTGAGAGCCAGATCCATGGATTTCATGGAGCTCCTCAAGGAGTGCTCCACCGTAGAGTTGGGTGGTAATTACCCACCAATGCCACTGGTTACACACCACATCCCACCAAAAGTGGTCATTCCTACCAAAACCTCAATTTCGTGGATCTGGAGCTGCTGTACAAGCCAAACACTCCATGGTGGGATCCCAGATCCACAGTGGAGCTGCTGCTCTAGATCCATGTTTTCAGTGGTAGAGTTCTTCCAAACAGACCCAAAATTAACAGAATGTGGAGCCGAACAAGCGAAGACAACCACTAGAGAACACCATGCCGCCATTAAGCGAGTTAGCAAGATCCATAGCCATGCCCATGAGGTTGTATTGCTTTCCTTGTTCGACTCCACCTCTACCACTGGAGGAGTAGTTGGTCCCTCGTCTAGCCCCTACTTGCCAACCCACATTCTTAATGTATCTGAATTACCCGGTGTTTAACGAAATATTTTGGCCACAATAGCCGAAGCTCTATACCTCTTACCATTACATTGAGTGGGGTCTTTTTAACTTTTGACTTAGTTTTTTTTCTATAGTAACTAGTTTTCAAATAGAATATCTTTTTAAGACGGGGTCGACTGATAAATTGTAGTAGATATTGTCCCGACTTCATCTATGTTAGCCAAAATCGCACGCAAGTATCTCTCTCCGTACTCTCTCACGAATAGGCAAAATTCAAAAATTCAAACCAAAAACCATAAACCAACTATTGTCATTTTTTAACTTTCTCTCTCCCCCGGATTTGTTTTGCGAGGTACTACTGTCTAGAACGTTATTTCGCACAGAATATGTATTTTCAACTACTCCATTTCCTGAAAAAAATGTCATGCTTCTAGAATTTCTATGTTCAAAGCTGGGCGGCAGGCCTTTAACTAGCAGGTCATATCCTTCCTCCCTGCGCTGCCATATTAGAGAAACATGCATGTAGGTATTCATGTATAGATGAGTTCTTTTAAACTGATGATTTATGATTTAAATATTTAAATTCTAATTATTTATAAGAGGTAGTATGTAGAGAAAAATAGTTGTATGTGATTTTGGCCGGTATAGCTAAACTCCGTACACTTTTTACTATAATTTTTTTATTGACTATGTCTTAAAAAACGTATCATTTAAAAGATTTATATTGTAGATAATATAACCATAAACTAATTTTAAATATAAAAGAGCCAGTATACATGCAGCCAAAGTCAGACTTGAATGGACGAGGAATTAATTAAGAGAAGTAACTAAACAGCTACTCTAGCTGGTACTCCCTCTGTTCTATTTTATTTGATATTTAAAACTATTTACATTAGATATATAAGAATTATATTATTAAATTTATTGTTAAAAATGATTTAGTAGTATTATATTTTAATTACGGAGAGATAAGGTATTAAAACGATTCAATATATTAGAGGGATCGATTCTAACGAAGAAAATGCATAGAAAATCGGACTGTACTTAGGAGTCGATTCAAAGTATTGAACAATTCATATGAGCATTAAATAACTATATATGAGAGAGTGCGGTTGAGAGATGATATTACTATTTTGTGATTTTTTAATGTAACGTGGGTTCTAGTTATTAGTAGGAATCGATTCAATACATTAGAGAAAAACAAGATTAGTTCTTCGAATGCTTACGCTGCATAGTTTTGAACCTACCTTGATTCAATACATTGGAGATGTTCTAAGGTGCATTTTCTCTTGACACATAGACCAAAAGATAATAAAAATGGCTAGATTACGTCTACTTATTATCTCTAAGTACTATATTCAATACATGCATGTAGAGAATACAAATAAAGCTGCATATTTATTAGGGGTATAAAAAGAATATTACACTAATTTTGCATTAGAATATAAAATATGCCCTATATTTATGGATAAGACTGTTAAAAAAATACGCCATGTAAATTTGGACGGAGGGAGTACTCCTTTCATTCTTTTCTACTTAACATTCTAGAATCCGTACCGTAAAGTTTGACCATTAATTGGTTTAAAAATATTTAGATTGGTTATATAAAATTATATCATTATATTTATCATTAATAATACTTTTATAATATTATAATTTTAAAATATATTTTAATGTAAAGCTATAGAAATAGCAGTTAAAGTCATATTAGAGACCTTAGAAAATAAAAAAAAAACGTCAAGGTAAAGAAGAACGAGGGAGTAATAAGCTAGGCTTTCATTTTGGTATTACAGTGGGTTTAGACTTGAATTGGAACTGGGCCGAGCAAGCGACGCCGTTAAGATGCGGGCTGCAGAAGCATACTTGTTAATATCAAGTGGCCTGGCCCAAGTATTGCTGCTGCCTGCAACCGAAATGGGGATCTAATCCGATCCATTGTTGAATGGGCTTAATTGTGGGCTCGCATGGGAAATACGCTGCTGCTGCTGCTTCTTCTTCTTCTTCTTCTTCTTCTTCTTCTTCTTCTTCTTCTTCTTCTTCTTCTTCTGTTTTTTTGACGCCACGCCACCATTGGTGCATCTGCAGGAGGAAACACATGGTAGAAATGCCTTGTGGTCGATGGTTCTTCTACCCATGCAATGCAAGTTATGCAATGCATAGAAATGCTTTGCTTTGATTGTGATGAAGCTGCCCAATGTGATAATCAATAGGAGGAAGCTAGAACAAGCTAGCCTTTGGTAACTCGAGTATCTGTGGCTGTAAGCTTCTCTGCTCTTCTCTTCTAGAGAGAGGATGATCAATATACTGGGTGTGTTCTCTTCTGTAGAGAGAGAGGGGGATGATCAATATATTGGGTGTGTTTTTTTTTAGCTGCGACAGATGGCTTTTGGCTCTAACACGTGTTTTTGTGCGGATGAACTGAATACCGATAAGTCGATAAATCGTTTCAAAAAGGTTACCTCGATAAATCACTTTAAAATGACGATGGAGAAATAATTCTATTTATTTGTTCGAGAAAAGCTGTGAGACATAATATGAAAAGAACAGAGGTATTTATTGCCAATCCTACTGGGATGGATTGTAGGGCCTATTCTTTTCCTTCGAAACTGATGGCTTTTGGCTTTTGCTACAGTACCTAACTTTCAAACGGAGTACTTTCTCAAGACGGAGTCTACAAGTTAAACGATAATCGCAAGTGAATATCTGTCTCTCCGTAATCTGTACCGTAAACAACTAAAATTCAAAAATTTCAGCCAAAAACTATAAGCCGTAGACGTTGCCAAAGAGGCCCTGTACTCGCTTGCTAAGAGCTGCAGAAAGAAGAGGAAGAAATGAAGAATCGTGGGCAAGGCCCTCTCCGATGATCGGCACCGCCCATCTCCGGCTTACCCCCGATCGGACGGTCCAGATCGGCGGTGGCGTCTCATCTCGAGGCGAGGCGAGGCGAGTGCTTGTGCTGCCTGCCTTTCCCCCGTCTTCTTCCTCCTCGTTTGCCTCTGCTCCAGCTCGCTGCCTCTCTCTCTCTCTCAGAAAATCTCGCGCTCCCTCCCTCTCGCTCTAAGCAAAGCGCTAGCTGCTAGAGTTTGCGGCCTCGGGGGTAGATCCGGCGTCGGGGGATCGGCGGCGGCGTCGTCGTCGTTGGTAGATGGGGGCGCCCCCATGAAGCCCAATCCCAATCCCACGGGTTCTCAGCTCAAGCGTCCCAACCTCGCACTATCCGATCCGTGAGTACCTTCCAATCGCGCTTCCATTCCTTCTTCTTCTTCTTCTTCCTCTTTTTTCTTCTTCTTTCAAACAAAGATGCCTGTGATCTAACCCTAATGCTCTTCCATTCTCCTCCTCAAGGCACATGTCTCCGCCGCCGCCCGCGCCCGCTCCCCCGCCACCCCCGCAGCCCTCCGTGCCACCACCACCACCGCCTGCCCAGAAGCTTACCACCAACGACGCCCTCGTCTACCTCAAGGCCGTCAAGGATAAGTTCCAGGACAAGCGCGACAAGTACGACGAGTTCCTCGAGGTCATGCGTGATTTCAAGAGCGGGAGGTCCGTCGCTTCGCATTCTTCTCATCACTTGCCATGGACCGTTAAACCTCCTTTATTTATCTTGTCTTTCTTCTTTTTTTTTTCCCTTTCCGGGATTGGTTGCAGGATCGACACCGCTGGTGTGATTATCCGCGTGAAGACCCTGTTTAACGGCTTCCCTGACCTCATCCTTGGCTTCAATGCTTTCTTGCCAAAGGGACATGCCATCAAGCTCCACGACCTCGACAAGAAGCCCGTCGATTTCATGGAGGCAATCAATTTCGTCAACAAAATTAAGGTTTCGCCATCTCTCTCTTCCGTTCGTAGCTCCTGTTACAGACAAATGCTTTAATTGTCGTTGTGGTTTCCCACGCTGCAGAGTCGATTCCAGCAGGAGGACCACGTCTACAAGTCATTCTTGGGCATACTCAACATGTACCGTATGCATAACAAGTCCATCCAAGATGTTTACGACGAGGTACCTTGCCTTTTCTGGAAACCTTGTTCGTTGTATATGGCAATGCAAAGTTCTGTGTGACCACGTGTCTCTTTTCTAGGTCGCGACGCTGTTCCACGACCATCTCGATTTGCTTGAGGAGTTCAAGCATTTCTTGCCTGATACATCAACCGCTCCACAACCGGTGACCGTCCCTAGAGGTGTTTCGTTCAGACACAATGACAGGACCCCAATAATGCCTTCTGCTAGGAATGTTCCAAGCATTAAGGTAAACGTAGAGATGGACCTCTGGTTTCATTTTCTGTCTTCATTTCCAAATGCTCGAATAACTGCACAGTTACCACAGAACGTTTCCTTATATATGAACCAACGTAATACTCTCCTTCAATGCTACTGTCTTGTGGTGTTCAGTGAAATTGATGGGATATACCAACAACTTGAGTTTATCTTACGTGGGCTTTAAAATAAGTAATGAGGTATTGTTGACACTGGCTCTAGGACTTGAAGGATGTAGATGCAAAATAATTAAATAGGAAATGAAAGTACATGGAAACTACTTTGTCTGTTAGGCTCATATTCCTGCATCTGCTTTTAGACTTCAGTGCTGCAGTTCTCACTGATTCACTGGCCAGAAAATTTTACGCTGAAATGCTGTTCTCTCTATGTCCAGAGGGAGAGGGTTTATCCATCAACTGCTGATCGTGACTTCAGTGTTGATCGCCCTGATATTGATAATGATCCCCAGAGAAGGCGTCTCGAGAAGGAAAAGGATCATAAAGTTGATTGGGATAGAAGAGATTATGAAAGGGATGAGAGGGATGGTGAATATGACAGCAAAGATTTGGATGGGGGACAACGTAAGCGCAAACCTTTCTCAAGGAATATGGAGGGTACTTGTGCTGAGACACACCAAGGGGGGGCTAGCATCTCTGCTTCATCATACAATGATAAGGATGCACTGAAAGGTGAGTCCCTTGCCATGTTCAATAGCATTATGATGTCAATTCATGCGGATTGTGCAACATGGGATCGTTAGTGCCTTGTAGTCTGTGCTTTTATTCAGCTTAGTGTATAGCATTGATATCCAAATTAATAAATGTCCTGCACAGTCTTTCCTCTTTGATGTGCTAGATTCATTTCTTATCATTCAAAATCAGGTGTGTACACACAAGAGTTCCTTTTTTGCGAGAAAGTAAAGGATAAGCTAGAGCCTGAAGCTTACCAGGAGTTTTTGAAATGCCTTCACATATACAGCGAGGAAATAATTACAAGAAGTGAATTGAAAATTTTGGTAAGCTGGATTGATTTGTGTTAGGCCAATTCCAAATCTTAGTTAATGATCTATAAGAGCTTGCTAGATACAAAGTAGAGTGGATAAACCTAATGTTATCATGTTATGTTTCTGAACATGAATAGCCTTGCTGATTTTCAGGTAAATGACATACTTCAGCACTATCCAGATCTTATGAATGGATTTAATGAGTTCTTGGAACATTGTGAAAATATAGGTAGATTGCATATATTCACTTATGAATTTCACTTTGTCGGTTGCACTTCCTTGATTTCATATTTGAATATGTTGTGTTTTTCGATATCTAAAGAGTTTGTTTACTCTGTAGATGGCTTTCTTGATGGAGTCTTCAATAAAAGTAAGCGATGACTTGACTTTGAAGTTTAGAATTTCATTTGCTGTACTCTTTGTAGAGATTGTTTATATTAGTTTTTTTTAATCAAGGGCAACGGCCAGTTAAAACAGTGGAAAGAGAGAGAGATAAAGAGCGTGAGGGGGAGGATAGGGAGAGAGATCGTGAAAAGGAAAGAGAAAAGGAACGAGAAAGGCTTAATAAAGGGTCTGCACTCAATTCTAAGGAAGGCGCTACCCACAAAGCTATCACATTTTCTAGCAAAGAAAAGTATAACCTATGCAAGCCAATATCGGAGCTTGACCTCTCAAATTGTCAGCGGTGTACTCCAAGTTACCGACTTTTGCCTAAAAATGTAAGCTGATCCAACTCCATATAGTTTCTGATAATGTCTTCCATAACATCTCATGTTCTTCTTTTTCAGTACACAATGCCTCCTGCAAGTTGCAGAACTGATCTTGGAGCCTCTGTGCTCAATGATCTCTGGGTATCAGTGACCTCAGGAAGTGAGGATTATTCATTTAAGCATATGCGGAAGAATCAGTATGAAGAAAGCTTGTTTAGATGTGAAGACGACAGGTTCTGGACTATGTTTCATATTTAACCATGAATAACCGTTGCTACCTATTAGTAAAGCATTTAATCTATTGTATTGGTTTACAATGCATATGTTTTAGAAATCGAATTTTGATAGGAAGAACCTGAGATGGTTGTGCCTGATCAGACCTTTGGCGGTCATGATTGATATTTACAGCCACACGCCAGCATTCATGGCAACTGTCATGTTATAATGCTTAGGCGATCCAATATGTTTATCTTTTATTGGTGCCTGTTTTTGGTCATCGAGCATAGAGGATTAAGTTCTTCCTTAGAGAGTGATGGTTATGTAGAAGTAGTGCACACTATGGAGGTAACCATGGGGACTTTGATTGTATGAGTAATTTAAATCTGGCTTTTATGCATGCTATATTGCACATTGTGTTTCTTCTTCTCCTGCATTGTGTCATTCATTAACCAGAGCAGCATCTACTGCACAGCATATCTTGCCATGTTGTTGTAGTAGCTCGTAAGATGATAGCTAATCTCTGTGAAATGGACCGTTTCAGGTTTGAGTTGGACATGCTGTTGGAATCTGTTAATGTAGCAATTAAGCGTGTTGAGGAGTTGGTAGAAAAGATGCAAGACAACTCAATCAAACCAGACAGCCCTATACGCATTGATGAGCATTTGACTTGTAAGTATCTGCGAACATTCACTGACCATATATGAAAGTTCTTTTGTTGTATGTTTTTCGACTGCTTTCTTATGGTTGAAAAACACATGCATATCATTAAATTCTTTGTGCTGTTGATAGCTTTGAATCTGAGGTGCATTGAACGGTTATATGGTGATCATGGCCTTGATGTCATGGATGTTCTTCGAAAAAATGCTAGCGTGGCATTGCCAGTTATTTTAACAAGGCTTAAGCAAAAGCAAGAGGAATGGTCAAGGTGCCGGTCAGATTTTAATAAAGTTTGGGCTGAAATATACGCCAAGAACTACCACAAGTCCCTTGACCATCGCAGTTTCTATTTCAAACAGCAAGATACAAAGAATCTGAGCACAAAAGGTATGCATTTATGATGTGTACATATTCTGTTGTTCCTGCCTTCCTGGTACTGAAATCATCTTGTATGTGTAGTAGCCTTGCTTTACAGCTGTATGTTTTAAAACTACTTTCTTTTCCCTTGTGCAGCTATGTTGGCTGAGATCAAAGAAATTAATGAGAAGAAAAGGAAGGAGGACGATGTGCTTCTTGCTATTGCTGCTGGGAATAGGCGGCCAATAGTTCCTAATATGTCATTTGAGTATTTAGACTCAGAAATTCATGAAGATCTTTATCAGATCATCAAGTACTCTTGTGGAGAAGTCTGCAGTTCTTCAGATCAAGTTGACAAAGTGATGAGAATCTGGACAACATTTCTGGAGCCTATATTGGGAATTCAACCCCGAGTTCATGGTGCTGAAGATGCAGGTGTGGTAAAAACCAAGAGCCGAACCCCAAAAGCTGGTCTTGCAAGTGTTGAGGAAAGTAATAATGCAACAGCAAATGGTGCAGTTGCTGTTAAGCAGGCCAATGGTGATGAAAGCATTCCAAAGGAACGAGCACAATCTTCGCGTGCTATATTGGAGAATGGAGTTACAAAAGATGCTCAAAATGGTTTCCGTGATGTTGACCAAACTGTTCACAGAGGTGAGGAATTATCTAACAATTCATTACATGGAAGAGTGCAAAATACCATCCCTGCTTCTGATGAAATGCCGGCAGTAACTGCACAAAACATCTCCACTGAAAGATCAGTGGAGAACGAGAGCACTCACCTTTCTTGGACCGAACAGAATCAGAGTAGAGCACATATGGAGCTTACATCAGGTTTGTCTGTCTGTTAAATATGCTGAGCACTAATCTTTTAAGCTACACTTTTTCATAGCTAATATTTTGTCATTATTTTATTCGCCAGTTCTCAGTGGTTTAATTTTGCCTGTTAGGTATTAATGCTTCTAGAAGTACTCTAACCGGAGGTGAGGCTGCGGTTGAAGCTAAGGTTGGCAATGAAACAGTTCCCTTTATGGGGGTATGGTCATTTACTCATTTTATTTACCATCTCTGACTCTCACTGAATATTACATTTGCATGTTCTTTTTCTTGCCTTTTCTTACTCTGTGTTTTGGTTGATTCTTATTGGTGGCAGTTTTGTCAATGCTAAATGCAAGTGCCTACGATGGAATAAAACAATGAAAAATTGAATTTAGAACCTGTTTAATTTTCAAGGGGCACTGCACATTCCCCTGTTCCTAAGAAAAGACATTCAGGAAGCTCATGTTTAACTTATTCATGTGTATTCTCATTTCAACAGACCAGAGAAACTGGGAGGCCAGGATCTTTGAATGGGGAGGATAATAAAGTTTCTCCATTTAATGATTATTCCGGATCCCACAACAATTCAAGGGTTGAAAGAGAAGAGGGAGAATTATCTCCTAATGGGGACTTTGAAGAGGAGAATTTTGGGCCTCTTGAAGATGTAGCTGTAGATGGAGCTTCTAAACTGAAGGAAGGTTCTACTGGCAGACCTCTTCAGGGTAGACCTAGGGAAGCAGCCAAGTTTGCTGGAGAGAATGATGCTGATGCAGATGATGAAGGTGAGGAAAGTGCCCAGAGATCTACAGAAGACAGTGAGAATGCATCTGAGGCTGGTGAAGACGCCTCTGGCAGCGAATCTGGTGATGGTGAGGAGTGTTCTCGAGAAGATCATGAGGACGAAGAGGATATGGATCATGATGATCCTGATGCAAAGGCCGAAAGTGAGGGAGAAGCAGAGGGTAACCCAGAGGCACAAGATGCGGTTGGAGGAATATCACTACCATTTTCAGAACGCTTGCACAATACAGTTAAACCACTTGCCAAGCACGTTCCCACAGCTTTACATGATCATGAAGAGAAGTTTTCACGCATATTTTATGGAAATGATTCATTTTATGTTTTGTTCAGGCTGCATCAGGTTAGTTTTTGTTTATTCTTGCGCGGTCTCATTTTCTTGCATATGTGGTTAGCTCCCCTTGGCTAACATGTATTGATTGCAGATCTTATATGAGAGAATACTATCAGCTAAGACAAGCTCTTCCACAGCTGAAAAGAAGTGGAGAGCATCTAAGGATACGAACTCCCAAGACCAATATTCAAAGTAATATTGCTTCGCTACTCTGCTTCCAAACATTTTCACGTGATGGATAGCTAATGCGTTATTAGTGCAGGTTTTTGAGTGCACTGTATAACTTGCTTGATGGTTCTTCTGACAATACCAAATTTGAGGATGACTGCTGTTCGATTATCGGGACTCAGTCATACGTTCTTTTCACTTTAGATAAGCTGATATACAAAGTTGTGAAGCAGGCAAGTTGCCTCATCGATTGTATCTGTTTTACTGCACAGTGGCTACAATATTAATTTTTCCTACCTGTCTTCAGCTTCAAGCGGTAGCATCAGATGAAATGGATAACAAGCTGATCCAGCTTTATATATACGAAATGTCCAGGTCTCCTGGGAGGTTCTTCGATCTAGTTTATCATGAAAATGCTCCTGTTCTTCTCCATGATGAGAGCATATACCGATTTGAACGTGTAAGTTTCTTTCCATCTTTCAGTTATTTCCATAATTTACTTTCGCTGTGCTGTGCCTTTGTATCAGGGTGTAATGAAATTTGATAATATTTGGCATTTTCTGTTACAACCAAATCACGCATACTTCGTGTTCTAATTTGCAGCGCTCAAATCCTACAAGATTATCTATTCAGCTTATGGAGTATGGGCATGAAAAGCCTGAAGTAACTGCAGCCTCAATTGATCCAAAATTTTCATCTTATCTTTATAATGAGTACCTATCAAGTATTTCGGATACAAAATTATCTGACGATGTCTTCCTAGGGAGGTACTTTCTGGCATCATATTGGAGCCCTAGTTTTCACTTCCCTTGTTCTTTTCATGATTTGACTTCATTTTCCCAGGAATAAGCGGAAGCACGGGGGCAACGGTGACTGCTCTTCTTTGAAGGCAATGGATGGTTTCATGGTCACTAATGGTCTTGAATGCAAGATATCTTGCAAATCGTCAAAGGTACTTGTTAGTTGGAAAATTGTGTCCCTCACTACAAAGTAATGAACAAGCATCTACCATCACCCTTTTTCGTATTTTTTATATATTACCGAAACTTTTGGGTGGGTTCTTTTGGTCTGATGGCTTATGACTTAAATATTTGAATTTTGACTGTTCGCGAGAGGTAGTTTGCACAGGAAAATAGTCATATGTGATTTTAGCTGATACAGCTGAACTCAGTACACTTTTACTACAATCTTCCTGTTGACCTCACTTTGAAAAAACGTACCGTTTAAAAGCTAGTTACTGTATATAGTATAAGCATAAGCCGGCTGAAAGTCGAAAAAAACTCAGCCTTTGATTGATTGTGATGCCACTTTGACAACTGACCATGTCATATTTTCTAACCATGTCATATTTTCTACCTTATAAATATTTTTGTAGTAGTAAAGTATGATATCATATTTGCAGGTTTCCTATGTCCTTGATACTGAAGATTTCTTATTTCGAATACGAAAGAGGAGGGGAGTTTCATCTAGTGGAACCATGCCTGACAAGGCAGATTTTGTGAAGGCTTATGCTGTAAAAGCACAGCGATTTCATAGTTATCTCTCCATGTCCTAGGCTCATGTTGGCAAAATTCTGGTAATTTGTTTAGCTTACAATGACATGCATCATTAGATTGTTGTAGTGACCCTTCATGTTTATTTACGATCACATACATCATTAGATTGTAGTGTGCCATCATATTTAGTACAGTTGATATGTGTTACACTTTTCCCGGAATATGCTCGCTGTCCAATTATGGCAGTATGGTCTATATGAAGGTTCCTTGTGATGTGCTCACATCAATTGTGAGCATGTATTGTGGATGATGCTTCAGAACTGTTGAATATCTGAGTCCTGAACACCAGCTTTGCACACCATGCATCGAGATGTTTGCAACAAGTCTGAACATTAGCATTTGCATCCATGTGCACAGTGCTTGTGGAGGGAGTTTTACAGTTTTATGGGCCGTTCAGTTTGCACAGTACTCCCTGCAGCCATTGTTCCAGAAAATTTTACAACGCTCCCATGATGTTTCTGGTTTGCAGCCACTGTATCTAATCTGGAGATGATGCTGACGTGCTTTGACAAAGGCGGTGGGAAACTGAATCTTCCCCACCTTTCAGACAGCACCAACACCTTTTGGAATAACAGCTGAGAGGATACTCTGGTAAATACCAAAGCATGTATGGCAATCTGAAGTTGCCTTATTCTGCTGAAAATGTGTACATATGTATTCCCAGAATGTCGTTTATTCAGGTTAATTTTACTGGTTACATTAATTGATCATTGTTAGTGTCCATATAGTTTTTTGAACGTTTGCCCATTTGCTTTCGTGAAGCTATGTAGTCTTCATTTTATCCCATGTCGACAACATGGGTCGTTTGGTAGTCAGACATTATTATATAGCAGTGCCATTTGAGTACAGCAGCCTGCATTTGCAAGGTGTTGTATTTGTGAGCTTGAGCTGTGTGGTGTAATGGTGACGATGGGCAGGTGTTGACAGTCTTCATCATATACCATCGTCATATGCTTTTGCTGCAAGTCGACTGCGGCACTTGCAGTAACAAGTGGCCAGGCCAGCCAGCAGAAGCAGCCTCTCGATGCTCTGATTGCCCCAGCAACAAGTGGCAGCAGTCCCCACCAAGTACACAATCAAAACATTCTGTGCGTGTTCCTCATCTACCTGCCTGCCTCTCTCTCCCCCAGTTTAAGATAAGAGAGGGGGTGACGGTGGTATTTGTATAAAGCAGAATAATATGAGCTAAAAATATTGCTCATGGTATGCAGTAGTAGGGCTGTAAATGAGCTCGAGCTTGGTACAAGCTCAAGCGAGACTGAGTTGAGGTTGAGTTTGGACTTGGGTTCGAGTGAACTTGGTAACAAGAACAATCTAATATACGCTAATTTTCAACAATAAGAAAGCTGAAGCTCAAGTTCGACTCGAGTGAGTTTGGTAAAAGTTAATATGTAGTAATATTCAAACTCAAATTGAGTCTTGACAAGTTATTCGAACTTAGCTGAGTCTAGAGTAAACCGAGCTCAAGCAGTTTGTGAGTCTTGAGTTTTTCTTACAGTCCTATGTAGCGGTTAAGAAAATAAACACCCTGTTTCTTTTCTTTCCTTACCCTTAGTTTTAGTTTTGCTTCTGTTGGAAAAGATAGAGGGTCTGTTTTTGTTGGCTGCGACTTATGCTTACATCCGCTAATGAGGACATCCCGATTGGTCTGAGTACACGAGCATGAGCTACAAAAGTTAATCAACAGGTGAACTCGCTCCTAATTAAATTTGGCTTAGATTTACATGATAATTGGCTATTACCTAATGTTAGTATCTTAATTGGTCTTAGGTTTGTGCATGAGACGTTGGGATGCCGAAGCTAAAAGAAATCAGCACGTGCATGCAAGGAATTCAAGGCGGGCCATAAGGAGTTGGTGGTTTCTTCGGTTGGTGAGCACAGTAAGAACAAAAGCTTAACTCACGTGGCCTAAAAGACCACAACCGCGCATCAAGTCTGGCCGAAGCTATGAAATTAAGCACCTTGATTAGGTTATGTGTTTGGACCACATGTTTTGGATATATTGGCCAAACAGGATGCAAGTTGGCATTAGGCCTGTCAGCCGTTATCTATGGGTGCGTGAGTTAAATACCATGGTTCTCCTTTTATAACGACAGACTACAAAAATCAATCTATTTTTTTCAGAGAGCTATACGCTTGTTCTTCCTAGTGTTTGGTATATATTGCAACCTAGAAGGGAATTGGACGTTCTCAACCCCGTTGTTCTTATGATTTCTTGTGATTTACAGGAGCGACAACACGTCTATTTGTGTGGTTGGGTAGACGGGATCACGAGCGTGTGGTTGGGCTAATTCTTTTGTTGCAGATTGCTATTCTAACAATGGTTGGCGCCATCGATTCGTCAAGTTGCACGGATCCAAGTTATTATCATTGATCCTACGTCGTGAAGATCGGGCACCCGTATCATCCGCGGTTGAGGGTTTTATATATATATATATATATATATATATACGTAATTTTCCTATATATATATATATATATATATATATATATATATATATATATATATATATATATATATATATATATATATATATATATATATATATATGATTAATGGTTTTTGCCTCTAGAGCGAGTACTTATGTGAACAAACTGAATGTCAATAAACCGGTAAGCTGCTTTGAAAAAAATTGCCCTGATAAGCCGTTTTGAAAAAGTGAAGAAGAAATTATTTCGTTTATTTGTTTGAGAAAAAATATAAATTATAAGTTAAAAAGAGTGGTGCTAAAGTATGCGCCGGAATCGGAATTTCTAGTTGATGTGATGCTTGTACGCTTTGCACCAGCTCAGGTGTATAATTACGTACTTACGCTTATAGCCGGTGCATCGTAAAAAACACGTTCACATTCAAACCGTGGTCTTCCATAATTCTGGGATGAATGTCCACGCCAAGAACGGTAAGGTTATTTAGCGTTTACCAAGTAACTAAAATCGAAAACGAAAAGCGGACCAGGGCTGAATATATAGAGTCGAGTCGAGTCGAGTCGAGTCGTTTCCTTTCTGTTGCAGCCAGTGTCTCACTCTTATCTACGACAAGAACAACGAAAGCATACACCTGGACCTGGGCAGCTTGGGTAATCTTAACCTACAACGGAACGGGATGCCATGCGAGGAAGGACCGACGGGTGGACACTTCCCAGAGCTGTGAAGGATTGACCGTATCTCCTACTCTCACCCGTCTTCGCACTAAAAATGATAAAAATAAGAGAAATCCAGATAAGAAAGTTAAATAAATTAAAGCACAAGAGGAAATTATAGCATAACTTACTTAGACAAACTTTAAATGATTTTTTACTTAGAGAGAAATATTTTGTCAATTCCTTAGAATAGCAGAACTTTAAACGCAGAGCACACCAAAGCACACACAAAAGGTTCCAACACAAAGAATCCCTAACCCTAATCTCTCAAGTCTTACATGACTCAACTTAACATAAGACTTATATAGACTCCTCACCTCTCACTTAACCCTAACAACCAACCACTTCTTAGTAGATCACACCATATATATGGTGAAACCTCTTTAGTAGATCACACCACTTATATAAGGGAAACCTGGTAACATATATATAAACGGGTTTTAGTATTGGGTTTTGATAAGTCTCATCCGGATGTTTTGTTTGCTAAAATCATCCAAATTTTGAAGCATTGGATCTTTGTTGAGATTGGTGAGGATCTGATGCTTCCAAACGGGTTCGCGCAGTTAACGGATCTAGCACCAACCCGTTTTCAGACCCGGTACTGTTGTTTGAATTTTTTTGGGTTGGCTCGAAAATCTACGCGCATGTCAGAAGCGCACTATCTCTACTCGCGAGCACCGAGCGCTGTCTGGTTCTTCGCCTCGCCGACAGAGAGAGAGAGAGAGAGCGTTCTCTCGCTTTTCTCCTCGCCGACAGAGAGAGAGGCGTGCGGAGAAGCGAGCGAGGGGGGCGGAGCTAGCGTGGTCTCCACCTCGCGCGATAGAGAGAGTGTGATGTGTATTCTCCCTGGGCTTGTGAAGAAGCGAGCGAGGGGGGCGGATCTAGCGCGGCGAAGAGTATCCAGCGTTTTTCGTTGTTAACGGGAGAAGCTCGCGCGGCGGTTAACCGGCGGAGATACTCGGCGTCGGGAGGTAAGAGAATCGTGGATTTATGTTCTCTATTGCCGTGCGATTCGAATCATGGAGGGGAGAGAGCAGAAGTAAACCTTTCCTACTTAGAGTTTTTTAGGCTTTTACTATTACTTATTTTTTTGCAGTTTGTGTGTTTGGATCTGGTTTTTTTAGTAATTTACTTTTTTAGATTTGATGATTTTTTTGGTGTGATGTTTGTTTTTCATTGCTTTTAGGGTTCTCTCTCTGGCAGTGGTTAGTGATTCACGTATGTTCTTATTTAGTTTTTTTAGGCCTTGATTAATCAGAACCTTGAAATCAAAGTCCACGAGGAGGTAGCTAGGTGTTTTCTTCCTCTCGATCTGCGAGTGCATCGATCGTATGATTAGTCAAAAAGGTACTAGCAAGGAGAGCCTGTAAGAACGCGAAGAAAAGTTGCCAGAATGAAACCTGGAGGCATGCAGAGAACTTGTTTCTGAAAATTGGAGCACTTCGTCAGAGGATATTTCCATGGACGCATGCACGATGCGATACGAAAGGTCCCAACCACACGAGGTGCGGGGAACGGGCGAGAACGACGACCGCCGCGCCGACTGAGTCAGCAGCCGCGCGCGCGCGCACACATTTGGACGAACGAGCGCGTGCGTTTCTTCCAAGGTAGCTGGACAAGGACTCGATCCTAAAAGGAGACCGGCAAGCTCGATCGATGAATACTTTTTGTGTGTTTTTGTGTTCGGATCTGATGTTTTTTTAGTAGTTTGTATGTTTTGTGTTCGAATCTGATGTTTTTCTAGTAGTTAGTTTCGTAGTAAATTATAGTAATATTGTTGTGGTTAGTGGTTCATGCAGTGGTTAGTGCTTCATGCAGTGGCAGTGGTTAGTGATTCACATTAGGGGGGGTGAGTTTCAGGGCAATTTTTTTGCAGAGTAGTTAAAACTAGTTGTAAGCTAAAGAAGATGGTTTCTCAAAAAAGAACTTAGTTTCTGAACTTTATAACGCAAATCTTGACTATTTATCTATTAATAATGTTTTTGTTAGGTTGTCTAATCTTAGTTGGTTTGTTAGCTTTGTAGTGCTATTTTTGTGGGTTCACTAATCATTTCTTTAACTTGTAAAATTAGTTATAAAGCTATGTTATTTCTGAAACCAGGGGGTAGAGATCTTGTGCTATTGATATCAGCTGTAGTAGTTGTTTGGGGTTTCATATGTATCAAATGATATGCTAGCTTAGTTTTTCTGATAATATTAGTCGATGAAGTAACATTCGTGGTACAAGAATAGTACTAAATATATATCATGCATATAGTATTTTTTATAGTGATGAATCTAAATTTGTTAATACTATTATACTAAATGTATCAACTGGTTTTGCACTCTTAAACAGAATATACTTGTCAGGACTTTTTTAACTAAAGGTTATGGTAATTGTTTTTCTTCAGTTCACTAAATCTAATTATAGTGATGAATGCTATGGTTATATCTGAATTGTTATGTGTGTTTATTATATTTTAGAATAATCTAGTATGAAATTTCACCATGTATGTGTTGTGTAACCTTTTTTTTTTGGCTAGAAGCTTTATAGGCATGCTTCAACCTCCATAAAAAAATGGCCTCTCAAAACAAATCAAAGTTTAGATCAATTCTCGATTACCATGTCAGGGACCTGTTGCTTGATGAGGTAATTACTAATATGTTTAGTTCAATTCTTTATGTCCTTTTTTATATTTATTTTTTTGTTTGATTAGATTCTTAATTTCATTGTTCTGTAGGTTAAGGACGTCATATCGTCAATGATTGCTCAATTTGAGCAAGAACATATCACAAGTTTTATAGCAGGATTGGAAAACTTGGTTGTGGGTATAGCAAAGCAATTCCATAGTGACATTAGGAATTCTTGGGGGGGGGGGGGGTCCATGGTACAATGAAAGAGGTTAACAAGTCTAGGGATGATAACCCCATTCATATGGATGGAGCAGATGCACAAGGAGTCATTGACAAGCACATCTCTCAGCGAGGTCTGATAGGGTTTTGTGTAAAAACAAGGTTCACAAAAAGAACAATTTCATCTTTTTTTCTTTTTATGGATAACCTATTTTGTTTTCCCTATTTTTTTCAGATTGTCCATCTAGTAATAAGAGAAAGAGGACACTTAGCAGTGAAGAATCTGACAGCAATAGGTCTGCAGTTTTCTACCATCGACGTCGTATTACTAGAGCCCAGATTCAAGTTCAAGAGCAAGTCGATATTGCTGAAGCTCAACCGCATGTTGACAATTGTGGGTCAAAAAGTATTAACCAAGCTCATATAACTGTCAATCAAGTTTCTCATGTAAGTGGCAAAGGCTTGTGCGTGTGTCATTCTTTTGTTATCTCAGATTCTTTTTTTAGTGCAAAAAAATGAACTATAATCCCCTGCATATTAAGTTTTGGCTTGTATAACATATGTTGTTTGTTTTTTTTTGTATGCGTAAGGGAAGCATCCCTGATGTATCAGTTAAGGACAGCGGGAATGCACATGTTGACCAAAAAATCCCTGCTTGTGCGCATGTAGATGCATCAACTTCCAAACACTATGGGCAATCACATAAGCTGAACCAAGATAATAATGAAAGGAAGGACAATTCTCCATCTGCAGTAAAGGTATGCTGGTTTATTTCTACTTTGCTCCAAATCAATATAGTAATGGTAGGTAAGATGGTTGCACATTTTTTTGTTCTAAACATTTGTGTTCTCATTTCTTATATCAGAGTTTCGATGCTAGTAAAGGACATACTGATCGGAGCCCCGTAGGTGATGTGTGTGGTAAAGCCTCTAATGTTATCTTGAATCATTATCCATTTATTTCCTCAGTTTTTGTATATCGAATTGTCTACTTGTTTCCTATTACCAACACCATCTTCATGATTTTTGAATATTATTTTTCTTTTTCTTGCAGAGTTTCAAGTAAAATGCACCCAACTATATGCACCAGGTAGTTCATCAAAAACAACTTTTTATGTGTATGGATTTTAGTTCATCTAAATGACTGTATGGTTTTGGGTTTTGTTAGCTTATACTACCAATATAGGATAAGTTTCGCAAGATGCACCTGTAAGAAGTTGATAGGTTTACTGTCATGTGTCAAAATTTGTTTGTTATGTTTTCTTTCAGAAAGGCTAGTTATAAACTCTCTCATCTCTTGTTTACATGACATGGTGGGAGGGGGAGTTGATATCAAATGGTTTGTAGTAAAGCAAAATGAATGTCATGGCAGTAATGATTTTTTGTTTGTAAATTGCAGGGAGTCCAAAGCAAGCTATAACAAGGGCAAGTGATAACATCGACAAACACCTTAAATCCTCGCACAGTCCAAAGCTCATTGCATTGTATAACTGGGCGCCATCATTTGATCTTGGCATCGACAATGATGATAATCCTGATCTGCAGTGTCAGTCAAAGACCAGCCGCCAACCTATAGGAGCAAGTGAAGCACTCTTTGTCTCTAATGTAACAAAAGTAAGCATGTACTGTATTAAATATAATGCACATTTCTTTTTTTTAACATCTAATTGTCTCATGTTAATTTACACCTTTTGTATTATTATCTTTTTTTTTTGAGGAAATCACCACCTTAAATGTTGATAGTGGCAATGATGTCCAACTTATGGATAACCTCCAGCAATATAATCAGGTGTGTAAAAAGAATGCAGTCTTTTTTTCAGTATGATCAGCTGAGTATTTTTTAATTAAGTTATTTGTGTACCTTTTTCTATATATCGTCGTATTTATTTATTGTAATGCAATCTTTTTCTGTTTTTTTTAACATAGGGAGAGATTGCTGTTACTGATATTAAGTCACAGGATGCTGCAGAGACCACCACACATGCAATGGGTGTTTCTGCTATCATAAAAAATATCACAATGTTTTTTTAATCAGTTTTGCATTAGTATGAATGATACTTATATGCATAGGTCATTTTTTGGTTTCTGACATTAAACCATGCATAAAATATATAAATGGTTTTGTAATTACCTGGAAGTTGTTGCAGCTATAATTGCAGCTCTCACTTGTCATTGTTGACATCCATTGGTTGAGATCCTTTTTTCATATCAGTGTGAATATCAAAGCTCACTTTTGTGGCAAGCAAAACAATTTAAAAGGGTTACTATAACAATAAAATATGTGTTATACATACCATAGACCAACATTGTTGGATGTCATTAGTTATGTATCCTGTGCCATGTAGATTTGGTTGAACATCTGATTTTGCACCATTTGTTGCAGTCTGCAAAAATTTTTTGTCTGAGATTTTAGCTATAATGCAATTTTTTTGGGGGGGGGGGGTGTTAGAAGTGGTGGATTGTGACAAAAGGTTTCAAAATACGAATGACTAATTACCTCACTCCAATAAGATTGATTCATAATTGTTACCTCATCATACAACTGGTTAAATGTTGAGGGAAACTCCTCACTTGAGAAATCTGCATAGAAACACTAAAAAATCACAAGATTTGTACATATTTTCTGTGATAAAATACTATTTTATGCATTGAATTATATATATATGTAATAGGTTTGCTACGAAGTTTACAGGCAGGGGTATTTTCTGTGTGATTCTAGAATGTGTACACTTGTTCATTTTAAGATTTATCATAATTGTTTAACATTTGTCAGGACTATTAAACTAATTGGAGTGTTAGCACTATGTAACAGCATGTTTTGTCTTACTATTTGTTAAAATTATGTTTTGTTAGGACTAACAACAAACATCCTTTTTTTTTTACTCAAATACTCTCTGAAAGTATGAAATAGAAAACTAAATACCCTCTAAAAGTTGGAAAGAACATGTAAGTAGTTTGATGGCACTGTTATAGTAAATGTTTTGTCATAAATTAAATTGAGTGTTTTGAACTATTTAACATCATGTTTTTCTATCTTAAACTAAATCTTATGCTAATATTATGTTTTTGCAATCTTTGATGTGCAGCCATTTTTGTCATCATCTGCTAATATTATCTCTGATACTAATGTAAAATCTTAAAAAGTGATCATAATATATAATTATGTTAATAGGGCAAGCCTCTACACAGTAATATTAGTACAAACTTTTGTTTGTACTATTAGTTTTGTTTTCTTCTCTAATGCTAATTTTTGTTGAGTAGCCACTTTTGTTATCTTCTGCTAATCTTGTTTTGTTAGCACTCCTAAACTTAATGTTTTGTTATCACTAATAAATATTATGGAACATCAGTTTTTTTGGGAATTGAAATAGTAAAAGGCAGTATGAAATGGTTTCGTGATAAATTAAATGGAGTGTTTGAACTATTTAACATCTTGTTTTTCTATATTAAACTAAATCTTATGCTAATATTATGTTTTGCAATCTTTGATGTGCAGCAACTTTTGTCATCTTATGCTAATATTATATCTGATACTAATGTAAAATCTTAATTGTGATCATAATATATAATTATGTGAATACTAATATACAATCTGTTAATACTAATGTACAATCTTACATGTGATCATAATATCTAACTATGTTAATACTAATATACAATCTGTTAATACTAATGCACAATTTGTTTTTATACTAATTGTTTTGAATGGAATGTTTGAATTAACTATTTAACACCATGTGCTAATACATTGTTATATTTAGGTAATAGTTCTTCATCATAAACTTGTGGTAATACTTTTGCTTTTACTATTAGTTTTGTTATCTTCTCTAATACTAATCTTTGTTGAGCATCCACTTTTGTTATCTTCTGCGAATCTTGTTTTGTTTGCACTCCTAAACTTAATGTTTTGTTAGAACTAATAACTATTATGGAACATCAGTTTTTTTTGCTTATTGAACTAGTAAAAGGCAGTATCAAATGGTTTGGAATTGATCTTTTTTATTCTAATGTTTTGTTATCACTAATAAATATTGTGGAACATCAGTTTTTTTGGGGATTGAAATAGTAAAAGGCAGTATGAAATGGTTTCGTGATAAATTAAATGGAGTGTTTGAACTATTTAACATCTTGTTTTTCTATATTAAACTAAATCTTATGCTAATATTATGTTTTGCAATCTTTGATGTGCAGCAACTTTTGTCATCTTATGCTAATATTATATCTGATACTGATGTAAAATCTTAATTGTGATCATAATATATAATTATGTGAATACTAATATACAATCTGTTAATACTAATGTACAATCTTACATGTGATCATAATATCTAATTATGTTAATACTAATATACAATCTGTTAATACTAATGCACAATTTGTTTTTATACTAATTGTTTTGAATGGAATGTTTGAACTATTTAACACCATGTGCTAATACATTGTTATATTTAGGTAATAGTTCTTCATCATAAACTTGTGGTAATAGTTTTGCTTTTACTATTAGTTCTGTTATCTTCTCTAATACTAATCTTTGTTGAGCATCCACTTTTGTTATCTTCTGCGAATCTTGTTTTGTTTGCACTCCTAAACTTAATGTTTTGTTAGAACTAATAACTATTATGGAACATCGGTCTTTTTTGCTTATTGAACTAGTAAAAGGCAGTATCAAATGGTTTGGAATTGATCTTTTTATTCTAATGTTTTGACTAGTTTTATAGTGATCTGTCATCAGTTTTTATTGGGGGGAAATTGAACTAGTGAAAGGCAGTGTGAAAAATGGTTTTGCCTCTTGTTCAGCAATCTTTTGTTTGATGTACAGCCACTTTTTTTTGGGTCAGGTTGTCACTATTTTGATCAAAATATTTAATTATGTTCTACAATCTTTGTTATATTCAGTTTATATGGAACATCAATTTATGTTAAAACTACATTGTTAGTACCAATATACATTGTTACTACTACATTGTTGTTATCACTTTTAAAGATTGATGAGCAGACACATTGTTAGCACTCTTTAGCACTAATTCTTTTGATGAGCAGACACATTGTTGTTAGCACTCTTAAAGTATTTGTAAGCACTCTCAGAGAAGAGTTAAAAGTATGAAGTAAGCTCAACATCCTTTTTTTACTCAAATACTTTCTGAAAGTTTGAAATAGAAATCTAAATATCCTTTAAAAAGTTGGAAAGAACATGTAAGTAGTTTGATGGCACTGTTATAGTAAATGTTTTGTCTTAAATTAAATGGAGTGTTTGACCTATTTAACATCATGTTTTTCTATCTTAAACTAAATCTTATGCTAATATTATGTTTTGCAATCTTTGATGTGCAGCCATTTTTGTCATCATCTGCTAATATTATCTCTGATACTAATGTAAAATCTTAAATGTGATCATAATATATAATTATGTTTATAGGGGCAAGGCTCTGCACAGTAATAATAGTATAAACTTTTGTTTATACTATTAGTTTTGTTTTCTTCTCTAAATCTAATTTTTGTTGAGCAGCCACTTTTGTTATTTTCTGCTAATCTTGTTTTGTTAGCACTCCTAAACTTAATGTTCTGTTAGCACTAATAAATATTATGGTACATCATGTTTGAACTATTTAAATTTAATAATGTTTGAACTAATAAATATGGGTACATCATATTATGGTACATCATGTTTGAACTTAATGTTCTGTTAGCACTAATAATCTTAAATTTAATGGAGTGTTTGAACTATTTAACATCATGTTTTCAATATTAAACTAAATCTTATGCTAATATTATGTTTTGCAATCTTTGATGTGCAGCCACCTTTTTGTCATCTTCTGCTAATATTAGATCTGATACTAATGTATAATCTTAAATGTGATTATAATACATAATTATGTTAATACTAATATACAATCTGTTAATACTAATGTACAATCTTACATGTGATCATAATATCTAACTATGTTAATACTAATACAATCTGTTAATAATAACGCACAATTTTTGTTTTAATACTAATTGTTTTGAATGAACAGACACATTGATGTTAGCATCACATACGATTTTTCTTTGTTCATAATGTTTATGAACACATTGATTTTTTCTTGTTGGATCAATGGTTGTCACTATTTTTGATCAAAATATCTAATTATGGTCTGCAATCTTTGTTATATTCAGTTGTTATGGAACATCAATTTATGTTAATATTACATTGTTACTACTACATTGCTAGTAATAATATACTTTGTTACTACTACATTGTTAGTACTAATATACATTGTTAGAACTACTACATTGTTTATACTATTAGTTTTGTTTTCTTCACTAATTCTAATGTTATTATGGATCATCAATTTTTGTTCAATAAAATCTGACTATGTTAATAATGCACCATGTTATATGTGATCATAATATCTAATTATGTTTTTGCAATTTTTGATGTACAGCCATGTTATATGTGATCATAATATCTTTGATGTACAGCCATGTTATATGTGATCAGACTATTAGTTTTGTTTTTGCACCATGTTATATGCAACATGTTATATGAGATCATAATATCTAATAAAATTTGACTATGTTAATAATGCACCATGTTATATGTGATCATAATATCTAATTATCTAATTATTTAATGCGGATACAATAAAGATAAACAAATACTTGTAATACTTATTATGTTTTGTTTTCTTCAGTTATTATGGATCATCAATGTTTTGCTCAGTAAACCTATATGTTTTGACTAGTTTTATAGTGCTCTGAATTTTTTATGTTAATATTATTAGTTTTGTTTTCTTCACTGATTCTAACGTTTTCCAATTTTTTTTGACGAACAGACAAAATGTGTGAACTGATATTATGATCAAATATGTAGCATGCATGCGAGCAGAAATCATGGTTGAGGAAAATGTGTCAAAGTTTTCCAATCTTTTTTGACGAAAAGACACAATGTGTGTGAACTGATATTATGATCAAATATGTTGAAAATTTGTTGAGGAACATGGAGAAATCATGGTTGACGAATATATGAGCTGATATTATGATCAAATGACTTTCACTAATTCTAATGTTTTCCAATCTTTTTTTTACGAACAGACAATGTGTGATCTGATAATTATGATCAAATATGTAGCATGCATGAGAGCATCAATCATGGTTGAGCAGAGAGAGACGACGGCGCTATCTGTGGTGGGGGGGGGGGGGGGGAGAAACCAGAACAGGAATTCGGGTAAATACCTCTGAAATCTAGCTGTTTCTCTATTGTTTTTGATCCTCCTGCTCTTCGTTTCTTCTCTCTTTTTCTCTTCGTTTCTTCTCTTTTTCTCTGTTTGATCTCCAGAGAGACTTCTTTTTTTTGTGTTTGTTGCCCCCTATGCAAGAAGAATCTCCATCGTCAAGCTTTTTTCGTTCTCCCGGTGTGTGTGGGCCCCACAGACCGGAGAGGGTGGTAGGGTTTTCATATGGCACGTGTTGTTTTGGGCTGAATAATCGATCCGGGATAGTTGCTCTGGGCTCCGGGATAGCAGAGTGGCTCTTTTGCTGGGGGGGGGGGGTGTAGTTGCTCTGGGCTGAATTATCGATCTGGGGAGAGTGGCTCGGGGCTAAAAAGAGACCAACAAAACAATAACGGGGCTGAACACCCACTAACGGGCTCGGCAGTTGTGACGGATCCAGAATCGGTAGCCCGCCGGCCCGTTGGCCCGTTATATCTGGGGGAAACAGTACGTGAGGTGGGGTTTCATCTGAGCCGTGTTTTGTAGAATCTAACGGTTGAAAAATTGGATGTTTTTTACAAACAAAACATCCGGGAGATGGCTATACAGACCCTTTAGTATTACGCACACTTACACACTTTCCTAAGCATGATTTTTCAAGGCTCTAATAGCTCGATAAGTTATTCTATTTACAAAGACATGACCTAAATTACTTAGACCAGCGTCGCGGTTTTGCAAACTACTACACCCGGTTTTGGATAATTTCCTCAATTGCTACCCGCCAGTGTTTACAACGACGCGACTCACTCGAGAGCTTCGACTTGTTGGCACTTTCTTGAGAGTTTTGACCGGTTTGCTCTTGCTCAAGAGCTTCGACCAGCTAGCGAGTACTTGAACACACGACTCATAAACCCTTTACATGTCAAGTTTATAACCAACAAATCCCGTTAGGCCGCCTCTTTGCGCTCGCTGACGCGCCGGGCCCACTGGCAGGGTTCGTGTTCTATCTCACGCGCCTGTGCTAGGGCCGCCATGGTCGTAACTCGAGCTGCCCCTGATTTCATATGCTGTGCCCGTGGTTTCTCCTCTGCTGTTACCAACTTCGTCTACCCGTTGCCTCAAATGCAATGCATATCTTCCCCATTGTCCCCGTCCGCGCCTCGCGTTCCACAGTGAGTTTTCGATTGCGCTCACGAGAACTTGTGCCCAGCCCTCAGCCTTTCCATACCTATAAAGCCCACCGATCATGCCATTTATCTTTAGCTCGCCCTCTCGGTCTCTTACGCATGATCCTTGAGCACTCCGCTCTCTGAAACGTCGAGAAACTTTTTGAAAGGGTTTTTCATGTTGAATCCTCATCACCTATTCTTTTGATCATCTATTTTTTACTGTAAGTTTTATAATAAGTGATATCAGAGTACATATATCAAATCTGAAGAAAAAGGCATCCACGGGGAGTTTTTGAGTTTCGACTTGTCGAATCTCAGAACGGTTCGTTTTCTGTTCTGAGTCGAAGGCGTGCAGAGCAGCCTCGATCCATCGAGACATGGCGATGTTTGAAAGAACAAAATCTGTTGCACAGGAGCATTATGCTACATTATGCCATGCTTGAAAGAAGCGCATGCACGTTCTAAACATGCATGGAATTCAAGCTAGAGGAGGATAATGAGATGTTTGTTACTTACCTGAGATACCGGACGCTTCACATCACTAGTAGACTGGGTAAACAACAGAAAGGATAATGACATATTTGTTACATAGCTTCTGATGGCACCTTCAGCAATTCAAGTCTTGATAGCTACTCTCAATTCCTTTTTTCCTTGGCCAAGCTCTCCAAAATATCAATTCTAGCCACCAAAATGTATACCCTGTTTCTGAATATCTCCCTTTCACCTATTGGGTTAATTTTATTGCATGTGTGTTTTGCTTGAGTGTGTTCGAGTACTCCAATCTATGTGGTCGATATGACCAATCTGTATATGATTGTTATGATCAGCATATGTGATGTCGTTACGACTGGTACTAAGCTACACAGATTACTGTAGCTTGAGTACTAAAGCTACACTAAGTACTGTAGCTCTGAGTACTATAGCTACACTGAGTTCTGTAGCTCCGAGAACTATAGCTACTGCAGTCTCGCTAACACGGATTATGCATGTCGATCTGCTCCTAAACTCGAGCAAGCAGGCAGTGAGTGTTTTGCTGTCCTTGCAATGATTCCTCGATTTCAGATTTATGCACGTTATTATTAACATGCATTAGTAGCATAATTTCATGTTTTTTTTCTTCAAAGTGGTAGAACATTCATTGTTAGAAAGTGTGCAGTTGGAATAGGTCTTGTCTTTTTTTCTCTCTCTTCTTTTCCCTAGCGTGGCTCTTACTCGTTTCTTTTGCACATCCATGGCCTTATATTTCTCTTGCACGTGGCTATTCGTATGGGCCATCTAGCATTCTTTTTTATTTATTTTGAATGAAAATTGTAAGAAAGGATCATACTGTATATATATTATATATAAACAAAAAAAAGTTACAAATACACATTTACAGCAGGCGCAATGATCATGGTTTATTGGGATCATACAGGATTCTGTAATGAGTATCATCAAATGATTATGGTTTATTCACCATAATAAGGGTTTACCGAATTTAGGGAAGGATGTTTTTATCTTTTTTTAAGCATTTCTAGCTTATTTCTCATTTTTATTAGCAAATGTAAAACATCTTTCATCATTTTTTTTAGCATACAATAGATAGATAGATAGATAATAAAACGGCCCGCCATACATGTCTTTCTCATGCGAATTCGCACGCTTACATAACTGATCAAGCATGCGTACGTACATAAATACGTAGATGCGCGCAGTAGCAGTACACATGCCCAGACCATTGCATGCAGTTTATTCCGTATATATATATATATATATATATATATATATATATATATATATATATATATATATATATATATATATATATATATATATATATATATATATATATATATATATATATATATATATATATATATATATATATATATTGTATTGTTCATGCTGCCACACACATAGCTTATTATATATCGCTAGCTAGCTGGCGCTTTGAGTATATATGCTTGGTACTTCTACCAACGGCCAAGAAGCCAGCCAGCAGCTAGCAACCAAGCTAGCCGACCGTCGGCGTCTGGGCGACGGTGTCCACGAAGATGCGGACACGGTCGGGACGCCAGTCCATGGTCACCGGCGAGCCAACCGGCAGGACGACGATCTCGGCGTCGGGCTTGTCTCGCAGGATGGTCTTCTTCGCCTCCTCGATGGACATCCCCACTACCTCCGGCCACGAGGTCTTTTTCTTGATCTCGATGGCGGAGCCTCCCTCCGGCCATCGCTGAATCGTGTCCCCGCCACCACTCGTGTTGATGGAGCTCATCTTAATTGTGAGCTTGCAGCTGGTATATAAGTAGGAAGAATGTTGTGTGGTGTAGTGTCTGTTAGACCTGCACAACAGGTAGGTGCCTGTATTTATAGATCAATCCATCAACACCTTGCCATGCCTTGAACGAATTATGCCCGGCCACCCACGTGCTAATTAACATGGCATGCATGCATCCAAGACGAGGATCGATAAGGAGATGCTTGTTACGTTCGTATATACCAGCTAGCTGCTTCACATCACGCGTCCGTCCGGGCAGAAAACAGACTGCCGGCGATAACGAGATATTTGTTACAGAGCTTCTCGTGGCACCATCAGCAATTCAATGGTTAATAGCTACTCTTTCTTTTCTCACTCTGCCAAGCTCGATCTCCAAAATATCAGTTCCACTGCAGCCTTGTCCTTTGCAATGATCTCCGTCTTCTTCCTTGGTTTCAGGCTTATCCATGCCAAGAAAGCTATTACCATGCATGCATGGAGCTAGCAAGTCATCCAGTTAATTGGGGGGAGTCGATCAGCGTTAACGCACAAGGAATTGACCTTGTGATGGAAAACAATGCCGTAATTGATCGGAAAACAGTAGAATCCCAGGGGCAGCACTAATGTTGCAATTTTCGGATGCGCTACAGTTCTGGTTGACAACAGAAAGAATAAAATAGGGCGAGAGAATGCCCGGGGAGTTGGAGGGAAGATAGCAGAGCCGTTATTAATTTGGGATACGTACAATGAACTAACATCAGCAGTCCCTTCGTCATGCCTCATAGGATTTTTGTTGGCATGTTTAAGAAATGACTTAAGCCCACAAAATAAGGAGATATAGATAGCAAAAAATATCATTGTATGAGTTATTGCCTATAACAAATACTTTTTAAATGCAAGAATTAAAAGATTGTGGGGGTCCCACAGAGACAACTTAAGAGAACATTATTGTAGAAGCTGTGTTTAGTGATATCTATAGATGACATAGATGAGTACTATAGACAGAGGTCGTATATCATTGTTCATGTTCACCCACATGCATGTTCATATATGTATGGTATCCTAGCCAACCCATTAGGTTTTTTTAGAGTACAAAAGAGATGAACACACTTAACACACACTACTGTCACACCACCCACGCACACATATGCCAGTCATAAGTATGTATTCCCTCTAGATGTAAATACATATCGTTTTAGGCATCAAACGGTTCTCAAAACACAACTTTGATCGCTAGTTTATATTGTAATCTATTATAAAACCCAATAAAATTATAACACCATAAAAGTACTTTTCGAGGAAAATCTATACGTATAATTTTCATGTATCCAATCTAAATATTTAAAAAGATATCGATAGTTCAAGTTTCAAAATTTTGACTGTGTGCAACCCAAAATGGCATGTATTTATGGCTGAAGTGAGTATATATATATATACCCTATGTCATATGTCTATGCCACAATTGGATGCTCGAAATTGCACTAGATGGGAGAGAGGAGAGTGTCATATGTTAATGTCGCAATTGGATGCTCGAAATTACACTAGATGGGAGAGAGGAAAGTGAGAGACGGGAAATAGAACATAAGTGGAAGGCAAATTATTTTATCTAAAATAATTGTTTACAATAGGAGATAAGGGTTTTTAATTCTTCCATTTACTACTTTACAGCATGGATGTGCGGTGTTCAAAGAAAGATCGATCGATCTGTTCAAAGAAAGATCGATCGATCGAGTTGCACGTTCCAAATTATCTACGCGCGTGGTGCCCTGCACTGCACACAGTACTTGACTACGTACTGGCCGGCTAGCTAAACAACAGATGGATGACGAGGACATAATTTGTTCTCATCCACGGATCCATCCATAGATATGTATACATGCACAAGAACCACGTGGACAGTAGATATTGTATTACCCTTGTTAATTATTTGAGGATGGAGACAAGTGGCTATTGAAGTCATTTTAATACCTGATCAACTCGGCTTCGGCTTCTGGCTTATTTTTCACTATTCATAAGTTTCGTCTTTTTCTGAACTTTTAGTTTTTTGTTGAGTTTTTTTGTCGGTTCTTTTTTTTCCCGTATTTGTTTATATTATACGTAATGGGCTAACATATTTTTTATATTTTAAATTTTTTTTTAAATTTAATTATGCTAAATAAGCCTCTGTCAGCTACAGTACTTTTTTCAGCCAGCTACAGTATTTTCAGCCATAAGTCATGAGATTTTCAGCCGAACCGATCACCACCAAGACTCAACCTGCCAATTCGCGAGTTAAAATCCTGAAAAATCGTAGTACAAATTTTACATAAAAATCCACCCAATCGTGACAGGTGGAAGTCGAACTCTGATCATTAGTTTGCAGGCTAGGAGATAAGGTAACACACTGTTGGGCTATGAAACGGTTGTGTCCTGTATTGGCCTCATTTGTAGAACTGTTACATATATCCAAGTCGATCTCATGTCATAGATGGTATTTAGTATGCTGTGTATTCTAGCCAGCTTAATAAGCTTTCGACAAATCAGTACGAGTCTACAACTGTACTTGAGTTTGTATAGGTACTCTTTTCTTCTTACCGATTTTTCCTGCTAGGTTTGTTTTTCGGAAAAAGGTTTTTAACAAGGTATATGCATGGCATAGGTTAAATATCAAGGGGAAGTATTGTATAACTATTGTATGTACATACCTACCTACTTCGTGGTTTAGAGTTTAATTAGTAGATTACTCCGACTCAGAGTCCTAATATATTTACCTATCAGGCAAGAAAGGGGACCTCTCCCCTACTATATATAGTACATACATATCTATGCCTACAGGCAAGAGCAATAAAGTTGATGTTAAAGTTGATCCAAATTCGTACCGTGTCCGTATAGGACACTTTATTGCTTCATGCCAGACGTGGCATGGCAGATGCATTCGCAGGTTATATCAGACGTGGTGTCAATTTGTAGCGACCGACTCTGATTCGATTTCCTCTCCGTGTGGGACTCTTTTCCCTCACACTATATACATGTACCCCAGTAGCTCATAGGAAGAGTAAGCGCTCCATTGTAAACTCTCCTCATTATAGTGATTTGCCTTCGAGCACCATATATATATATATATATATATATATATATATATATATATATATATATATATATATATATATATATATATATATATATATATATATATATATATATATATATATATATATATATATATATATATATATATATATATATATATATATATATATATATATATATATATATATTCCATTCTATATAGCCGAGATACTCTTACTCTTAGTGAAGTTTATGAAGTTCTATATGCTAAGGAAAAGATGAAACTTATGATTCCTGATGAAAGTTCAAGTACGCATCTATCCACGGCAGAAATACGAGAAAGGTTCAAACGACAATTCAAACGGCAGAAGCAAAAGCAAATACAAAGGCAAATCTAAATCCAGGAACAGGAAGTCATGCATGTATTGCAAGAAGAATGGTCATGACATATCCGAGTGTTAGAAGTTGCAGAACAAGGAGAAGAGGAATAACAATTTTAAGAAGAATAAAAAAGATGATGAACCTAGAGTCACCGTTGTCACCAAAGAAGGTTCTGATGGAGATGTTCTCATTACCTTTGTTGGTCATTCTAAAACCAGTGATGAATGGATTCTTGATTCAACCTGTACTTTTCACAAGAGCCTGAACCACGAGTGGTTTGTTACCTATGAAGCTATGCCAAGTGGATCCGTGTTGATGGATGATAATACACCATACAAGGTTGTAGGCATTGGTTCTATCCAGATCAAGATATTTGATGGCACCATCAGAACTTTGTCGGATGTTCGTCTTATTCTGAATTTGAAGAGAAATCTTATCTCGTTGTGTACTCTTGATGTTAAAGGGTACAAGTATTTAGGTGGAGGTAGAGTTCCAAAAATCACCAAATGTTCTCTTGTTATGATGAAGGGTGATATGAAGGTTATCAACTTATATCATCTGTGAGGCACTATAATTTTAGGTAATGCTACTGTTGTCTCAAATAAATCATCTGATTCTGATGCTACTAATCTTTGGTATATGCGTCTGGGGCATATGAGTGAAGTTGGAATGATGGAATTATGCAAAAGAGGAATTCTTGATGGTCAAAGCATCGACAAATTGAAGTTTCGTGAACATTGTGTCTTTGGCAAGCAAAAGAGGATGAAATTCAGTACAGCGACTCACTCTACAAAAGACATATTGGATTATATTCACTCTGATTTGTGGGGAGAATCCCGCGTTCCGTCACTTGGAGGTGCAAGCTACATGTTGACCATCATTGATGATTATTTAAGAAAAGTTTGGGCATATTTCGTCAAACACAAATTAGATGTATTCAAAACATTCAAGGAGTGGAAGATTATGATTGAAAGATAAACTAGCAAGCATGTCAAGAAGTTACGTACCGACAATGGCTTGGACTTCTATTATGGAGAATTTGAAGCTTTATGTAAGTCAGAAGGTATTGCGAGATATTATACCGTCCCAGGCTCTCCTCAATAAAATGGTGTGGTCGAACGTATGAACAGAATCATCATGGAGAAGGTACGTTGCATGTTGTCAAACTCTGAATTATCTAAGAGTTATTGGGCTGAAGCCGCTTCCATTGCCTGTTATTTAATTAATCGATCACCAAATTTGGCTATTGATAAGAAGACTCCAATCGAGATATGGTGTGGCTCTCCTATAGATTATTCAAACTTAAGAATATTTGGATGTCCTACTTATACACATGTTGACAACGGTAAATTATAGCCTAGAGCAGTGAAGTGTATTTTTCCTGGTTATAAAACTGGTGTGAAAGGATATAAATTATGAAATCCTGAAACTAGAAAGGTGGTTATTAGCAGAAGTGTTACTTTTGATGAGTCTGCTATGTTGCATGATAAGCCATCTATTGATGTTCCCGTTAAAAAGCAATCAAGTTTGCAAGTAGAGCATGTTATTAGCAAATATAAAACATCTGTCATCATTTTTCAGCATACAATAGATAGACAGATAATAAAACGGCCAGCCATACATGTCTTTCTCATGCGAATTCGCACGCTTACATAACTGATCGAGCATGCGTACGTACATAAATACGTAGATGCGCGCAGTAGCAGTACACATGCCCAGACCATCGCATGCAGTTTATTCCGTATATATATTATTCATGCTGCCGCACATATAGCTTATTATATATCGCTAGCTGGCGCTTTGACTATATGCTTGGTACTTCTACCAACGGCCAAGAAGCCAGCCAGCAGCTAGCAACCAAGCTAGCCGACCGTCGGCGTCTGGGCGACGGTGTCCACGACGATGCGGACACGGTTGGGACGCCAGTCCGAGGTCGCCGGCGAGCCAGCCGGCAGGACGACGATCTCGGCGTCGGGCTTGTCTCGCAGGATGATCTTCTTCGCCTCCTCGATGGACATCCCCACTACCTCCGGCCACGAGGTCTTCTTGATCTCGCCGCCGCTCGTGTTGATGGAGCTCATCTTAAGTGTGAGCTTGCAGCTGGTTTATAAGTAGGAAGAATGTTGTGTGGTGTAGTGTGTGTTAGACAGACCTGCACAACAGGTAGGTGCCTGTATTTATAGATCAATCCATCAACACCTTGCCATGCCTTGAACGAATTATGCCCACCCACCCACGTGCTAATTAACATGGCATGCATCCAAGACGAGGATAAGGAGGTGTTTCTTACGTTCGTACCAGCTGCTTAATTCACATCACGCGTCCGTCCGGGCAGAAAACAGACGGCGATAACGAGATGTTTGTTACAGGGGAAATTCGTGGCACCATCAGCAATTCAATGGTTAATAGCTACTCTTTCTCTATAGATAATGCACAAGAACCACGTGGATGCATGACTGCGAGTCTGCGACTAACCAGTAGTTGATGGACTGCATATAATTAAGCTTAAGAGCAAGTCTTATAATACAGCCTTCAGCTGGCTGTATGAATACTTACAGCTCACTTTTCAGCCTATTCATATAGTAGTTACAGCCAGCTGAAGGCTGTATGACCTACCTCTTCCTCTCACAAAGTTTCTTGATTCTTGTGCTTCAGCTGGCTGTAAGCTTACAGCCCACCTCTCTTCTCTCTCCTCCACCTCAGCATACAGCCAGCTTACAGCCCCTTATAATACTTGCTCTAAGCGGGGCAAACTGATGAGCCCCAAATTAACTTTTTTGGGGGGACTCGCCTCGAATTAATAACTTCAATCGATGGACCTGATCTTAACATGCCAATTATTGCCAGTTCCACTGCAGCCTTGCAAAGTAACACAGATTTTGCCTCCTTGCCGGCCCCAACCTAGCTTGAATTAATATTGTGATCCAATCCGGCCGAGGCACAACTCGATCAAGCAATAATTAGTTAAGTCTTCTGCTGTCCTTTGCAATGATCTCCGTCTTCTTCCTTGGTTTCAAGCTAGCTGTCAGCAGTCCCTTCGTCATGTCTCTTGGTGAAGAAATGACCCAAGCCCACAAAATAAGGAGATATATATAGATAGCGAAAAATACCATTGTATTAGTTATTGTCTATAACAAATACTTTTTAAATGCAAGAATTAAAAGATTGTGGAGGTCCCATAGAGACAACTTAAGAGCAAATAATTGTAGAAGTTGTCTTTAGTGATAGCTATAGATGTCATAGATGAGTACTATAGACAGAGGTCGTATATCATTGTTCATGTCCACCCACATGCATGTTCATATATGTATGGTATCCTAGCCAACCCATTAGGTTTTTTTAGAGTAAAGGGGATGAACACACTTAACACACACTACACTCACACCACCGACGCACACACACGCCAGTCATAAGTATGCATTCCCTCTAGTTGTAAAAACATACTGTTTTAGACATCAAATGGTTCTCAAAACACAACTTTGATCACTAGTTTATATTATAATCTATTTATAAAACCCAATAAAATTATAACACTATAAAATTATTTTTCGAGGCAAATCTATATATATAATTTTTATGTATCCAATCTAATCAAATATTTAAAAAGATATCGATAGTCAAAGTTTCAAAATTTTGACTGCGCGTAACCCAAAATGACATTTATTTATGACTAGAGTGAGTGTGTATATACCCTATGTCATATGTCTGTGCCGCAATTGGATGCTCGAAATTGCACCAGATGGGAGCTAGCTAGAGAGGGAAGTGAGAGACGGGAAATAGAACATAAGTGAAAGGAAAATTATTTTATCTAAAATAATTGCTTACGATAGAAGATAAAGGTTTTTCTTCCTTTTACTACTTTACAGCATGGATGTGCGGTGTTCAAAGAACGATCGATCGATCGATCGAGTTGCACGTTCCGAATTATCTACGCGCGTGGTGCCCTTCACACAGTACTTGACGTACTGGCCGGCTAGCTAAACAACAGATGGATGACGAGGACATACATACAATGCCACGTTTGTCCTCATCGACGGATCCATCTATAGATAAGCTTCGCATGGCCCTGTCAGCAATTAAAGGACGTTAATATATATAGTTATATACATGCACAAGAACCACGTGGACAGTAGATATCGTATTACCCTTGTTAATTATTTAAGGATGGAGATAAGTGGCTATTGAAGTCATTTTAAGACTGACAACCCACCAATTCGTGGGTTAAAATCCTGAAAAATCGTAGTACAAATTTTACATAAAAATCCACCCAATCGTGATAGGCGGATGTCGAACTATGACCATTAATTTTAAAGGTAACACACTGTTGGGCTATGCAACAGTTGTGCCCTGTATTGGCCTCATTTGTAGAACTGTTACATATATTCAAGTCGATCTCATGTCATAGATGGTATTTAGTATGCTGTATATTCTAGCCAGCTTAATAAGCTTTCGACAAATCAGTACGAGTCTACAACTGTACTTGTGTTTGTGTAGGTACTCTTTTCTTCTTACTGATTTTTCCAGCTAGGTCTTGTTTTTCGGAAAAAAAAGTTTTTAACAAGGTATATATATATGGCATAAGTTAAATATCAAGGGGAAGTGTTGTATGACTATTGTATGTAGATACCTACCTACTCCGTGGTTTAGAGTTTAGTAGATTACTCTGACTCAGAGCCCTAGTAGATTTACCTGTCAGACAAGAAAGGGGACCTCTCCCCCACTATATACAAAACACACATATCTATGCCTATGGACAGGGGCGGAGTCAGGAATTAGATATAGGGGGGACAACATAGACAACAAGTAGAGTAGAACCAATAAACCATACCGAATTTACCGATCCAATAGTCCCATTTGCCACAAAGAGGATCTTGAGATTGTCATGCCATAATTTCATAACAACTTCTGGGCTGTAGTGTGTGAATTTGGATTTATTATTATCTTTTGTGTTGAGTTTCTCAGATGGTTTGATACCACAGAGGAACTCGAATTCCTGTTTTGTGACTATAATAATGTTAGCAGCTTCCCATGCTTCCTTGATGAGTGTCTTGGTCTCCTTACTGGATGACCATAGTGAGAGTGGACGATTAAGATCAAAGAATATTATACCACCAAATTTCTTGGAGATCCCAAGTGCTTTTAACAATGATGACCATGCAATCGGCTCAAGAAAATCGGAAGAATTATAGTAAAACATCTTAGCCTGCATCAAAAAGCAGAAGAAAGTCATATCTTTTTATGATATAATACGTCAATGTGCTTTTTAAAAAAAATCTAGATGATTTGCTAATTTCGGAATACAGATTGCACAACAGACCTTTAACCTTTGAAATTTGAACTAGTAGTTCCCTAGAAAATCTTGATATGATCATTTTCTTTTGGGACAAAAAGAAAATTAGGTGCTCAGTTGTAGCAAACATATTATCCATTTATCCTACATGTTTTTGTATGGAGCAACTGTCAGCGCCTCACTGGTAAAAAGGTTTTTATGCAATTCTGATTTTTGCAGTGCAAGTCTTAACGGATAAACAATGATATTGCAAGTCATTGTGTGTAGAAGGTTGGGGGGGGGGGGCTGCCAGGCTGTAACATCCTGATTTTCTGGAGTTTATAAAGCCCAATTTTCAAAAATTAATTTTCTGGAATTAATTAAAGCTTAAAAGGAATTTTCAGAATTTATTTAGATTTAATATGATTAAATTAAACATTAACATAAGTTGAAAATATTTTAATTGGGTTCTTTGTGTCAAAAGGAATTTTCTGGTATTTTTGGTGAATTTTCCGGATTTATTTGCTATTTTCTAGAGCTTTTTGAAGTTTATTTGGATTTCTGGAAAAAGAAAAAGAAAAAAAACCCCCTAACCCTAGTGGGCCGAGCCCACTCGGCCCGCCGCCCGCCCGGCCTGCCCCGCCCTCGCCGCCGCCCGGGTATTTAAGGGCGCCGACCCCGAGGTTCGCCATCATCCCGCAGCCGCCGCCTTCGCCGCCGTGCGCCGCCGCCGTCCTCAGAGGCCGCCGCCTACGCCTCGTCGGCTTCGCCGTCGTTCGTCGCCGTCCCTCCGCCGTCCGCCGTTTCTGCCGGCCGTCGTCGCCGTCGCCGGTGAGGACCCTGCCGCCGCGCCCCTCTCTCCGCTCCGCCGTCGCTGATGCCGGAGACAAGCCCGTCGCCGCCGCTCGCGTCGCCCTCGGTTCCGCCGGACCCGTCGCGCGTCCGCGCCCTCGGTCCCGCCGCCCGCCTGCGCCGCGTCCGCGTGACGCTTCGCGCAGCGCGCCCGCCACGCGTCGGCGATCCACCGCCGTCTCGCCCCGAGCCGCTTGATCCCCGCCGCCCGTTCAGATCTGGGTCGACGGCCCGGATGCGTCCACGCTCACCGCACCGCAGCCGTCCGATCGTCCCCGCCGCCGCGCGCCCGAGCCGCCACCTCAGCCTAGCCACGCAAGCCGGCCACGTTAGCCCTAGGCCGACGTGTCAGCCTAGTCAGCAACCTCGTCAGCAGCCACGTCAGCACCCGAGGCCCCCAGGTGCCACGTCACCATGCCATGTCAGCTGCCACGTCAGCCCTACCCGTCCACGTGTCGCCACGTGTCTGCCATGTCAGCCCTAGCCGCCGCGCCACCCGCACTGTTCCGTGCGCCGGGTTCACCGCAGACCGCCCATACCGTGCACCGGGTCTACGGCACAGTGCAATTTCCGAATTTCAGCCTTTTTCGTAAAACCAGATTTTCCAGAGTCCCGTTCTCCCTCATCCTAGCTCCGATTGACCCGATTCTTTTCCTAAATTCATCTAAAATTGAGCTCTATCTTTTGGTTCAGGTTTGGGAATTTTTGGAGTTCATTTGAATTTTATTTGAATTTATTTTGTCCGTTCGTTTTGTTCTCTCTCATTAGATCACGCGTTCGAGGGAGCCGCCGTTGGATTTGAAGATCAAGAGCCGTCAACTGAGCAAGGCCAAGGCAAGTCGTGTCCTTTGATCATGTTGAACCCTGTTTGCAATCTATTATTTAAATATTTTATTTTAAATTACATTGCATCGCTAGTTTTGTACAAACCTTGTAATTGGTAGTTATCACCTCAATTGAGTAATTCCTTCCTTGTTAAATTTGAATGCCATGATGCCATTGTCACCATAGGTTGGGAAACTTAGTAGTGATGCTATGTTACGATCACATTTGGGATGGCACGATTAGTATGCTTAGCCATGCTTTTAGTATCATTTGGGTTCATCATCACATGTGATTAATTAATTTGACTTAATGATATACCGAATCGTGGTTGGTGCCACCAATATAAAATTTGTGCCATGGCATTGGTGTGTCGTTGGCGTGGTTATACAAAATTGGTTTTCACTCGGGCGAGTGATCGTGCAAGTAAAGGGGGAAGTGTTGGAGCACTTCGAGGGATGTGGTAGTCTCGCCCGGGAACACTTAAGGACTTAACTTTGTGCGCCATTGATTTGAGCTTTACCGTGCAAACCACATGTCTAGTATGGGATAGACCTGGCTGATTAATTTGGGACGTTTCAACTTTAATTTCGCCATTGTGATGAGCATGGATGCTGATTTCCATGAGGCGCAAGGGGGGTGTGATGCGAAACCCTAGCGGGCGAGATTGAGTTGGAACTGAACTTTGTAAAGGCCTTGTTGTGATTACCTTAAGCTGAGGCTAATCACATCGTGTGGGTACAGTTGTGCGACCTCTGCAGAGTGTAAAACTATTCGAATAGCCGCGTCCTCGGTCATGGACAATGCTCGGTGATTTCACACGAGGTATAGTTACTCTTGGAAAATTTGTAGCTGGTCAGTGGATGGTTGATTCACTGTTGGTTTGGCTTGCGGATGGGATATCCATAAGCGGGTGGGTTTAGCTTGTGGATGGGAAGTCCATAAGTAGTTTACTTCAATTCCTTTGATTATTCATTATTGTTTTATTTACAATTCGCCTTCAATCTATTTATGGTAATTTCAAATGCTGTTTTATGCAAATTAACCCTTTCAGCCTTCTATTGGTAAGCCTTGCATACTATATTGCATCATTTGTTACAAACGGCTTGCTGAGTACCAATGTACTCACGGTTTTACGCCTATGTTGCTCAGTTGAGGAAGAGGAGTACTACCAGCAGGAGGTTCCAGGAGGCGAGTACTTCGACGACTACGCGTTCTAGGCTTCACTCCCCACTCGATTGCCCGTGGGCATGTCGATTGGCCACTACGTTTTATTTTGGATTTTTCGCTGCTAATATTTGTTAAGCCCCTAAGGCTATTGAGATTGTAAGCTTGACCATAAGGTCTCACTTTTGGTTATTGATTAATAATTTGAGTTTTCCTTATTTAATATCGTGATTGTGGTGATGATTACCTCTATGTTTGACTATGTGCACTAGCGTGATCCTGGACTAGTGCAGTATACACAGAGAGTCCGGATTTGCATATTCGGGTCTCGACACAGGCCCCCCCCCGACCCCCTGTCTCCGTCACTGCCTACGGACAAGAGCAATAAAGTTGATGTTATATCTAAAATTGACATACATATCTCGGTGCAGCAAAGAAGATTCTTGGTATGGAAATCATTAGAGACAGACAGTTTGACAAACTATATCTAAATCAAAAAGTATATATTGATAAAGTTCTTCGTCGTTTCAATATGCATAAAGTCAAACCTGTGAGTACTCCCTTAGCTGCACATTTTAGATTTTCTTCAACGTCATGTCCACAATCAAATAATAAAATTGAGTACATGTTTAGAGTTTCATATGCGAGTGTAGTTGGTTCGCTTATGTATGTTATAGTATGTTCTTTCCCTGATTTATCTCAATCATTAAGTGTGGTTAGTAGATACATAGCTAATCCTTAAAAAGAGCATTGCAAAGCAGTTCAATGGATTTTTAGATATTTGCGGGGCACATCTAATGCTTGTTTACAATTTAGGAAGACTAGAGATGAACTCGTTGGTTGTGTAGATTCTGATTTTGCTGGAGATTTGGATAAAAAAATCTCACTGGTTATGTATTCACTATTGGAGGGTGTACCGTTAGCTGAAAAGCAAGTTTGCAAACTATCGTTGCCTTGTCTACTACAGAAGCTGAGTATGTGGCTATTTCTGAAGCTTGCAAAGAAGTCATTTGGCTAAGAGGTTTATTTGCTGAGCTTTATAAAAATACATCTTGCACTACAATATTTTGTGATAGTCAGAGTGATATTTACTTTACAAAAGATTAAATGTTCCATGAGAGAACAAAACACATTGATATTAGGTATCATTACATTCGAGGTGTCATTACTCAATATGATATTAAAGTCTGCAAGATAAGTACTCATGATAATACAACTGATATGTTGACAAAGCTAGTTCCTGCAACTTAGTTTGAGTTATGCTCAGACTTAGATAGTATTACTCACTAGTCCTTTGGACTTTCGGCAGTCAAGGTATACATGATAAATTAATGGATGAGTCTATCATATTCTTCGACTACTGGAGGGAATTTGGCTCAAGATGGGGATTGTTAAAGTTGATCCGAATTCGTACCGTGTCCGTATAAGACTCTTCATCGTCTCATGCCAGACGTGGCATGGCAGGTGCATGCGCAAGTTGTATCAGATGTAGTGTCAATCTGTAGGAACCGACTCTGATTCGGTTTTCTCTTCGTGTGGAACTCTTTTCCCTCACACTATATATATGTACTCCAGTAACTCATACGAAGAGCAAGCGTTACATTGTAAACTCTCCTCATTATAGTGATTTGCCTTTGAGCGTCTCTAATTTTTTCCGTAAGGGTTTTTTCATGTAAAATTCATGTCTCTTGTTTGTATTTTTCTGTGCATTATTTAATTTATGTCTCTTGTTTTTATTTCTCTGTGCATTATTTGCAACACTTGAAGGGTACTTCGTGTGCGCTCCTTCAACTCTTTAGTTCTTGTGTGATGTGATGGTTGGTCGGCGATGCTACCCAGTTGTACAACATAAGAAACGGGAATAAAGGGGGGAAACGCCGTAGCGCCCGCAACGACCTGCCTCGTCCTGACCCGAAGAGGCGTTGAAGGTGTGGTCACCCCTTGAAGAGGCGTGGTCACCCCGGAGCTCCGCGCCGCGGTGCTCGGCCCGGGTGGCACGGCGGAGCCCGTCCTCACCCTCCCCGTGAGTGCAAGGAGATATAGCAACGCCTCCGAAAATCATGAGTAACAAGGACGGCATTGTAGCCGTCATGTCTTATTGATGGATCACGCTTACATAGCTGAAGGCCTGAAGCATACATAGATAGATACATACATACATGCAGATGCAGTACGCATGCCCCTAATGGTCATCTTAATTATTCCATTATTCATGCTACCACTACGCATACTATGAGTGGTAGCTTATTGTTAACTGCGACGTACATCAGTACGTCATGCCTGGAATTACTAGCTTTCTTGGTCTAGCCACGAAAGCAACTGAAAGGATATAGCAACCGATTCAAGCAGCTAGCCGACCGTCGGAGTCTGCGCGACGGTGTCGACGAAGATGCGGACGCGGTCGGTTCTGTAGTCCAGAGTCACCGGCGAGCCGACCGGCACGACGACGACGTGGGCGTCCGGCATGTCCTTGAGGATCACCTTCTTCGCCTCCTCGATGGACATGCCGACCACCTCCGGCCACGACGTCTTCTTGCCGCCGGCGCTCGCACAGTCGACGTCCGAGGAGCTCATCGTCGCACGTATATATACCTGCGTACGTACTGAGATCGATTAAACGAGCTAGCTAGCTTACTGTAGAAATCAAAACACAGAACGAACGCTCGTATAGATTAAGTTAATTGCGCCGTTTCATCGATCCTAACATGAATGGAAACTCAACTGATTAGCTAGGCATTAATGTGACTCACCAGTTAAAAGTAAACCTGTCTCTGAATAACTGATGAGCGACGGTCGATCAGCGCGCGTTTGTGTGCTGTACTAGGGCTTTGTATAATGCACATACAGGTCGATCGATAGGGTGCTGTATTTATAGAGAGAGAGAGAGAGAGTGTGCATTTGCGGGTAGAGCTTATCGGGAGGAGATGGATGGATGCATGTGAGTAGGTGCGTACACACGATCGTACGCGTGGTGCCCCGCACACAGTGCTTGACGTACGTACTGGCCGGCTAGCTAATCGACAGATGGATGACGAGGACATATATATATATATAATGCCACATTTGTTCTCATTCTTCACGGATCCATCTGTAGATAAGTTTCGCATGGCACTGTCAGCAATTGAAGGACGTTAACAGCATGTATACATGCACAAGAACCACGTGGACGTACAGTAGATATTGTATTACCCTTGTTAATTATTCAAGGATGGAGATAAGGCCCACAGTCCACGAATTCACGGGTTCAAATCCTGAAAAATCCTAGTACAAACTTTACATAAATAATCCATCCAACCACTACCGATGAAAGTGGAGCTTATTGGGAAGAGATGGATGGTGTTAGTAGAACACTACTATTAGTAGTATGTATTAAATATAAAGGGAAAACTGTACGGTTTTTTACAAGAAAAAAATGAGAATTAAAACAGTCACTGGGCAGTGCTGACTTTTTGTGAAACTCTAAGAAGTTCTATATAACCAAGAAGAAGGTTCCATTCAAATATGCATTCTTTCTTTGCAACCAAATATGCCAACATCCGAGAGTAATTAGTTCCTTTAAGAAATTCCTCCTCAACCTTTCTGAGTGTTTATCTTTTCAAAACATGCTTAAAATATCAACAGAAGTAGCACAATCAATGGCAATTAGATTCCATCAGTTCTTCAAGTTGCAATTCTAGCAAAGTGGGAAAATGTGGTGTGTGTGTGTGTTTGGGGGGGGGGGGGGTTGATATGAGAAACATTTTGCAGCTAACAGTTATTTATAACATAGCCATCCACAAAGAGAAAACATGGGAGTGTCATCCTATCAACTCAGGTCTGATCAGGTTTATTCCACTCAATTATCAGAAGGTCACATATTTAATCCTTTCAGCCAGCCATAACCTTCAGCACCATATCCAGACCCTTTTGCGAAAGGGTCTCTAGCTCAATGGTTAGAGGCTTGAGTAGCACCCCCCAGGTCCTGGGTTCGACTCCCAGTGGGAGCGAATTTCAGGCTTGGGAGAAAAAAAATCCCCTCGTCTGCTACCACACCAAAGCACAGGTCTAAAGCCCCGCCAAGGCGTTGATCCAAAGGATCCGCCGGTAGTCTCACAAGGTCGGGCGATGGTGCCGCTGTGTAAGGGTGGAGCAGGGGTTCGGGGGTTTTCTCGGTCTGCGTGAGAAGACCTTCTTCTTAAAGCAATGCCCGGGGGGATTCTTCCCCCCGCAGGTCGAGTTTTTTTTCATATCCAGACCCTTTTCAGTTTTGCTTGGAGGGGCTCAAGCTTGTCTACAAGCCATATAAGCTTGGGGCGAAGGCATCTTCTTGAGGTTCTCATTACAAATGTGGCTTAAGTTTGTCTAGATGAAACTGAAACTCATGGGAGCTAGAAGCTTAAGTCCAAAGGACAGCCCTAAAAGATCTCTCCATTCTAGTTCTTTGAACAGCCTAGCAATATGCACGCAGTCCAGTGCATAATACAATCAACCTACCACACAAATCTATGCTGACCTTTTTCAACTTTAAAAAGGAAATCATCAACAATTTCGGTCACCATTACCCATGCAACCTATGCTCACATGTGCCAATGTGCGTGCTTGCGTCCACACAGATGACCAGAATGTGAACCAAGCAGTGCAAATGATTATTGTGTTGTTTATAGACTAAAGTGACCATTCTAATCATCAAGTTTCGAGTTTTTACAACAGGATATTGCAGGTTCGACTACAAACACAACATAAGTCCACATGGCAGCTGCTCTGAGTATTTAAGGAACAATCCCCATTCTAGATAGTAGATATGAGAACAAATTTTGCAAATATGTGCACGGCAATGGAAGAACAAAATGCTGACTGAAAGAACATAAAGTCACACAATTACAAAAGGACATATTTGAAATGCTACCTCCTCTCGAATATGAGTCCGAGCACAAAATGCTAATCGCTCGTGAACATCGGCAAGTATATATCCTTTGCAATATTGGACGGAGCCCAGCTACTGATTCACCACATCTACTCAGTTGTTCTCCTAGCACTTCAACCTTCAGAATGTCAACGAGTTCACAAAGAGAATCGATGTTTCCTTCGTATATCTGTCTAGGCCTGAGAGTATCATACAAGTATGTGCACCTAGAAGAACAAAAAAAACATTTCAGTTTGTTGTTGATACAAGACCGGATAGTAAACTTAGAAGCACCTCCGATCTAATGTGGAGATCACCAAGGATGCAGAGGGACTCGAGGAGAAACACAAGAATGACCAAGTGTATTCAATATGAGTGCCTAGAGTTCCCCAAATGGCTCCCCTCCTCCTATTACAAGGGTTATATTTATAGAGGGGAAGAGGGAGGCGAGTGAAGATATAAGCTTACCCTCAGGGCATATCTTACTCCTAGAGGTACCTACGTCCTTTGCCCTGCATGGGTCCCTCCACGCCCAGGGCTCCGGGTCAGTTCATGGTTGACTTCGGACTCCGCCTAGGTTGGCTCCGGACCCCCTCTGGGGTTGGCTCTGGACTCCACCGAGGTTGGCCCGTGGACTTCGCCGAGGTTGGCCATGCGGACCTCACCGAATTTGGTCTTGTGGACTTCATTGAGGCTGTCTTATGGACGTGGGCTAAGGTAGACCTTGCTCCGGGCGGTTGTCAATCGCCCATCCAAACCGGTGCACCGACCTATATGAGTCGGCACGCGACCTCAGTGCAACGATTCCTCCGATAACCTACAATGAGTTGACAAAATATTAAGGTACCTTAGCATTGAAGCGAGCTGGGGATAGTAATTCCCTGTTCGTCAACCATTGGGGTTGGACTTGGACTCGCCGATGTCAGGTTGCAAGGTGGGTCTGTGCTCTTCCCGAAGGCACGTATTCCTTGGGCAGAATATCATAGACCCCATTGTTGACGCAACTCGGGCCAAGTTCGATAGCGGCATGCATCCTAAGGCATTCGAAAACATATCAGCCACGGCATGGCTTGTAAGCCCAGGCTCAGCGGGCTCGAATGGTCAACGAGATCGACGAACTCGTGGGCGGGAGCCCCTTGAGGTGGGAGGGTGCTAGGGAAGTCCGGTACAGAGTTGGGTGTGAGATCTTGCACTTGACCGACCTAGGGCAGCCCAGCCCCTTGGTGTCCACGGCTCATTCCTACGCACCAGTCGAGGCTAGGGCTTCCCTCCACACTTGGTCGAGTTGTGCTCGGAGATCGTGGCTTCTTGGACTCCGGTCGTAGGTGGCAAGTTCGCTCGGGCACGGACTTCAACCGGCTCGGCTCGAAGGGTTCGACCTCAAGGACCTCAGGGCATGTGCCGATGCTCATGCTTCCTCCAGTTGATTCCTTAGCTCCTCGGCTTCCTGGGCTTCCGAAGGTGGTGGGGGTCTTGCTTCAGCTCGCGCCCTCTCAAGTTGCACCTAGAGTTCCCCCGCTTGGCAAGCCTTGGCCGCGGACTGTAGAGCCTCAGTTTGTGATTCCCTCAACTGCCTTCGGAGGTCCTCGAACTCCCGCTCCACCTCGCGAGCATTTGGAGGTTGGCCTCCTGGGAAGCCGTGGTCTCGCCAGTGACCTAGGCCTCTGTGGAGAGGTTCGACTGTGCCTCCGGCCCTAGGGCGGCGCGGGTTGCGATCCGGTTTGATTTTGGCCTCAGAGGGGTTTCGCACCTCCTACCTCGGCGATCTTCTATGTCTTCCCCTTCTTAGACGGCATGGTTTCTTGCTCGAATCCCTACGGTCAACGCCAACTATCGTCAATATGAGACTGGATAGTAAACTTAAAAACGCCCCTGGTTGGATGCGGAGACTGCCGAGAATGCAGAGGGACTCGAGGAGAAGCACAAAAATGACCAAGTGTATTCAATACGAGTATCTAAGGTTCCCCAAATGGCCTCCCCCTACCATTACAAGGGGTCCTATTTATAGAGGGAGACGAGTGAAATTACAAGTTTGCGTTCGGGGCTTAGTTTGCTCCTAGGGGTATCTACATCTTTTGGTCTACGCGGGTCCCACCACGCCTGGGACTCCGGCGTCAATTTGTGGCTGACTCCAGACTCCACCGAGGTTGGATCCGGACTCTGCCAAAATTTGCCCTGGACTCCGCCGAGGTTGGCTCGTGGACTTCACTGAGGTTGGCCGCAGGGACCTCACTGAGGTTGGTCTTATGGATTTCGTTGAGGTTGGCTTATGTACTTGGGCTGAGGTATACCTTCTTACGAGTGTCGTCGCTCCGAGGTCGTCATAGGCTCAAGGTGGCGCGGGGACCCTCCCCCAACACTATTAATCATCATACTTAAAAGCATTGAGTTTACAACAATTATGCACACCAGGAAACATGAGGGGGGATAAAATAGCTTACAGTGAGTCCATTAAAGGAGCCATACTTGAAACTGTTAAGGAGATAGAGTTGTATTAGGATATAGAGTTTGTATTCTATTCCATATATGTCTTATCTCTATGTGGCATATCCTCTTGTACTCTCCTATATATATGGCCCTTTGGGTCTCATATCAATATGCACAATATTCATAACATGGTATCAGAGCTTAGGTTGAAACCCTAACTGATCTACTTCCGCTGTTGCTGTTGCCCCCGGGAGGGTCGATCTCCTCTCCCGGGGGCGGCCATCTTGTTGGGCTACTCGACGACGCCGCCGCCTCGTCTCCAGACAAGCCACCGTCGCTGGCCTCTTTTGCCACCGCGCCGGATCCAAGATCGCTGCGCCGCGCTCGTGGCCGCCGCCGTTGCACCAACTAGACGTCGCTCGACGATGACGACTCACCGCTGGATCCGGCCGCCACCGCGTCAAGCCATCGTCACCAGGACCAAATCTGGGTTCCTGCCACCGGATTCGGCCGTCGCTGCCACCGTCTCGGCCGTCTGGTTCCCCTGCTTCGACCGCGCCATCTCCCGCCGGATCCCGCCAGCCCGCGCCAAATCCGGCCGGATCCGTCCTGTCGCTCCAGATCCGGCCGATGTGCCTTCTTCGCAACGCCGCCTCCCGGTCATCGCACTGCCCCGGCCTCGATGTGAGCTGCTGCCGCCGTCCTCTTCTTGGACCACCGCCGCCGCTCGCCTCTTCTGCCAGGACGGTCGCCGCGGGTCGCTGCTGGCCTCCTCCGCCGTGTCTCTCGCCGCGCGGCGCCGCCTCTCTCTGGCTCTCCCCCTGCCGCCAGATCCGGCCGGCGCCGCTTCGGATCCGGGCTCTTCGCCGCCGGATTCAGCTCTCTCCGCGCCGTCGCCGCGTCTCCCTTGTGCGACGCCGCCACCGGGTTCAGCGCTCGCTCGCCTGCGCCTGTGCCCGTGCCCGCTCCGCCGACTTCCGGCCGCACTGCCGCCTCCCGGCCGCCGTGCCCGCGCCTCAGCTTCTCGAGCTCCACCGACGCGCACGCTCCCCTCGGCGGCACCGGAGAGGGCTGCTTCGCCGCGCGTCCTCGAGTCACGCGTGGGCGTGAAGAGCGAGAGGGGATCGGGTGTGAAGAGAGAGATAGAGGGGAGAGGGGGATTTTAAGGGGTCTTTCGTTTTCTATTTCTGATTTCTTTTCGTTAGTCTTTAGTTATTTTTTGTGAGTCTTTCGTTGCGTCCATCTAAGTCCGTAGTCTCTAATTTTCAGTTCGTCCAAACCGTGCGAGTCCATAAATTTATTATCAGTCATAGAAGTATAGAAAATTTTCTTTTGCATGGCAGCAGCCGCCGCTTTTATCTTTGAGCCGCTGCAGATCGTAGAAGTCTCTATGATGCCGCCGCTTCTCTTTGAGCCGCCGCCCCGAGTTTCTAAAGCCGCCGCGCTTCTTTTGCACCGCGCCACCGTTGCGCTTTTTGTGCATTGCGCCGCCGCCATCTCGGGCTTCGATCTGTGCCGTCATGCTTCTATCTATTCCTCTTCGGCTTGATTTGACAGTTTATTCAAAAACTGCACGCAACAACGACATCATCAAGTCTCGGACTTCGGATTTTTTCTTGTTTTAGTATTAGCCCTTTTTCAAATGCAATGCTATTGCATACGCCTTGCATTTGAGGGGGGTGTTAAGGAGATAGAGTTGTATTAGGATATAGAGTTTGTATTCTATTCCATATATGCCTTATCTCTATGTGGCATATCCTTTTGTACTCTGCTATATATATGACCCTTTGGGTCTCATATCAATATGCACAATATTCATAACAGAAACATCCGCAACAGATGATGGGAAGAAGTGAGCAAAAAGCTGGTGCTCAAACTGGCATGCCTGAGAAGCAACACCAGAACTAGTAAAAATACGATTTCCACCAGCAAAATATGATTTGAGTATTTCAAACAAGGAAGAAATCAAACTGAAAGAATGATCCAAGCTTAGAAAAAATATGAGTGTGCGATACTCACTTAGCAATGCAAGGTAAGCAGAACTACTAATCAACCACATTCATATCTGAACATTAAATAATTCACAAAGCAGGATGCTGAACCACGCTTTCTAGTTAAGTATATATGGTTCCAAATTGCTGGTACAGGTAGCCACTAGAATTCATCTACTTTTAGCCTTCCAGTATGCTATCATATTTTGTAGAAATGACACGATTCAAAACATTTCAGTGCAGAAATGAAATCTAGATGATTTAGCAAACAAGCACTTACCTCCATCAAATACGCACATCCAGATCTTGTTAAAGAAGTTAAGGCCTCTTTTCTTGCAAACTCAGAGATCCGTTGCTGCACCATGCCTCGCACCTAGCAGCCACATCAAAGTGTTAAGAGACAAGTAAAACAGAGTGCAAAGGAAACACCATTTTGTAACTTACCAAGTGCAGTCTCTGCTCACAAAACAAACTGTGACACTCTGAAAGAATCTGCGCGTATTCTTTCCTAGAAGATCTACTTTCAATTTCACCTAATATCGGTTTTAGCTGGTAGACAAAAAAGAATTACAGCTGTCAGATACTATTAGAAACCTACTCAATATGAGATGTCAAGTGTCTGAAGTTGGTTTAATATCCTCTTCTACAACCTATACATCATATGATGAAGAATTATACCTCACTAGCTGCTGCCTTGAACCGAACATAGATAAGAGATGCCTCTACACCCTCTGGAACAACATTTTTTCCTGAACTGCTGCCTCAAATTGCAGCTTGAACCTGCAACCAAATCCAACTATCATCTAATAACTATTTGTTACTTCAGTTTTATCAAGAAAATGCAACTGAGAATCACCTGGGATGAAGCACCTTTAAGTATTGACAGGACATGTGACCGAATCATAACTAATGCACGAGACTGCATATACAAAACTCACATAAGTATCAGGTTAAGTGCTCAAATTAATGATTATAAATGTAGCTGTTGGATCACAAGTAGTCATTTACCTGAAGTTGGCGAAACTTGACCAAGTAAACAGCAGATTCAACATATTGTGGATTATTTTCAACGTATCTAAAACCACCAACAGGGTATGCTGCATTAGCTCAGCAAACCTCAACCAGAAACTAAACATAGAGCATTACTGTGCAAGTACTTACGAGATACAATCATCAAGACGTTTCAACAGTGGGAGAAACTGTTCATTTCCAATGTTCATAATTTGAGAATAAAAGCTTCTTGAGACCTGAAAATGAAAATAGGTATTTAGTTCATATGAACTAGATTATGCACACAGTATGACATAGCAATTCATAAATAGTCACATGTTACCAAATAAAGGGTAGATAAGTTGGAAAATATTGCAGCTCATATGAATTTTGTTGCTATTATCATTTTATCCTAAACTCTAGTTACTTTTCCTAATATTTGATGAATTGTACCCTGGCAGCCTGGCATGCCTAATGGTGCTTTGGTTAAACTAAAGAGCAGTCCAGAATTCAAAAAGCAAAGCAGATGAACAAGGTATATAAGAAATAATTAAGAGAAAGCCAGTGGCGGATCTAGGATTTCAATCATGGGGGTACGGACCAAAACGATATAGTTCATCGACATTGACATTGACATAATTCGATCACTAAATGATGATAAAATAGTTGCGATTATATATAGATGGAAGTATGGAACAAGTTACATGTTTCCATTATAAGTTTCCAACTAAATCTTATAAATTATAGTATGATAGAAACTAAAGCTTCACACGCCGTTCCGCCATGGCTTGAAAGCGTTTAATGATATCTTCATCGCTTACACGTCGAAAAAAGTCACGCTCAATAAATGTGACCAAACAATCATTTAAGTATTGATCACCCATCTTATTCCGAAGCTTGGTCTTCACATAGTTCATTGCTGAAAATACTCTCTCAACACTTGCAGTAGCCAGAGGAAGGATGAGGACCAATTTCAGCAACAAATAAACAAGTTTAAAGCGATCGTGCTTCTTTGTCTCAACAAGTTTGATAGAGAGCTCATTAAGATTCTTCACTTGTCGAAACCTTGTGTCGTTACGCACATCAACAATAAACATATTAAGTTGCGAAGAAAGTTGGACCAAATCTGTACTTGTGAAATCTTGAGGATAAAACTTTGCAAGTTTAATAAGTTTTTCTTTGTCATAAGAAGCAAGGTATTATACATATACAAGGTATTAAAGGGTATATATACTTAGTATTTTTCCAGAAATTTTGGGGGTACAGCTGTACCCCCATGCACCTATTGGGGCCTGTCTTTGTGGTTTGCATGTGGCAGCTGTGTTAGTCACACTTAAATAGCTGCTGTTAGTTCACTTTTCATCCAAAGAAAATGAAGGTCATAACCCATAAGTGGGGGCCAAAGGTAGCATCACGCTTTCCTTATAGCAAGCCACGGGAATTACAGCACGCACTACACTATATGGTGGCAAAGTGTGATCATCAAGCAAACATGTTTTAGATCTTGCAGATATCATATATGCTTAACAACACCAAACAGTAAGTTCTTGGACCAACACAGACAAAATTGACCATAAGATTGCAACACAGGGTGTAAGGCACACAGTTCAGAACTTCCATAGGAGTCAGATCGTATATTACCCAAACAACCAAATACGAGTTCTTGTATTTTGCACAAACCAACCACAAGCTACAACAATTAACAAAGAAGTAGAAAATCTGGAATGTTTATTGATTCTGTATGCTACAAATTCAGTATATTCAATACATAGTGCTCTGGTCTGGGCTGCAGAATTGTTGAACAAGCATTAGCTTGGTGAGATTTTATTGATAAAATTGAACAGAAACTTCTTTGGAACAGGTCAGCTGGAGGTGCTAAATCTTACATTTTCCAGTTCATCGAAATAGTTGAGTCTACTTCGAAGTGCCTCTGCAAACTCAATCAGCCTCTGTTTCTCCACCAACTGCATTATCATTATAAATAGTGCTCAACTGACTGAATAATGAAGGAAATCAGGAGAAACTGGAAAGATAACAAATTAACTTCTTGCTAATAAAAAATATTAAAGCAGTAAGATTATTAAAAAATGTAAGTGATGCCAGCATCTAGTACATCAAATGATGCATTGGTTTCATAGATCTGAAAACAGTCACTAAGAACCAAAAATAATGTGGGATCAGCCCTTTTTCTAAATTATTTTGCTGATGTCACAACACTATACCAGCCTAGTGAAACCTGTCAAAACCATAATTTGGCTCAATGCCTTATACAACCCTTATCGATGTTGTTACAATAATATAATTGAGTTTAAATTAATGTCCGGTGGCATGCTTAATTGATAAGGCTGAGTTTACACTTAAAAGCATGTTATCTAGCCAAGTTTCACTGATATTCATGGAACTCTTCAAGGTGGCCCATGTGCACAAGAAATGGGGAATTAACAGTTCATTCTGGTAGATATTTAACTATTAAAGAGTTCATTCCAACAAAACATAACTATAAGAACGATTCCAACAAAATTGACAATAACCAAAGGGACATACAAGCTGGTCACAAGCATCATGCAAAGTTTTTGTCTTTGTGGTAACACTCAAGTGCAAGGATTGTAGTTCTTCAAATAAGATCAGTGTGTCATCAACCTGCATAGACTTACTTTAAAAGGTTAAGCTAAAAGTGTGATCATCAACCAAACGAAAGATCATTTTCCCCCAACAAAACCAGCAAAGGGTTCAGAAGCCTACTTGTTGAAGGATACCATCATACCATCACATGTTTTAACACACTCCTCTAATGTATTCTCGTACAGACGATACTTTTTCCTCTGTCTGTCAACAAATTAGAGAGGTGAACAAATTCACAATGACATCACAAGCTTTCCATCACCAAGCGAGATACTGTGTGTAAACAAACCTCAGATTTCATAGCAGATTCCAATTCAGTGAACCATTTGTAGAACTACAAGGTGGTAACAAAAGAATTAGCTCAATCTACAGAAATATCTAAACTTCCATCCTGACAGCACTTCGCGTCCAACCCAACTGCCAAACAACCATGCCCAGATCCGCGTTGGACGACCGACCTCCTCCCATGTGGACGCGAAGTTGTAAGCCTTGGAGACGGCTCCCCACTTGGGCAGGGAGGGCGCCGTCGCCGCCATCGACGTCGCCGGCCCGGCGTGGAAGTGGAGGGAAGGGAATTAAGCCGAGGAAGACGACTACTCGACGAGGACGACGAGCAGCGGCGGACCTACGATTTTAAGTATGCGTGTTCCGAGGAAATAAAATGTTGTTCTAGAAAAGATCATTGGGAGTGTCTGTTTGAGTATCTGTCATTCAAATATTTCTTCTTCTTTTTTTTGCAAATTAATCAGATTTTAAACCTTAGGATCAAATTCAACCCCCCTCAGGCAGCTTCCACGTAACAACACAGCAAATGAGCTAGCTTATGAAAACAATGGGCTCTCAGGAAGGAACATAGACTAAAAGAATATCCAAACAAACAAAAGATATCAAAGGAAACTCCAAAACAACATACCATGTTAAGGATCTATAAAAAAAAACAACAGAGAGAGGAAGATGTTCTAGAAGATAAGAAAAGAGGAAAGAAGATAACCTAATCTATCTAGGTTAAGATTAGCTATCCTGGTTTATCTAACCTGGAACCAAACGGAGCCTAAGGGTGTAATGTAATATGAGGCTAAATTACCAGTTTATAATTGATGTGGTTAAGTGAACATACATATTCTCTTTCTAAATTAGGATTAGGATTGGATGAATCTCCGTACATGCATTTCCACCTCTCTCTCTCCATAGTCAATTGAATTTTATCCATCGTACGTACCTCACTAGCTCCTTAACGCCAGATTTATACCTGGTTGGCATGCATCCATGTCCAATGAATTTAAGAGAAATCGCGTGTGACAAAGACAAAGTTCCTCCATCTTTTACGCCAGTCAAGTTTGGTAGCCGTGTTCAGTCGGTACTACGATCGATCGAAATAAATATGATTACGAGTACATGGTAATCATCATCATCATCATCGATCGTGTCATTGACTAGATCTGCTACTTAATTTTGTTAGGACTTAGCCAACCATGCAACAACTTACAATTAGTTAGGTGATGAGATCTGATCCCCTGGCTAGCTTGTACAGTTGGCAGCAGCAAGGCTAGGCTAGGCTAGGAGATGAGTTGAAACTTTGAGAAATCCATGCATGCATATCACACATAATTCTCTCCTTCATGCATCTCCAAGCAAACTAGTAGTAGCTATATAAGTCAAAACCGAGTCTAAAACCAGATACAGTCGAGCAATGCATGCGCTTTTAATTTTCTATACTAGTCTCGTTAGTCATTTGACAGCGCAAGTTACCGAATGTCTATCGCTTTTGAGTGTGGCTTATGGTTTTTAGGCTGTTCGTGCGAGAGATTACAAAGTAACTGAAATTCACGTGCAGTTTTTGCCGATATAAATAAAGTTAGTACAATATATACTACAATTAACTAGTAGACTCTATCTTAAAAAGATACTCTATTTAAAAGCTAATTAGTATAGAAAAATCAAAAACTGAAAAAAAAACAATGCCAAAAGCAGCTAAGCACCTTGGCAAGCAAAAAAAGAGAGAGAGCATTTAACCCTGCCATTATACTCCAGTCGTACGATAGCGTCGTATTGGTACAACACACAAGTCGTATTGGTACGTTGGCCAGCTCGTTGGGTCGGTATACGTACACCACTTATAGAATTGACTAGCTCATAGCTAGCTTGCACGTACGTTTGATCATGCATGCCATGTCCCCTATGTTTCTTGTTCCCCAGCTGATAATAATCTCGACTGCATATATATATATATATATATATATATATATATATATATATATATATATATATATATATATATATATATATATATATATATATATATATATATATATATATATATATATATATATATATATATATATATATATATATATATATATGCGCGGATGTCTTCGATGACATTTTCTCAAGTGGTGTACTAACACAGGGAGGCTAGCTACGCTTGTATTCCTGCATATACAGACAGAAAATCAAGAGTTTTGATGCAATATATAGCACGTTATCGTACATATTTAAACAGAATTGTGAAATCGGATTGGTCACAAGGAAGTGATGGATATTAATTATCATATTAGTATATCTGTCACGGCAAATAATCAGGAGGAGAAAATAAAAGAGCAGTGGTCAAATGTATATAATGGCGTACGAGGCGTGTCCATGAAACGACATGCCGTTTTATTTGGGAGCAGAGGGAGTAGTTGCTGGCATAATTTGCACATGCAACATGTGTAATACTTGCACTCACTGAAAACGGCTTTTCTGTCCTTTCTTCGTGTTCCTCTCGTATTTTTGTTGATGTGGCAAACATCCAGAACACTCTTTCTATCCTTCTCATGTTTCTCTGGTACTCTGGATGTTTGCCACGTTGACGGAAACACAAAGAAGGGAATAGGAAAGCCGCGTTCGCACTCGCTTGGCTGAGATTGGTAGTTTTTTTTTTTTGCGAACACGGATTGGCATTAGGGCATCTATAGTGTATATAACCCAAGGGGCCTTAAGGTGTGTCCCATCTAAACCTTAAGGTCAACGCTTTAATGTATATAACCCAAGGGGCCTTAAGGTGTGTCACATCTAAACCTTAAGGTCAACGCTTTAATGTATATAACCCAAGGGGCCTTAAGATGGTCTCACTCGGCAGATAAAGAAAAATTGTATTTTAATGCTTGTGGCCAAGTCTTTAGCTTGAGGACCAACCTCAAGCCTTTTTTGCTAATAACCTACTTAAGGTCACTCTTATAATGTATAAGGTTGATCTTAAAGCGGTTTAAGACCCTCTCTTTTTATACACTACAGATGCCCTTAGTACTTCAGTAGTAAGTAATTTTTTGAGATAAATATTAGTAGCAGTAAAGCTAGCTAATATAATTAAACAAGCTAGCCAGGGCGGCAGCATGCAATTAAGCTAGCCAGTAGCAGCAGTATAATTAGAAGATCGCAGAGAAAGATCACCCAAGATACGAGAGAGAATGGACGCAACAAAGTAGACTTGAAAACTGGAGTACAGTGCTCCATATAGGAGGTACCAAACAGAAGCAACACTAGTCCAATACATTGATTATAATGCTGGCTCCATACGGTCCACAGTTAATTAATAACAAAACCCTAGGCACTGCTGTGTATATATCAGGTGGATCCTTTTAGACTATAATTTATAATTTTTGGTTTAGAATTTTGAATTCTATTTATTCGTAAAAGAGAGTATGAAGAAAGAGATATATGTGATTTTAGACGATATAAGTATGGTGTCGACTATAGTTAATTTGTAGATCTCATTTTTAAAGACACATCGTTTACAAACTAGTGACTATAACATAAACCAAAAGCTATATAAAAAAAGCTCAGCCATCACCATCATTAAGCCAGTCCACATGCAAGCAAGCAGGCATGCGACAGGCCGCGGCTTAGACTAGCGGTTAAGCACATGCATGCATGGTTCATGCTTACCTGATACTAGTTTATACTTCACTATGTATGCATGCAAATAAATTAATTGTTGATTTCCTCCGATCAAGGAACTGGTTAATTAGCTAGGTAGGAGTTGACGAAAGGATCTCCATATCCGAAGATAAATCATCGCATGGTTAGTACTTGCTCCTACGGAATCAAGGTCGAAAGCATTAAAAAAGTTAGTCATTCACAACACCAATGCGATTTTCGAAAAAGAATGAATGCATGCACGCAGTGGCGAAGCCCCGATAAAATTGAAGGGGAGGTTTGAAGAACTAAACTATTTTTTAACTAAAAATTGAGAAGAACTGAGATAAATTGAGATAAACATAATAAACTGAGCTTATACAATCTAAATTCATATGTAGATAGAAGAGAAACAAATTTAAAAGAAAAAATATAATAAAGATACCTCGTGCAGGGTAACCGATACTAGCGGAGAGTGGGCTCGAGCCCTACGAAGCCTCACTGGCGCCTACGTTCCTGAATGCATGCATTCTATCTTAATCAATTTAGCTAGCAATACAGACGATTTTAAATTAAAAACGTCTATGAAAATATTTTAATACAGACGGTTTTAGAAACTGTTTGTGATATAATGTTTAATATTAGGTTTTCTATAGGAGTGATATCATAATCAACCTAGCTAGCTAGCTAATAATCGATTGAACTATCTTAATTAATACACGTATGACGTATCATGCATGCAAGTGCATCCTTACAATCTCCTTATGGCAACTTTACAAGTGGCTGTCGCGCGTAATGTTTAAGTTGACCTCCTTATGCAGGCAGCTGTAACTAAGCTCCATGATCGTATACATATAGTAGTACTCCATAGAACAACCAACGTATATATCGGCTGGCATGCATCAACTGGAGTTGTTTATTTGAGACGCATAAACACGAGACGATCGAAAAGGCAAAGGAGATCGAGGAGAGGCCGAGAGATCACGGATAACATAAGAAAAGTGCACGATGCATCAAAAAGTTGGTTCCGGCGTTCGATGAATAAGTATTCCAGACACTTAGGGCGTCCGCAATGGTAATAGCTAGTACTAGCTATATAGTCAGCTGATATGAAGGTGAGAGATAAAAGCAAAGACTATTTTATACTGTTGGACCCACATGCTCCTCTCTCATGTTCTTGAACTACGTGAAATAGATCAGCTATTTGCTCGTCGCTAGTGACTACTCTCTCCTACTTTTTCCTTGCCACATCAGATCTAGCTAACTAAATAGCCAGCTGTTGGAGACGCCCTTAGGGCATCTCCAATGGTCTGAGTCAGCTAGCTATATGCATGTACACATCAGGCCAGTCTCAGTGGGGGTTTCATGGAGTTTCATGGGCATTAAATACGCTAATATGGCACTGTATTGATGAAGAGAGATGATAAAAGTTTCATGGGAGTAGAGAGAGTTTCATGGGGATGAAACTCTTCTGCACTGTTTCCAAAATATGGATGTGTTGAAAACTGGGACATGAAACCTCCACTGAGACTGGCCTCAGCATATATCCTATGTGGAGGAAAGAGAGTATACAAAAAAAAATCGAGCCAGCTCTTCCTTAAGCACTAGTCTATAACGCCAAACGAGGCAGGCTCTATAAATTCTGTGTGTGCATGTAAGCATCAAATAGCTATCCTTATAGATAGTACTTTAGAATGCTAGCTTTAGTGTGTACTATATAAATAATGTGAAAGTTTTATAGTTAGTTGCTAGCTATAACCATTGGAGATGCCCTTATTGGTCAGGGGTAATACGTTACACGTCGTCCGTGTCTGCGTTTTCCTTATTTAATTTAATTTCCCAGTTTCCCTCTCACTAATTTACTTGGTCACATGTGGCAGAGCCAATATTTGATTATGTCATAGACTCAGCAGTGGAATGATCTAGATTATCTGGATTAGACCATAAAAATGTTACCTAGACTGGACTGAATTTACCCGAGCTGTACACTAGATATTTTTTCACATCCTAAATTAAAATCTACTATGTCCGAAATGTGACTCCGCCTGTTGGTCACAGAGAGTTTTTTTTTAAAAAAAGAGAAGAATAGAATTGCTTGGTCCGAGAGAGTTTAGTTAAGAAGCTGTAGATTCCAACCAGGGCTAGGCTGTCGGCTGTTACCAAACTACCCTTGTTGTTGCCACAGGGAGCAATGCTCCATCCGACAAAACTAACCCAGCACAAGGAGGGGTAGTTTTGTCATTTTGGAAAATATAATTGCTTTTTTTCAGCTCAAGAAAAGAAAAGAAAGAAAGAAATGCATTTTTGGTCATGTGGCGTCGTCGGGTCCCGATGGCGTTTGCCTTCTCCGCATTCCTAAGAGTAAGTACAATAGTATAGCCAATTAGTGGCTATAACACTTGTCCATTTCATCTATAGTCTTCAAAAAAATAGTTCATACAATAAGGTAGCTATTACAATAACTATTTGGCCCCACGTGTAAGAGAGTGAAATGCATATTTTTACGTGCTATAGCTAGCTGTAATTTAGTAGCCAGCTTCCTTCTCTCTCTTCCTTTCTCTCTCTGCCACATAAGATTTTGTTGATATTATATTTGCTATAGCCTGCTGACTAAGCCTTATTGTACTTGCTCTAATACAAACACGCATGCATGGTTGGGTTACTAATCTCTCTCTGTCTCTCTCTAAACTCTCTCTCTCTCTCTCTGTCTGTCTAAACAGAGAGTCAGAGAGGGCAGGTCATCTCATTTTTCAGTTTTGATTATGGTTTCGAGTTGATCAACCTAAGCAAATCCTACACAACATGTCTTCTAAATAGCAATCTACATAACGTAACGGGATAATGATGGAACAAAAATATCACCCCCTTCAACACATGCTCGATTAGAGGATCCAAGAGGATCAGAGGACTTGCTTGCCTTCTTTCATGCAAGACAGAGCTTCTGCCCTTCTTTCTTTTTTACTTTTTAATGAGTATGTTTTCTCAACATTAATCTATATAGCATCAACACACGGTATCATCTAATAGCACGATGAGTTTTTTCTTGTGAAAAAGTAGGGTGTTCAACAAATACCATATAAACTATAAGTACACATGGCACAACAAATACCCTCTACTCATGGCCGCTACACCACCCCTCAGTACCTCCTCTGTCATCGCCATGTCTTACCCCCAGTTGGTGCCTGCCCATACGGTCTCATTTAACCATCCATTCCTCCATAATTATTATTATCAGATTAATAAAATAATGATAACAATAATTTAAATCATCTAACTGATGTACGACTTGTCGAGGTGGACTAGTCGCTCAACGGTAGAGCGACAAAGGATTATTAGTATAAAATAAAAAATACAGAGATATTACTATAATTTAAAATAAAAATAAATTATTTTAAAAAAAATCCTACGGACAATAGCAGCAGGGATCCTCACGGGCATGGCATTGCACCCACACGCGTCGTACTGATCCAACCATCATGCGAACTTATAGAAACGAACATTACCTTGAAATCTTCCTATTACCTACTACTGCCTGCCTTGTTTGAAAAAACGCATATGTTAGCCTTCACTTGTCATCCATTAATCTTACTATTAGAGAAATATATTGAGTTTTATACACCAGCCAGTTCACCTAAAAACTTAAGCTGATGAAGAAAGATGAGCAATTCACTCATACTTCAATAGTCCCCCTCACGTGAAGCCTCTCTTAGGCCTAATACGTGAAATAGAATAGAAGTGGACTGCAATTAATTTTTTTTAATTGCGTCAGCCAAGTCTTGAACTCGGGACCTCTTGGCTCTGATACCATATTGAGTTTCATGCACCAGCCAGTTCACCCAAAAGCTTAAGCTGATGAGAAAAGATAGGCAATTCACTTATACTTCAACAAAATGGCTCTTACCAACAGTATATAAGCCTAAATATATATCGCGTCTTCATCGATGTGCTTAGCTTATACTGTGCCCTCGGTTTCGCTGTCGTGTCTAATGATCTTTGTTGTGAGATGGTTTTTCTGTCTTTTTATTGTAAATTTTTTAGGGATGTATAATTTGTTTATCGGGAATGGTTATTTTCTATTTTAGGTAGAGATTTTTTGGAAGATAAAAAGAGAGATGGGGTGGACATCACGTACTATCATCACATCACACTAATAAGTTCTTTTTAAGCAATAGTATATAAAGATAAGAGTATTGCTATACAACATTCGACTGTTTTTGAGGATAAAAACAGTCAGATTGATCTGAGGCGTTAGAGCTCTATCCAACAGATCCACCCATATAAGCCCCCCTCCAAAAAAAATGACCCCTCTCCAAAAAAAATGATCTAGGGCGTTGGATCTCCATCTAACGGCTCAAAATCTGACTGTTTTATACTTAAAAATAGTCGAATGTTGTATAGGCACTCCCGAAAGATAATTGCTTCTTGTTCTCGAAGACTTTAGTATGACTAAATTCCAATATACATGAAATGGTGTCCAACGTTTCAGCATCAATCGAGAATCGCTGGATTACCATAGTTTTTTAATCGAGAATCTGGATGAGTGACTATCTTTGATGGAGAACAATTGCAAGCAATTGCCGTGTTTGAAGAGAGAAGCAAAAATGCAAATTTCAATCCCGTAACGGCGTGAGAGAGTGAGGCCGGGGCAAGAAGGAAGAAACTCCGAGGAAGAAGCGAGAGGAGGAGTCAAAACACGCTATTCTCATTCGCATTTCCGTCGTTTCCGAGTCTCCTCCTCAACTCAACGCGCTTCCTCCTCCTTGTTCGCCTCGCCTCGCCTCGCCTCGCCTCGCCGGTTAAAAGCCTCCACCGTCTCCTCCCTTCTCCAACGCAGCCCACTCCCCAACAACCCGTCTTCTTTCTCCTCATCTACTACTACTCCGCCGCCGCCGCCGCCTCCCTCCGCACGCACGCCCTCCTAAAGGTCGAGCTGCCTTTTCCGCCGCAGCTCTCTCTGCTCCCTTGACCGCCGGGGGGAAAATCAGTTCTTGCGGTGGTTCACGGGCAGATCTGAGCTTGTCGGAGCGCGAGAAAGGCGGGATCTTTTCTTTTCTTTGGGCCAAAGGCGCTGTCTTCTTGATTCATGGCTTCCTTACCGGCCGCCGCCGCGGCACCGGCGTCGTACTGGTGCTACAGCTGCGACCGCTTCGTGCGCGCCGCGCTGCAGGAGGACTCCGCCGTCGTCTGCCCGGACTGCGGCGAGGGGTTCCTCGAGGAGATGGGGGCGCCCCCGCCGCGCGCCGCCTACTTCCGCCGCCCGCGGGCGCACCACGCCAACGACTTGCGGCTCCGCCGGGCGCGCCGCGCCGCCGCCGCCGGGGACCGCTCGCCGTTCAACCCTGTCATCGTGCTCCGGCGCTCCCCCGCCGGCGCCGGTGCCGGCGAGGACGACTCCCTCGCCGCGGCTAGCAGCTTTGAGCTCTTCTACGACGACGGCGCGGGCTCCGGCCTCCGCCCCCTCCCCGAGAGCATGTCCGACTTCCTCATGGGATCCGGCTTCGAGCGCCTCCTCGAACAGCTCACCCAGATCGAAGCGGGCGGCCTCGCCCGCGCGCAGGAGAACCCGCCGGCCTCCAAGGCCGCCGTCGAGTCCATGCCCACCGTCACGATCGCCGCTTCCCACGTCGGCGCGGACTCCCACTGCGCCGTCTGCAAGGAGCCCTTCGAGCTCGGCGCCGAGGCCAGGGAGATGCCCTGCAACCACATCTACCACCAGGACTGCATCTTCCCCTGGCTCGCGCTCCGCAACTCGTGCCCCGTGTGCCGCCACGAGATGCCCACCGACGCCGCGCGTTCCCGGGCGACCAATGCCGGCAGCGAGGAGGAGACGGTGGGCCTCACCATCTGGAGGCTGCCTGGAGGCGGCTTCGCCGTCGGGAGGTTCGCCGGTGGGAGGAGACCCGAGGAGAGGGAGCTTCCGGTCGTTTACACGGAGATGGATGGTGCCTTCAACAACGGCGGCGCGACGAGGAGGATCTCGTGGGGTTCAAGGCAGAGCCAATCGACGGAGAGGAGCACCATTATGTGCATCTTTCGGAATGTGTTTGCGTGCTTCGGGCGCGGGCATTCGTCGAATTCTCAGGCCTCGTCTTCCCACACGAGGCCTGATGAGCTGAACGAGGTATTGGATCGGAGTGCCGTGTTCAGCCATGGCTCGAGAAGCCGGAGCACGAGCTGGAGGTTGGAGGATGGGCACGCCGATGCGATGGTGCAAAGATAGGCCTGAAACCGAAAGAAAGGTTGTTGATTGTTTCCGTTTCATGTTTATGTATTTAGAAGAAAGAAACACGAGGATTTGTAGAATAGAATTTGGTGTCGTACATAGGAGCAGCATCTACTACTAGCTACAACTTGCTGGGAAGATGTCTGCCCACTGTGATTCTGACATGAGCATTTGGTATTTTAGGTGGTGAATTGCTTTGTTTGTAGCAAATGACGTGTTTAATCCTTGATTCATTCAATTCAATGTGGCACGCATGATTCTTTTCATCTGTAAGAGCAAAATGAAAGCCTGACGTTTACAGCGTCGCAGGGTTCAATAAAAATCTTGCTCTGGATATTTTCTGCTTCAACCTTTGAATTGGCTAGTGATCATCTATCTGTTGCAAATATATCCTGGCTTATCAGTTTATGGATGTTTTTTTTTTGTGTGTGCGTGGTGTTATCACGTACCACTACGATTAGTGGTTAGATTTCCTGGATGTTTTTTGTTCACAAGTCAACACATATCCTCTTCACGTTCAAAAACAACATGATCATCATTAATTTCTGCGAAATAAACCGCCTGACTGTATTTTGGATGTAGCTTTTGCATTCAGATATTTTAGTTCTTTTTGGATGACTTATCTGAAACAAGATATTTACCATCCTCAAGTGTATGTACTGTTGCACTTGCCAGTCACTACACATCACTGTCCTGATGTAAACCGCAGAAAGTAGCGCCTACATGAATTTACCCTCTTTTACTGTCTTTTAGTTCTTATATGCGGCTGATAAGGACATGCATATCTGTGGTACAGTAAAAGCTTGTAGATTCTCTTGATGGTAGACTACCTTCGCAGTAAGCTTGCCTTCCCTTGAAGTACTTGAGCTATATATGTAGGATTTGAAGTACTGCTGCTACATGCTCTGCTGTTCCCTACCGGCGTGCTGCTACGCTTTCATTCGGTAAACCAACCAAGAAATGCTCCTTTCAGGGATGGTCCATACAAGTATGATACGACCACTGAACTGGAACGATTCTGCTGTTTCTTCTTCGACTCCTACTGCAGTGTATGCAGGGAGGTCCAATGATTAAGTTCTGCCCTAATCCTGCCATTGATGTCTGTTTTGGTAGTTGAGCTGCAACTGCATTCAAACAGAGTTGGTGCAAGTTGAGGTACGAATTGCTAATTTTTCTGTTCTTTGTCTGCAGAAAGAAATGCGTCGACAAGTATTAGCACAATATCTTTGATGCCATCATTTTGTCTCTAAACAGCTGCTGGTTTTTGTTTTTGTGAAGTAAAGCAGACTAAGGAGTTGCTGTTAGGCAGTCTTAGTTGTTCCTGACCCAATGCCAACTTTTTCTTTTTTGATCTGAAACGAGATACTACTTGTAGACAGGTTAGGTGCATCTTTTTTTTTTGGGTAAGGTTCCAATGAACATCGCTATTGTTACCTGGTGGGTGTCATTGTCCTGATGAACAGAAAGTGGTAGGGACGTGAATTTACCACGTATCAGATTCTTCATAGAGGCTTGTTTGCAGCTGCGCACCACATCTGGGGTTTTCAGTTCTAACTATAACATGGACATCTTTGATCATTGCAAGTCGCTTCTGTTATAAAACCACAGGTGGTGAATGACCAACAGAATATCCAATCCGATTGAGTGAAGTGCAAAGTTTGCTTTCCTTCGTCAAACCAACAAAATGTGCAAGAAATGGGCATGCTGGGCATGCGGTATTTTTGTTTTGTTTTTTTTGGTGCAGATCGATTAGCAGCAGAGATTCAGAAAACGACCTGTGGAAGCGAAAGGAGCGTGTTCATACATAGATTAGAGTAGAACTCTTCTCACGTGTTGCTTCCTTGGAGCATTCGAACAACTTTTTTTGCAGATTTTTTTTTCATGTCTGACTGTGTTTTGCTGTGACATTAGTTACTACCACCTAGGCCTTAATTATTTCGTTACTACGATTTCTGATCTGCCCAACTCCAGTTCCCTGCCATTGCCATGGAGGGTTTTTCTTTCTGTCTCTGTCTGTCTGTCTGTCTTGGTGGTTAAGCTGCCCTTGCAAGCAGCATGGGCAATGTCTCCTACACAGGGTTTCCGATTGAGTAGGGTGTGTTCCTAGCCCAAGCCTCCTCATCGAAATAAGGTAAGTGTTGATTTTAATTTAATCTCTTGACTCTTAATCGTTTTGGTAGAGTCCCTGTCTTTTTAAGTTTTTTTTTAAAGAAAAAAAAGAGTTACTTGTAAGAATTAGTTAGATGAAATTCAGTGCAAGAAGCAACTAGCTGGTGCAGTTTATCGGTGCTGCTGCACCAGCTCTCTGCTCTGCGGGCAGAATGAGAGGTAGGAGCAGCTGCAGCTCTGGTAGAATAAGAGGCGGCTACCTCATGTTGGGCTGGGCTGAAAGATTTTTGGGCTGTACTTATGCAGGGAGGCGCGTCATGGGACTGTTATGCCACGGATAGACGTCCGCTATGCATTTCTGGTAGCGGACGTCGTCCGTTGGATCTTGATTTAAGGGTGCAAAAGTTGAGCTCCCTTTAGGGGGCACCCCACCACCTGAGAGAGTGAGGATATCTTATTTCATCTCTCTAATCAAACAAAATCTGGTACCTTCAACCAAACACTCAACTAGGGATGGCAATCGAACGCGATGGGTACCGGTAATGCTCGTCCATATCCGTATCCGCGACCCTGATTTACGTCCATAGGTATACCCGCGAAGGACGACGGGTGAAAAATCTCGCTCATACCCGTCGCTCGCAGGTATCTGTCGTCCGCGAACATACCCGTCTATCCATGAACTAGGAGTCATCATCTGAGAGTTGCATCCATCAGTATAGTATACCGGACGAGCTACATCCATCAGTAGCGGCTGTCTGCACGCTGGCTGGGACTACCGGTAAGTTGAGGGCCGGGGCCCACCTTATCCGCGCGATGGAGGCCGTTCTCCTCAGAAGAATCGACCGAGTCTTATCCGGAAGAGGACTAAACAAGTTTGTGCGGTGGTCGCACTTCATCTTGATCGCCACCGGCGGCTTCTTCACTCGGCGCAAACAGCTCTCTGCTATCCCTGTACCTACTCGCACGGTGCAAGTACGTGCTGCCATGGCCCCTGCTGCTTCCTCGGTGGCCCGCTCCGGCGCGCTGCAGCTGCCACGCCCAGCCTGCAGCGCTGCTGCTGCTGCAGCACTACCGTCCGCGAGGACGAGATGGCCAAGAAGGGCGCCCCCAGGGGGGCGGCTGGTGGCCGCGGTGGGCGACGTGGCGGCGGAGGGCAACACGTACCTCATCGCCGGCGCCGTGGCCGTCGCGCTCGTCGGCACGGCCTTCCCCGTACTCTTCTCGCGCAAGGACACGTAAGTTTGTTAATTGTACATGCATGTGACTGCTGCCTGCTCAGATGGGTGGATCGACCATATCATCATCATCTAATGTTCAGGTGCCCCGAGTGCGACGGCGCTGGCTTCATCCGCAAGTCCGGCAAGGCGCTGCGGGCGAACGCGGCGAGGAAGGACGAGGCCCAGATCGTCTGCCTCAACTGCAACGGGCTCGGCAAGCTCGGCCAGATCGACAAGTAGCTCTTCACTCGACAGTACGTCCGTCCGCGCACCAAGCCTCGATCTCCTTCTTCCTAAAAAAGATAAAGAAATCACTTGTGTGTTAATCTGCAGGGACGCGGGAATTGGATAGAAATCTGGAGGCTTGCGATTAAGCTAATATATGTATTAAATTTCCGTGCTCCAAATACATCCCGAATTGTGTTGTTCTGCTGCGGTCAATTTGTGTAAGTGCAGACCTCGGTCCTATATATACCTAGCTCTCCTTGCTAGTCCGGCCTGCACACGAATGAGAGTGTTTCTACATGTCTTGCACCGTTAAATGCATGCATATAGTATGTATGTGCTCTTGTGTTGTTGTGCCTGGCTGTGTTAAATGCATGCATATAGTATGTATGTGCTCTTGTGTTGTTGTGCCTAGCTGTATGTTGAGCACTGATAGCTAGGCGCTCTCCCATCCCATGTGTAGTGCTGACTATGTTTAATTAATTTGTGGTTCTACATGTATACATATAATAACGATAATGCTCCATCCTCCCTTGTTAGAGCGACCTCGCGACCACGTGTCACTGATTGCCAACAACTAGCAATGAAACATATAATTACTAGCAGCACGAAATTGCTAATTATTAGCATCTAAGTTGCTGGTTTTTGTTATGAAATCACAGACGATTCAGAACAAAAAACAGTCTGTGATGACCTACCAGACTGTTTTTTTACGTAGAACAGTCTGTGATAACATTTTAGCTTATTCGCTGTCACTGAATTTGAATTTTTCGCTCTTCTTACTGAATTTGCTCTTTAAAATAGAAGGCTCGTCTGTTCTTCTCCTCATCTCCTATTCTCTCTTCTCACTTCTCCACTCCTCTCCTCCTCTCCTCTTCTCTCTTCTTACTTCTCCATTAAGACTTAGTCATAGCAAAAATCTAAACCACAGTAAAATTAAGACTTAGTCCAATTTTTGACCATTCAAGCCATAGTACATATATAGACTTAGCTAAATTTTTGAGCATGCAAGCCACGGTAAAAATGCAGACTTAGCTAAATTTTGGGCATCAAAGCTATGGTAAAATTACCAACTTTTTTTAGCTCCAGTATAGCTATGATAGACGGTTTTTACCAAGAATTGTCTGTAATAACTGACTAGTACAGACGATTTTAGTTTCTAACCGTCTGTAATCACAGACGGCTCTAGTTTCGAATCGTTTGTGATACAGTTTTCACAAACAATTCAAAAATCATTTGTGATAACCCTTATTATCACTGACCCATTAAATCAGACGGTTCAAAGAACTGTCTGTAATGACGGTTCCAAAACGTCTTAGATAAAATGTTATGTGGTAGTATGATCACATCTATCTATCTATCTATCTATATCTAGCTTCCTACGATCTGATCGAATCCCCACTACACACTAAGCACTCATTGTAGTCACACTTGAGAGAGCTTGGTTGCGATAGATGGCGCAAACAGTGTTAGGGTTTGAGCTAGCGAAGAGAGGCTTTTCTTTAAGTTTATACAGCTGGCTAATTTTTAGCAACTCTAGCGGCAATTGGCTAATTTTGAGCAACTCTATAAATGGTACAGTTAGTCGCTGAGTGGCTTAATTTGGCTTCTTGGAAAAGACCAGATTTGTCGTTTTTATTTTCGTTTTGAAAACTTTCAAAACTCATCAGAGAGGGCCCCAGGGTTGAAGGAGAAAAACCTCGATACCAAACCAAAATAAGAATTAGGAAAGAAATTAAGATGTCCGTTGGAAAATCGACCAGTGGCCACTTCAAATATCCTACGTGTTTAAATAGGATTTGTTAGATCGGTCAGTATATATATATATGTATCCAAATGAAGCATGCAGCTCCAGATTTTGCCCTTCCTCTTGTTTTATCCGTCCCTATCCAGATATACTTTGAGCAGTGCAAATAATTAATAAACTATCGATGAGTTTACTGAACAATCGAGAGAGGAGGATGCAGTAATGGTCTCAAAAGAAGGACACCGTCTTCAAAAGGAGGAGGAGGAAGGAAGGAACGTACACAGTACAGTCACACAGGGGAAAGAAGAGGCGCGATAAACAAGAATCTGAAGTATTTATTACTCGATCGATCGGCGGGGCTAGCTAGCTTGTCTGCGCTGCAGAACTAAAAAAGAAAAAGGAAATTAAAGATATCGAGGAATGAAGGAAGCTGAGACTAGCTGAGAGATGGAAGCTCTGGAGCTATGAGCGATGGTTCGGCTGCATCATGCATGCATGTATGGTCCCGCGCTTAATCGATCGGTACTGCGAGCTAGCACTAGCAGTGTGTGTCGTCGCGCCAGCAGACGAGCATCTGGATGCAGCGGCGCATGATGTAGAAGCGCGCCCGCTGCTCCTTGACCTTCCTCGACAGCCTCGCCCCCCGCCCTCGCCGCTCCTCCTCCTCCTCAAACTCCTCCTGCCGCCGCGTCGGTAGCCCGTCGACGTCCCTGCAGGTGGCTCCGATGCTGGTGCTTCCGGCGGAGTAGCTCCTGCTCAGCAGCTGCGGCGCCATGGTGGACGGCCACCTGCCGGAGCGGCTCTGCCCCTGCTTGCTCAGCTTTTTCGTCGTCTGCTCCTCGCATGATCCGTCCATGCTGCTGCTGCTTCTTCTTCTTCTTCTTGGATATATATATATGGGGATGAGATGAAAGAAATACCACCGCACTGAGAGGAGATCGATGAGCTAGATGAGCAACTGAGAGGAGCAGAGGAAGAACAGAGATTAGAGTGGTGTTTTGTCGTGGGGCACAGTGCACAGAGGCACGCACTTCACACCTGACATGCATGCTGCTTCGAGACCTCTCTCTCTCTCCTCCTCCTCCTCCTCCTCCTCCTCCTCCTCCTCCTTTTGTCTGCCTCCTCCTCCCGCTCGCCGCGCTTGAACAACGGACAAAATCACCACCTACAAACTTACCGAAACAAAACGCCACCTGCTCCTTCTTTTCCCCAGCTGTTTTTATGTATGCATTCGGAGTGAAACAAAAAAAAAAGTTTATATATATTTGTCATCATCCTTGCCTTACTTTTAAATCTTACCCGTTGATAAAAGTTGGTCTTATAAACGTACAGATCTCTCTCTCTCTCTCTCTCTCTCTCTCTCTCTCTCTCTCTCTCTCTCTCTCTCTCACACACACACACTACAGACTACACTAGGCCTTGTTATCTCAGGCGATTTCGTCCACGCCCTTCCTCGCCGGCTGCTAGTGGTGTCCTCGATCTGCTGGCCCCCCGTCTCTCCGGTGGTCTCGCCCCTAGCTAGCTCGTCGGCCTATTTTGTGAACATGCCTTCGAAGTTTTCCTTAACCTTTTCCGTTTGCCCACTGTGCTAGTTCCCGATATGGAATCCTAAGTCTTTTTTTAGGAACGCGCAAAAAGATTGTGCGCTTTTGTATTAAGAATGATGAAAGACTGAATATGATAATAGAACGGAGTGAATGGTGCTTTTAAATTTTCTTCCAAGTATTCAATACCTCTTTCACTCCAATAACTATAAAATTATAAATTGGGATGAGAAACTACCACAAGACAAGCAAGAGAAGCCGTTGAAATTTTTTAAGAAGAATCAGTAAAATCAGAAGTATCTTGTTTATACTGCAATACTTTCGATTTTTAGAAATACCTTTATTTGCACTACGGTACTTCCTTTCCTTGTGAATAGTAATTTCAGCCCAAGTTCAAGACCAAGAATTGATGGAATTTTTAATCTGTATATCCAAATGACATAAAATTTTGCAAAGATCTTCTCTAGCGAATTGTGAACCTATTCTAATAAATGATCATGAAAATTATGACCAAAATTGAGACCTTTTCAGTTTACTGGAAGATTACACCAAAACCCAGTCAAAACCAATATCAGTAAATACAACTTGCTCGTGGGATGAAAATGACCAAGAAGGATCTAGATATATTTCCACACATCACAAGTTAGTTCACCATAGAATCCAAGCCAAAAAACCCTCCGATCAAGACATGGACCAAAGAGATCAAAAACAAACAAAACTGAGTTTTCTCGTGAATCTTGCTATCAAAGTACCTACATGGGTGGAGATGTATTTCCAATTATTATCTCCATCTCTTACACGTACGTTCTTGGCACAGCAAGATCGCACAAGGAAAAAAGAGAGATTAAAACCAACCATGAGTCAAGCACATCAATAAAAAAACAAGAGAGACTCAAGAGTTGCACAAAGATTGATGTATTGATTACTTAAGAAGGTAGATTTTACAGCCACTCCACATTGAAGGATAAAGAGCACTCAAGATACTCACTCTCAAATCCTAACCCTAAACATAAGAGCACATGAGAAACCACCACAAGACGAGCAAGAGAAGTCGTTGAAATTTTTGGAGAAGAATCAGTAAAATCGAAAGTATCTTTGTTTACACTACAATACTTTCGATTTTTAGAAGTACCTTTGTTTGCACTGTGGTACTTTTTTTCCTCGGTGAACAGTCATTTCAGCCTAAGTTCAAGACCAAGAATTGATGAAACTTTTAATCCGTAGATCCAAATGATATGAAATTTTGCAGGGATCTTCTCTAGAAAATTGTGAATTTATTCCAACAAATGATCATGAAAATTATGGCCAAAATTGATACATTTTCAGTTTACTAGAAAGTTGCATCAAAACCGAGTCAAAACCAATATTAGTAAATACAATTTACTCGTAGGATGAAGATGATCAAGAAGGATCACATATCACAGAAAGTTAGTTCACCGTAGAAATCAAGCCAAAAACCTTCCGATCAAGACAAGACCATGTACGACTCAAAACATTCACATACTGGAACTTTGATGAAATGCATATTTTAAGCAATGTTCATGGTACTTACTGAGCTGCTATTGCATACCCCCTCTTGACGGCAAAATTATAAATGAGCTAGAATTAAGTAATTAATATTGAAATTAACATTCTGATGGTTACCAGATGTTCTCCGTGCACTGTTTACACGGAAATCACAGCACGAATCGAGACAAGAGTTCACGAAGCAGGCAACAAGAGTCAAATGCATCGGGAAAAATGCCGACCTGATAGGAGAACGACGACTCGGCGGCGGCGTCAGCGTCGGCGAGGGAGCGGTAGATGGTGTTGCGGAAAATTGAAGTACACAAACGCGACCGAAAGGCTCGTAAAAATCTCAATCATGAGTAATCAGAATCTTCGACTGTGAATACTCAAAAGAACTGTTAAGATGAACAATACTCTACTTCACTACTTTGCTTTAGTATTTGTAAAACAGTGCTCTACTACGGTACTCGTAGACCAATGCTATGCTACAGTACTTGGTGAACAGTACTCTTACGACCATGAACGCTCTTATATACAACCACGAAGGTACTCGTATACGATCAGGAAGGTACTCGTTTACGACCACGAAACACATGGGGATGTCTGGAACATACGCGGATATCTGGATTCTCTGGAGAGCAGTGAACTCAAAAGACAAACAATTTTTTTATGCCGTCTCTCTGAATTGGTTTGCGACATTTTCTTCGTTGATCGTTTATACTGAAAAACAAGAAATTGATCCGACATATACGCCACGTTCAGCTCGTGCCATCTCATGTCCGAGTTGTTCATGACATTTATGAATTTTCTTAACGTACATACTAAATCTCTTAACGCACACATTAATACAGTACAACTATGACCAATGTAACGTCTCGAATACATAATGCTGGTGCGATGTAGTTAAGTCGAACAGATGGAGCGGTGCTGGTGGAGGACGAAGCCGCCCATGGAGACGATTGCCCAGCGCGAACCCGAGGAGGCGCTCCTGCGCGTAGATCCAAACCAAGCCCACAAGAAACCGAACCAAACCGAACCGAAACAACCAAACAAACAATCAATCAAATGGTACGGGAGAGGAATGGAATCAGGAGGAATCAAGCCAATCGATTTGTGGAGAGTTCGGGGATCAGGCTTACCTCACCGGAGGAGCACAGCAAGCCGTGTGCGGGAGAAGAGCACCGTGCGCTGGACAGCACAGAGGCAAGGAAGAACACTTCCCGTCCCGGGGGAGACGAGCAAAAGCAATGAAGAACAGGGCTGCTCGCTTGGGTCTTTTGCTGAATTAGACTGAGGGCAATCTCGTCATTTCGCATGGGTTACCATGCAACATTGAATAAAAAATGAATTAATAGCAATCGGTAAGAGAGCTTCAGACCAAAATATAAATAATAAAATAAGAAGGGTAAGAGCATCTCCAGCAGGGCCCCTACTTGAGCTCTCAAAACCTAATTTAGGGGCTTGAGACAAAAATAGAGCTCCAGCAGGACCCCTACTAGAGCCCTCAAATTTGAGGGGCCCCTTAAATCCCCCCTCAGCCCTCATTCCTGGGGGCTCTAGGCCAAGCCCCCAAATCACAGTTGGAGCAGTTTTCTACGCGCCGCTGCCTCTTTCCCCTCCCTCGCGCACTGCCTGTTCCCTCCTCGCGCGCGTCTTTCCCCGCCCGCGTCTTTCCCCTCCCTCGTGCGCCGCCTGTTCCCCTCCTCGCGCGCCTCTTTCCCCGCCCGCGTCTTTCCCCGCCCGTGCGTGCCGCCCGTTCCTCTCCCCGCCCGCCTCCCTCCCCGCCCGTGCGCGCCGCCAGTTCCCCTCCCCGCGCGCGAAGCCCGTAGCCCGCCCGCAAGCGACGCCCGCAGCCCGCCCGCAAGCGCCTCCCGCGCGCGACTTCCTTCTTTGCCCCGCGCGCGACTTCTTTCTCTCCCCCGCGCGCGACGAGGCGGCGGGCGGCGGGAAGGTGGCGTGGGCGGCGTGGATCCGGCGCCGGGAGGAGAAGGCCACCCGCGTCCTCGCGGCGTACGGACGGGCCTCGTCCCAGCCCGCCGTCGAGGTCCTCGGCTTCGACCCCAAGGACTGCTCCCTCTCCTCCGAACCCCTGGTACGGGAGCCCAATCCAATCCGCTCCACTCCACTCGCGCTGATCCGTGGTGTTTCGAGATTGGTCCACTCCACTCCGACGAGCTCCTCGCGGGGACGTCCCGGCGCGGCTCCTCCCCGGCTCTCGGCGTGGCCGACCCCTCCCTGCGCGAGATCCTGGCCCGACGCTTCCTCTCCTCGCGGGGAGATTTGGCGCGGCTCCCCCCTCCAGTTAGATCCGGCGCAGCTCCTCCCCTCCGGCGACGTCTCGGCGGCTCCTCTCCGCTCGCCGATGTTCCCCCGCCCGACACGACTCTTCTTGTCCCCGCGAGGAGGGGATGACGGGTGGGTCCTATGTGTCATTGTCTGTTGGGATAGATTTGAGAGCCCTGATTTGAGGGCTGCTGTTGGAGTGGATGTAAAAAATTTGAGCCCTCAAAAATAGGGGGAGCCCTCAAATCAAAAGTAGGGGTCCTGGTTTGAGGGCTCCTGCTGGAGATGCTCTAAATGATCAAAGGCAGTCAAACTGAGGGGCAAAGTATAAATTATCGTGCGGGTTGATGTGTACCAATACGTAAACGTCGTTTCGAAGGCGGAAAGACCCTCCCTGTTTCTTTGTTCGCCCCCCCTAAACCCTCCGCAACTCTCCATGGCCAAGAAGCTCGGCAAGTCGCCGGCGGCGGCGGCGGCGAAGGAAGAGGATGCGGAGGGGTTGTTCTCTTCACGCTCTTTCTCCGACCTCGGCCTCCACCCCACCCTCTGCGCCCACCTCCAAGGTTGCTCTCCCTTCTTCCTTCCGTCCCCCTCTCCCTCTCTCTAGGTTGGTGATTAGTAGCCTTCTTCCCTCTGCACCCGCTAGCTCTCCCTGTGCCGGCCACCACGCGATCCCCATCCATCCTCCCAAGGCCTCGCCGACCTGTCTCCGGTCGCCGGCATCCCTCTCCTCTTCAGCGCCGTTCCCGTCCGTCATGGCCAATAAGCCGCCGCCGGCGGCGGCGCAGGGAGAGGGTAGGCAGGGGTTGTTCGTGCCATGGTCCTTCGCCGACCTCGGCCTCCACCCCACCCTCTGCGCCCACCTCTCTCCCTGTCTCTGTTGTGATTTGGGAGTTCTCTTGGGGAATTAGGAGCTATCTTCCTAATATCATCAGTGCCTTTTTGATCGAGCTTGGCGTCTTGATAACAACTTATTTGGTGAACACCTCATCAAACTTTGAAGAAAAATCACATCTTCCTGGTTTTATGTTCCAAATTGGAGTAAGAGAAACAGTAAAACAGAGTAGCTTGTTGGTTGTTGGATCGAATTTAGCAGATCAAGTCGCATATCTTGATGAAATCGATGCCATAATAGGGTATCTCGGGATGCTGCTGAGTGCATTTTGCATGCAAATTGTCTGCTTCGTGGTTATCTCGTCCAACTGGCATAACGAATAGCGCAGCATATGAAGATTTTCTTCTGCTTGTTAATCAATTTTTTGTTTGTTTCATTTCATTGCTTTAGATAAGATGGGTTTCCAAGCACCAACACGAATCCAAGCTCAGGCAATTCCGGTTGCCATGTCAGGACAACACGTGTATGCACCTTTCACAATCTAATTTAGTACAACCCCCTTAGTTGAGGTCCTCTTTTTTTCTGAAGATTTTTTGTTTTGCATTGCCAATTGCAGGCTAGTGAAGGCAGCAACTGGCACTGGCAAGACTCTTGTGTACCTTGCACCGATTGTTCACCTTCTCCAGATGAGGGAGCCTCGTGTCGAGAGAACACATGGAACTTTAGGTAATGACTTGTTGCCCTTAACTTTTGTTTCTTTTCTGCAATTCGTGGATGTACATCCAATATGTTCCTTAGAAGTTATAATATGTTCTTTTTATCTCGGTGTGCACATGTTTTTGGTCACCAGATCTGGTTGACGGTTATTTGTGATGGAATTCATCTCTGTTAATTGTCTTTGTAAGGAACAAGGCTGATAGGTGGAGTACCATGTCTTTTAAAACATAACCAAAGGAAATCGTATGACCGCACACTATCAGTTGCTAATTTTATTGTGAGGGCACCAATATAACCCATCTATTAAATCTATTTCTAATTGTATATGGGGAAAGCCCTTTAATTGTCTTGTGAAGGACCCCCCAATATTCTGAATGAAGCATTACTAATTGTTTGATTGTAGCGTTGGTACTTGTGCCAACGCGAGAGCTGTGCTTGCAGGTTTATGGGATTGCACAGCAGTTGGTGCATCGTTTTCACTGGATTGTCCCTGGGTATGTAATGGGTGGTGAGAACAGAGCAAAAGAGAAAGCAAGATTACGGAAAGGTATATATTGTTCCATCAAGTAGTTGGTGCATTTTGTCATCAAATGTACCTTTATATAGTATTGTATTTTGACTCTGCACATTTGTTGTAGGAATATCAATTCTCATTGCTACTCCTGGGCGCCTTCTGGACCACTTACAGCATACTTCATCATTTGTTTATTCAAATTTGCGCTGGATAGTTTTTGATGAAGCTGACAGGTCCGGTAGCCATACATTCACAATTTGGTTCACCCTTTTCCATTGAGATATCTTAACCAGTGGACACGACTCTTACCGCATTGGTGTTTGTATTCATGCAGCATTCTTGAACTTGGTTTTGGAAAAGCAGTCGAGGATATACTAGAGCTCTTGGGTTCAAGGAATGATGCTTCTGACCAAAATAAAAACAAAGTGGACCCTATGCAAAGACAAAACCTTCTCGTATCAGCAACACTGAATGAAAAGGTGAATCGGTTAGCCAAAATTAGTTTGAAGAACCCAGTGATGATTGGACTTGAGGAACAAAAGAAACCTTTGGAAAGATGCAGTGCCCTGGGGAAGAATCGCACTTCTCTATTATCTGATGAGGAGGAGGAAATATGGGGAAAACACAATGATATAGTAGAACATGCAGTTGATGATTTCAAGCTTCCTGCACAATTGTTTCAAAGATATATTAAAGGTAGCAACAATTTGCTCACTTGAATTTTTAAGGCTGTGTTTGACACGTGTTGCTTAAAAAGTTATAACAAACCTTTCATTTTATTCAGTTTCATGTGGTTCGAGGCTCGCAGTTCTTCTTACCGTTCTTAAATCTCTATTTGAAAGACAAGTGTCTCAGAAGGTGAGTTCTATATATCATGAAGCTGTTTAAGTTTCACTAGGCTATAACTTTTTCCACTGCGAGTTTTGCTTGTCAGTTGTCAGCAATAGGTCCTGGAAGTCCTGAGAGTTGAACTTTTCTGAGTTAGTTTTCATCTTCTTTCTGCAGGTTGTAGTTTTCTTGTCAACATGTGACTCTGTAGATTTCCACCACACAGTACTCAGCCAGCTTGAGTGCAGCCCTGGCCTGCAACTGGATATGGATAAGAAGCAAAAATTCCTAAACTGCAAGGTGTTCCGTCTACATGGTAACATGGAACAGGATGATCGCAAGAAATCATTTTTGGGATTCAGTTCTGAAAAATCTGCAATTCTTGTATCTACTGATATTGCTGCTAGGGGCTTGGACTTTCCGAAAGTTAAATGCATCATACAGTATGATTCACCTGGGGAGGCTTCCGAATATGTTCACAGGTACCTTTAGCATCTCCTTGTCATATAATACATATACTTGTAGGTTGCTGGTATATTATTTCCTCTAATTGTCGTCGGGTTTTTTGTTCGTATGGGAACTGAATAAAATGTATGGTTGTAGCTGTTTGCTCATTACATAGTTCCTTGCGTGTTTTTGGCAATCTTTTTCACTGTGCTGCTGTTGTAGAACATCTTTTATCAAACAGGTACTTGCTATTTCAATACTATACTAAGGCATTCCTGCACTGTTCAGCTCTTTCTTGTGAGTGGCTATTCTGTTCTGTAGTCTTATCAAGATGATAGGCATTCAATATATAAGCTAATAAAGACAATTTACCTTGTACTTCGCCTTTACTAGCTATCTTCTTTTGGGTATGTTTCAATAGCATTAGTTGTTCATTATAGGGTTGGAAGAACTGCAAGGATTGGCGAAAAAGGGGAGGCTCTCCTGTTTCTCCAACCTGTTGAAATCGACTACTTGAGAGATCTAGAGCTACACGGTGTATCTCTGACAGAGTACCCCCTCCAGAAGGTTTTAGACAGTTTTCCCGTAAATGGACAGAAGCTTCTCAAAAGGCAGCAGATATCTTTAGATATGCATCCATGGATACTATCTGTACAGAGAGCGCTGGAATATTTCGTTGCATCCGAGGTAATGCATATATATATTTTTTTCTCCCTTCTGTGTATGTGTGATATCATATTTGACTCTATATAATGCGAAAAGCAGCACACAGAAAATACTTTTGTTGACTATTCTTTTTGTGAATATCTTAAGCTTTGAGCCTTTGAATCTCAACAAATGTGTTATCATGTGAACCCAGGCCACAACCAAGAATCTTGCCAGGGATGCTTTCTGTTCTTGGGTTCGCGCTTACACTGCCCACCGAGGTGAACTGAAGAAGATTTTTATGGTCAAGAAGCTCCACTTGGGGCATGTAGCAAGGAGCTTCGGGTTAAAGGAGCAACCCTCGCTGGTCGGAAGGTCACACCAGGTGCAACTCAAGAAGAGGAAGAAAGAACAGAAGCGCCAAAGACCTGCCAAAAGGAGAAAGCTCCGGGCTAAGATGTGACTCTCCATGCCAGGAACACTCGTCAATCGGACCTGATGGCGGATGATGATCCACTTCAGTTTTGTGGAACTAACAACAGAGACCCTGTGAAACTGTCTCAATGGCCGGAGAGCTGGACGAGGTCTAATTTACCGCCAGATCACAGGATTGGTTATTTGTCTTGAAATGCGGCAACAAATGTGCAATATTTGCTGTGATGAGATGATCTAATTACTTTTGTTTACCAGAATCTCATGCCTGCATTTTCTTCCTTCACAAGTAGATTGCAAATAAGCGCTGGTATTGCAAATAAGCGCTGGTACGGCACTCAGGCTCGTTCAAAACCACGACTATCAAGAAGTCATAATAGTTGATGTGTTAAAACGGTTTATTGAATTGATGCAAGCGAATGATGTTTGACAGCACCACGTTACAGTACGGTGTAGTAACCTGTTAAGCACCATCATTTCGCTTGATTAAAGATTCCACAAACAATGTTCTAGCTCATGCTGAATTAAACCCATACTATCAAAATTACACTGGGATTCAGAAACAGCATTACTGCCTGAACCGATTTGATATGATGCTGTTCTAAGGCTCTTTAATCTACACAGTTCTGGTGAATTCCTTCTGACAGGCGAATGTCCCATGGTATACGTTCAACAAAGGAGCTTCTCAGAAGTGAGCCAAACTGTATACAAGAATCCACGAAAGCTGCAAGCAACAACAAGCTTCTTGTCAGTAATCAACAGCAATCCCCTGCTGATTGAATGAGCATTGTCAAAGTAGTAATGCCAACACTTGCTACCGACGTAAAATTTAAAGCTTGTGCTACTATTGGACCGCTCCTTAACGGAAGTTAATACAACCTGACACAGTACTAGTTTTATGTGCTTGCAGTGATTGCACTTTAGAGCAAGGCTAATAATACAGCCTTCAGCTGGCTGTATGGCTAATAATAAGCCCATTCATATAGTAGTTTACAGCTAGCTGAAGGCTGTATGACCCACCCCTTTCTCTCACAAAGTTTCTTGGTTCTTGTGCTTCAGCTGGCTATAAACTTACAGCCCACCTCTCCTCTCTCTCCTCCACCTCAGCATACAGCCTACTAATAGCCTCTTATTATACTTGCTCTTAGAAGAACACGAACAAATAGCATTTCCACATGGCAGTTGTTTGGGTTTTTATAATGATTATAGAGAAGTGCACGGCTTGTAAGTAGAGAGAACCCGAATGGACAAATCTCCAAGGCAAAATAAGATTCACTTGAACACAGCTAGATTAGTACTGTTGTCTGTCGAAACAGAATAGTTAAATAAAACAATTTACCAGGAAAAGGGTGAAAGAAGCAAACATTCCCTCCTGAAGTAGTGCACCATGGCCTCCAAATTCTTCCTCATCAATCTTCAACAGGTATGCATAGTACCAATAAATTATACCAGTAGAAACGGCCAGAAATCTGTAAAAAGCCACATGATTTGTTACGGACCCCATCAAATGATCAAAAGATCACATACTGATACTGCATAAATTAAAGAAATACAAATTTCATTGTGCTTTTACAGAAGCATGAAAGTAGTAATAACTGATAATTGCAACGGTGAAACACAGTTTCAACAAAGTCAGGTCATGGCCACACTGGATGCCATTTTGGTATGCCAATCTTGATTGCTTGCATTCCAAATTGGAAATAACTAATTATTATCCTGCATAACAGCATAACCTTTTCAGGTGTGACATTCTTATGACCCATATTCCCAGAACATCCTCAACTCAAGAGATTAAGAGGGAGAAACCTTCATATCTACCACACCGAAATAATTTTTTATCCAGGTAATATAATATAAAAGAAGTGTCCCAATTGAAGTGCCGCGCACACAGTAACTGCAAGATAAATAATTTTAGTTGCAAAATGGCATACTAAGCATGCTGGTAAGTGATCGCTACACAACCTGCTTAAATGTAATTGGGAGCGACTAGCGCCTGGATGTAGCTTTGGCCCGATATACATCAACCACATCTACAACACTTATAATCAACGTGTGCAACAAAACTGAAGAATTGCGGCAACAATGTCATCAAGATAATTTAAGTATTATTTTCTCACCAAAATTAGATGAAACTATGGGTATACAATTTAGCTGCGTTTCAAAACTAGTTTAGAAATTCCAAACAAACAAATTTTGCACGTTACTACACTGCAACATTTGAAAATACCAGCGGCAACATTTTATAATTACTCATGCAAAAATGCAAGGCACAATTTGCAACAAATTGAAAATAGTACACAAGATTTCCATAATTTATACCCAAAGTTTCTCAACAAATAAATTTAGAAGTTAGAATGCTGTAGCATTCGAAAATAATAGTTGCAACATTGTGCAACCAAGGATGCAACAATCACGACACCCATGACAGATCTTGCAACAAATAGACAAAGGGGTTGCAACAAAGCCAAGAAATTCATACAACAACCTTATCAGAGATCTCAAGAGAGAAGGAAGGAGATGGACGCCCACACCACCGCCTCGTTGTTGGTTGCTCGGATAGTCGGATCCGGTAGGGGCGAGACTGGCCTGGCACCACCACCTTGTCGCCCCTTGACCATGTCGTCCTCCACTCATCATCAACACCGGCTCCAACCTCGGCATCACCATATCTAATGAGCTCTGTTCATGGTGGCAACCGCACCTTATTTCATCTCTGGCTCCCACGGGGATGAGGAAGGCAACGAGGAGCCATGGCTGCGGAAGGTGGCGCCCAATTTGATGGCGATAAAGCACTGGTGGAGAGAGAGGCAGGGAAGATCATGGTGCCGACGGCCAGCTCCAGTTGTTGGCGAGTCACTGGATGAGAGAGGAGGCGGGGAGTGCTCGTGTGGTGAGAAATGACGATGTGTGTTTGGATAAGGATCTACTTCGGGTGGGCCAAGCAAAACACTTTATTGAGCTCATGGGCCGTGGGCTTTCGTTGCATGCTATCTAGCAATTCTCGATGTAATTATATTGTGCACAATTAATCTTCTCTGGATTGAACCAAAATGCGTCTCAGCAGAATGGCATGTGTACAGTCATAGCCGTATAGTGCTAGTGCACCTGTGTTGTTTCCATGGACGGAGCCAGCTAGGGTGCCCAGTATGCACTGGCACCCTCAAATTTTTTAAAATTATATATATATATACCCCTACTAGCTATATGTTCCAATTTGATAATAGTTGAGAGAATTAGATGCAAATTATATTTCATGCCTTCTGCTCAGATTCTATAGACAGTCACACATCTTTTTTCCTCTACATATATGGTAGTGTGTGAATGGTGTGAAAGTACTTATTTTATTCTAGTCTTAGGAAATTATTTAGTTTCTAACTAAAAAGTGAAGTGTCAATCTTATTCTCTATCTGTTTGCATCGTTGCGACCATCACGATGAGTACAATGATTCAAAACTAACATTGAGCATCTTATATGGGACATTTTACTTACAAATTTTGAAGCTATATGTGACATAAGTAGGTGCCAATACTAACCTACTAATTATAGATGTACTAAAAACTGTATATATTTCTCCGATGGTAGGGCACATGAACTAACATGAGGGGCCTGGCGTACTAATAAAAAATGGCAAAATGGATATACATCTGTAATAACATGCTCACCCATATTTAAAATATTTTTATTAATACCATTATTTGTCATTGTTGTCACTCTGTAAAATAAGTTAGTTTCACAATTAAATGTGTAAAGTAGCCAATTAATTGGAAAGAGAGCCCAACTTGGTTTAATCGACGCTACCATTCAATCAACCGATAATTGCTTAACAACCATCTTTTATTCCATCTTTAAGCACCAATGGTGCACAACAAGGTTCCAAAAACCAGAACCGGAAGAAATCCTGGTCGGCGGCCGGTAACGGTAACCGAGCGGTTACCGAAAAATCCGGTCACAATTTGAAAATTAAAATTTGAATTTTGAGATGTTTTGAAACCGTTAACTGGAAAAACCGGCTGGTAACCGGAAAACCCGGTAAAAACTGGACAAAATTTGAAAATCAAAAATTGATACCGGCCGGTTTTTTCGGTTACCGGCACAACACAAATTTTCTAGCTCTGCGTCACTGGCAGTTTCAGTCTAGATGTGAAGTAAAGATCTGGTGGATGGCAAGATGAAGATCCACCATACACTAGACAAGCACCCGATTGGTTCTGCTACTGGTCATCCTAACCAGATCCAACTCACAAATAAACACTAGTACCACTACATCTTGTATCTGCATAATTTAGCATCTGAATGTGAGAGAAGTTGAAGACGCGAGTGATTACCAAGGGAAACCTACGAATCTAGGGGCAAAGACTGGATTGGAGCTTTAGTGGTGGAGGACTCACAGGGCGATCCAGACGGCGCCGACGAGAGGGACGGCTCCCCAGAGCACGCCGCAGACGAGGCCCAGCACCTGCCGGATCCAGTGCACCGCGTCCAGCAATTGATCCTTGCAAGCCAACGAAAATCACGATTCCTCCGCATCAAATACCGTCCACCATGTCCCGAGAAGCCAAGAATAGTACTAGCAAGTACCTTGTCCCATGAGGCCTCCGGGTCGAGGTACGTGGCGAGCTTGGAGGGGAGCACGTGGCCAGGACCGTTCTGCTGCTGCGGCCGCGCGCGCGAATGCTTTGACGACGACGACGACGACTTCGCCTTCCCCATCTCGCTCGCTCGGTGCGCACGGCGCGGAGCGGAGCGGGATCCCCGAGGTGGGCGGCGAGCCGGCGAGACGGAGGAAGAGCTGGGATCGAGGCGCACGGCGGAAGGAAATCTTTCTTTGGAGCAGGTGGCGCCTCTTGTTCACGACTAAACCCTCGAAAAGTTTCGGTATTGCACTTATGCCCCTATGAACAACCACCCCAAGACCGTTCTTTAATTTAACGAAACAATTCCAAAAAATTACCATGGTTAAGTTAATCTGAACAAACGTGACTAATTTGAACCGTATAAAATTTTCAAAAAAATTACATAATAATTATTACTGCATCGGGAGGCGTCACATAAAATTTTGTAATTTTTGGAACTCGTTTGCTATATGTAAAAACTCGTAACAATATCAAAATTGTATGATTCTTTGAGCAACATTCGCCATGGATAAAATTTCTTAAAAATTATACTGCGAGGAACGTTGTGTCGAGAGACTATACATAAATTTTCGTAATTTTTTGAGCTCATTTTATATATTTAAAAATTTAAACAAATACTAAACGGGAAAAAAATTAGGCAGGTAATTAGACCGGCTAATCAGCTGGCCTAATTACCTGTCGCCTGGTGGCTGGGTGGCAAACAGCCTGTCGCCCAGTACCTGTCGTCCACCCACCGGAAGGTAGGCGCCTACCGCCGGCGGCACCGCCACACATCGCCTCGCAGACGCTCCCGACCGCCGGACGGCAAAAACAATATTTTTACTGTAAATACAGTGCGAAACAGTGTCAAAAGTGGCTTTGATTCCTCTTGCAACGTCTCTTCGTACAGCGTCCATCAATCTCGGTCAAGGCCCTGCATACATCTCGACCGTCGAAAGCTTGATCGTACGGCTCAGGCACAAGCAGCAGATCTATGGACGGCTCAGCCATACATCCATTGCATACGAACAAACGTTAAAATTAAGACGCACAACTTCACAATGCTTTTTTCTTCACTTTTTCGAGGGGCGCGACTTACAATGTTGACACACGGTAAGCACGACGAAACATTATCCTCTTTTTAGTACATAGATCACTCGACCGTAAATCAGAGCTCAAAGGCAACGACAACCTTACAATATAGTTTTGTTCGACACAGCAATGCAGGATCGACAGCTTGCTGTACATGACTCTGCGAGCCATTGGTGTTAGCCACTGACTACAGGATTAAGAAGATAACAAGATATGACACAAAGCCTAAATTAGCCACTGTCTAGACAAGCAAAGCCCATCGTCGTACAATCAGTTCAATTATTTATTGCTTCCTTGGATGATCTACCATGTTTACAGTCAAGAATCAGTTTGCCCAGGTCAGAATCTGCTTCAGCTGACAACTCACCGGATTCCCTGCGGGAAACAACGTGAAAATCGTCACATAGCCATATTGTTATTTGCCTTGTACAATTTATTGAATGACATATTGAATGTTTAAAAGGATCTGCGCCCTGCACATAATATTGTCATAAGAGCTTTGCATAAACACAGCACAAAATCCAGACATATTTATTCCGTTATTCGTCTAAAAACAATCCAAATACAGTTATTATGCATGGAATGTTAGATAGTAACAAGTGCATTAATGCAAAACTCGGACACAGATTCAGTTCTCCTTCCCCAAGTCAAAGATAAACCATGATATGAGTTCGTACCTTCCATTCCATCTACCATGAATTTCAAATAGCAAGCAATGCCATCCCAAGCGCGCGCACATTTGATCAGAAATCATTACATGAAGTTCAATTTCTCACCGTGTTTTTTCTCATGAAAAAGTGTACACCTCAGTTTTTCACTGCTCTTTTTATATCAAAGAAGTAAATGGGCACAATGCGAACAACATAGGTTGCCTGCGTTGCATCAATGGAGTAAACAAGACTGGTCTTTAGCCAACAGTGATGCAGAACAGGACACTAATCAGCCTACAATATAAACAAAAATCCAATGCTAACATGCAATTACTGCCACAGGTTGCAATTCTTGCTGACAGGATACTAACCCAGCCAGCGGTAAATGATCATACTCAATACAAGTTTTGGGGTACTTTAACTTTTAGCAAGGAAACATTACTAAATCATTTACTGGCAAATACATAAGTTTTCAAGAGCCTAGGAAGGAGGTAGTCTGCTAGAGATGTCCAGTAAACAAAAACTGATCTAGCTCACTGTATTGCTGCCACAGAACCAAATGTGCAACAAAGCATATTGCCATATTGCACAAAATGTATGTACAACTCAAATGGTCTCCCTACCTTGCTAGTACATCTGCAGGAGGCGACTAACAATCTAAATTGACATTTTGGTGTCAATGACACTTTGGTTTTCCTCTAGGTAATCATGAACTGGAAATGTATCTAGAGGAGATGAGACAGTTACCACAAAACGTGGGGAGCGTCGCACACTAGATACCACACCAGGAGATGCCGCCGATAGGGCAGCGGCTCTTCTCTTAGTAGGAAGAGCGTGCTTCTTGTTCTTAATTTGAGAATGACATTGATTGGCAACATTTTCGCTTCTGGCATCAACTGACATTACCACTGGAGATGAGACTGCTATAGAGGAAGCATCTGTACAGACGACTGAGCTTACAGGAAGAATCCCTGTGAAAGACAGAGCCACAACAATTAATAGATTACATAACAAAGGGTGAAACCTTATGTGCATAAATATGTGGACAAGCAAAGGTTCAGTCCATGAGAAACTACAAGACCCAATTTTCACTGTGAAAATCAGGCGCACGGTTATTTACAACATTTAAGATAACTTTGGGCAATCCTCCAACACCAAAATTACAGTCACCCAGCTCATAGAACGTCTGCAGTGTTGACAGTATATATAGTTTGACTATACAGGAAAGATTGTAGCTGAGACACATTCACAGGGTTACTGGGGAAAACAGGTCTGCTTAAGCTTATTGTTCCTTACTAGCACTTGAAATTTGAAAATAAAAGCAGGAGGTTCAGATTATCTATTGTACCGATAGAAGGTGCTTATGAACTTGACACTTGTTCGTACTGAAAATATACAATATTGGGTACCATTCACAGTAGCAGCCTGGAACCTCTGTCTGATGATCCTAACAAACTTGAACAGATCGTTAGTGAGGTTCACGTCCTTCATCAGTTCCTCGGAATCTTTCATGTGTGGATCACATTGGAGTACTGTTATGGATTTTTTAAAAAAGCTTTTCAACAGCTAAACATGTGAAATGAAGTATGAGGTATACATTTAAGACATTTGACCAAATTTCACGTGGAACTTCAACTCACAATTATATCTGTCTTTGTCAAGCCTTATGGAAAATGTATACTCCTCCCCAGGACTTTTCAAGTCAACTTTGTTGAAGACGAATTTCACACCTTGAGAAAAAAAAATAGGGTAATTGTCAGGAAAGATGGCATCAATGTAATTGTGTTAACCATATCATTAAATCATATATTACCTTCTCCTCCAACAACGTGGAAGCCAAGAAACTTATGGTACCACATAGCAGCTTCTTCTATGTTCTTCCTCCATGTTTCATTTTCATTGCTTTTTGCTTCAAGAGCTTCAACAGCTGCCTCAGTAGATGAAGTATGTCAATGTCACATAAACTATGTAGGCAGAGTTCAATCAAGGGAACAAGTGACTGAGACAACAGAAATAAAGCTATGACGTGACAAGGATAAGCCACAACAGCATAGCTCCCAAAGCTAACACAAAAAGAACAGAGACTTTACCCTCGAGCTGATTTGATACGACTGCAGCGTATTGGTCTCTCTTGTTCCTCTGATCAGTAAACAAGTTCTTGAGGTGCTCATTTATAGCAGCCGTGCTTGAAATCGACTCCTTGGTGAGTTCACATTCCGAGTCCTTGCTGACTTTAACTGCAGATTTCAGGCATACCATGAACCAGCCATGCAGCAACCCGGCCTAACGGTGCAACAGTTGCGCAGGTCAGAATAAATGTGCAAGGATTTAGTGTGCACTTACTGGAGAGAGCTTGCGCGAGATGAGCTTCCAGCTCCCGGAACCGGCCCTTGAGTCGAGTGAGTTCCTCTGCACCATCAAAAACATTCACCATTCACTGATTCAGAGAGGGAAAACTGGCTAATCCTCACTGCTTGTCTAGAGTAACTTAGTGCAACATCAATCAAAGTTGCCGCGAATCCAAAATTTGACGAATTTTTCGATGAGAAGCGCTCCCACCGCTCTGTGCGCTGAGCAGAAAAAAGAAAATGGGATTTTTGTTGAAATGAGAGGAGGGACCGAGGGAGGGGCGTGCCTTGGTGGGAGAGGGTTTGGTGGGAGCGGGCGGAGAGAAGCGCGGCGCGGTAGGCGGCGGCGGCGGAGGCTGCGCGGTCTCGGCCGGCGGCGATCTGCAGCTCAAAGGCCGCCCGCTGCGCCGCCATCTGCCGGCGCAGCTCCAGCCCTTGTCGTCCTGCAGCTTGCATCCCCTCGGGGTGGGGCGACGAGCGAGCTGTAGATGGACGCGACGGGAGCGTGCCTGCGCCTCGGGTTCGAATCCAACTGGAAGAAGCGCAAGCTTGAGAGCTAGTAGTGTACAACAGTGGGTAGCAGTAGTGTAAATTTTTTGCTTTTTAGCACAAAATTTGAAAGTTTTTTACATATGAACTCTTGAAGAAAAGATTTACAAAAATGGACCCTTACCACGGCGCCAAAGTATATGGTGCTCACGTTACACATCACGGCGCCATATGCTTTGGCGCCGTAAGTAGACACGTAGGATCCACGGTGGCACAGCTCGGCGCCAAAGCCCATGGCTCCGTGCTGTGTAAGGTGGGCGCTAACGGCCGTGGCGCCGTGCTCTCGGACTTAAGCCCGAGCACGGCCCCCCGGCCCCCCACCCCTTCACTCTGTTCAGCCCTTTGCCGAGAGTAACCGCCGCCGCCACTCCCTTCCCCCTCAAAATCTACTCAAATCCAACCGTTTTTCTCGCGATTTTGTTTGCAAATCGAGTAAGCAAGGTGAACCCCCTCCTTTCCCTTAATTTTATGCAATAAATATGGATTATTTGAGATACATTTCGTGTGGGAAGATTTGAAACCCTAGATGAAATTAGTTCAATTTGACTCGGTTTTAGGTTGGATTTTCAATATATATGCGTAATGTAAGAGTAGTAATGTGTATAGATTCGTTTTTAGGGTTTGATTTTTAGAAATACATATGTTTTTAGGGTTTGATTTGTAGAAATACATATGTTTTTAGGGTTTGATTTATACATACATATGTTTTTAGGGTTTGATTTGAGCAAGATTGATGAATGTTTAGATTTAGGGTTTGATTTAGAAATACTCATGTTTTTAGGGTTTGTTTTGAGCGAGATTGATGAATATCTTGAAATACATATGCTTTTAGGGTCCATTTTAGAAATATATGTGTTTTTAGGGTCCATTTTAGAAATACATACGTTTTTAGGGTTTGATTTAGAAATACATATGTTTTTAGGGTTGGACCCCGCAGCTTTGACCGCACTCGTCGACAGGTGCATTTTTCTATTGGGTCCGTTTGTTTTCGTTTTTATATTTTTTACGTACGTAACTAATTTTTTTCTCCGTGTACTATTAACAGGTGGAGGCCAGAGACTCACACGTTCCACCTTCCATGTGGGGAGATGACCATCACGCTGCAGGACGTGGCGATGATTCTTGGACTTTCCATTAGGGGACAGCCGGTGGTCGGCCCGGCGGTGTCTGAGAGCTGGAGGGCACGTGTGGAGGCCTTTCTGGGCACGGCATTGCCTCCTGTCCCAGATAATGCCAGGCGAGGCCGCGTCTCGGGGGTCCACATTAGATGGTTGCGGGATACATTTGGTGAATGCCCTGCGGCCGCGGACGACGCCATGGTGACCTTCTACTGCCGCACTTGGGTCCTCCACATGTTCGGGGCCGGGCTTTTCCCGGACGCCACGGGGGACGCCGCTTCGTGGATGTACATCCACTGCCTCCAAGACTGGGGCGACGCTGGACAGCTCAGCTGGGGTTCGACGGTCCTCGCGTTCCTCTACCGTCAGCTTTGCGAGGCCTGCAGACGCACGGCGCCCACGTAGACGCTCGGTGGCTGCGTCTTCCTTCTGCAGGTGTGGATGTGGACACGCATTCCTGTGGGACGCCCTCGAGTGTTCCAGGCGCAGCCTTGGCGTCCACTGGGTGTGGATGACCTCGGCCCCACAGTGGCGTACCTGTGGGATAGCGTCTCAGTCCCGTTCGCGACCACAAAGCGGGTGTACGTGGATTTCAGCAACGAGCTGGACACCTTGTCTCCCACGATGGTAAGAAATTGGTAATGCATTTATTTTTCTTACAGTTCTTAGTTTTTGTACATGGCTAATCGTGTGTTTACCCGTATGTTTGCTTGCTAGGTCTCGTAGGAGCCTTACTCCGAGCCACAGGTTGCAGCTCTACCGCTCAGTACCATGTGCCGTAGGGACGACCATCTTTGGAGGATGAGGTGTCCGCTGATTTGCTTCTACGCCGTAGAGATTCACCTCCCCTACAGAGTTGCGCGGCAGTTTGGCCTCGTGCAGTTCTATCCCCCTGAGGCGGTGTCGACCTCTGTTGATTTGCACAAGTAAGTTCCAATTTTTGCTTTATTTTAAATTTTGTTGGTTCGTACTCTAACACGTATTGATGACATCTACTATATGTACAGGTTCGACAGGGTCCGCCAACGAAAGGTGACGGACTTCGCTCATCACCACCGACAGTACGTCGAGTGGTGGAGGAGGATGGAGGAGAACTGCGAGCGGGACAATACCCCCTACAACAACGCCAGCTTCCGGGAGTACTTGTCCTGGTACCACTCTGCCACCCGCTACAAGCTGAGGTAGCAGTGGACTGATGTCGACTACGCGGACCTCGCTTCGTCCGAGGACGAGGACACTGCGTACGACAGGCGTGCGAGGGAGGGCACAGTTGTCGAGGCCACCCCGGTTCTCGATCGAGTGGTACGAAAGCATGATATTTGCTCAATACTTTGGTTCAATACGTTTATCTCGCACTTACTTATGTGGATCTTATTTCTTTAGGGGACTTCTCTGCGGACCTCGGTGCATGAGATCGATGAGGCTCTCTCCTACCCAGCTGGTGCCCCGGACAGCGAGAGCCGCCTGAGGGACTTCTTGCAGGTTCGAAGATAATTTGTTAAGTTAGAGCCATTCAGCATGTATACTATAATGACATATCATTACTTGCAGAGACTTAGACGTCGCATCGGTCGGGCGGCAGCTCGTTGTGGTTGCCACGCACGCACGGACGCCGCATCACCACCGGCGGCCTCCTAGCGCTCGGGTGCCGCTGTAGCCTCGTCGTCACACGTCGGCACGCGCCAGTCCACGAGGAGCTCGTCACGCACTCCGACTTTCAGTCAGGGCGATGACGACGACGACGACGAGGCGGAGCAGGATGACGAGGAGGAGGAGCACGAGGACGAGGAGGCATCTACCCACGACGAGATTGGGATGTCGCAGATGCCCGACGCACCATCTACTTAGGCTTCCCAGCGGCCTCGTCGTTCGGCCCGTCCCCCAAGCACGTACACTCCAGGATCTGATGCCCTGGCCAAGGGCAAGGGAAAGGCCAAGAGGCAGTGAGAGTGACTATTTTGTGCGCTGAGACGTGTTATGTAATGTTTTGAGACTTTTGATAGTTATATGATGTTATGTGATATTTTGAGACTTTTGATAATTATGCGATGTTGTCATTTAAGTTGTTCAGATGTTTTATGTGTGAATGTATATGTATGTGTGTATGTGCATATGTTTTACGGAAAAAGCAGTGTTTGCTGTTTTTTCTACAGGTGAAGCTAGCACGGCGCCAGACCCTTTGGCGCCGAGATGTTGATATACGGCGCCAGTGTCTTTGGCGCCGTGCTAGCTAAATATGGCGCTAGAAGGTTTGGTGCCGTGATAGCTGGACTTGCACCTAAACTGCAAAGTTCGGGCTAAGTCCCAGATCACGGCGCCACGTCCGTAAGCGTCGTATATGCATGTCACGACGCCATTTGATTTGGCGCTGTGCTATGCCACCGTGGATCCCACGTGGCCATGCACGGCGCCCAAGCATATGGCGCCGTGACATGCACCATAGGCGCCATATACTTTGGCGCCGTGGTAAGGGTCCATTTTTGCAAATCTTTTCTCCAGGGGTCCATATGTAAAAAACTTTCAAATTTTGGGTTAAAAAGCAAAAATTTTACAGCAGTAGTTGGTTTATAGGCTTGGAGGCTCTTAAATTCGAATCAAAGCCACTTTTATCACTATTTCACACTGTATTTATAAAAATAGTAGTATGATAACAGTATTGACAAAAATATCATTTTTGCCGCTTGACGGCCTGGCGGCAGCATCCGCAAGACGACACGTGGCGCCTGCCGCCCAGGGAGGAGACGGTAGGCTGCCTGCCGCCCGGCTACCAGCTAATCAGTCGGCCTAATTACCTGCCTAATTTTTTCTATTTAGTGTTTGTTTGGATTTTTAAATATATCGAATGAGCTAAAAAATTACGAAAATTTATGTACATACTCCCGACACAATGTTCCTCGCAGTGTAATTTTTGGGGAATTTTATCCATGGCGAATGTTGCTCAAAAATTCATACAATTTTGATATTTTTTTATGAATTTTTACATATAGCAAACGAGCTCTAAAAATTACAAGATTTTATGTGAAGCCTCCCGATATAGTAATAGTTATTATGTAATTTTTTAAAAATTTTATGCGGTCCAAATTAGCCACATTTGTTCGGATTAACTTAACGAAAAGGCGTACAACCTTGTACTGAGATTGCTTCATCATATAGCTGAATCAAACCCTGGCATGTACGTAAACAAGCTTGAGCATCCAGATGCTAACAGAGGGCCCAACTGCTTCATACTAGAGTATTTATTCTGGGCTTTTGCCCAGGCCATTGAAGGCTTCTGATGTGACCACGCCACCAACACGTACGACCATAGCGGCCAATATCAAGAATGAACTAAAGGTGAATTCGTTTCTTCAACTTCAACATATTTTAAATGAGAATATGATGCTACCTAATGATGAAAATATATATATTTGTAGCACCACATCACTTTGGAACCAATTGAAGTAAGGATTCAAGTTGGACAGGTTTTGGAATCCAATTCGGCCTCCAGATCAATTCGGATTCAGCCTGACAAGCCAACTTCAAACGGCCATAACTTTTGATCTAGAAGGCTTCTCGGGGCCCATGAGTACTCGTTGGAAAGCTCTTGAAGTCTACTTTCAGATGAATCTAGTCTCACCTCCAAACTCCATTTGAGCAGATCAGAAACTGCGAAAGAAGACACGTTACTTTTCCAGTCCGAGTCAAAGTGGGCCGAGGGCCTTGTAACTTGGGCCATTTGGGCCAGAACTGTTCACGTGAACAGTACCACGCGCGTGAACAGTAACTAGGAATAGTACCACATCCCTTTTCATTAGATAAGTGTGGCTTCCCCCTCCCCTATTTAAAGAGGCCACACCCCTTTAGTTTTCCTCGGGTTTTTCTTAAGAGTTTATTCTGCTTAGCAGTTTCGCCGCATGTTCGGTTTGAGGAACCCCAACTTGTGAACTTAAACATTATTCGCAATTTCAGATTGCATCTTTTACTCTCTTGCTTGTGTTCTCGATTCGCTTGCAGGAGATAGCCTTCTTGGCGAGGTCAATCGTGTTCGGCACGGTTGATAACCAACGGAGCAGTGGTGTAGTGATTGCGAGGGGTTCGATCTGTTTTGGTCGGAGCCTTTGGATCATCAACGTCGAGATCTCCACAATCGACTTATCAGTACCTCTCGGAAGATCGGGCCATCGTCACATCAGTTGGTATCAGAGCAACGGTTGCCCGTGAGGTAATTCTTGTATCCCTAGTTAGTAGATTGGTTTTTTTATTTCCTATAGTCCAGAAAAAAAATTGCCCCACAAAAAGAGTTAATTTCCGCTGTTCAAACCCCGTTGTGCCTTTCAATCTGTTAGTTTTGGTTTGCTAAATTGAATTTGTGTCCGTCATAGTATTGTCTAGTTGCTGGTCATATCTTTGTTCCATTGAAAATCCAAACAAAAAAAAATTCCCCACCCCAAACCCTAATTTCCAATTTCGGCTGATTTTTCCTTCCTCTGCAGCCGCCACCAAAAACATCATATCTTTTGATTCCGAGATTATTTTTGAGTGGGACCACCGCCATTAGATTCAAAAATTCCTTATCCATCTATCTGTAAAATTTCACGTCATTCCAGCCAGGCAGTTAAGAGATATGTGCGGTGAAAGTTGACCCAATTATCTGTTCTGAATCTGCAACAGTCAGCAGTTGTGATTTTTGTGCGAATTTTTGTGTTGGGATTCAGAAGTTGGCCCCAAAACAAAATCTGTAGAAAAAGCCGTCAGAAAACAGTAAAAAAAGAATCAGTGAAAAAGAGGCATCTGACAAAAAGTTACGGCCGAATTACCAACGTGCTGTCCAGTGGACAGAAATCTGAAGTTTTCAGTTTTGGGTCAATCCTTGTGTTCTTCAATTCCAGATTGAATTGGATTGAATTATCTTGTATTTACCACTCCTACACTTTGCCATACACTTATTCTTAGCCTTCTTCCATCCTTGGTTGATCAGCAACATAGGCTAAGTGCTAGATACGAACTATAATTCAATTCTATGCAATTTCTGAAATTAACTGATTGTTCTCCTTTGCTACATATTGTGCCTTCCAAGCGCCACATACTCTTGATCAGAACAGGTCCCCTCTTGCAATCGTACCCACGCTCGACACGGTGTCACGAACCAGCCACCGGTTGTACCACCTGCTGCATTGATAAGAACACTTGTAAGGGTGTGGTAAGACGCTTAAGAATGTGTGATTCCACCTTCCACCACCTAGTAGTTGATAGGGATAATACCTTTGTGTTGTCTTCTGTTTTCTACTAACCATGATAGGTGGGTCGTCTGATGATCAAGAGTGTGTTTTAAAGGGAGAGTTCATGATGCTCTTGGATGAACGACGCATCGATAGGAAGCTTCAAGCTTCGATAGACACATTGCAGCGCTCCATCAGTTCCATCAATGAGAGACAAAGCCGAGATGCTGGTGCTGCATTTGCTGCCCATGATGCACGCCCACAACACCGCTTACATCACAATCGTTATGGTATGGGAGGTAATAATTTTCAGCACTACAATGCTCGTGCTAATGATGAACCATTTGCTAAAGTTAAATTTACCATACCATCCTTTGCGGGTGTTTATGATGCTGAAACTTATCTAGATTGGGAGATGACAGTTGAACAAAAATTTAATGCCCATCTAGTTCCTGAAGTGCATAGAGTCAGACAAGCTACTAGTGAATTTAAAGATCGTGCTATCATTTGGTGGACTCATGTAGTTAATTCTGGTTTAGCACCTGATACATGGGATAGATTGAAAGTAGCTATGCGTGCTAGATTTGTTCCTCCTGCTTTTAACCATGAAATGCGTAAGAAATTGCAGCAATTAAACCAAGGTAATAAATCTGTCGAGGAATACTATCAAGAACTACAAATAGGCATGTTGCGTTGTAATGTTGTAGAAGATGAGGAGGATACGATGGATCGTTTTTATGGGGGCTTAAGGTGTGAAATTCAGGACATAATTGATTACAAAGAGTATAATGATATCAATAGATTGGTCCAGCTTGCTTGTTTGGCAGAGAAGGAATTGCAGGGTAGGCGACAAAGGACTAGGAGCAACTTTGGGAGTACGTCTGCATCGAGATCGACACTAGGGCAAGCCAAGACAGCCCCACCTCCTATTTTTCGAGCTGCTGCCCCCTCTGTGAGTAGGGCGCATTCAGCAGCGCCTCCGCCACCATCACGCGCATCCGAGACGAGCAAATCTACTAGTATGCAAGCACCAACAAAGAGCACTTCATCGGTTGCTTCCACGGGCCGTACGACGGCCATTGTGTGCCACCGTTGTAAAGGGATGGGCCACATCATGAGAGATTGCCCAAGTCAGCAGGCGTATATTACGACAGAAGATGGTGGTTATGTAAGTGCTTGTGATGTTGAGGATGAATATGCTCTTGCAGCTAACCTTGCAGGTAATGGTGATGATCATGAGAACAAACCTGTGTTTGTGCCATTTTCTATGACTAACAACTTGCAGGTAGTTGAGAACCATGCCAAAGAGGGGCATGAGCTGATTGAATCACTGACCCCATTGGTTGAGAATGAAGATAAGGAGATGGATGCACTTACATCATTTGAGGAGAGCCAAAAAGGTAAAGGCCATGGTGCTATCATCGCTCACGGTACTGATTTGGTGCTACAACAAGACATAGAGCAACCTTGTGAGTATATACCTGCTGTAGTGCAATCTTTCGATGTTCCTTGTATTGACTTAAATGAACCATGTGCGGATCTAAATTCTCATAATTTTGCACATGTCGAATTAATAACACATAAAGAAGTTTTGCCTAGAATTTCTCCTGCTAATTCATTGTGTTACATCATGTTGGATTTACCTATGAAATTGTCACACGCTATGAAGAAAGTTTCTGAACTTGCATGTTCGAAATTCTTGTTTAGTGCCTACAACCCTGGATATAAGTTTAATTTGATTGGAGATTATGGTGTGGAAAATCAATTTCTTGTATATCGAATATGCATAACTTGCGATCACATGGATGAATTGAAACTTGCTGTTTGGGACAACAATTCTTGTATGCTGAATCATGTTCAATGTGAGAGGGAAGTAAAATTTAGTACTCATCCAATGTTTATGTGTTCATCTCTTTTTGCACCATCTAGTATGGACAATCCGAATAAAGATGATGAATTATGGCAGAACATACAAATCTCTTCACCCTTGTTAGATGAATTTGCTATGGTTCGATTGAGATATGATTATATGGATGAACTTTGCTTGATTCCAAAAGTTATGGTTTTGCCCATATGTGCCACCCCTACATGTTTACAACGTCAAAGATTTGAATTGCATAAATGCTTCACTTACATTTGCAAAACAAGTTGCAATAATTACTGTGTGAGAAATTTTGAATTACTCATTAACATATATGATTACTCTTGGGTTAATAATACAATGAACTTTTACGATCACTGCTGTTTTATAACATTAATTGTGCAACAACGAAGAACTGTTAAAACAGATGACATATACATATACCATGCATACACCTTGGCTTCTTTGTTACCATATTTTCAGCTTATCAAAAGCCGAGGACGGCTTTGTTTGCAAGAAGGGGAGGATGATAAGAACATGTACCCTATGGATACAACCATATTTGCTATACTTGTTGTTCCAATTACAAGAGCTCCTACGCATCACTTAAATTATGAGGTGAGCTCGTTTCAAAGAGATTTTACTTTATTTGATAAAGAACTTATGATATTACATAATGAGAGTTTGTTGCGTTTGTTATCATACACCAAGATTTATGATCAAGATCATGCAATACGTGACACTACACATGTGTTAAAACCGAGGACGGTTTTCCATCAAGAAGGGGAGGATGATGTGACCACGCCACCAACACGTACGACCATAGCGGCCAATATCAAGAATGAACTAAAGGTGAATTCGTTTCTTCAACTTCAACATATTTTAAATGAGAATATGATGCTACCTAATGATGAAAATATATATATTTGTAGCACCACATCACTTTGGAACCAATTGAAGCAAGGATTCAAGTTGGACAGGTTTTGGAATCCAATTCGGCCTCCAGATCAATTCGGATTCAGCCTGACAAGCCAACTTCAAACGGCCATAACTTTTGATCTAGAAGGCTTCTCGGGGCCCATGAGTACTCGTTGGAAAGCTCTTGAAGTCTACTTTCAGATGAATCTAGTCTCACCTCCAAACTCCATTTGAGCAGATCAGAAACTGCGAAAGAAGACACGTTACTTTTCCAGTCCGAGTCAAAGTGGGCCGAGGGCCTTGTAACTTGGGCCATTTGGGCCGGAACTGTTCATGTGAACAGTACCACGCGCGTGAACAGTAACTAGGAATAGTACCACATCCCTTTTCATTAGATAAGTGTGGCTTCCCCCTCCCCTATTTAAAGAGGCCACACCCCTTTAGTTTTCCTCGGGTTTTTCTTAAGAGTTTATTCTGCTTAGCAGTTTCGCCGCATGTTCGGTTTGAGGAACCCCAACTTGTGAACTTAAACATTATTCGTAATTTCAGATTGCATCTTTTACTCTCTTGCTTGTGTTCTCGATTCGCTTGCAGGAGATAGCCTTCTTGGCGAGGTCAATCGTGTTCGGCACGGTTGATAACCAACGGAGCAGTGGTGTAGTGATTGCGAGGGGTTCGATCTGTTTTGGTCGGAGCCTTTGGATCATCAACGTCGAGATCTCCACAATCGACTTATCAGTACCTCTCGGAAGATCGGGCCATCGTCACATCAGCTTCAAGTTTTATCATCCTGTGCTCACGATGGATAGCACTTTCCTCACAGGGAGTTACAGGGAACCATTCTCACCGTGGTGGTGGTTGACGCTAATGACCAGCTTCTCCCAATGGTATTTACCATTGTGGAGAGCGAGAACACGTTCAGTTGGCTTTGGTTCCTAGCGAACGTGAAGCAAGCGTTAGTTGGCGACCGACCCAACATTTGGGTTATCACGAATCGCAATGCTAGGTTGATGGCTGTGCTGAACACCATGCAACATGGGACCGAACCCCCTCAGCAATGAAACGATGTGCGAACCTAGTGGTGCATGAGGCATCTTGCATCTAACTTGTTCACACAGTTCCGTAGCTAGAAAGTTCTAAAGATGTTCAAGGCATTGTGTCTGTAAAATCAGAGGTGGAAGTTCAAGTCCATCTGGACAAAGCTGGAAAGGTGAACTACGGAGGGATAGCAATCCCACAGTGCCATAAGTTTCTCGGAGTAGATTCATTGGCACGCTCCTGAATTAGAGAAATGGCCTCTTCTCTATGACACGAACGGTGCGAGGTATGAGATTGTGATGACCAACATATCCGAGATATACAAAAACGTCCTAAAAAGGAGTGCGGTGTCTCTCTATTACCGCGATCGTAGAGGAGACATGAACTCACACTATTAGTTATTTCGTTAATAAAGCCACCGCAGCCAGGCGTCAAATAGACGAAGGTAAGAAATGGTCCGAGAACATGCAAAAGCACATGGAACAGAAGATGGAGAAAGTCTGAATGCACGACATCCGGGTAATCAATGGCCTCCGGAGGAAGTATTAGATGAAATAGGCACGCATCCTGGGTGATGTGGCAACATGCACTTACAACAAGTCGAAACTCCTGCACAAGCTATGCTCACATGTGTACAAGGTATGTTCGCAAATGAGGCAGATGTCCGAGCCATACATCTTAGAGTAAATGACATACAATATTTTTCAATACATGGAGTGCAGAGTTTCACTCCCACGGCTTGGACATGAACTACAGGGATCTTTGGTTGGACATGCTGCAATGGGCCCTCAACTAGGAGCTGAGGATAACTGCGAAGGGACGTTGGCAGACACGGTGCTTCTAGAATGACATGGATGTGACACAATGGTGTTTCGGGCGAGGGAGCGGGCAAGGGAGCGGGCGAGGGGGGCTGGTATGATCAAGGCAACACATGTTCGAAGAAGGGAGCGGGCAAGGGAGGCAATATGGACAGACTGCCATTTATGCGGGCAAGGGGGGTAGCACCAAGGGGGACATCCCTCCTCGCATATCACTAATTATGATTAAATTATCATGAATTAACATAGCAAATTTGTAGCACATAAAAGTCCCAAAAAAACTACACAATTAGGTTAACTGTGTCGGGAGGATTCACATAAAACTTTGTAATTTTTTGAACTCGATTGCTAATGTAACAAATCCTACAAATATCAAAATCGTACAAATTTTAAGCAACATTCAGAGTGGATAAAATTGTGAAAAATTATACAATAAAGTACATTGTATTGAGAGATTGCACATAAAATTTCGTAATTTTTTGATATCATTTGCTATATTTAAAATTTTAAATAAATATAATGTAAAATTACGAATTTATACAGGCAATTAAACCGGCTTAATCACCTGCCATTTTATGGGTGGATGGCAGGTGCCCTATCGTCTGGTGCCCAGGCGGTAGGGCACCTGTCGTCTGGTGGCCGAGCGGCAGGCGCCTGTCGTCCGGCGGCCGGACAGCAGGAGCTAGAGCTACGTGTCATCTCTAGAGCGCTGTCGTCCGATGACGAACGATAGAAGTGCTAGTTTTATCAATATCATATATATATATATATATATATATATATATATATATATATATATATATATATATATATATATATATATTATAAATAACAGGGGCACCTAGGTGTCTGGGCACCAAGTCTCCCTACCTTTGGATTGCTTTTAGATGCGTACTAGTGTGATTGAGACTTTCCATCCGTGATTAAGACTTTCCTTCCATGATTGATTTAGCATGCCTAATATATTACATACCCTTGCACTAGCACGTATCTAAAAGCAATCTAACGGCAGGGAGTCTAGGTGTCTGGGCACCTTGGTGCCCCATTTCAACGTCATATATATATATATATATATATATATATATATATATATATATATATATATATATATATATATATATATATACACGGTTATTTTTATAAATACGAGTTAAAAGGCGGTATATGCGGCAAAACTTCCACGCATGGCAGCATGCCGTACCGGCAAGCAAACAATACGTAGTAGTGTATACTGGAACTAGTTTCAATAAAAAAAAAATGTCTTGGCGACTCAAAAGATCTCGGGCGATGGATTACCAAATCGCATCGCAGCCACACATTTTCCTTCTTCCTCGTCCTCCCCTATGATATCGCGTTTCCTAATTTGTTTCCTGCGAGCAACCACCACTTGTTTTGATGGTGTGTGTTTGTCGTCTGCTTCGCGCCGCGCGGTGGCCGCCCGGGCTCTCTCTCCTCTCCGCCTCCTCCTCGCGCAGCGCCCACACGCCTCCGCCTCCTCCTCGCGCACTAGCCAGCCACCACCACTCCATGGAGCTCCACTAGAGGTAGCTAGGTACAATCCAAGAGGAGGAGAGCAACCCGCCGGCTACAGACAGTATCATCCATGGCCGCCGCGACTGCCGCCTCCTCCTCCTACCCGGTGGCCCCCGGAACCGGCCGCCTCAGCAGGCCGCGGGCGCCTCGGGTGGGGCTGCGCGGCGGGGCGGTGGCGGCGGCGGTGGAGGGGCCGTCGTGCCTCTACGTGGGGCCCATCGAGACGGCCAGCCAGGAGATGCTCGAGTCGCTCTACCAACAGGTACTACCACGTCTCTAATTGATCAGTAATCGGTTCGGCCGGCCCCTCGTTTAATTGATCAATTCCATTCTTGTTCCATTTGATTAGCCAGCCACTAGTTAGTTCAGTTAATTAGTCCTCGAGCTGCTACCTCACACAGTAACTGTTAGATAATTTCACTGCACCTTGCACGTTCTGCATTAGTTCGAATACTTACTAGTGGTAACGTCCTGCATTAGTTGATTCTTTACTGGTGGTAACACACCATCAATATGATGTAATAAACAACCTTGTATTCAGCCATATATAGATGGAATGAAAAACAGAAAAGTTGCTGGGGAGTGCGTGGCACAAATGTGAGTCTTTGCTCTGTTCTGTCTGAATTTTGCCTTCTCTACACTATCCACAGTCCAAAGTTTTGCCATCTTGAGTGTGGGTTGGATGGTGTGAGTCCTCGACCAGACGTGTGTTCAGAGTACTGCTAAGTCGTAGCTTCAGAGTACTGCTAAGTCGTAGTTTCAGAGTACTCGTAAGTCGAGTGAGTACTCGGAGTACTGCAGCAGTCAAGTGAGCACCGTAGCAGTTGCAGAGTTTTTCGAGTACTCTAGCTCACGACCACGTAAGGCAGAGTCTATCGAGTACTCTAAGCTCACGACCATGTGAAGCAGAGTCTATCGAGTACTCTAAGCTCACAACCATGTGAGGTAGAACCGACAATTGGTATTAGAGCGGTGATCACACAGATCGTGCGATGATGCCCCGGGGTGCAAGATCGGCATCTCCTCCCTCCGGAAGATCCACCGGCGCTAGTGGGTGTCGCGCGGTGATACTTGGCAACGGCCAAGAGATGGTGGCGCAGACGACACCAAATGAGGCTGGCGTGACGTTGTGTTACCCGTCCTCACCCGTACCAACTACAACGACTGGGCACTCTTGATAAGGGTGAACCCGCAGGCTCAGGGAGTCTGGAAGGCCGTCGACCCGGGTGGCGCGGAGTACCGAGTGGATAGGATGGCGTTGGCCGCCATTCTTCAGGCCGCGCTGTTGGATATGCTAGTGTCGTTGGCCGCCAAGAACACAGCCAAATCGACATGGGAGGCCATTCGCATCATGCGAATAGGTGTTGATCGCGTACGGAAGGTAAGGGTGCATACCCTACGCGGAGATTTTGAAGACATCCGGATGAAGGAGACCGAGACAAATGACGATTTCTCCGTGCGTCTCATTGGGCTTGTGAACAATATTCGCATTCTCGGTGACGAACTGGAGGACAAAGTGGTCAATGAATGAAATTCTCCCACATTGCCATTTCCATTGAACAGCTGCTCGATCTGAGCACCATGACTGTTTAGGAGCTTATTGGAAGTTTTAAAGTAGTCGAAGATTAGATGGGAGCTGGTGATGGAGGAGGAGCTGGTGATGAACTCACGACCGCCTACTACATACCTCGGCTGTCTAACAACATCATAAGTGTTGGGCAGCTCGACGAGGTTGGATACCAGACAATCATGAAGATGGTGTCATGAAGATCCGTGACCCAGAACAGAGGCTCCTTGCAAAGGTAAACTGCACACGCAATCGGCTCTATGTACTTAACCTCAACATTGCGCAGCCAGTCAGCCTGGAGTGGAGACTTGGCGTGGTGATGGCACGAATGCTTCGGCCATCTGAATTTCCACTCACTCTGGTGGAGGCTGGGATAGCAAGAAATGGTTTGAGGTCTATCACAAATTGATCAGGCGGATCAATTGTGCACTAGCTGTTAGGGAGGCAACAACGCCGAGCCGTGTTTCCTTAGGAGGCTAAGTACCACGCAAAACATGTTTTGGACCTCGTACACGGTGACCTCTGCGGACCGATTACACCACCAACTCCCAGAGGCAGGCATTTTTTCCTGCTTCTAGTCGACGACCTTAGTTGCTACATGTGGCTGATGCTTCTGAAGACAAAAGATGAGGCGTCGAAAATTCTTAAGCGCTTCTAGGCAAGCGTCGAGCTGGAGGCCAAGCGGAAGCTATGTGTGCTGCGCACAGATCATGGAGGAGAGTTCACGATCGCAAAGTTTGGAGACTACTATGCAGATCAAGGTATCGTCTGTCATCTCACAGTGCCGTACTCGCCACAGCAAAATGGCGTGGTCGAGCAACGCAATCAAGTAGTGGTTGCGATGGCGACGAGCATGATGAAAGCCAAGGGCATTCCGGCCGTGTTCTAGGGGGGAGGTAGTCACTACGGTGGTGTACATCCTTAATTGAGCCCCGACTCAAAGCCTTGAAGGGAAGACTCCGTTCGAGGCATGGCATGGCCGATGGCCCAAT